>JAKOOJ010000001.1:46130000-47330000 GCA_022577455.1 Arizona elegans
ATGGTATTGAAAACAATGGATTAAGTTGATGTTTTATGAACATACAGTACTGTACTTAATGGTTTAATGGGTTTCAGAAGATTTTGCATTTATAAAATATTTAGTGACTAAGTATATTGTTCTATTCTCAAGATTTTAATAAGATATGCAAAATTAAAATAAATATATTCCAACAAAAGTTAAAATCTGGTTTACATAATGCTATGCCATACAGTAGGTATGAAGTTATTTTCTTCTTGTTGTTGTGCCATATCCATCATTGGACATTGGCAATCATGTTGGCAATCCTATTTTTATCAACAGCCACACAAAAAAGTGCTGTTGAGTTTTGTTCAAACCAGTCCCTCAGATTTTGAAGTAATGAAGTTATCTACTATGCTTTAATATTATATGTGAACCAGGTTTGTATGGGTTACAATAAACCATAGTTAAAGGCCAATGTTGTATAATGGAAAAGATATTGTACTAGGACTGAATGACCACAGTTTGAGTCATTTTATTTCTCAGCATAACATACACTGTTCAATTGTTTTGGGAAAAATCAGAGGGAATACCATGGATACTATATTTTAGGAAGATAGGGAATAAATTTACATGTAATATTCCGAAGATTATTAAGGAAATACAACATTATCCCCCTTCAACACTTGTAAAATATTTTCTAAACATAAAAATTCTAGTTTCCAGAACTGTGCATACACAACACCCCAGCATAGTTGATTTCATGGGGTCACCATCAAGGAAGCCTTGTTCTTTATCTCATTGATCAAGGTAATGTATTGTGGATAGTTAGATAGCAGACCCCTTGGGCAAATCTTAATCAATGTCTGATTTAATAATGTCTGATGACTAAAACAGAACATATTTAATAGTAATTGCTTGCCGAGTTACATTATTCATCACTAATTTTTCCATGATAAGAGAATAAAAGAGCATAAAATAAATTAAATATTTGCATAAATAAACTTAATAATTTTTTATCTTGTTTTATTTTTGAGTGGTGTTTTTTTAGTGGTGTTTTTGTTTTATTTTCATCAATAAAACAAAGAGATGTAGTTGAAATAAGCTTTATATTAAATAGTTTTATATATATATATACATACAGAATATCTAATTTTAAAATTTGTTAATATCATTTGATATCATAACATAACTAACATAACAAGTGGAACTGTTTTCTTTCAACAATGCTGATATTTTTTATCATGCAAATATGTGCTAACAATATACCTATACAAACCCTGTTAGGTGCCAAATGACTCAATTGTTACAAGCTACAGCCTGGGATTACTTTTAAAAAGGAATTTTGCAGCCCTGTTTAAAAATGTTCCTAGTGTATTAACATCAAGAATAGTGTCATGGCAAGCTAAACAATATAGCTCTTCAGAAAAAGGGTTAAGTAGATGTGAATGAATACAGAAATAAGGCTTTTAATATTCTGAAAATATTAACAAAGAAGAATGATAATGTTGAGTTAATGTGGGTTAAGGATGAAATGAAAATAAATTTTTCTGATTGCTAAGTGTTGACATTTTTTTGGCTAGTTCCTCAAGTATTTTTTTAAGCTCTGTAATTATAGAAGGCTTTTCTCTTCCTTCCCCTCTTGCTTTAAGACCATATTAGTAATGACCCTTTCACTGCTTCAAAAACCACTAATAGTCTTCAGCATAGGAAAGAAAAATGAACAGGATAAATTGGAATCCACAGTCAGTAATTTGCATCATATGAGGCTGCTTTGGCCACTCACTCATTCCTGGCCATCAATCCTTTGCTGTCAGGTGCTGCACTCTGCCACCATGATAAATACTCCTCCTAACACTCTGATTCCTCCAAACAATGTAATTGTCCTCTATTCTCCTCTTGGTAATGGAGATAATGAATGACTGCACAAACAAGAAGGATTGCTCATCATAGGCACAGGGCTTGTTTCAAGCTGAAAAGCCTTGAGTACAAATTTTAATTGACTGAAATTCAGGGTTGGCAATAAATGTGGAAGAAATGCTTTATTTCTGCAAGATGATTTAATTTCATTTAGGAGACTATTTTTTTCCCTAAGGAAATATCATCTAGAAGTACTGAATACAAATACTGTGCATGAAATAGCTGAGGAGTATAGTTCTGCAAAAGATTACTAAATCACAAGACCATCTATAAATAGAACTAATATTTTAATATTAGCATTAACATTTTAATATATATATTCCCTGATTTTCCTGCAGACCTTCAATATTTAATTATATATATATATATATATATATATATATATATATATATATATATATATATATATATATATATATATATGTAGGTCTTTGGTTATTCGGGTCTTCTCCCACGTAAAATTGGAAGTGTCTTGGCGACGTTTCGACGAAGTCTCATTCGTCATCTTCAGGCTGGTGTTCTCGGCTTCGTGCTTCCAGGAGCAAATTTGCTCCTGGAAGCACGAAGCCGAGAACACCAGCCTGAAGATGACGAATGAGACTTCGTCGAAACGTCGCCAAGACACTTCCAATTTTACGTGGGAGAAGACCCGAATAACCAAAGACCTACATACAAACACCCGCGAAAACCTGAGAAAACATATATATATATATATATATATATATATATATATATATATATATATATATATATATATATATATATATATATATATATTTTGAAGGTCTGCAGGAAAATCAGGGAATCCTTACTGTTTTAATAGCACTTATAAGTGACTATTTAACGCCAGACTACAAATTCGTAGAGAAATATTACATTCATTAATATTCATCTATTAAACTTAGTGGGGCAGTGGGGTGACGCAGCGGTTAAGATGTTGGGTTATCAGCTGGAAAGGTTCAGCCCAGGTTCAAGACCACTCTGCAACCGAGTGACCTCCTATCCTCATTTCAACTTCTGCCAACCTAGTAGTTTGAAAGCATGAAAATGCAAGTAGATAAATAGGTACCCATTATGGTGGGAAGGTAACAGCGTTCCATGACATCATGCTGGCCACATGACCACGGAAATGTCTTCAGACAGCGATGGCTCAATGGCCTTGAAACAGAGATAAGCACTATCCCCTATAGTCGGCAACAACTAGCAGATTAAAACCCACAGGGACTCCTTTTTATTAAACTCAGTAAAAAATCATGATATCAGAAAAAGCTATCAATTAGCTATATTGAGCTAGCTATGTTGAGCTAGTGTATGTATCTACACACACACACACACTTACACTAAGGGGTAGTCTAATATTAGTAAATCTGTACAAACTGCTTAAGTCACACTGGACTTTCCTTCTTTGAATGGGATAATTTTTGCACCACAGGTCAATATAAAGCAAAGATGAACTAATTATAGAATTCACCCTACACAAATGGCCTTTTATTCTCAATTAAGAGTGATAAACAAAATATAGCAACTTTAGCTGGTATTTTTTTCTTCCCTTTAAAATCAGTGATAGTATGGCATTTTAAAGATAGGTTGGATTGTTTATCTGAAAGTGTTTTGGTATGCTGCCATTGTAGCTCTGAAATTAAATTAAAAAATGTGAAAACAATCACATTTTAAATAGTTCCGATCACAGCAATATGTTTTAGATTAATTTATAAATATGAGTACATTTAATACTAAACTAAAGTTTGCAGAAGTTAGTCTATCACATGCCTGCCTACACTTTATTAGAGCAGACATGATATTGAAATAATAAACATGAAAGGCTTTCAATTCTTTTCTGATCTCTAATTACTAAATGTTTAACTAGCTCAGTTTTAAAATAAACTCTGCAATGCTTTTCTTTGAAACTAGAAAGAAACTAGAAGGCATAATTGGTTGCTCCTTTTCATATTGTCTGACTAAAGCGATGATTTAGTCTATACATTACTAATTGACAAGCATTGGTCGTTTCCTCGTCTATATAGTGGGCACATATTCTTATATGCATATACAGTGTAACATGGTGACAAATAGCACTTCAATGATTTCATTGGAGATATGACTGAAGCCACAACTTACAATTGCCTTATATTTCCAAGTCACTAACAAGCAAGTGACATTACTAATGTGGTACTACAGCATGTGCGATGGTTTTATATGGTTAAGCATTAAATAGGCTTAAAAGTATTTTCACAGGTCGTCTCAAAGGTCCTTTTTCAAAAGGAACTGCACTATGTTTTTTCCTTGAGGAAGAAGACATTTTGCTTTAATTAATCTCATTGGATGAGAAGGTAAATGTCTTCTTCCTTGAAGAAGACATTTACCTTCTGAAGTGGTAATCCTGAAGTGGTGTAGGGTTTCCTGCCTGGGCAGGGGATTGAACTAGAACAGGGCTGGGCAAATGTGGCTCTTTTACAACCTGCAGACTTCAACTCCCAGAATTCCTGAGACAGCCAACCTTGGCTGTCTCAGGAATTCTGGGAGTTGAAGTCCGCAGATTGTAAAAGAGCCACATTTGCCCATCCCTGAACTAGAAGACCTCCAAGGTCCCTTCCAACTCTGTTATTCTATTCTATTCTTCTATTCTATTCCTCAAGGAAAAAACATAGTCCAGTTCCTTTTGAAAAAACATCTTTGAGACAACCATGATCTGGATGACTAAGAATCTCGATAGATATTTTCACAGGTGTAAGAATGTACCATGTTTTAGTCACACACACACACACACACACACACACACACACACACACACAAAATCATATTCTTCAATCCTAAACCTAGCCTGGAAGTATCTTATCAGTATCTCAAGCTTCACTTTGGGAAAAATTCATACTAAAAATCCTTAATGTATCAGAATAAGAAAGCAAAAAGATTGGTCTCAGCTAATTAGACTGACTTTTGCATTAGCAGCAGGACTGCCTGTGAGGCAGGAAGTTGCAGGGAAGCACAACATCCATCAACTCAAGAGCCACACCAGCCTTTGTATAGCGTATCAAGAGCTGGAAAACTGTTTTGAAAAAAGTTTTGGAGGCTTAAAGGGGTGAATCCCATTTTGATCTTTATACCCTACTCCATTTTTTTTTGTTTTTTTGTTAAAAAAATGTAAATAGAGCTGGGCTTTTCCTTCCACTTTTAGAAAAGGATTAAAGGCTACTAAACGTTGATAGACCTCATTAACTGTCAGGCTTTAATTTTTGGATCTCTGCCTTAGAGAAGGATAAGTGAAATGGAGAAAAGTCTCAACTCACAAACAACTGTCAAATATGAATGTAGCACAATATTCCCAGATCAATTTAAAACCTACTGTCACAGAAGTAATTGGAGAAAACTGGGGTGGCAAGAATAAGTTTTGCAAAACTTATATCATACTCTCAAGCATAGAGAGAATGATGTGGCAGGTTTATCTAAAGGCTATACCCCAAATAGCCACAGGCAAATAGGTCTCATTATCATTTTAACTCTTTGCAGTGCCCTGGAGTGATTTTATGTCAGTGAAATTTCAATAGCAAAAAAATTCAGCTGGTCAAAGGTGCTCAGGGCATTGGGCTACAATTTGTTCTAGGGTAGGGATTAGGGCAAGCATCAGTGGCAGCTTTGCCAAAGATGAGACCAGCCCTCCTGCCTTTCCAAAAAAAAATCCTCAGTGTGATTACAAGACAAACAAACACAATTTAAAAGGTTTAACTACAATAGATTAGTCAAAAGTTTTAAAATGTTTATATACTGGAAAGAAATCAATAATTTGATAAGCCAATTTTTAAGCATTCAGAAGACTATAGAAAAGCTTTCAAGATGTAGCATGAATATAAAGCTCATTTCACAACTGAAATCATGACAAAAGTTCCTTTGTAAATCTTAATGAAGAGGCTGATTCATATGAGATACAACAGTCCTAAGCTTTAAAAGACTTCAAAAAATGATAACTAGGTCTCCAAATTATGCCTGGAAACAGTTTACATGAACCTCAAGTGAGCATTGGAAATATAATCTTCCCTGCATTCTGTGGCATGGTCCATGTGGTTAATTGCTAGCTAAAATAAATTAAATATTTGTGGCAACTAATAATTCCAAAGTGAAGCGCATTCATGTATATTGGCACTGTTTTAGTCTGTTTCATTTATAAGTTACTTTCAGTGTACATATTTATCTAACATTTTCTTGAATGTGTTTGTATATAACATTTCAGTTGAGATTAATTTATTTGGTTATAAAGAGCTCAATATTCAGTAAAGGACACAAAAAGAGTGGTCAAAAAGCAAAACAAAAGTATACAATTATTACTCTTAGTAAAGTTTTAAATTCAAAATAGTTTGGATGACTATTTCCATATGAACATTTTCTTGAAAAAGTTAACTTTTTTCATCAAACAGTAACTGTGAAAAATAATGTTGATGGTTATTGGAAATCCCTATACTGCTCTCACTGTTGGCTGCATTATCAGAAAAATCATGCTATAAAAGTAGGTCTAGGACAGCTGTATCTCTTTTAGGGACAAAACAATTTGCCATACTATGTCTGTTCATAAATGGCTCTGCTTTTCTTGGGAAAGACAAGCATGGAAAGTGGTCTTCTTTTCTTAACCCAAAGTCAGATTCAATGGACCTACCTATAGCTTCTGTTTTTTGTTAAGTCATGTGCATATGCATCAACTCATCATTAATGCAACAACAACAACAAAAAAAGGTATAGGAACCAAATCCTAAAGAATTTCCAGATGGGGAAAGAATGATGATATATTTTACAGTATTTGAAAATAAAACAAAAATGCTTTAAAAATCTTTCTCACAACACAAGCATTCCTGTCTTGCTTTCTCTTATTTGCACATGCAAACACAAACAAATCTTAACTCTAATCAAGCATTTGTTCTTACCTGCTGGGAAGTAAAAGAGATGTTATTGTTATGACTTTGTTAATTACTTGGGAGGTGTCAGATACTGTGGTGTGAGAAGCAGCAATGTAATCAGAACTTGGGTAGACATCCAGGAATAGTTAGCCTGAGGGAGCACTGGATCATTGCTGATGCAATAAAAACACTAAATCCTCATTAGTATTGTTTTGAGTTAAACTTCCAGCATTATTCTAGTACTGATACAGCTTTTCTGGCAGCTCAAACAGGCATTTTATCATAGCTAACTCACCATATCTAGAGGGAGGTGTTGTTTTTAAATCTTTGTAAATCATAGCCCTTCACAGTCTTTAGAAATAAGAGCTTGGTCTGCAACCAAGGTCTTTCTATAGCAACATCTTAATTTGGAATTCCTTAATTTGGATTAGATTTAGAATTCTCTGAAACTTTTCAGCCTAGTGCCGTGATGGCGAACCTATGGCATGTGTGCCAGAGGTGGCATGCAGAGGCCTCTCTGTGGGCACACGTGCCGTCGCCAGCTGCTCTTCTGGTTTTGGCCGCGCAAATGCATGCTGACCAACTGGTCTTTGCGGGTGCTGGAGTGCTGGAAAATGGCCTGAAAATGGTCCAAAAAACGGCCAAAACCAGCCAAAAAACAGGCCATTTTCCAGGCTGTTTTCCGGGCCTTTTCCAAGTCATTTTTGGGGCATTTTCCAGCTGTTTTTCAGGCTGTTTTTGGCTTGAAAAATGGCCTGAAAAATGGCCAAAAAATAGGTATTAGGCACCGGCCAGCTGGTCTTCAGTTTTCCGGTGCTCCAGCGCACGCACATGCACACACATTCCAGTTTGGGCACTCGATGCCAAAAAGGTTCGCTATCACTGGCCTACTGGATGCTCATCATTTATTGGTGTTTTAATACATTCCACAATATGCAGGTTATTTGTTATTTTGCAACAGCCAGTAGTCATATTATTCAATACTCAACTATTCCTCATTTAAGGTGTAAATCTTATTTTGCAGAACCACACTAGTACAGTTATCCAGTCAAGTGTGGCAATGTAGCAACTGAAGGTTCCTGGAACCTGTGTTTGTCTCCATCCCACATTTCTTTACTCATATTAAAGACCTGAGTCAAATTTAATCAATCATCAATCAAAAGTAGCACTGTTTTGCTAAAGCCACTAATAATTTATATGAATGAAACTATACAGTACAAAAGGGGAAAAGCCTACAGAACACCTTGCTGAAACAGTAAATAACAGCTAGAAAGAAGAAAAAGAAAATTAACTAAAAAAGAATTTATAGATAAATTTTAGATAACAAAAGGAGGGAATTATAGCTCTACAAAATTATTTCAAAATGTTCAAATGTCATAAAATGAATTAACAAATTCAAAATGATAATATGTTCAGTTAAAGGACATTCTCTATTAAACAGACTTTTAACTTTTGACATTTTGCTAATTCAAAATACAGCAAGAAAGACAAACAGCTGCATGCATTGAAAGGCCAGTTTTGGTAAAACTGCGCAAGAAATATTGAATGTACAACAGAAGGGAACATAGTTAATTAATAAAGTAATAATGTGCAACAAAGCTGTGAAAAAAAATTATCACCCCATCTGAAGGAGGAGGTGGAAAGGGACTCAGGTTCACAGGCTTTAAGAATAGTGAAAATAATTGTATGTTTTTCATAGATGCTAGTCTATGCTTTTAAAATTAATATAACAAAAAAGGCACAATACATGGCCATTATTCCACATACTATTTACCAAAATTTTCTTTCCCATAGGTAAATTTGCCAAAATATCTCCCAAGCCTCTGTTTATAAACAATACAGAGTCATGGGTCTTTTTATGTTCTGAAATTAATTGAAAGCTTTATTAAAAACATAGGGATTGGATAAGATCATCATTTTATGAAATAATGAGAACAGAAGGTTTTGCTCTAGCTACACAAGATGGAGGAATATCCTGCAAAAGTAAAACCATTTAGCCTCATTAATGCTTCCTTCTCAATAAGTGATACAAATTCATTGTTTTTGAAAGCATTGCTTTTTAAAATACGCTCCCACAGAGAGGGTCTCCTCAGGGTGCTGTCGGTCAGGCAATGTCGACTGGCGACCCCCCAGGGAAAAGCCTTCTCTGTGGGGGCACCCGCCCTCTGGAATGAGCTACCCCCAGTGATACGACTGATCCCAGACCTCCGAACCTTTTGCCGGGCTCTGAAAATGTTTTTATTTCGGCAAGCTGGGCTGGCTTAGAATTTTTATTGGTGAATTTTATGGGTGAGGGGTTTTAAATTGGGGAAAGCCATTGGATTTAATTTTGTTTTAAATGCATTTTAATGTTTGTATTGGATGTTTCTCAATCTTGGCTGTTCACCGCCCCGAGTCCTTCAGGAGAGGGGGCAGAATAAAAATTTTATATATAAATAAATAAATAAATAAATAAATAAATAAATAAATAAATAAATAAATAAATAAATAAATAAAATAGTTATTCATATGAGAGAGGAATGCTAGTAGAGATTATGTAAGTGAACTTTTAGGTACTGTCAAATATAGTGCTGTCTCAAGAGAAAATGGTGCCTCTATACTACATTGGCTGATGGCACTACCACCTGCCAGGGAGATTTGAATTTTCAGAATTATTTGAATTTGTGTTGGTGCCTCTTAAGCTTTGTTCCCTAGGCTAGTATCTACTCAGCCTTAACCTAAAGCCAGTGCTAGTCATACAAAGAACATAAGAAGAATTCTGCTTAGTCAAATCAAAGATTTATCTCTTCAGTACCCTATACCCCAAAATCTCAAATAGAGTGAGAACATAACATACTTGCTTGTTTGTTTTTCTAGACACCACTACCAGGGGTATCAAACTGGCAGCCCATGGGCCAGATACATTACACACAGGCCACACCCACCCCAGCTCCGTGAATGGGAAAACCATCTCGAAATGTCATGTGACAGCAACATGACGCTGCGAGTTTGACACTCTTGGTCTAAGCACTAGGCAAAACAAGAGCCTTGGTAGTACAGTGGTCTAAGGCACCCTGGTTATTAAGCTGGTTATTAAGACAGCTGCCTTCAATTACTGCAGGTTCGAATCTCGCCAAGGCTCAAGGTTGACTCAGTCTTCCATCCTTTCTAAGGTAGGTAAATTGAGGACCCAGTTGTGGGGGCAATAAGCTGACTTTGTATAAATATACAAAAGGATGAAGGCTATTGCTGAGCACATTGTAAGCCGCCCTGAGTCTCCGGAGAAGGGCAGCATATAAATCAAATTTTAAAAAAAAGAGAGAGAGAGACGGCTGTATTATGCAGCAGAATCTGGTCTTCAAAGGAGAAGGGTCTACCACAGCATAAAACAGCATTTATTTTATTTATTTATTAAATTTGTATTCTGCCCAATTCTCAGCACCTTTGGGAAGCTTGCAACAACTAAAACAAGAAAAATACAATAAATCATTTTGACAGTTTTCTTAATTTACAATCAAAAACTTTCTCCCAATAATTTAAGCACAGAGTTTATTATTTCGCCTTGCCTTCTGGAACAACTATGCACCTTTTTCTACACGAGAGAACTTCTCATGCTAAACTTACCCAGTGCTTCCAACCATTATTCATTGGTTTCCCAACTAATTGCTTTCTTCAAAACCCTATCCAGTTTATTAATGTCCTTCTTTAAAAATACAATCCCTAGAACTGAACACAATATTTTAGTGTAATCTGACCACTGCAGAACAGAAGAATAATGACTTTGGTAATATTTATTTATTGATATCCCATCTTTATTATTTTTACAAATAACTCAAGGTGGCAGACGTATCCAACATATCTCTTTCCTCCTATTTTCCCCTGAACAACTTCCCTATGAGGTGGCTTTGGCTGAGAGATAGTGTTTGGACAAAAGTCACCCATCTGGCTTTCATGGCTAAGGTGGGACCTCAACTCCTGGTTTCACACTTTCTAGACTGGTGTCTTAACCTCCAACCAAACTGGCTCCCTTATAGTTCTCTTAATGCAACCATACCTTGTATTTTCTCTTTTTATACAGCTGCATCACTCTATTGGTTCATATCCAGCTTGTGATCGGCCAAGACACCATAATCTTTTTCATATGTATTGGTGATTAATAAACATGCTATTTTTATCAGAAAGATTAAAGCAGTGTTGCATCATAAGCTTAATCCATTTTATACATGTGCTATAGTATATGAATAAAAGGGACAGGGCTTATTTTGCAATGCTGTGATACTGCTTTATTCATTCTACAACCTTTTGCCTCCACTAGACACTGCTGCCAGTATACTTCTCATACACCTCTAATCATATATTTTATTCTTCCTACCCAAATATAATACTTTGCATTTAATTCTGGTGAAATTCAACTTAACCAGTTTCTGCCCATTGTTCCACTTTATCAAGACACTCCTGAATTCTAATATTATTCTTCAAGGCAGGGTTTTTCAAACTCTGTTTCATAGAACCTAGAAATGCAGTCAATCTTCTTTCCACAGCCTGAAAAAGTTTTAAAATTCTCACTGTAAGGTATGTTGTCTGCAAACTTGATAACAATATTTTTAATCCTGCAATATTTTAACAATATTTTAATCATTTAAATTTAACAGCAGAGGGTTAACAGCAGAGTTCAGGATTCATTTGATATCCTATTCATGGGGATAGGAGAGCTCTGTCCAGGGGTGGGTTCTAAATTTTTTTACTACCGGTTCTGTGGGCGTGGCTTATTTTGTGGGTGTGGCTTGGAGGTCATGTGACTAGGTGGGTGTGGCTAGCTGCTCAGAGTCATTTCTGGAAGGTCCTCGCACTTACGACCAGTCCTCGCACTTACGACCCGACCCATTTGTTTGCTTTTAACACTGATCAGCTGTAGGACGGCCCTTTGAAGCCCCGCGGCAAGAGTTTAAACAGTTTTTTTCCCTCTAGTCATCAGCTGGGACTCAGGAGGCAGCAATAGATTGGGGGTGGGACCAAATAAAAGGTAAGAATAACGTGGGGGAATGGGGGGGTGGGAGGGCGGGGGGAGAACCAGTTCGGTGACATCATATCGTCACCGCTACTGGCTCGGCCGAACTGGACCGAACCGGGAGGAACCCACCACTGGCTCTGTCCTTAGAATAGGAAATCAAATATAAGAAGCTTCTCATGCCATTTCTGAGAGTTTGTAAAACAGGCTTTTTTCTAACACCAGAAACTCTAACACTGCATGCAAAGGCCAGAGAAGAGGCAGCTCATGAATTTGGTAACAGATATTCAATGAACCTGTTTTTCTTCATCCAACCTCTTGATAGATCTACTGTATTTCTAGTGGGCCTAGGGTATCAGCAGCTTATTGATGATACTTAACCCCAAACCAACGGATGAGTTTTCCTAACAATTTCATATAGATATAGCATATTATATAGGCCAGAGAAAACAATCAAGCCCTAGGGCCATGATGGCGAACCTATGGCACGCGTGCCACAGGTGGCACCCATCACCCTCTCTGTGGGCACATGAGCTGTCGCCCCAGTTCAGCTCTACTGCGCATGCGTGTGTGCCTCCTGTCAGCCAGTTGGTCATCAGGTCTCTGCCACATGTGTGGGAGGTGAGGCGTGTGCAGGGGGCACATGTGCAAGGCACATACATGAGAGCCTCACACGCATTGCATTTTGAGGGTTCGGACGCATGCGTGTGCATTTGCATGTACATGAACATGCTTTGGGCACTTGGTCCAGAAAAGGTTAGCCATCACTGCCCTAGGGCATTTCATAGAAGAGTCTCTGAATGCTCAACTTCTCTCCCCTTAATACTATAGCTGTACCTTCCAGTCAGACAGGACAGGAAGCAGCACAAACAGCACAAGCTGCAGTGCCAAACAACTCCCCATCCTAACAGATGGTCCTGACAAATAGTGTGTATGACAGCATCAAAAGCCACTGAGAAGCCTAAGAAGACGAAGATGGTAAAACTACTCTCCATCCAAGTCCCATTCACAAAACTGACCAATTTAAACCCAATATTCTGGCCTTATATTAGACTGACATAGACATGGATTATCCAAAATATTAACATTACATTCTGTTTTTAGGAAAAAGAATGATAAGTTAGTCAAAATTTTAAAAATATGCTAGAATCTAGTTTCACAGACCAAAATAAGACTTGGAATTTAAATTTTGGAATTATATTCTTAAGTATATAATATTATAATATTGATAAAAGAAAGATAAACCCACAGTTTAAAAAAATAAAAAAGGTAATGATAAAACATCCCATATCTAAAGCTACAGATCTAAGTACGTTTAAGGACCTTTTATGATCTAGAGGTATTTTAAATCTTGTTATTTTAACATTTAAGTCTACTGACATCAAATTTAGTATTTTCTGTATATCCTATATCAACCAGCACAGCAGTCACAGAAGCAGCTATGGGAGGACAAATGTGCAGTTTTGCAATATTTTTAATATGCATTTCTTCAAAGGTACACTCTTCTAGTCAAGATCTAAACATACCTTATCATACTGCAGCTGCATATAGTATCTATCTATCTATCTATCTATCTATCTATCTATCTATCTATCTAGCTAGCTAGCTAGCTAGCTAGCTATCTGCATAGAATTTATGTTTTCTTGCCACTGTATACAGTGCACTTGTCCTTCTCAAGTTGCTTTCACAGCCCAAGATTATCAGGCAACTGCTGACACTGTAGAATCCATTTTGAAGTAACTTTTAACAAACAAAAAGCTAAGCACAAAGCTATCCATCATTTCTATTTTTAGGCAAGTTACTATCTCCTAATATCAGCTGAACGCAGAGCACTAGAACACTGGCATGGTCTCAGTGCACAGTAAAGTCTTACTATTGAGGGTCTAGCACATATGTTCTCACTAATCTTAAGAGGGCCTTGGGGGTATTTTTTGTAGTATCAATTATATTGTTATTACACTCTTATTTTTGAGTTTTGATTCCTTACCCCTCCCAGGTTTATATGTTTATAAGAGTTCCTGCTTTTATGAGTTAAATGCTTCAAGATACATTAAAGTTAAATGAATGGTCATTTTCTGCTGTTCCACATGACCTTATATGCTATTCTCATGTCAGTGGTAACTGCAGTATAATAGAGATTTTTGTATTGTTTATAATCCATCTTGCTTTTTGGTCCTTTTATATGCTAGGTAACAACTCTTGAGCTGATATAAACAGCTTCAATGCAGCTGTCAGGAGAAATAAAACTTTTATTATTTCAAAAACTTAAAAGGCCACACTTAAACTCAAGAACTCGGCAGAGTTGTGGTAAATAATAATCATGAAAACTATTCTGTAAAACACCAGGCTTCCCTCTCAACAATAAGCTGTCTTCTCTTCAAAATATTTTTGGATTTTTGCCAACTGCCCATTTGCTTTATACCATCAATTTATATTCACTGAGATGGTGTAAGGTTCTAGAACACAAATCTGCCTGCCAAACATATGAGCAGTACAAACTGATCTTTCAGAAAGAGCTCTGTGTAAAATCTAGGATCCAACCCTATACGTAATTTTTTTTCAAGACATATTATTCAGTCAGGTCAAAAATACTGTACTTAGTAATACAAGTAAGCAAAATTAAATCTCTTCATAATTTTACCTTGTCATTTTATGTGTTTTAAAAATTGCAATATTTTTTTTAAAAAATCACCAGATGGGTATAAATGAAACAGAATTAGTTAACATTTTGGGCATCGTCTTTTTTTTTTTAATTCATTAAATGTTTGCCAAGGTTTATAATCAGTCACAAAATGTACTATTGTTTTAAACAAACTGCACAGTAGAAGTATATTAAGAACATATCATCCATTCATGTGTAGGGCAGTAATTACTTTATGATGAGACAATTCTGAAGTAGGATTTTTAAATGTGGAAGATGTTTTACACATTACCCATTAATTACAAATGATTTTGCCATAATGAAGATAGTTTTGACTCAAAAAATATGTCCATGCTTCTAAAATACAATTCTACACATCTCTACTCAAAATAAACCCTTTGGAGTTCAACAGAGTTTAGACCCAGGTAGCTGACTACAGGATTTCAACCATAGGACATGGGTGGCTGTAGGCTTGCAGAGTGGCATGAGGTAGTAAGCAAATATGTACCATGATGCAAATACTGGTTATATCTGGGATGCAAATATATAAATATTTAGACGGCTGGTTGTGAGACCCTCCTTGTGAAGTGGGGTCATGGGGTTCAGAGGGGTTTGCTGATCACGTACCTGGCTCCCTGCCACGTGGCAGCAGCCCTGCCCGAGCTACTCAACGTTATCGCCGTGGTGGCGGTTGATACCCCCAGACTCATGGTCATGGGGGATTTCAACCTGCCGTCCGTGGGTGAGACGTCTGAGGTGGCTCGGGAGTTCATGGCTTCCATGACGGCCATGGATCTGACCCAACTAATTCATGGCCCTACGCACATGGGGGGAAACACACTGGACCTGATTTTTGTCTCTGGACAGTGGCTGAGTGATCTCGAGATAGGGGACATAGTCATCGAGCCCTTGTCATGGTCGGATCACTCTCTCCTTCGCCTTGACCTTCGAACCGCTGCACCCCGCCGCAGGGAGGCGGAACCGATGAGATGGTACCGCCCCAGGCGCCTGATGTAACCTGATAGGTTCCAGATGGAGCTTGGGCCAATTCCTGAGGTTCTGGCTCACGCCTCGACTGGAGACCTAGTGGCCGCCTGGGATAGGGCGGCCGCTGGAGCTCTGGATCGAGTCGTGCCTTTGCGGCCTCTGACCCGGCGCCGATCTCACCTGGCTCCTTGGTTTACTGAGGAGCTGAGGGAGATGAAGCGCCAGAAAAGACACCTAGAGAGTAGTTGGAGGGCCAGTCGTACTGAATCTGACCGGACACTGGTAAGATCTCATATTAAGAATTACCTAGTGGCAATAAAAGCAGCAAAATGCACTTATCTTGCTGCTCTTATTGGGTCATCAGATAACCGCCCGGCTGCCCTGTTTAGGGTGACCCGCTCCCTGCTCCACCAGGAAGCGAGGGAGGACCCCTTGGAGGGAAGAGCCGAGGATTTTGTTCAGTATCTGTATGACAAAATCACTCAGATTCGGGAAGATCTGGACTCCGACTGGGTAGATCCAGCGGGGATGATGGGGGCAGGTCCTGAGAATGTTATCTGGGATGAGTTTGATTCTGTGACCCGAGGACGTGGACAGGATTCTGGGTAGACTGAATGTGACCACATGTTTGTTGGACCCGTGCCCCTCCTGGTTAGTGCTAGCTTCCCGGGAGGTGATGCGAGGCTGGCTCCAGGGGATTATAAATGCTTCATTGGGTGAGGGTGTCTTTCCCGCCGCCTTGAAAGAGGCGGTGGTGAGACCTCTCCTCAAGAAGCCTTCCCTGGACTCGGCAACATTGGCTAACTATCGTCCAGTCTCCAACCTTTGCTTCGTGGCGAAGGTTGTTGAGAGTGTGGTTGCACGACAGCTTCCCCAGTAACTGGATGAAACGACATATCTAGATCCGTTCCAGTCGGGTTTCAGGCCAGGGTACAGCACGGAAACGGCATTGGTCGCGTTGGTGGATGATCTCTGGAGGGCTCGGGACAGAGGTTGTTCCTCTGTCCTGGTCCTATTAGACCTCTCAGCGGCTTTTGATACCATCGACCATGGTATCATGCTGCACCGGTTGGAAGAGTTGGGGGTGGGAGGCACTGTATTATGGTGGTTCTCCTCCTTTCTCTCCGACCGGTCGCAGTCTGTGTTGACAGGGGGGCAGAGGTCGACCCCGAGGCCCCTTATATGTGGGGTGCCACAAGGATCGGTCCTCTCGCCCCTTCTGTTCAACATTTATGTGAAGCCGCTGGGCGAGATCATCCATGGTTTTGGGGTGGAGTACTATCAGTACGCTGACGACACCCAGCTGTACATCTCCACCCCAGACCACCCCAACGGTGCCCTTGAAGTGATGTCCCGGTGCCTGGAGGCCGTACGGATCTGGATGGGGAGAAACAGGCTCAGACTCTACCCATCCAAGACCGAATGGCTGTGGTTTCCGATGTCCCGATATAGTCAGCTGGTGCCATCGCTGACTATTGGGGGCGAAGCACTGGCCCCCACGGAGAGGGCTCGCAACTTGGGCGTCCTCCTGGATTCACGGCTGTCTTTAGAAGAGCACTTGACGGCCGTGACCGGGAGGATTTTTTATCAGGTTCGCCTGATTCGCCAGTTGCGTCCCTTTCTGGATTGGGACTCGTTACACATGGTCACTCATGCCCTCGTCACCTCCCGTCTGGACTATTGTAACGCTCTCCACATGGGGCTCCCCTTGAGGAGCACTCGGAGGCTCCAACTGGCACAGAGTGCGGCCGCGCGGGTGGTGATGGGAGCGACGTGGCGCTCCCATGTAACACCTCTCCTGCGCGAGCTGCACTGGCTCCCGGTGGTCTTCCGAGTGCGCTTCAAGGTTTTGGTTATCACCTTCAGAGCGCTCCATGGCTTAGGACCTGGCTATTTACGGGACCGCCTGCTGCCACCAATAGCCTCCCACCGACCAGTACACTCCCATAGAGAGGGGCTCCTCCGGGTGCCGTCGGCCAAACAATGTCGACTGGCGGCCCCCAGGGGGAGAGCCTTCTCTGTGGGGGCACCTACGATCTGGAACGAGCTCCCCCCGGAGATACGGAGGATTCCGGATCTGCGCACCTTCCGTCGCGCGCTTAAGACGTTCTTATTCCATCAAGCTGGCCTGACCTAAACTTTTCCTTTTTTAAATGGTATTTTAAATTCTAAATTTTAAAATTTAAAAAATTTTGAATTTGGTTTTAATTTATTGGGGTTTTAAAATGGTTCAGCCAAATTTATTTAATTAGTTTTATCTCTATTTTAAATTTTGTATCTATATGTTTTATTTTATGGCTGTTCACCGCCCTGAGTCCTTCAGGAGTAGGGCGGTATACAAATTTAATAAAATGAAATAAAATGAAAAAAAAATAAATATGGGCAGGATTTGCTTCAAACATTATCATGCATATCATTCTTTTTGCACCCGTATGGTTTGCTGCAGATCTTCTTTGTTTAATCAGAAGTTAAGGAAAGAAATGATCAGGTTCTTTAACAGAACAGAAGATAAATGGGCACACAATAAGAGATACCCTGAGATCAGTCAACAATATTGTTAATCTATACCACATGCACTGAACCAGGCTAAATCTGTCTCTGCTGACCAAATCCATGACTCAATTTTGTGGTAATAGCTGCATTTTCTGCTTTCCCTCTATGCTAAAATGAATATTTCCAATACAATATTGACCTACCATAATCCTGTCCCAACGCACTACAGAAAAATATCTTCTCAATATTACAGAAGATAAATGAAATAATTCAGTTTGGCTCCTTCTAGATGGTTGTAATATTACAATTGGTATTACATTATCCAAGCTAAAAATACTAAGTAAATAAACATTGCTTACCACAAAATACAATCTTCATATAATTTCACATAGCCTTGAAACAATCCTAATATCATAATTAAAGTGGCAAAGAATGAGCTGTAATAATGACTAAAGTTGGATTATATTCTAATACAACATTTCTGCAGATCCCTGTCTGAGATTCCAGTAACAAAATGAGAGAAGGAATTAGATAAATTGATGGATTTATTTTCTATAGAACTTTCAATTCAAGAGCTTTTTCCAGGGATCTTTTACAAATAAAATATACAAATAAACAATTTTGGATGACTTTATGTTTTAGGTATTTGGTCACTCTATTTAGATTGTCTGTCTGATAACTCAGTCTTTGCTAATTATCTTGGATACTACTACTTCCTGTATAAACTATAAGTTGACAATTAATAATACTACCTCAGTTATAAATACTGATGTTTTTATAGCAACAACTTAAGTAGATGGACTACAAAATATTAAGATGATCCATCCCGATACTATAAACCACAAATTACCAAACTAACTGTACATCAGAACATACTTTACCATAATTGTTTTAGTTTTTAGAAGAAAACATATCATTAAATAATTCACACATCTGTCCTCTGCAGTATGCCAGCATCTCATCAAGGCTGACTTAAATCAATGCTTTTCATGCTCTTATCAAAAAATACTTTTTCTCAGTTAAGACATACATTGCTAATATCCTCATTATCTGGACTTATAGACAAAAGGCACTTAAGAAATTCTATTGGGATTCAAATGACTTGCACAATAACAAAAATCTGAACCTACACCAGACCATACAACAAATTTATTGTCAGTACACTACTGTTTAACTACATAACAGACATCAAAGCACCATGTTATGTGAGAAAATCACTAACCATTAATCATATCTACATGATTCCAGAGTCTACTCAAAATAGCACAAAATAGATTTCTTTCAGAGAAGCTCTGATAATCAATTGGATAAATACAAAGATATACATGTGATATTTTTAGATCAGAATACCCAATATTAAAGTAAAAAGCAATCAATATAGCCGGACTAGAAGACAGAAATAACCTTTTCCAGCTCTCATTCAGGGAAAAAAAAAGTCATCTATCATACCCTAGCCAAAATTATCCCCCTGGAGTTTAATTATTTACAGTTCATTTTCCTCTGTTAACTGGATATGATGATAATTGTACCACAAATATCTGATTTATCCCATTATAGACTTCTTACTCCTACAGCTATCACAAAATTCAGAAAGAAAATGAAATGAGGGTAAAACTGAATTTATGAAAAAATTAAACAAGCAATATTGTATTAAAATATGTTAAGAGACTGGAACGTAAATTTCCATTGAAATTTAAGTTCACTGGCAAGATAGCAAAATCCTAGAAAGCCTTCAAGTGAGTTAAAAAAATATTATAATGTGTCATTTTACATTTTTTATATAGTGAGCAAAATTTATACATGCTATCATACCCTGCAGTTAAACCAAGTATTTAAATAGTTCCAATAATGAAACAAATGCCAAAAATAACAGTTGATAAGAGTTAATAATGTTACCTTAGAAGTTAATAAGAGGCAAAATTAATGAGCCTTTCACTAACCTGAAACTAATAATTGAGCATCATGAGCTTTTGTTACTTGATTAAAGTTCAAATTAGAAGGAACAGGAACAAAAACCATTAGAATTAATGATGACCCAAAACATGTTTCTGCTTAAGAGAAGTAAGATGTACTTTCTCTGTTCCCACATAGAAAAGTTTGACAGCAGAACCTTTAATATTGACAACAATACAGTGTTCCTTACTGTGCCTGAAGGCACCAGTCTCCTCTAGTGGACACAGAATGTGCTTTGTTATAGGCAACTCTGTTCTCCACCATAGAAGATCTAGTAAAAATTTAAATATCAATAAAACATCAATAAAATAAATATTAAATAAAATATTTATTTTATTTAAGTTTTATTGATGTTTAAATTTTCGTGTTCTGCTGTTGCCTTTTAATTTTGTTTCCTTGAGTTTCACCAGAGAAGAAACAATATAAATAATTACAGCACTTTGGTTTAAGGATGACTCATAGTTAAGAACAGAGCCTATTGTAGCAAATTTCTAGTTATATACATGATGATTCAAGTTAAATACACAATGGTTCAAGTTCATTACACAATACTACTTATACAGTATTATGCAATACATACAAATTACATTTAAGGAAAGACTTTGAGAGTGGAAAACTTTCTAAACTCGGGACTACCTGTACTAGCCCACCCTTTCTGTCACCTCTGATCTGCTGCTTGAGGCAGTCCCTCACTCTGCTTAATGGAAAAGGTCAGTCTTGCTTAATTCTGGTCCATTGCTGAAATCTGGAGCATGCAATTTAAAATGTAAAGAAAAAGGGAGTGCTTTGCCCAGTTTGTTTTTGATCAATTTTTTACCATGAATAATTGTATGTATATACATGGTAACATAATTCTGGGGTAAATGCACAGAGGAGAGTATTCTCTTTTATGTTTAGAGAATTCTTGTATTAGTTTATAAGAATTTGGTATAATTTATCTTCTTACAAGACGATCATGTCACTATAATGTACAATTAAACTCCAAGTTGCTGATTATACTTCAAAGGATATGAGATTCCAAAAAGATATTATTGTTACAACTGAATTGCTGCTACAAAATAATTTTTTGCAAGTGAGATTAAGGAATAAAAAAATGAAAATATTATTCCATATAATTATGATGAAATTGTAGAAAGTCTGATAAACATAATGTTGGCAAGATTCCTAAAATGGTACTTATGAGGAAGAGAGAAGTCCAAATGGACATAGAACTAGTTATAACTAGATAAAATGTATACACATTCCTGAGTAGCAGGATTCAATATATAGATGTGCACATTTAAAGAATCAGTTACATTCCTAAGTGTCTCATAGTGTTGACACAGAAATGGAAATATCACAGCAAAGGACGTCATATTTATTTTATTCCACTTTATTACATACATTAAATGTACACACATACCTTAAATACAACTGACCAGAAGAACAAAAAGCAAAAATAAAACAAAGAAAAGAAAAGCCAAAGCTGAACAAATCCCAAAAGTAGGTTCTACAACACCCTGTCTCCAAGTGCAGAGAAACCAAATATGACTTCAACAACTTAATGAATGACGTAAGGGTAGTAGAAGCCATATACTTTTGGGCAAAAAGCATTTCAAAGGGTGGGAATTGAAAACATAGTAGAAGTATTTCCTGGGTCACACAAAACGACATTCTTGAACTGATGGAATAAGGAGCACATTCACCCTATTGGATGTAATTGGGCAGAAACGTACCTCTAAGATAGCCAAGCTCTATAGTATAGCATGACGATGATAGCCAGCACCTTGAACTGTACTGTTTCATGGCAGCCAGTGCAGCTCATGAAATTGTAGAGTCTCACTCATATAAAGCTGCACATGATCACTGTGTGCAGCACCACCTTCTATACTGCTGCTACTTCTGGATGGTCTTGAAAAGCAGCCCCATTTAGGCTGTATGACATTAATCCAATTATGAGGTATTAGACAATGAGTGATTGTCTGAACAACCTCCCCCATTCAGGAAAAGACGCATAACAAAGCTATTGTCGGCTACAGCTTCCACCTGTTTTACAAGCAGAATCCAAGAGGACCTCCAGATTATGTATAAATCTTAAATATTTTTCACAGCAGCTCTGCAGATGGTCCTCAGGCTCAACCTCCTGAAATGGGAATGAGTTCCCCTAAAAAGAGATGCCAGATAGCTATTGGCAGATGCAATAAGGGCAGAGAAATAAGAATATTTTGGCACCTTTATCATCGCAATATAGTGTCTAATATGGGTCATACTCAATCAGATTTGTTTGTCTTCCTGCAACAGGGATCTCTTCCTGTGCTTCATTTCCCAAAGTCTTTCTGAAAACTTTGTTCATACTTTGCTATAAGAAGAATCAAACACATCCAGAGGAATGGCAATTAACTAACAGAATTCAGAATAATGAGTCACACTAAATGTATTATCTAATAGTTTAAAAATCTGCATAGAATACTTACTAAGAGTTTGAAAAATAAATTTAAAAAATACTGTTTTAGGAATCAATTTTCCTTTACAATACTGCTGCTGCCTCATAGCTTACTTTTAATCTCCGGAGAAGAAATTCTCCGGAGACGTAGATTAAAAAAAATCTTATTCCTATTCTGGTATGAATAGTTGGTTGGTTTTATTTTTAAATTCTATATTTAAACCATATTCCACACTACACAAAGTTTAAGTATTTTTTGTATTGGTTTAGCCTGCCCTCACTGCATATATCACATTTTTTATTTTGTCTCTTCCCTTTGACTTTCTGACCTGGCAGATTTCCAGATCTATAGGATATTTCTATAATTTCCAGCCTGCAAAGGCAAAATCACAGGCACATGGGCTCTGGACTTTTTTTTTTTTAATCAAGAATTTTGACAAATTAATTCAGAAACATATAGACTGATAACATATCAAATATATTCTGAGTACTGTTGATTTAATAAGAATATTAAAATGTCTGAAGTATTGTAAGATTTTAAAATTTCTCCAGAACTTTATTTTTTGTACCAATATAGTTTTACAATAGGGTAAATCAAACACAGAGAAAGCATTTATTCTACTTTTAATATTTATTTATTTATTTATTTGATCTTGTAAAATCTGCAGCTCCTATTCTATTCTTTTCTTGGAAGCCAGGGGAAACTATATTTATTTTTAAAGAATTAAGCTATAACAATGAGAAATAGTAACAAATTGCAAAGGAAAAACCTCTGTACAGTAGAATCAATATAACTGCTTTGTGTGAAGCAAAGTCCTTCAATTCACAACTATTTAACTGTGACAATACACAAAGAACAAAAAAAAAAAACCCAATTCCAAATGTTCTTCATTTCAAATAATAAGGATTTAAAACTTGCCACATGGTGGCTCTAATAATTCCCACTGAAACCTTTAGCCATATAATGTATCAGCTCTTATCACTAACACTATGTATTCCATGAATTCTAATCTTTAAAACATTGCTACAGAATGACTTGAATGCTGGTTAATGAATGCTTGTTCACTAACAAGCATTAACAGAATTTCAACAAAATTAAATATACAAAAAGTGTAGTAGACCTTTTCTTTCCCTTTCCAATAGCATCCAAGACTACTGAAAGACAACTAGAGTTGGTAGAGTTAGTATTAGTATGCCAAATTAGATTATTATCTATCATTTTTATTTTAAATATGCAAATGATTGTACCTAATTTTGTTCTTTCCTTAATTATTTAATCATTATAGGCAGTAAACATTCAGACTGAATCTACACCTATTTCTTTGGAAGCAAATTTTATCTGGCTTGAATACACTGTGCAAACAGGGCAAGGATTGTTAAGCCATTTAAATTCTAACTTCAATAAAACAACAAAAAATTAGGAAAATGTCTCAAATCAATACTTGTAAATCAGAAAAAACTAAGTTGACTTTATTTTCAGGCTGTTATGTATAGGAGATTAGGACATTATTCTAAAGTCACACTTAACATTCTTAAATCAGTTTCTTCCCTGCTTTTGCTTGACTATTCCCAGATAAGTATACATAAGATTGAAGCCTTAAAGAATTATAATGTTCCTCTGTTTCGATGCCAAAAGAAATGGACACATTTGATATCTTTAAATAAATTTGCCTTATTGACATATTTATGCTACAGCATAATTGCCATTTATTTTATATCAATAATTGATATAAAAATAAGTGATAATGACTCCGCGAGCACGTGATCAAGATGGCGCTGCCTCCCTGAGTCCCGATGCCGATGGGGGTGATTTCGGGCCATCTGAGGTCTTCAGGGGCTGGGCGGATCATCCTCACCCCCGACCCGGCTGTCTGAGCTTCCCGCCGGCCAGCTGAGAACTTTTCTGCTCTCCGTAGTGCCATGGCTGGGATGGGGCCAGCATTTTCTCTATGCCGCCATTTTTTTCTATGCTGCGAGGATGAGGGAACAAACGGCGGTGAGATCGGAGACAGCAGCAGCAGCTGGATTGTGGCGGCCTGCTGTCTTTGGTGCTGAAAGCGATGGCTGGGTTGCCGACAGTGCTGCGGTGATGGGGGCGGCTACGTCAGGGCGAAGCGGTCCTTATTGGGCCCTGGGAGTCTCCGGACACTTTTGGAGCCTCCATGGTGAGACCACACCACTAAGGACAGCGGCGGAAAAGTGCTGTGCTGGCTGTTGGGCAACATTGTGAAAGCCAGTAGCAGCCTTAGCAGCCCTTGACAGATGCTGTAGGGATGTCTTTTATAATTCACCATCTCAGAACCCCCTGGACTATCACGGAATACTTAATTTTACTTGAAGGGGCGGTTCCCATAATGACCTGTGATCCATATAAAGACCAGTTGAGGTTGAAAAAAAAAAACACGACTTGAGGGCTTGTGGATGATTGTGGAATGGTAATCCCGGCCACCTCATGTTACACCCCCCCCCCCAGTCTGGTCTCAGAACATACATCAATCACTGACCATCTAACTGATTATCCCACAGCAAATAACATCTTCCTTGTATTTCATTGCTAATCCATCTCATCTTCTCATAACATCACCACCAGCAGGATTCTATAGACCGGCCCTATACTCTATCAACTTTTTAAGTCAGACGGAGAGTTAACAGCTAGGATGCGGATATTGCAGGAGTCGGTACATTGCTCTATTCACCACCAGAAGGATCGGCACATCAGATTCCATTGCCAATTCTAGCCAGCCACCATGAGAGAGTGGCCTTGGACATTATTTCCTTGGTGTTCGTAAATGACATAAGACTCCTCCTACTGTTATGAGAGGACAATAGAGCTTACTCTACCAACATCTAGATCTACATCTTCCTTCTCTCCAGAACCTTCAGAAATTATGTCATCTTCTTGGCCATTCTAACATCACCCCTTGGCCACCGGATGTACTAAGCGGCTGAGCTTCTTGCTCTGTGAGACTCCCCCCTCTCGTAGACCTAGCCCTCCACACTATCGAGGGCCTACCTTGATAACGGATTTTGGAATCCCGAGAGGTGGCATGTTGCAAAGAGGGGGTTGAGGGTCTTTTTATCTAATTTTTTATCCAAAATTTTAAAGGTCTCTAAAAGGGGGGTAGGTGGGAGCGGGGTGGGTCATGTGGATTTGGGGGGCAACCCACAGAGGGAGGGGTTAGAGGATGATTTTTTAAAAAGGAGGCCAGTTCCGGCACAGAGTTATATCATAGGAAGTGCGGAACTGGGAATGGAGGGGCTTAATACTTGTATGGAAGGGGGCTGTTCCATCAAAGTCGTGGCTGGGAGGGACAGATATGATGGGAGCAGGGGGCCACATCATGTTAGGGGGGTACTCACCTGCTATCTTCAAGCGGTAGCATGCTCCGATCCTCAAGGCTCTTCTCGTTCCCTGGGTTGCTCAGAATCTCAGGGCTCTGGCTTAGGCTGATGTTAGGCAAAGTCAGGTCCGTGGTTAACAAAGCCCCCCTCATTTGTGAACTAATTCAGGAGGTGAAAGCGGACTTGGCGGGTATTACAGACACCTGGTTGGGCCATGAATGGGGAGTCCCCCTCGTAGAGATGTGCCCACCAGGTTTCCGCGCATTCCATCAGCCAAGGGCACAGGATAGGGGTGGGGGATAGTGGTTATTATAAAGGAGGGTCTTGATCCTAGGGAGGCCACTGTTCCTCAGACAACCGGATGTGAATCCCTCCTCATGAAGTGGGGTCATGGGTTACAGATGGACCTGCTGATTACATACCTGGCTCCCTGCCATGTGGCAGCAGCCCTGCCTGAGCTCCTCAACGTAATAGCCGGGGTGGCGGTTGAGATTCCTAGGCTTCTGGTCATGGGAGATTTCGACCTGTTGTCCATCGGTGAAACGTCTGAGGTAGCTCGGGAGTTCATGGCTTCCATGACAGCCATGGACCTGACCCAGTTAGTTCATGGCCCTACTCACATGGGGGGACACACTCTGGACTTGGTCTTTGTATCTGACCAGTGGTTGAATGGTCTAGATATAGGGGATAAAGTCATTGAACCCTTGTCATGGTCAGACCATTCTCTCCTTAGGCTTGATTTTCTGTCCACTACACCCCACTGGAGGGAGGTGGAACTGATTAAGTGGTTCTGCCCCAGGCACCTGATGGATCCTGATAGGTTCCAGATGGAGCTTGGGCTATTTCCTGAGACTCTAGCTCACAACTCAATTGAAGAGCTGGTGGCAGCCTGGGATAGGATGGCCGCTGGTGCTTTGGATTGGGTTGTGCCTTTGCGGCCTCTGACCTGGCATCAAAATCTCCTGGCTCCTTGGTTTCCCAAGGAGCTGAGGGAAATGAAGCACCAGAAAAGACGCCTAGAGAGTAGTTGGAGAACCAGTTGTTCCGAATCTGACCAAACACTGGTGAGGTCTCATATTAAGACCTACTTAGTGGCGATAGCAGCAGCAAAATATAACTATTCTTCCACTCATATTGCATCGGCAGAAAATCGCCCAGCCACCTTGTTTAGGGTGACCCACTCCCTCCTCCATCTGGTAGAACAGGAAGACCTCTTGCAAGGTCGAGCTGAGGACTTTGCACAATATCTGCACGATAAAATCGCTCAAATTCAGGAAGGTTTGGACTCTGATGGGGTGGGTTCAGACGAAGTGATGGAGGTGGGTCTTGAGGATGTTATTTGGGATGGGTTTGACCCTGTGATCCCTGAAGACGTGGACAGGTTACTGGGGAAGTTGAACACGACCAAATGTTTATTGGACCCATGCCCCTCCTGGTTGGTACTGGCTTCCCGAGAAGTCACACGAGGCTGGCTCCAGAGGATTATAAATGCTTCTTTGAGTGAGGGTTTCTTGCCTTCTGCCTTGAAAGAGGCGGTGGTGAGGCCCCTCTTCAAGAAGCCCTCTCTGGACCCGGCTGTTTTAGCAAACTACCGTCCAGTCTCCAACCTTCTCTTTGTGGCAAAGGTTGTTGAGAATGTGGTGGCACAGCAACTCCCGCAGTACCTGGATGAAACTGTCTACCTAGATCCATTCCAGTCCGGCTTCAGGCCTGGTTACAGCACTGAAATGGCATTGGTTGCATTGGTTGATGATCTCTGGAGAGCTCAGGATAGGGGTTGCTCCTCTATCCTGGTCCTATTAGATCTCTCAGCGGCTTTTGACACCATCGACCATGGTATCTTGCTGCGCCGACTGGAGGGGATGGGAGTGGGAGGCACTGTTTTACAGTGGTTCTCCTCTTATCTCTCCAACCGGTTGCAGTCTGTGCTGGCAGGAGGGCAGAGGTTGACTTCAAGACACCTTATTTGTGGGGTGCCACAAGGGTCGATCCTTTCACCTCTTCTGTTCAACATTTATGTGAAGCCGCTGGGTGAGCTCATCCGTGGTTTTGGGGTGCAGTGCCATCTTTATGCTGATGATACTCAGCTGTACATTTCCACCCCAGACCACTCCAATGATGCCCTTGCAGTGATGTCCTGGTGCCTCGAGGCCGTGCGGATCTGGATGGGGAGAAACAGTCTCCAACTCAATCCTTCCAAGACCGAGTGGCTGTGGCTATGGCTGCCGGTGTCCCGATATAGCCAGCTTATACCATCGCTGACTATTGGGGGCGAGTCATTGGCCCACACAGAGAGGGCTCGCAACTTGGGTGTCCTCCTGGACATGCGGCTATCTTTAGAAGAGCATATGACGGCCGTGGCCAGAGGAGCTTTCTATCAGGTTTGCCTGATTCGCCAGTTGCGTTCCTTTCTGGATCGGGACTGCCTATGCACAGTCACTCATGCCCTCTTCACTTCCCGACTGGACTACTGTAATGCTCTCTACATGGGGCTCCTCTTGAGGTGTATCTGGAGGCTCCAACTGGTCCAGAATGCAGCCGCACAGGTGATTACAGGAGCGACATGGCACTCACGTGTAACACCTCTTCTACGCAAGCTGCACTGGCTTCCAGTGGTCTTCCGAGTGCGCTTCAAGGTGTTGGTTCTTACCTTTAAAGTGCTCCATGGTTTAGAACCTGGGTACCTACGAGACCACCTTCTGCAACCGATAACCTCCCACCAACCAGTATGCTTCCACAGAGTGGGCCTCCTCAGGGTGCCGTCAATAAAGCAATGTCGACTGATGGTTCCCAGGGGGAGAGTCTTCTCTGTGGGGGCACCCACCCTTTGGAACAGGATGCCCCCAGGAATACGAATGATCCCAGATCTCCGTACTTTCTGTCGTGCACTAAAGACCTTTCTATTTCACCAAGCCGGGCTGGCATAAATTTTCAAATTGTCTAAATTCTATGCTGATGATCTTAACTGATGAGCCAAATTGGTTTAATTATTTTAAATTGTTTTTATTTCACATTATATGTATATTATTCTGACTGTTCACTGCCCTGAGTCCTTCGGGAGAAGGGCGGTATAAAAATTAAATAAATTAATTAATCAATTAATCAATTAATCAATTAATCAATTAATCAATTAATCAATTAATCAATTAATCAATTAATCAATAATAATAATAATAATAATGATGATGATGATGATGATGATGATGGAATTACATTATTTTCTTCTTGTATTTATGGGAAACCATATGCAGGAAGAAGAATGCAGCAAGATTCTAACATTTTTTTTAACCAATATTAAAGGTAACGGTTTTCCTGTCAACACACACACATACACACACACACACACACACACACACACAATCCAAATCCAAAAGTAAGTGACTCCAGGTAAAATTAAAATAAGACTTCAGGTAAGATTACAATAATTAGCAAAGGGCGATGGACTAGGGCATTTAAATGTTATTGTTTGATTTATTTTCAAGTCTTGTCACATATGATATATGTCAAATCATTAAACGATCCTTGAGTCTAATTTTTTTTAAAAAAGCAAAAGGATAAAACTCATTTGGTTTGTTTTATGATTTTTGTCAGTATTTAATACTGACATTACAATTTCTTGTACATTAGTACATGACCATGTTGATTTGCATAATACATAATAGTGTATTCAGCAGAGACAACCGGTCTTCAGAATTGTGTCTATATCATAAATTCATAAAGAAATTTGTAATGGTAAAATCAAGTGACAAATTCAACTGAGAGGTAAACATCAACACCTATAAGTGACTATGCATTGTTTAATAAGAATCTTGAGGAAAGGATTGGAGCAGGGGTGTCAAACTCAATTACAATGAGAGCCACATCAGGGCTGTGGTTGATCTCGGGGGACCAGCTGGATGTGGTCAACTGAGTGGGTGTGGCCAACTGGGTGGGCATGGCCAGCTTGACGCCACTTCCCAAACTGCTGACATCTTCCCCCTTCGCACTGGGTAGATCAGGCTGACACTATGCTGACCTAATCTTTACTCTTTGCATTGGGTAGACCAAGCCAAAGCTATGTTGGCCTGATCTTTTCACACTGGGAAAACTGGGCTGAAGCTACGCTGGCCTGATCTTTCCTCTTTGCATTGGGAGACTGGGTTGAAGCTACGTTGGCCTGATCTTTCCTTTTTGCACTGGGTAGACTGGCTGAAGCCACACTGGCCCTATCTTTTCTCTTCGCATTGGGTAAACCAGGACAGCCCCACTGACACCCCTGGATTAGAGGAAAGCAATTAAAGCTTTATATTAAGGTTATCATTGGAAGAGCTTGTTAATATATTTGAGTATATAACAAAAATCTGTTAATATAGCACACAATGTGTGCAATTACATTAATAAAGCATTTCTAAAAGAATGTGTTCATATACAGGTAAATAGTCAAAGCACAGGAAATAAGTAAATACTCCATTTATTAATGATTAATGAAAAGGGAAAAGATGCAATGAAAGAACTAATTATCTAAAAGCAGAGGTGATAAAATCATAGAATGCACTGGCTTCCAGTGGTCTTCCAGGTTTGCTTCAAGGTATTGGTTCTCACCTTTAAAGCGCTCCATGGCTTAGGACCCGGCTATTTGCGAGATCACCTTCTGCCACCGATAACCTCCCACCGGCCAATTCGGTCCCACAGAGAGGGCCTCCTTATGGTGCCGTTGGTCAAGCAATGCCGACTGATGACCCCCAGGGGGAGAGCCTTCTCTGTGGGGGCACCCGCCCTCTGGAACGAGCTACCCCCAGGAATACGACTAATCCCAGACCTCCGGACCTTCTGTCGAGCTTTGAAGATCTTCCTATTCCAGCAAGCTGGGCTGGCTTAAAATTTAAAATTTTATTTTAAGGGTAATGGGTTTTAATATTTTGGGAAGCCAATTCGGTTTAATTCTGCTTTTAAATTATTTTAAATTTTGTATTGTATGTATTTTAATTTTGGCTGTGCACCGCCCTGAGTCCTTCGGGAGAAGGGCAGTATACAAATTTAAATAATAAATAAATAAATAAATGAATGAATGAATAAAAATAAATAAATAAATAAATAAAATAAAAACATTCTAAAAAGAAAATACTAAACTAGGCCATACAAAACTTTACTGGACCACATTTTCTTGACAATCATGCATTTCAATGATTTGCCACCTATCAATTTAGCTCTAATGCCTTAAATGTTAGTTAAAATATTTTTAAATGTACTATCTAAATAAACTTGTTTTCAACAGAAATGAGAAGAACATATATTGTGTAGTGCATTTTTTCCCCATGGAGTGATCATTAAAATGTTAGTTCTAGTGGAATCAAGTGTCACTTATTCCAGCAAGTTTTCAAAGGCCAATGCTAAATAAGATGTTCAGACAGAACATCTGTGAAAACCATCCAGGACACAGAAGTGGGAGTGCAGTGTCATGGCAATTTACTGTTGATAAAAGGGAAAAAGGCAACCAAAAGTAAAACAAGAAAGAATAAACCAGCTGGCATAAAGAAAGGATTTATCTGAAAGGATATAAATAGTATTTAAAGGAAAATATTGAATACAAATAAAAGTAAAGGAAGATGTTAACATTTTAACATGTTGTTAAAACATGAATAAGAATGATGAAATTGTGGAAAAGCGTATATAAAATGTAGTAACCAAAACTTATTTATCTGAAACACTTGTCACACGGCTTGTCATGAGGCTTCTTATTGTATTTGGATTTCAGGATAGGGTGCAATAAAATGAGAATAATAAATGAATAGAAAAATATTTTCAATAATAATAGAAGAAAGCAGATAACAATCACAATGAACTGTTAGTATATCAGTTATGTTTTAATGAATTTAAAACCACTTCAGAAGGCAAAATTCTGTTCTGGTTTCAACCTGGTCAATTCTTATAAAGTTTATATTTTTTATAGCATTAAACCCTTAATTTGATATTCCATAAATCAAGACTCATACACATGTTTCCCCAGAAATAAGACTATAAGGTTTTATATTAATTTTTGCTCCAAAAGACGTATTAGGGCTTATTTTCCAGCTAGGTCTTATTTTTGGAGAAATACGGTACTAAATGTGTCTGTCTGCCTGACGATCTTAACTGGGGCTTATTTTGGGGGGTAGGGTTTATATTACGAGCATCTTGAAAAACCATACTAGGGCTTATTTTCTGGTTGGATCTTATTTTTGGAAAAAAACACTATATGGCTTTTATTGACGTTAATAAAATAAAAGAAGAAATATTTTCTTCCATTTTCAAATAATTCTTTACTGCTATGCTAAAATTAGGTGGCAAGCATATAGGACAGTGTTTTGTAGCACTTTGGCATTTGAGTTGATTTGATAAACCATTGTTTATTTAACCATAGGTTAGTGTGTGGTGCAAAGCCAGCCTTTCTCTCAGCTTATGAAGATGCAAGTGCAGAAGGAGGAACAATGGTGAAAAGTAAGGACAAGAATCTATTTGGTTAATAATTCTTATTCAAACAACTGATGCTTTTTATGCTTTACTCACAATGAACCATTTTTCCCATTTTATGTACAATGGTAATATAGTTGTGCTTAAATTTGGGGATCTTTTTGAATTTCCAATATTTCTACATAAATATGTAACTTTGGATACTTTTATTGAAAAAATAGTTGAACAAGCATAATGTGTTTGATTCATTTAATTGGGTTCTCTTTATTCAGTTTTAGGCTTATGTGGAAAACATATATTTTAAGTCATATTTATTGAAAATTCAAAAGGTCTTCCAAACTTTTAAACACCACTGCATGCAATATATTAAGCAGTTACAGACACATCAACAATTTGAAAAGTGAGACCAGTCTCCTAATACACAAATAATCAATTTATCCAGCAATTTTACATCCAATAATCTATGGATGCTGTGCCTGTCCCAGTTATATGAGGCACAATCATCCCTGACAAGGATTGGCCAGTTGTCTTTTCCTGATTTTATTTTTAACTTAAAACAGTAATGAGCCATTCAGAATGGGAGCCACTAATAATGGTCCCTTCTACCTTTTTGCATCCTATCCTTATGCTATGGTGGTATGGAGTCGAAAAAAAGAAAAGAAAACCTCTCACACTGTCATTTCTCTGCCTCAAAATCTCCAGAAACTAAAAGGAAAGGGGCGTTGGTCTTACTCGACACACTCCTTCTCTGTGGGTCATAGGAGAAAATTAAGTTTTCCATCTGATTTCGTCTCACACACTATAGGGGTTATGTAATCAATTATATTATAGCAAGTCCTCACTTAACAACCAATTACTCAGTCACTGTTCAAAGTTACAACGGACTGTCAAAAAGCCACTTTATTTATTAAATTTTATCCCAGATTTATTTCTTTGTAAGTAACTCAAGGCAGAGAACCTACATAATACTCCTTATTTTCTTTGTTACTTATTTACTTACAATATGGTTCCAGACAGTGGTGAAATGTAAAATTTGTTACTACCGGTTCTGTGGGCGTGGCTTGGTGGGGGGTAATGTGACTGGGTGGGTGTGGCCAACTTTTTTTTTTTAACTTTTAAAACCATTTTTTCTACAACCTCTTCGGTCGAAGAGGTTGTTAAAAAAATGCTTTTAAAAGCCTCTGACGATCCCAGCGGAGCCACGCGATCATCAGAGGCTTTTTTTTACTTTTAAAAGCATTTTTTCTATGGAAGAGGTTGTAGAAAAAATGCTTTTAACAATTTTAAAAAAAGCCTCTGATGATTGCGCGGCTCAGCTGGGCATGGGGGAGGGGGACAGGGATGTTTACTACTGGTTCTCCGAACTACCCATCACCATCACTACTGGATTGGGAGATCCGGTCCGAACCGGGAGCATTTCACCCCTAGTTCAAGAGTTCCAATGACTGCACATACCATCTCGGTTACATGACTGTGTTTTGAACATTTGGCAAGCAGCTTATCTTTACAAACACAGTGTTTGAACACAGTCACAGTGTTCCGTGTTCATATGAGCATGTTTTGTGATGTGTTTTTTGCCAGCTTTGGGCCTTTTCACAAAGAAAGCAAAGAAATTTTGGATGCAAATACAAACAATGATGCAAAAAGTACTGTAGATTAATTTCATAATCTGTACTGAGTGATACAGGTTCAATCTGAAGCACAAGATAAACTCACGAGTAGCTAAGAAGGTTGAGAAAGGAAAGCAAGTTCAGAACAGAGAAAAAGCAAACAGAACTGACTCTTTCTTGAATGAAAAGCTTTGAAATATTTTTAGAAAGTTGGGCACACATGCTGAAACTGCCCTAGGCAGGTTTACATTTTGTGACTGGATGATTTGCTGCTTATATAATGCTGCCAAACTCTCACTAATTTTGGCATGATCTTAAGTATTGCTTACATGAAAGTTTACTCCTACCAACAATTTCTGCTTCAACGTATTAACCACAAAAATATTTCAGCCATGATAAGACTTGGCAATTTGGCTGTATCCCAAGTCCAATTTTCATAAATCTGGCTCAAATTTACTGGATTCAGCCAAGTGATTATGGATTATAATGTTATTCCCATGCAAAATTTTTATGCCATATTGCATGTGCAGGTCTTATTATAAGATTCCTAAGAAGAGAATGCTAGAGATATGATAGAACTTTTCAAATATTTGAAAGAAGGTTATACAGAAAAAGGCCAAGACTGTTCTATGTTACCTTAGAGAGCTAGGCAATCAGTAATGGGTTTAAGTTACAGGAAAACAATGTCAGTTGGATTTTCTAATAATAATAAGAATTTGACAATAATTATTTATCTAGGGAAATATGGGCTCCCCTTTCCAGATGTATAAAAGCAGAGGCCTAGATGACTTAATTTGTATTCCTATACATAGTAGTAGGTTGGTCTAAGGTTGCTTCCAAGTATATGCTAAGGTTAAAATGACATATTTGTTTTATTGTTGTTGTTAGTCCCAAAGTCATGTCCAACCCATCGTGACCTCATGGACAACGTTCCTACAGGCCTTCCTGTCCTCTACCATCCTCTGGAGTTGATTTAATCTCATGTCGACTGCTTCAATGACTTCATCCAGCCACCTCATTCTCTATCGTCCCCTTCTTCTTTTGCCTTCAATCATTCCCAGCTCTTCTCCAGTGAGTCCTTCCTTCTCATTAGGTGGCCAAAGTATTTGAGTTTCATCTCCAGGATCTGACCTTCTAAAGAGCAGTCAGGAGTTGATCTCCTCTAGGACTGACCGGTTTGATCGCCTTGCAGTCCAAGGGACTCGCAGGAGACTTCTCCAGCACCATAGTTTGTTTTATTAAGTAGTAACAAAAATTAGAAGGTTTATTTCCACAAGATCATTCTGCTGCAGAAGCCTGTGTGTACTATTGTGTCCTTAGTAATTGAGCAGAAAGAAGCTTTTCCACTATTGCATTCCCTTTATCTATTACTTTTTTCAGATATTCATTAGAGGTAAATAGATAACCTCCTGAGGTCCACAGTGCAGGGAGGAAATTTATGAAGAAGTGCATCATAACAAAACACACACACAAGCAAACATAAACACATACTCAACAGAACCAAATATGAAATAAAACAATGCATAATTCATTAAGATAATAATGATCAGTCTTATGCATTTATCTAGCAATAATTTTCAGTAAATTCAGAGATATTTATTTACATCTAACTACATAGATTTAATTTGTAAATTCTTTGAGCTTTTATCAAGTATATTGGGTGCAACTGATTGGCTCAAGTGCACCTCTTAGTCATTAAATAGAAATGAAAATATTTTTATTGATATTTAATATACAACTATAAACAAACAAACAAAAGATGTAAATGCAAGCAAAATGAATCAGAACATAGATAACAGGTAACAAAAAAGAAAAAAACACTTAGATAAAACTAAATTAAAAATAATAATAAAAATAAAACCAATTTGCTTTTTAACAGAAATTTGGATCATTCCATCCTTTTTTATGCCACTATCGATCAACTTCAGTAGCCCTAGCATACTAACTGGGGAATTCTGGGAGTTGAAACTCACACAACTTAAAACAATGTGAAATATTGCTTTATACTTTATACACTCAGAGGCTGAAAGTTTATCAAAGCAGTCTTTTCCAAGTATCCATTTTCATAAGAAAATCATAATTTTCAAAGGAAAAGTCATCATCCCATACATTTTTACAAAACAAATCATTAATTGTTTGTTCAATCTATATATTCCCCATTTCATGTAAGCAATTCTGGAAGGCTTATAAAGTTAAAAACAGAAAAACAATACAAATAAAAGCCAGACAACAAAAAATAATTAAAGCCATAAAAACCATTTGCAGCAGAACATAATCAACTTCACAAACCATAAAGACACTTTGCAGACTCTAAATAAGAACTACCAGATCCTCAGGCCAAATGACAAATACCCATCTTCAACAACTTCCTAAAGAACAACAAGTTTAGGGTCAGTCTGATGTCAAGGGCAATAATGTTCCAAAAGATGGATGCTACTACAGTATAGACTCTTTTCCTGGGTCCCATCAGATGACATTCTTTGCTGAATGGGACTCTGTCCACTCCAACTAACTACCTGTGCCACCATATTTTGTGCCAACTGTTGATTCCTAATGCTTTTCAAGAATAGCCCATGTATAGCATATTAAAGTAATCCATACAGGAAGTGACCAGGCCATGAGTGATGAAGTTTAGAGTCTTCAATCCAAGAATGTGTGCAACTGGCACATAATCTGGCAGTCCGATTGACTGCCATCTATTCATCAAGCAGGAGTCATGAGTCAAGACGAAACCCCAGTTTGTACACTGCAATTCATGTTTGATTCAATTCTTTCTTCATTGATCTCCAGAAGCACTTTAGCATCAGCCCATTTCATCTCCCTCAACTCTTCCATAAAACATGGAGAGTGATGGGATCTGCAAAAGCAGAGAGGCTGTATAGGTTCAATCTGATCTATGGCTTCCTCTGCCCCCTTATTCCTGGCAATGACCAATGTCTCAGGCAGATCATTCAGGAAACTATCAGGAACAATTCTCAGCTCCTTTTGAAACACATCTAGGTCCATCAATCAACATCAGAGGTGGAATGTTCAAATGGTTCCTGCCTTCCTACAGTGGTTAGGCCCATAACTGTCATAATGGCAGTGAATTACTAGATGAACTTTGACCTTATTTCTAGAGAAGGAAGATTATACCTCCCAGGATCACAAGCCTGGGAAATTCCACTGCCAACCTAGAAATGGAATCAAGAAACTCAGGCAGGGAGATGGCTGCATAGCATGGAGGTGGTTATGTAGCAACAGTCCCAGCTGAACTGTAGAAAGTAACTTAAATGAAAAGTGTCTCACATTTGGTAGCCTGTGGAGCATAGACTTTGAAAGTTATTAGATACTCCTTAATGATAGTCAATACTCCCCGCTATCTTAAAATCTCAGCCACACATAAAATCCACTTCCCACATTTCCAAAGGGGGCTGTTCCTCTTCTGGATCTAGCAAGATCTCGGTATTTCATGCCAGGTTAACTCTGTTATCTGTGATCAAATCACAAATGAGAGACACCTTATTACAGACTGACCTACTATGCCATTTAGCAGCAGCATCAAAAGCTAGGGCTTCTGAGAGTCTCCTGACTAGGCATTGGGAGTGACCTCAGGGGACTGAAATATGAAATTGGAACAGAAATTGTGTTCCCCAAGAGTGGCCTCTTCCCTAGCTCCCCATATTTATCAACAGTGAGATGTTTAGATGCACATCAACCCCTCCTAAGATCCCAATACTTCCCTAACCTATGTGCCTCAGTTCCCAAGAGAGGGGATCCACACACTTCAAACCTATCATGCCAGGAATGGCGAGCGGGATCCTTGAGCACTTCAACCATTGCTCTTAGAGCTATGAAGAATCCCAATAAACTACCTTCCACTCAATAGCTTACTACCTATATAGGACCTCTGCCAAGCCTCTTTCATTGACTATTTGGGAGCTCACTTCCCATCCAATACAAACACCCTCCCCTTGGCTTCTTAAATAGCTCTCACCTGGAGAAGGGCAGAAGGGCTTTCATAGAAAGGCAAGACATCCACAACACATGTAGTAACTCTTCCACAATTGTGAACCAGGATGATGAAATTAATTGATCACTTTAAAATATCTAAGCAGAATTATCACTAGATACCCTTCTTAAAATATCTATCAATCGTAAGATAACATTCATTTCACATTTAAATTTCTCCATAATTTCATTGGCATTTTCCACTATTTATTAGCATCACCATTAATCTTTAGTAATCTTTTTCAAATGTTCAAATTTATCAATAAGGATATTTTTCTAAGAGTAATTATCTTCAAATATTTAATAGAATTTGAGCAAAAGATAAAACTCATTTGATATATTTTCACAAAAACTGTATTAGCTATAGGCAAGATGTTAAGATTTATTCCAAAGCACTGTATAGAATACATCCTGCTGTTGTACAATATCTCCACATCAAGGCAAAAAAAATTAATAATCTTTTAAAAGCCCCAAATATCATCACATACAATAGCAACATGTTCAATTCCTGCCACCTGTATATCTTGAATATCACATAATTGTCTAATAAGATAAGCAAAAGGTTCCAATACAAAATTAAAAGCATCTTTGACAGGTTTCATGATACATCTTGACGGGGGAGGAAATAATCCATTAGTATGTATTTGAGCAGAAGGTAATAAATTTTGATTCAAAAAATAAAATTTTATGGAAATTCATTTTTGTGTAAGCTATTCCAACATTTAATTAGTGCCATATCAAAGGCTTTTTCCACATCCAGCAAAGTCATGACAGCCATTTCGTATTTCTTTGAATGTATGACTAAAATATCTGGTATTATCAGAAGGATGGCATCCTTTCATTAAATCACATTGTACAGGATGAATTACTGATGGTAATCTCTGTGATCTTTCATGCTCTACTCTGTCTTCCCATCCTTGGCTATATGCCAACATTTTTCAAATAGTTAGCTCAGTTTTGCCAATTTCTTGTGAAGAGGTTTTTGCTTTCACAATCTCTACACAGGAGGACTTCCATGGAGGCAGTTTGGAAATTTGCATGCAAGACAGGATCTATGCAGCCCCTTTTGTCTGTAAAGTACTATTCACTCAGTATTTGCCTCAAATGTAGCTGATGTTCACTGCACTTATGACAATGCAGTATGTGAATGTGCCGTGTTCATATTGTCAGTCTGCACTGCATCTCATGTCTATTTCTTCATATTTAACCTATTATTCTCCCTGTTCATTTCTTTTTCCCCAGCCTCAATTTGTTGAATTTTACTTGCATCATTTTGTCCAAGCAGTGATGATTATTCAAAAAAAAAAAAAAAGTGTCAGGAGGACAGGGTAAGGAGAATCATGTACTTGTTAAGTAATTCAAACATCAGTGATAGGATAGAACATCTCAATAGATTGGCCCAGAAGATAGGACTGAAGGATAAGCCTATGTAAAATAGGCTTGAGAACTATTATGCCAAAGAGAAGGGGGACTCTGCTTCCAGCATTTAGGAAATCCTACCAACACAATAACCCCCTCCTTCACCTCCACTGTTCCTACCTACTATGTATATTATTGAACCAACTGAATCAAGTGTGTTGCTAATAGGTCCGTTGGATATGTTTGATGTTTTGAGTTATTTGTAAAAATAATACAAATAGGATAAATCAATCAATCAATCCCCCATTGATTGATGGACCAGAGCACCACACTGTGTATTACATCTGAAGACAGATCAAAGGCAGCTACCTCTTTCTCCTCTGACTACCATCCAAGGCAAGGTCCAAGCAATGCTCCAATCAAATCAACTCTCATCACTCAATCCAATCCTATCCAGTCAAGAATCACTAATCCAGAACTTTCCAGTCTTCCAGAAAAAGAGGGAAGCTCTGACTAAATTGTGTTAAAATAATGGAAGTCTACCACATCAAAAGCTACTAAAACTTTCTGTATCTCTTTGTTGCCATCAACAGATTTCTGCAGCTGAGATATGATGGCCCCACTTATGGAATTTATTTCCAAGCTTGCAAGCATTTGGATTCTGCTGAAAAGGTGTTTTATGCTGACTTTCATGTACAGTAGTTAGAGATGGGAAGAGCACAATGTTAAATTGCATAAAGCAGCAAAACAACCTTCTTTATCCCTGACAGCAGCTTGGCAAGTTGCTCTGGTGGCTCAGCAGACTAATTAACATCCACTTACATCTGCTGCCTGCAATTACTGCAAGTTCAAATCTCACCAGGCTCAAGGTTGACTCAGCCTTCCATCCTTTCTAAGGTAGGTAAAATGAGAACCCAGATTATGGGGGCAATAAACCGACTTTGTATAAATATACAAAAGTATGAAGGCTATTGCTTAGCACATTGTAAGCCGCCTGAGTCTCCGGAGAAGGGCGGCATATAAATCAAATAATAATATAAAAAAGTTAGCGAAATGTAAGTTTTGTTCTTCCCATTCTCTTGCTAGTATAATTTTTTTCAAATCAGCCACTAAATTGTATGCAATCTCTCTACCCAGGGTGTTACTGTAACAACACAGATATTGTTTAGGTTGTCAGGAAATTCTTGTGTCAGAATTTCCAAATTCCTGATTTAGATTAAACAGATTTCTCACTATCACATACCAGAAATCTTTTTAGAGCAAAGGACTATTTATGCAAGAGCTACTAAATAAAATACAACAGATACATATATCTGGGTTGTGCTGTGTGCTTAACCTTGTACTTGACTGTACTTTCTTCTACTTCCCCACATATTCATTTTCTTTATACTTACCATGTACTGCTGAAGAATTTCACACATTATTCTAATTCACTGCCTGTCAGGCTTGCCCCAGCTAGGTTCCCAGGAAAGAAGGACCCTTGACTCCATTTGACTGAAATGATAGGTTCTTTTACTAGGAATTAGTGGATGAAGCAAAAGCAAGCTAGAAGTAAAATTTCTGTGCAAAAGGTTACAAACCTTTCCTCTTCATCTCAGCCCTTCCCCCATGTCTAGTTTGTCTTCAACCAATGGTGTGCCGCTGAGGTATTTTGGGAACCACTCAGATGTTTGGTGAAATTCACATTCCTTTCTCAGGTTCCGAGGCCTTGAAGTCTGGAACAAGCTGGTTCTCACAACTCTGGTTTCCATCAAACTTGTCACCCGTCCCTCACCCAGTCTCACCCTCTACCCTTTACATGCCAATTTCCTCTCCCTCCCCCAGTTGATGGCAGGATGCCAGTGAGGCACCAAGATGAAGCTGAAGATGGCAGATCTGTCATTGCCCATTTTCTCTACCAACTTCACTCAACACTGAGAATAACACTTTTCTACAGGGACTGTTACACAATTGGATTCTACATTTTTCTACAATTTGATATATTCTATATTTCTACAGTTATAATAAATGCTCCAAAGTATTATCTGAAGATTCACAGGGAAAGCAATTCTCCACAAAGCACTGAGGCAACCACATCCTCCACTTGACATATCACTTGACTTATAATTTGCTTTGTTAACAAACAAGATGAACAAATTTAAAAATAGCCCGTAAAAAGCTAATTTGGTTTATAATTTTGGAAAACTTTTACTTATATAGAAGCACTGCTATGCTCACAAATATGTCATTTGCTACATTTAAATTACTATATCAGTGTACAAAACCATTTAATAAGAGTCACCAATATTGGAATAAGTCAAAAGTTATTGAAAATGTTCACTTGTCACTATTATTTAATTTCTTCAAATTTAAAATGAAGTTTATTTATCCATAATAGAAAACTAATAATTTTATTTTGGACAAAGCAACCTTCAAACTCCCCAGATACTTCATCCTAAGAGAAATGATAACATTGCAGGGTTGTGCTGAGGATTTTATGCAATTCCTGCACGATAAAGTCGCTCGGATTCGGGATGGCTTGGACTCCGATTGGATGAGTCCACGGGAGGAGACCAGGGCAGGTCTTGAGAATGTTATCTGGGAGGATATTGATCCTGTGACTCCCAAGGATGTGGACAGGGTTCTGGGTAGGATTAGTGCCGCCACGTGTTTATTGGACCCGTGTCCCTCCTGGTTGGTACTGGCCTCCCGGGAGGTTACACGAGGCTGGCTCCAGGGGATTATAGGTGCTTCTCTGAGTGAGGGTGCCTTTCCTGCCACCTTGAAAGAGGCGGTAGTGAGGCCCCTCCTCAAGAAGCCTTCCCTGGACCTGGATGAAGCTATCTATCTAGACCCGTACCAGTCGGGCTTCAGGCAGGGGTACAGCACAGAAACGGCATTGGTTGCGTTGGTGGATGATCTCTGGAGGGCTCGGGACAGGGGTTGCTCCTCTGTCGTAGTCCTATTAGATCTCTCAGCGGCTTTTGATACCATCGACCATGGTATCATGCTGCAGCGATTGAGGGGGTTAGGAATAGGGGGCACCGTTTTGCGGTGGTTCTCCTCCTTCCTCTCCAACCGCTTGCAGTTCGTGTTGGCAGGGGGACAGCGGTCGACCTCGAGGCGTTTCGCATGGGGAGTGCCGCAAGGGTCGGTCCTCTCGCCCCTCCTGTTCAACATTTATGTGAAGCCGCTGGGTGAGATCATCCGTGGTTTTGGGATGAAGTGTCATCTGTATGCTGATGAAACTCAGCTGTACATCTCCACCCCAGACCACCCCAACGATGCCCTTGATGTGATGTCTCGCTGCCTGGAGGCCGTGTGGGTCTGGATGGGGAGGAACAGGCTCAGACTCAACCCCTCCAAGACCAAGCTGTGGCTTCCGGCGCCCCGATATAGTCAGCAGGTGCCATCGCTGACTATTGGGGGTGAATCTTTGCCCCCCATGGAGAGGGCTCGCAATCTGGGTGTCCTCCTGGACGCATGGCTGTCTTTAGAAGAGCATATGACGGCCGTGGCCAGGGGGGCCTTTTATCAGGTTCGCCTGATCCGCCAGTTGCAGCCCTTTCTGGACCGGGACGCCCTGCGCACGGTCACTCATGCCCTTGTTACTTCCCGGTTGGACTATTGTAATGCTCTCTACATGGGGCTCCCCTTGAAGAGCACTCGGAGGCTCCAACTGGTCCAGAATGCGGCCGCATGGGTGGTTATGGGTGCAACCCGTTGCGCCCATGTGACACCCCTCCTGCGCGAGCTTCACTGGCTCCCAGTGGTCTTCCGGGTGCGATTCAAGGTGTTGGTTACCACCTTTAAAGCACTCCATGGCATAGGACCCGGGTACCTCCGAGACCGTCTCCTGCCACCAATAGCCTCCCACCGACCAGTTCACTCCCACAGAGAGGGTCTCCTCAGGGTGCCATTGGCCAAGTTATGTCGGCTGGCGACAGCCAGGGGGAGGGCCTTCTCTGTGGGAGCCCCAGCCCTGTGGAACGAACTGCCACCGGAAATATGTAAGATCTCCGACCTCCGGGTGTTTCGCTGCGCACTGAAGACCCTGTTGTTCCGCCAGGCCGGACTATCAACATAATAGTTTTAAATTGGGGTATTTAAATTTTTTGGGGTTTTAAATCTGAGCCAATTATTTAATTATTTTAAATTTTAAATTACTGTTTGTCTGTGTTTTTAAATAGGCTGTACACCGTCCTGAGTCCTTCGGGAGAAGGGCGGTATAGAAATATAATAATAATAATAATATTATTATTATTATTATTATTATTATTATTATTATTATTATTATTATTATTATTATTATTATTATTATTATTATTATTATTATTATTATTCACAAATTCTCAGGGCAAATGACATCACATTTTTTTTTATTTCAATAATTGACCAGCAAAAGAAAGCTTTGAAAATGAACATTTCAACCATCACACTGAAACAATTAACAAATCCTTTTCTCTATAATATTCAATGTATGGTTAAAAATATTGGAGACCTTTAATAATTTCCACAAGCCCAACTCTTTGATTTTCTCCAATTTTAGTCAAATAACGGACATAATTCAGTTCTTTTAGAAAAAAATTGTTCAGAGGACATTCATAAATGGTATAGGGCTTGGATCCCTTCTGACCTTTCACAAGTGAAGCATGCGGCAATATATGTAAGGATTACAAGAAACCCAGCAGACTTTTATGGAAACAAGTCTTTTGTGTTTCCCAGGATGTAATACGATGAGCTACATAATTAGATTAAATGGTTTTTATTCTTTTTGAATTAATGCATATTTACTTTTTATAGTAACAAATCTTTCAATTTTAATAAAAATTGAATTGAATGATAATAGAAAAGTACTGCCTTTTGGGGTAGTACAGAATAAAGAATATGAAATTGAAAATATCATTTACTATAGCACTAAGAAATGCTAAGTTGCTTGTGAAGCATTATAGATCAGCATTAAACACATATTAAGGTATTTCAGGTTGGACAGAGAAAAATTAGTGGCTTGCTTGAAAACTGCTATGAGAATCTGCTGTAGCGGTTCGGGGATAACCCCCTCTCCAGGCCCTCCTGTAAAAATTCCAATAAATCTGCCACTGAGACCAAGGTAGCATCTATGTGTCCATGAGCACTCCAGTCAGTGAAAGTTTCAGCTCAACCGCCAAATGGTCAATTGGAGCCACTGAGGCTCCAGATGGATGATGGGACCTTGGCTGAGGGAGACTCTCTCCAGGGGAATCCTTTAGGGTCTGGCGACCAACAGGACGATCAGGTTGGCAAACCACAGTTGTCTGTTGGTAGTGGGGAGCTACCAACAGGACCTCTGCCCTCTCCGACAGCACCTTCCTGATTACTGCTGGAATCAGGGGAAGGGGGGAAGGCATACAATAGACCCCTGGGCCAAGGGCATCGCAGCACATCTACCCCTTCCGCCCCTGGAGCTGGGAACCTCGCATGGAATCTGGGAAGGTGAATGTTCGTTGGAGAGGCGAAAAGATCCAGAAGCAGGTGGCTGAACCGTTCTGATAGTTCTGCGAACAGACTGGGATGTAGACACCATTCCGATTGATTAACAGTGGCCCAGCTCAACAAATCTGCCCACACATTGGATGCTCCCACAATGTGCTCTGCTTTGATTGATAATAGATGAGTCTCTGCCCACTGGCACAAGGTCTCTGTTTCCTTCATGAGGGACTTTGACCAAGTCCCCGCTGCCGATTGATGTGGGCTTTTGTTGCAATATTGTCCATCAGGAGGAGGACATGGTATTCCACGACCTCCTGCTGGAATGCCCTGAGAGCCAAGCGGGCCACCCTGAGCTCCAGCCAATTTATGTTGTGACGGAGCTCCTGCTGTCCACTGCCCCTGGGCAACCTGGGAGTCGAAGTGGGCCCCCTAGCTGAAAAGGCCGGCATCAGATGTTATCGTCAGATTGACTGGTTCCTTGCAGAAACAGCCCTTTACCATGGCTCTGGACCACCACCAACGGAATGAGCAAAACACCCTTGGTGGTAGTTGAACTCTTGCCAGTGAGGTACTGTGGCCTGCCTTCTTGTAGGGAAGCAGAAACCATTGAAGGGGTCTAGCGTGGAATTATGCCCAAGGCACTATGGTAAGACAAGATATCATTTTCCCCAGGAGCTGGGACAACAACGCAAATGGAACCGCCCTGTCTTTCTGAATCTGGCATATCAAGGCCTTGATGCTATCCTGGCACTCCTGAGAAAGAAAGAACTGTCCAGTTATCATGTCTATGAGTGCCTCTAAGTGCACAAGTCTTGTTGTGGGTACTAGGTGACATTTGTCCAGGTTGACAGACAACCTGTGATCCCGAAGGATCCGGATTGTCGTGGCCAGATCTCTCTCCGCCATCAGCCGGGAAGATGCCTGGATAAGCAAATTATCCAAGTAACACTGGATCCGAACAGGGCTTGTCCTGAGGTATGCTGCCAAAGCTGTCATGATCTTGGTGAACGCCCACAGGGCCGATGTCAGGCCAAATGGCAGGGCCACATATTGGAAATTGCGCCTGGCATAACAAAAACTCAGGAATTGTCTGTAACTTCGACGAATAGGGACGTGGAGGTATGCCTCCATCAGGTCCACAAAAGTTAAGAAGTCCCCCTCCTGGATCCCTTCTAGAATGGAATAAAGGGAGTGCATCTTGAATCTTCTGTACACCAGATACAGGTTGAGCCCTTTGATATTCAGAATAGCCTCCCCCCTCCCATGAGGCCTTTGGGATGAATAGAAGCCCAGCCCCCGCTGGTCTGGTGGAACCGGCTGAATGGCCTGAATATCCAGGAAATGCTGGATTGCCACTTCCATGAATTCCCATTTTACTGGGTCTCTGGAAATAGGACAGTGGAGGAAAAACCTTGGGGGAGGGGAGAGGAATTCCAGGGAGAGCCCCAATCTTATTGTCTCCCTGACCCAGGCACCCATTGTGATGTCCTCCCAACAGTCTGAGAAAAGACCGAGATGGCCCCCTATGGGAGGTTGAGGCCCGATGTCACTTGTGGGGTCTGAAAGCTTGCCATGGAAAGAGTGCTTGCCCTGTGGCTGTGGTCTGCCCCTGCGGCCAAACACAGACCTTTTGGTCTGGTAATAGGAAGGGCTTCTGTTGTCAGGGAAAGCTCGCCCCAGCTCCCCGCTACCAAAAGGAGGACCACCTGAAGTATGGTGAGGAGCAGAAATATGCCCACCTGCATTGGGAAGGGAGAACCTTCCTTTTGTCTCTGGCTTCCACTAGGAACGGGTCCAGAGACTGCCCAAAGAGGCTTTCCCCCTCAAAGGGGGCAGAAGCCAACTTCCACTTGTTTTTAGCATCCGTGCGCCAATGGAGTAGCCACAACATGCATCAGGCCATCACCGAAGACAAAATGGCATGCACCAAAAATTTGGCAGCGGTCAGAGACACATCCGCAGTATACTGTGCTGCAGCAATGATCTTGTACAGATCCTGGTGAGCCCTGAGATCCTCCGGTGGTATTCAGGCCTGAAGCTGCCTGAACCAGCGTACTGATGCCCTGGTGAAAAGGGATGCTGCAGTGGAGGCCCGGATCACCCAGGAGTCTGCCTGTTGAGCCCTCCTCCTTTCTTTACTCAGCCTTTAAGGCATCCTCCACATCTGGTGGTAGGACAGAGGAGGAGGTCAAGGCTGCTACCAGGGTATCCACCTTCAGCACCTAGACCAGATGGAGGAGTTCAGAGTCCACGCCATAAAGCATGTTCTCCGGGCCGTTGGGTCAAGAGGCTATGACAGGTGAGTTTCACTGCTCTGTACCACATCCAGGAACATCCTGGGGATCAGGGTGGTATTTGCTTCAGTGGCCTGTTCCATAAACAGAAAATCTTCCTGTTCCACTAAGTCTGGGGTTGGCTCTTGTGCACCAGAGTCCTTCCCCAGATGGGCAGTGGTCCGCGCCTTGGTGATCAGAGGCTTAAAAAGCACACGGTTAAACAGGCCCTTAAAGGCCGACCTACCAGGGATGTCCTGCTCATAGTCAGAGAAGTCCCAGTCTCCCTATACCCCGCCTTATGATAGGGAAGATTGGCCTCCTCCCCTGCTGAGCAGGGTCTGTCACTGGTATGGGCAATTGCTGACACTGTTGTAGTCCCTCAGCAATCCCCTCTCTGATCACCAGTGATATCCAATGCCTCAGAAAGGAAGGCATATCCTGCTCCTGCGACCACCCCAGATGGAGCACCACTGCAGCTGGGGTAAAGGTTGCCTCCGGGGCATGTATGTGCCCCCCGTATGGCCAATCCCCCCTCATTGGCAACACCTGGGTCCTGTGACAGCAAAGGAGTCGAGAGTCCAGCCTTTCGTGCAGTTCCAGAAGGACTGCCCTGACCTGGCTGGTCACTAAGGATCTCTGGAGACCAGGTAGTAGCCAGTACTCCCTGGTATTCTACCTGCTGTCCCTGTTGCAAGGCTGGGTCAGGAGAGTGGCACGCTACAGGATCGTCCACCGTTTTGTGAGCAGAGTGGCTTCGCCCAGTGGATCCCTCCTTTGCTTTCGTAAATTCCTTATCCAAGGCCTTCTGCCTGTGTTGTGCCACCCGTTCCTCCTCTCTGGAAGATTTTTTGTGGGCCTGAGCCTTGCCCTTAATTTTTGCCACTGCTGCTAGGCTGGCAGATCTTGGTTTGACTGGGGCTCTGCCAGCCCTATCTGAGGCTTGGGGAAACCATGCCCCTCCATGCAGTAGGCAAGAGCCTGCTCCACTGTCCTCCATGTTGCCTTGCAGGCCTGGAATCTGGGCAGATGCGCTCGAAAACTCTGCTGTTGGCTCAGCGTTGTTTCTAGCTTTTAGCAGGAACATGGGCCCACCGCAATTTGCAGATGGCCCTCGGACCTCGATCCTAAAGGCTTCTAAGCTGAATAGGATCTTCAAGATGGCTGGAGAAATGCCAGGATTGGGAACATATGCTGGCCTCACCGCTAAATTCCAGGCAGTCTTGTTCGATTCACTGCTGCTGCGGCAACTGAAAAGGTCAAGAGTGTGGCCAAATGGGCAACCAGTGACTCTCTCTCTGAATGCAGCCCTGCTGAAGAGTCAGAAGCTGCTAGGCCAGAATCCCAGAGTCGCTACTCCTGCAATGGCAGGTTTATACAATAATGCAGCTGCCATGGCTCTCTGTCCAAGAGAGTATGACCGCTAAGTGGCCTCTCTGCACCCTGTTCAATGAATTCTGGGCCCGCGCCAATGTTACTGGCTAGGATCAATAATGACGATGCTGCTGCGTGCACCCGAAGATGGCACCAAAATGGCCGACCCCTCCAGGCTTCTATTCATTGCCACAGAGAGCCAAGGGGCCGCCGGAGTGCTTCTTTAAGCAGCTGAGCCTGAATGAGGGTCTCGGCTGCGAATAGCCACGCTGTCAAGTGGCTGGAGCTCCCATCTTCCGCTGCAGAGAGCCCCACTGCATAGCTGATAAGAGTAGCATGCCAAAATTCAAAAGGCCAAAACCACTGCTCCAGTGCAAAACAGAGCATGCCAAACTATCCCAGTGAGCTCCAGCAAGTAAAAGGACTGTGCCAAGGCTGTCTGAGGCTGGTGCAGTCTGAGCGGCTGCTGGCTCTGATCCGCCACTGCGGAGAGCTGCCGCTGCACAGCTGATGGGTGCAACACGCCAAAAACTGCTAATTTGACTGCTTGCTTGATGTCAGTGAGGGGGGGCGCCAATGTGGGCAGCCACCCCCAGCTCCAATCTGCTACTGTGGAGAGCCCCCAAGTATCTGTTGGAAGATCCAAGGTTGATTGACTTGAAAAGATTTGTTTAGAAAAAAGGAAAGAATTCCAGGGATTGCCAAACAGCCAAATAGAAGTTTATCTCAGAAGCTCTATGGAGCTGATAAAATAGCGTCCATAAGCTGAGACTGAGTTGAAAAACTGGGGAACATTACCAGGGAGGCATGTTGTCAGAAATTCAACCTAGTCCATAGAGCTATGAGGCTAGAGCAACCAATCCTGGACTCTCCCGTCAATACTATGGAGAACATACTAATTTGTTCATCTTCTTAAATTGTACCATAAAATGTTCCCTTAGTTTTGCCCTCATTAAAAAAAAAACAAAAAAAAACCAACTGTAATAATAACAAAGAAGGGCCAAGATTTAAGCAAATCCAACTTCCTCCCATGAAATTCAGTGGCACATATTAATAAATCCTATTATTTTTATTGGCTTCACAGTGAAGTTCTGAATAAATACTGAGACTTAACTATGCTTCCAGCCATAAAGAAAGTCTCTTTGACTTAAGACTTTGATGGCATAACATTATATACAAATACTCATTGTTCTCGAAGTAGTAACCTGGCAACTTTCACAGGTTCCATAAATCATAGAAAAATTAAGAAAAAGGAGATAGGAAACATAGAAATGTCAAGACTAAATTTATCGAATTTGGAACTGAACTTTTGTGATGCTTCCTGTAATCTTGCTAAATGCTTCCCCCTCTATTCAGTACATTAAAGACCCATGATCAAGCTATAGAATCTAAAATTAGATCTTCCAGCTGTCTTTTGGTTAGAAAATATTCACAAGCCCTACTCTCCATATGACCAGCCTACCCTATCTTTTTAATAAGTAGAACATCAAAATGCACAAAAATTCTGATACCTCAAATAAACTGAAATATTTAACTGCCTTTTAAACATAAACCAAAAGATAGAGTGATACAAATACTTGTGGAAGAAGTATTGCTCTACGATATATTTAGAATTATATTTATTTTCCATATTTTAATTGGGAAGGGACATGAACAAATTAAGATAGTACTGAAACAAACAATATGCACATAAGTATTTATAAGTGTTTCTAATAAGTTGCAGATCAATATTGGTATGATGACTAGCAATAGATAGCTTAAAATTGATATGTTGGTTCCTATTAAAGGTTTCAAACTACATAATTCACATGTATCAATGCCCTGATCATGTACAAATATATTTATAAAAGTTATATGCTGCCCAAATCCCAATAAATATTTAGATAGTTAGGGGAGCTCCAAAATGAACATGAGTCTGAATTCTGAATTTTTTAGTTACCAAATGAAATTTGCTCTGCTAAATGTGTAACTATCATCTAAATAGACTCTGGGGTGTTTTTGCCCTGTAATTACAGATTAAAAATCTGCAATTTTCAAAATAATTGAAAGCATATGCATCATTTTTTCATAAAAAGTTACCTTATTGTATGAAAAGTGTAAAAAAAAGAAAACTCACACGACTGAAATTATATGTTTGGTCCAAGAAGATATTATAAACTTCCTGCACTGTGCTGGTCATTCACTACTTCCTGCATATCTGGTCCAATTCCAGTGGGTCTTACACAATGGAACTATGGTAAGTCATTCTGCCATGACAACTAAGATCCGTAAGCTTGCAAAAGCCAAACTCTTTAGTTATATCTGCATTTTTTGTCTATGCACAAAAATGGCCCATACAAGTCTATGGCTTCACTTATCCAAGGTATCACTTGCTATAGAAACAGATACCGCTATAGTAGTAAAATGAGGAAGCCTTCTTTTTTATATTTGTCGAGAAGGGCAAACTGGTCAGAGGGGCAAGGCTTGGAAAAGGAAGATCCTTTACAGCATTATTTCAAAATAGCTCAGGATAGGGGGAAAAAAATCACTGTGCAAAATGTCATGTAAGAAACAGAAATATTTATTGTTCGTTCTTTGAAAGATAAAAACAAGGGGAAAAAATTCAGACAGAAAAATACTGATCCTAATCTTCATAAATTTACAGGCTATTTTCTATATTTTAGGAATTTACATTCACTTGAAAATTTTTCCTATGACCTGTTTGACATATTAAAAATCAATGATCAACTATATTAACATACCATAAGAAAGGACAAAATAGACAGGAAACTCTAATCTGATATACACAATGAGGAAGCAGGAATATTTGAAGTAGCAGTTACCTATCATCCAATATAAGATATACAGTAACACAGTGATGGTTGCAAAGCACATCTACAGTATTTGTCAAAAAGCAGTTAATAAGCTAGTGATATACAACAAAATAATCTTTAATTTTTTTAATCACTGCTGTGTGTTTTTTTCCAGCTTCTGCTAATTATCACATACTCTCTATTTAGAAAACTAGCTGGATACCCGTGTTTCGCTACGAAACTATGTGATCGGATTTGATAAATCGACACTTACAGCTTGAAAATTAATGAGTAGTTATGATCGGCCTCTCCTCTCCCCTTCTCTCCCTCAACCTTGCCCCACAGAAACGTCTCTTATCCTATCCCCTTCTCTCCCTTAGGCTTGCCCCACAGAAGCTCCCCTATCCTATCCCTTTCTCTCCCTCAGGCTTGCCACACAGAGGCCTCTCCTATCCTATCCCCTGGTTGCTGCTGTGAAAGTAAAACTGATAGTGAAACTCCTCTCCTCTGCTTGTGTTTTGCATTTGGAACAGATTTCTTTTCAGGTGGGGAGGGGGAGTAGAACTCCTTAGCATCAGAGCATGGAACAGATTTCTTTTCAGGTGGGGAGGGGGAGTAGAACTCCTTAGCATCAGAGGGCTGTTTGGAAAGTGAAACAGTATTTGCTGTGTGAGCAAGAAGGAGACAGGAAGGAGCCTGGCTGTGGCTTAGCTCAAGTGTTCTGTATTAAAGCTGCTTCCTGCTGTGAAAGTAAAACTGAAAGTGAAACTCCTCTCCTCTGCTTGTGTTTTGCATTTGGAACAGATTTTTTTTCAGTTGGGGAGGGGGAGTAGAACACCTTAGCATCAGAGCGTGTTAATCATAATATAGGAAATACTAATACTCTAATGGTCATTTCGAAAAACCCTTTCTTAGTGAGCACCTAGAAGCCAAGAGGAACATACGTGGCAACTTTCAAGTTTGTAGGCTTTACGGTTCTGGAGATTTCATGATTATGGCATGAGTGGTTTTCGCTTTTATCTATATACGGTAGATTCTTTGTCATGAATGCAGGGACAAATTCCTTTACACACAATAAACCAATGCATGCAATATTTTTTAAAGATTTCAGACATCACTCATAGCAGCTTTACCAATTAGGTGCTTTCCTGAGATTGACCTAACTTTCATTATTCATAGTTAACTTCTGAACCACACATGGTAATAGGACTTGCAGCACAACATCTTGAAGTCTGAAGCATGCTGTAAAATGCAAAACTGATTGTTTTCTATTAAATCTATTTATATAAAACAAAAATATATATGTCCATAAATTTATATCTATTCTAGGAATGTTCTTTGACTGTTTTGCCTGAGACTTTACATGAATAATAGCCAGCATCATGGACCCTGAACACTGATGACTCTGCTAATACTTTTAACTTTTCCTTGAAATTACAAGATCAGTCTAGCCAGAATTTATGAGACCGAAACCCCAGACCTCACATAGCTCACATATTAGTCCATTAGGCATCTAACTACCTCTGAACAATTTCAATGTATTATCTTGCTTTCTCCCTGGGGCATAAACTTCACTCGTCCATACTTTCAATATATTTTGTCTGCATGAAGCAGATCAAGTTATTACATGCCAGCAGACTCCAACTTACAGAATTTCATTGCAGTTCAATATATACAGAAATACATTTCTTTAATACCTTTCTTGCCCATGCTGAGACGGATTTATAAAAAAAGTCAACACTGAATCTTCAGTGAATTAGCTAATCCAATATTTGCTGTTCTCACTTATAAATTGTTGGTATTTGTATTATGGGTACATAGATACACTTGTGTATCATTTTAACTGTATATGTATGTACACAAATAATGTCATACTTTATAAAAGTGTATATATAAAATGTGTTTGTTATAATTGAGTTTTGTACCTATTTCTTTATCTCTTTCAATGTATAAAAATCTGTAATGCTTTCTCTAGCCTCTCTTTATTAATTTTATTTTGTAACTTCACTATTCTGTCATATCATAAACAGTCTGAAATGTCTTTTACTAATTACAGGCAAACCTCAACTTACAACCACAATTGTGATTGGAAATTCTGTTGCTAAGCAAAGTGATCATTAGGTGAACTGTGCTCGATTTTAATAGGCTGGTCATACTTCAACTTCACTGGAGGACCCTGGAGGAAGAAGATTGTTTGGACCCATTTCAGTCAGATCTCAGGTGAGGAATGGCATTGACTTCACTTGTTGATGGCTTATGGTGGAGTTCAGGTGGAAGTGGTCTGCCCTTTCTTATGTTCCTTGATATCTCAGTGGCTTTCACTATCATCACATTATGCTTTTTCTGGGGTTGGTTCAATATGTGTTGACAGATAAGGAAAATTCAAAGTTAACATTTTTGAAACATTAGGTTCACACTCCAAAGATCAGACTCAAAATTTCATCATTTTTCCCTTTAATCTATATGGAAGCACTCAAATTGGGATCAGGTATCATCAAGAGGCAGATGATACCCAACTGTAGATTATGATCTCTGACTGACCAAGTGTGTGATTGAAATCCTGACCTGCTGTGTGGAGCTGGATGGGGAAAAACAGACTCAGGATCAATCCTACAAGACTTAGTCTGTTTGAGCCCTCTGGATTGGGAGATATTCTATTGTTGCCTTACAATGATGTACTTCCCCATCAAGATTTATATGCAGTCTGCAGTCCTCCTGGTTTCTCATGTCCATCAAGAGCAAGCAGAAGTTGTGAATAGAGTGACTTTGCACAGGTATCAGTATGTGCCAGGTATCTATCTTCCTGAACCAATGGAGAATAAGTATTTTTAATATGTAATTTATTCCAAAATGCTAAAGTATGTCTGAATCACTTTACAATTCTCTATATTTTAGGCCACATTATAATTTTGAAATACTGATTGAAAACAACAATTTTATGTGAACAATATTTAGTCACTACTTGAAGTTTGAATCATTGATTGTACATTAATTAAATTACCATTAATTAATAAATGCAATCATTGTTTTTCTTAGTCAAACATAAACATATTACAATGCAAAAGTATTCATTATCCAATATAATGGGTATCTATTGCTGCTTCCTCATTTCATGATTCTGGTGCAATTCAAAAACAGGTGTAACCTGACAAAATTCACATCACTCTACACCAGGGGTGTCAAATTCAAGATGTGGCTAGATCTGGCCCATGGGGCTACTCAGGAAATGGTGAGGGGGTCGGCCCCTACCACCTTAGCCCCTCTCCTCACCCGGCCTTGCCTCTCCTCGTCCCACAGCAGCATCGACAGCAGCATCGACAGCAGCAGCAGCAGCAGCAGCAGCCTTGAGGAGGTAAGCATGGCCAGGCACCCACTCAGGGAAGCGGAGCTGGGCTAGACTGAAGGGTCCTGGTGCCCCAGGAGTTCAAGAGCTGGCCACACCCACCCAGTCACGGCCACCTCATAGTCTTACATGCAACTGGCCCTTTGAGGGCAACCATAATGCTGATGCTGCCCTCAATGAAATTGAGTTTGACACCCGTGCTCTACACCGTACTGGACACTTGGTTTAACTAAAACAATCATCATAAAAAGGTCATCATTTCCAATGATTAAAACCATTTTGATGGAGGTCAGTCATTGACTTTGTTGACATTTGTCTCCATTGTTTTCAGCAGTTCCTGGTGTCTACCACAATGGAATGCAAATCAATCAACAGTCTAAGAAAGTTATACTTCTCACTATGAGAATATAAAAAAACATTTACATTTATTGCACTGTTGTTACACTTTGCATAAAGTATAGAAATAAGTAAACAAGTTATCAGCTACATATTTGGTATGATAACAGAATGAATTTACTCCAGAATGTCAGAATGTCCAAATGTAATTCTGGCTTTAGGATAGAAAAGATTCCTTCATTTCCTTCTCTCATTCTAGCCTTTGTTTTTCCTACTGTATTTCCTAACAATGCTTTGAAAAGGCTCACATTTCAGCCCATCAAACAAACTCTCTCCTTTTTTAATTGTCTCCTCAAAAAAATGAATGTAAATAATTTACTGAATCACAATAATGTCACTTTTTTAAACTCAGTTTCCCCTATAAACAATTTTGCTTTCCTTTATTTTATTTTATTTTATTTTATTTTATTTTATTTTATTTTATTTTATTTTATTTATATCTTCTCTTTCTTCAAAATAAAGTTTGGAACCGCAAGCCTGAGGTTTTCCACTTTTCCACTTTAAAGGTCTTATCACCTTCTTTCATCTTTGTCCTATTTTAAAAAATGTACCTCTCTGTCAGAAGATCATGTCATGTCTTTTGTACTGCAGCTGACATTGTTGGCATCGAATAAATGTTTAATAATACTAGTGCCAAATAAAACTGGCAATTTTCCTCCCTTCATAAATATTATTTCAAATAGTTTCCAAAAGAGAAATTTCTTTTGGTTCTGTTTATTTTTTTCCTTGTATATTACTTAATGGAATAAATACATTTTAACTATAAACTTTTTGGTTTCTTAGATCAGATTCATTAAATATTATCAGCTGTAAAATTAAATCAATAATACTAACAGATGACAAATTTATAAATGACTTTTATCTATAATTTTCACTCAAAAATCTGTAGACCACGATAGGTGTGTGTATGTGTACATGCATCTATGACTTATTACACTTTCAGTGTACACATTTATAAATAAAATAAAAACATACATAAACACACACACACACACACACACACACACATTTAAACAAACTATATAAATTACAAGTATTTGAGGGAAGCCACATCCAAAGAATATAAATAGTAAGAGGCTTCAGACTGTATATGTGATTACATCATATCCATATCTGAATCAAGTCCATAACTTTTCATCATATTACATCCATTACAGACTGAGAGCCAAGTATGGGCACTAGGATATGGTTGCCAACCAATCTAAGACAAAGAACAAGCATATTTCTATATCAAAATATGTTTTTCAGAAATGGAAAGTAATGCCAGATGGAATTTAAAAATTCAGTTTATTAAGCAAAAGTGAGGTCATTGGTTCATATATTAGAGAAGAATATACCTGTTTTCATAATATATTACAAGAAAATTATTTGCAAAATGGATATTCTTTAAAAAATGCACAAAATATGTCTACTCAGAATAAACACAAAAATACAGGAAAGGAGGAGGAGTCTGTGGGATGAGGTTAGAAATATGCTGGAATATAATGATTTGAAAAGTGAAAATTAAGCATATCTGAGTGACCAATTTACATATCCATAGTCTAGAGTGCTAATATTATTCCCTGTTCTCTCTATTCTATACAGAATATACTTCTTACTTCTTAAGGAAATGCCTAAAACCACTAATACACACACACACACACACAAACACACACACACACACACGTAAATGCAGTGTGCCCATGTATCTATATATAATACTGTATTTTAGCATCCTCATAAAATATTTAGTTATGGTTCTTATAAATACTGTTTATAAGGTCTTACAATGATATCTGTTATCTGGTTATCCACAACTTAATTATTGTGATGTCCAAAGCATAATCCAATGGCTCTGTACAGGCCATGCCAACAAAATTTTGACTGATTTGCATGTTGTACAATCATGAAAATTAGGTCAGTTGACCTAACCCTTTATTACCAAGGTTAACTGATTTGCTATTTCTCCTTGAATAGGTTACTAAGGTCTTTAGTGATGTTTTTTTCTTTGCTTGTTCAGAACAAACTCTAGTTCAGTCCCAGCAAAGTGGCTGATTTAATCATCATCTACCTGGCTACATGATGAAAAAGAGGGAGAATTGGTGGGACGGCGGGAGACATGGGTATGTCATCCAAGCTATAGGGACCAGATGACTGACAAGCTTCATTTGAGCATGAAGTTGAAGTAACGATGGAAGGGATGTATCAGTCAACAGTGCCAGGAGATCATAGTTTGCATATTAGTAGTTTCTCATTCCAGATATAATAGTGCAAGGTAGCAGTACCAACTTGTCTGCTGGTAAAAACCTTTTTAGTTACAAAATATATCAATATTTTTTGAAGAAATGAGAAAGAGTTAAACATGGGATAAGATGGAAAAGATATTGAAGGTATTTTATCAACAGACTTGATAAAATGGAAAATATTTACAGATAGCTCATATGGCCAATAGACTGTTTTTAAAAGGCACTAAGATATTAAATATTTGTGACTGCTTTTTAATCTTAACTAACACTGGATTATCTTGAAGAGAATGAATAGCTGAATATTAACATATGACAATATGTTTTTAATTTAGTTTTGATTACTGATTGATGGTTTCATAAGTAGATAAGTATGCAGGCAAAAAATCAAACAAATGTTTCTGCTCAAAATCTCTAGAACTGTAGAAAGCACTGCATCATTTGCAGTTTTTAATCTAAGAAAATTAATGCACTTTTCCAACTGATATGTACTCTGAGCTAAATCATTACACATTCTCATATAAATGTTTGAATGTAATCACCTGCATGACTATGATAAACTGAGGTTTGTAGGTTTCTACAAAAGAAAGAAGAGCCCTTAAGCAAATTGCTCAGACTATTTCGAAAACAAATTAATTATTCCCAATTCCACTTAAATAGACAAATATTATGTAAATTAAATTCTGAAATATATTAATTAATTTTGAAAAACTGCAATATCTTATATGTTTGATAATCAGTAACTTATTATGCAATATCCTTTGGTTACACAAAAGTATATAATTAATTATGACATTGCATTAATTTATACTTATACTTTATTTATTTGACCATGTGTGGTTAGACACACAAGGAATTTGTCTCTGGTACAGAAATACATATTAAACCCATAAAACACATTAAAAATAATCAAAACCCCATCAGTCCAGGCTGGGCAATTTGAACAGCCATGTTTTTAGTTCGCGGTGGAAAGTGCGAAGGTCAGGGGCCAACTGGAGCCCCAGGGGGAGTTGATTCCAAAGGGTGGGTGCGCCCACAGAGAAAGCACTACCTCTGGGGGTCGCCAGCCAACATTGTCTAGCTGACGGCACCCTGAGTAGGCCCTCCCTGTGAGAAGGCACTGGGAGATGGGAAGCTGTTGCTGGTTGCAGATGGTCCGACAGATATCCTGGGCCTAAGCCATGTAGGGCTTTATAGGTCATCACCAGTATCTTAAACCTCACCCGGAGGGCAACCGGCAACCAATGCAAGTCGCGCAGGAGAGGTGTAACATGCGAGTATCAGGACCCTTCCATCACAACCCACGCGGCCGCATTCTGTACCAGCTGAAGCTTCCGAGTGGTCCTCAAGGGCAGCCCCAAGTAGAGAGCATTGTAGTAGTGTACTTTCAAAAACCAACATTTGTTACATGTTGCTCATAACTTGTCCCTATCAATACTATTTAAAGATCAACAAATACTGTATGTAGAAAAAATATAGAATATTTATTAATCAAATAAATGATAGCAATTATTTTCTAGCAGTGTCATGTATATCCTATAAATTTCTTACATAAAAGAATATATGTTTTGTTAAACATTAGTTTAACACACACTTTTGCAATAAAATATATATTCATATTTATATTGAATCCTGATTGAAGTGATCAGAAATAGAGTAATTGCCAAGTTAGATTTCATTTACAACATTTAGATAATAGATAAATGCAGGTAGAAGGCTGTGGGATTTTTAACCAAGAAAAAGAGTAATTCTTCTACCTGATTGTTAATCACTCATACTTATATTGTAATAGCTAAAACTGCATTCCAACCTAGCAAATGGTTGAGGGTCATGGACTGTGGAGCCTCACTCACATGAGTGTCACATGCACTTGGGGCCCCACTTGCGCGAGCAACGGATGCTTGCATGTGTGCACATATGCACATGCATGCACCTGCCCTCCCACAAAATCATCCCCTCTTTCCTTCTTTCCCCACTCCCTGCTATGGGCCACCAATCTGGAAAGGTTAGGGAACTCTGGCCTAGAGAACTTCATGTGTCTTTAAATTATGTTCAATGACTTAAAGTTCCATACAACTGAAGAAAAAGACATCCAGAAAAAATTATATGCTTGATTTATGGAATTGCAAATAGTTGCTATGGGTTCCCTGGGCATCTTCTGAAGCATTTTATTTCCTCTCTGAATTGAAATTGCTGCACAGCCATAACAACTATATCAGAAGGCTATTGATAAAGACGGGAAGGAAGTGGGAACATTCCTGCCTGTGCAGTTTGACATATTAGTGGCCAAATGTATTTTTTTTATTATTATTAAAAAGTTTTACAGAAAAAATAAAGAATTTTCTTTCCCCCCATATTCCCCCCACCCTTTCCCTCCCCTCATCCCACCCTCCCCCCCAGTGGCCAAATGTATTATAGAACATGTTAGAACTCTCTGTCCAATTTTCCCAATTCTATTCATTTGATGGGATACAGAACACAAAGTACAAAATTGGCCAACTTTCTTTTACTCTAAACATAAAATCTCCTGGAATTTAGCTTGACTCCTGGTGACTTTGTGGACATGCCAATGTAGTTTTTCTGGGCAACAATACACTGCTTTATTTTGCAATTTTTTCTACATATTTCTGTAGCTTGCTATCATGAAACTTCCTAATGATCTCCTGTCTGATCCTGCATAGTTTTTCAAGATTAGCTAAGGGCCTCTGTGTAATTGATCATGATTAACATTAATTCCTGATGAACTGCTGATTTAATTGCAGCAGGATGAAATTTTGCACACCATATTTTGTACCATCTTAGTTAAACAATATTAGAAGATTAAGAGACCATAAATGAAGTTTGATTTGTTCAAACTTATTTCAGTTAAAGATTATTAAAATTGATGTATTACATGTAAACATCTAGAATTGTATTGACACATCATTCTCAGCTTTTCATATTTCTGTTTCAGCAGGTTACTAGTTCAAGAATCTAGAAAATGACTATTAATAATAGTGTACTACTAAGGCTAGTTTTAGGAATTCATTATCCTATATAGCACTGCCACCTCTACATGATCAGTAGGAGTAAAATAATTACTATTTACACAGATAATAATGGACTGCATACGATACAGCAGGGAAATTTCTTTATTCACAAGAGTAAAATTGCTTAACGCATTGTAAGCCGCCCTGAGTCTCCGGAGAAGGGCGGCATATAAATCTAATTTTTCTTAAAAAAGTAATATACTTATTTGTTTATTATATATTCATTCAGACTTCACTGATGCACTATTGTACCTATGCTAAATTAGGCAAGTTTGACCATTTGACCAATGTAATTTTTCTGTATACTAACACTAATAGGAAAGTACGATGTATATGAGAATATTAGAAATTTCATTCTGTTATTGTGATATTTAGGCCTGCCAGAGTTCAGTTCAGCATCTCATACTAAAAGGATAGTAAACGTATGACCAAGTACTTCCAACCATTTCACAACAATTTCCAGAATCCATCCATCCTTCCTTCCTTCCTTTATCTAACAAAATACCAACAAAAGCTGAAAATGACAGTGCTCCAAAAATATTGAAATAAAACAACTAAAGTTATATACATTATATACATTTGAACCATTTTAGAATCACACAATTGTGATTCACAATTGCATGTGCATGTGTAATTTGCAAATTCTATGTGCAATAGAGAGGGCATTGTGAGTCTTTGTTAGAAACCAATCATCTGTGCTTCTGGCTGCATGTTAAAAAGCCCCATAGCATACTTGCTTACATTTTATTTTAAATCTCTTTCATAGATGCCCATCAGTAAATCTTTAATACAGAGATGTTAAAATGATAGATGAGATATGATTCATTTGTACATGTTTATTAACATTAGGATTTTACCTTAGGCAATTGGCTAAAATCTGGTTGGTAATTCTTATTCAAAGCAGATTGATATGCTACTATAGAGAGCTCTACTCACTGATGCAGTCGTGTGGCATCTATACAATTAACTTTCCTTCATTGAACATCAGTGGCATGTTAAGTTTTTCCTAACAACCTCTATGGATGCATATAATCTCATCACAATATATGAAGCATGTCCAATAAAAAGAACATTGATGAGTACTTTAACTTAGTATTACCCCATGATTTTAAATGGGCTAAACCAAAGAAAAATGAAAATTGATTATTAAAATCAACCCTATTCCTCAAACTGCTAGCAGCACAGTATATGCAGATGAAATGCAAAGAATTTATATTTATAAAATATCTAAATTAACCCTTATATAATTTAGGTGGGAAATGGTGTCACCTTAAAATATTACAATACCATAAACTGAACGTTGTTTCAGAAATCATACTCCTTTCAACCTGCATCTTAGTATTCCTTATTTTGTGCTTTCCTTTAAATAATTTTTTCACCAAATTATATTGCATATAAATAATATCAAATAATCTACAACTTTGTTTCCTCTGATCACATATTTTAAATATATTTCAGACCACTGGAAATCTACCAGAACCATTCTTCTTGTACACATGGGTTGGCTGCAAATTTATGCTAAACAGAATTGCATTATTACTGCAAGAAAGAGTTTCAGAGGATAGAATGTTAGATACATTCTAAGTGTTATTTTAGATTTGAGAAAACGTTTGAGCATCTCTGGCCTAGAACTATATATGATCATGGAAGAAAACCAATGACATTATGGTTAACAATTATACATTTGCAATTTCTAACATAAAGCTGCACTTCCAGTGGTTTTGAAACCATGAATTAACCAACTATGGTTAAAAATCTATTGATTTTGATTTTTTTAAAAACGTAAATAAACTGGAAACAATAAAATGGTGGTAAGGTAGGGGAGGTAGAAAAAAAACTGTCAAGAATTATTCACTTTATGGAACAGCAACAGCCAGAAGGAAAATAGCATAGCATTCAAAAGATTCATGTCAGAAGAAACAGGTTAAAACATTTTGATAGCTGGAAAGGAGAAGGGAATATTATACATGTATGTATAAATTATGCACACATATACATACACCTTCACACAAGAACACAAATTCACATTTGTGATGCTATTTTGCACAAAATAAAGTAGTTTATATACCACTGCATCAGTTTCTGAACCTTTTCAGCAGTGTAAGAAAATGCATATATCACAGGGCTACTGAGATAAAGTAATGCTCAACCCTAGAGGGCACAGATTTCGTCTTTATGTAAATCAGTGCCTGTCACTGCATGCATGATTCACTGCTCAGAGTGTACTCTTCTGTGACGAATGAGTCCCGCTTAATTTGGCAGTGATTATGCGGGTTGCTGGCCCTCTAAACCCCTTTGAACTCGTAATTGCTGCTGGTTTAAATAATGAACATTAAGGGGTGGTGGATTCATAAAACTGTGGATAATTACAATTTTTCCTTTTCTTTTGGTCCCCCTTTGTTTTTCTTAATAGAAGAAAAGACTTCTGAGTCCATTGATAACAGTATCATTCTAGGCTGTTACCAAAATAAAGCTGCAGCCTTCTTAACAGTCTTGAGGAAAGGAAAGGAAGACAGGTGGAGGAGAGAGGAGAGAGAGAGAGAGACAGGTTGAATGACTAGGATGCCAGTAGAAAAGGATGAGCAATGACATTCATGAATATTCATAGCTAGTCACATCTGTAGCAGACTGCTTTCCATCTTTTTTTTTTTCTTGATAGTTTAACACTGGTGGTCAAATATCAACCAGAGAAACTGATTATGTACTGTAGTTTTACTGAGTTTCAGGGTTAGGATCTTTATAATACAAACTGATGCTTTTACTTTTTTCCCTGACCAAAAAGGCATATGATTTAAACACAAACATAAACACACACACACACACACACACCACCACCACCACACATCCCTTCAATTTTTGTGCTATTTTTGTAATTTCCCTTTTCGTTTTGCAATTTTGTTTTTCCCTTTAATATCATTTTATTAAAAAGAAATCATTTGCCAACAGTGAATATTATGCTAAAAATTAACTCATCAAATTAATTTATCTAATATTATTTGGCTGCCACAAACAACTATATACTAGTATATAACCATTAAAAGACAGTTATATATCGAGGCATGAAGTGCAATGCCACACAGAAAATAGAAATCTGAACAAGAATGAGTGGTACATTTAGCTGTCTCATGTCCAAACACAACAGAGATGTAAAGTTTTGCTGCTCCCATGGTAAATGAAATTGCATACAGCAGTCCAAAATTGTACTGCCTTCTTATTCTTTGCATATCTATGGTTTTATGAAAGCAACCAACTTTATTATGTTTTCACCTCAATTCTGATAAGCTTTGAAAACATATGAACACATTCCTTCTTAATAACATTATGATTTGTACCAAATAATGGCATTTTTCTATACCTCCTCATCAAACAGATGTAATGCTAAACCAAAGTCCATAAGTGGCTGAATATTAGTGGGATGAAGATTTTTGTACTCTCCTATTGGATAGTTGAACAAATGCTTTTAGGGCAACCCCCAGGGGAGATACTTGGATGTGTAAGGTCCAGGAGTTGGTTTTTTTTTAAAGTTACTGTGTAAGAGTGCCCTGCAATTAGTAGCAAATTTTCTAATTAGTAAATCAGTGAATGTATTCTACTCATGCCCCAAGTAAAGAGTAATAAGGAGCATTATAGAAATGTGAAGAGTAGGAGAAAATGTTCAGGAGAATTAATACTAAAGTTTTCAGCGTCCCTTGTAAATTAGGTTCACATGATGCATTTTTTTAAAGAAAAAAATACGCTTCTTATGATGAAAATGCCAAGTTGCTTCTTCGTATATTTTTCTTTTTCTTTACTATATTCTCATGTTTTTCTTTTTTCTATTTTTTTACTTTTGTGCACCCTTATTTTTTTCCGTTATTTTTCAGTTTGTATTAATTTTTACTTTCCTAATTAGAATTTTAAATAAAATTACTATAAAAACATGCAATTGTTTTCTATTGGAATATAAAGCTGATATTCTAAAATTCACTTTTATCAAAAGCAAACAAAAGATAGTTTATCCAAACTGCAAACAGATACCTAGATTGATTCTGAGAGAGCCATTGCAAAATTCCTCAATTCCCTGAGACCCCTAAGTTTGATTATGGAGATGTTAGGAAACTTGTGGAATGTTGAGAGAGATGGAGTTAATCTCAGTTCTGGGGAGAGGGGAAGGGGGGAGAAGATTTCATGAGGCAGATACTGCGGCACAAAAGGCCTGTCTCCAAGATCTGTCTCCAAGATGTAATTCCCTGGACCTGCAGCATGATTTCTTTGCTCAATGTCTATGGAGATTCTCAGTTATCCAGGTTATGGTTGTCCCATAGGTGCTTTTTCAAAAGGCAACTGGACTTTCTGATTTATTTTTTTTTTAAGGTGTTTCACTTCTCATCCAAGAAGCTTCTTCAGCTCTGGCTAGATGGTGGGGAATGGAAACATTTATACTCCTTGCAGACAGCTGGTCATTTGCATTCTTTTAGAGAGCTGTTGAGGCCACCTGGAAGTTTACTTACCTGTGTTGTCAGTGTTCTGATCTAGGCTTCCTGAGACAGTAAAAAGCACACAATTAGTCCCAAAAACCCTCTTTTTATTTCAATGGCTGTGAATTATGTTCATTCATAGCCCGTAATGAGTCACAAATAGTTTGTAAATAGTCTGCCACAGTCCTTCGGGATAAGGCTGATAAGCACCCATCTTCATCTCCCTTATCACGCTACCAAAGACCTAATTGGCAAGGCCACATGGAGCACAAAGTCAAAACAGAGCTTCAGAATTTAAACCAACCAGAACTAACAAAGTTGCTTCCTGCAAAGGCTCACGTGCCTTTGCTCCTCCTTTATGTCTTATGGGAGGGGCCAATCATCTCTACTAGAGCCAAGCTCTACTCCCAAATCATCCCTTTTGTCTTAACTGTTCTTGTCTTCTGGCAGCTCTGTGCATGCACACACTGCTCCCCCCGTTCCTCTGCCTCACTGATGTCCGACTCTGGAGGCTCCGGAGGCAGCACATAACTCCCAGATGGCCCTGATCCCCTCTCTGCCTTGATGCAGAGCCCTCGTCCAAGCCTTCCCCAGACTGCAGAACTGGCCCATGTTCCTCCCCAACCTCCTCACTGTCCAACTCTGCTGCCAGCTCAGCAGGCGAACCACAACAGTCAGAGTCACACGAGTAGTGCAAATAGGTGTGGAGACATCTTGGAACTGTTGAAAGGACTGTGTTGTAGACTGGAGATAGATGATGTCATATCCCTCCCCCTCTGTTGAGCGAGGGCTGTTCAATTGTAACAATTTTAACCCTCTCTGTTGAGAGATGGCTGTTAACATTTAACAAAGGAGAAGACTTCTTTGATCCCTTTTTCAAAGCAGCGGTCCTCTCTGTCCAAAATGTGGACTTTGTTGTCTTCAAAAGAATCTTTTGTCTTTTAAATGCAGGTGGACCGTTGAATCTTGTCCTGATGGATTTATTATCCTATGTTGTGCCATTCATTTATGAAAAAAAAACCCAGAAAGTTCAGTTGCCTCTTGAAAAAGCACCCCAACCCTAACCCTCTAGAGGAAATATGTGGCACATAAATCCAATGAATGAATGAATGAATGAATGAATATAAACAAAACACAATTTTTTAAAAAATAATTTTTAAATCTAAACCAGTAAATGTTTAAAATCTAGAATATAAGAATATTACCTTGTCAGCTTTCATATTTTAGAATCACAGAACTGAACTGAAAAAAGTAGCATTTAGATTATGTAAATATGAATCAGTGATATATCATGAGCAAAGGTATATGGGGACATAAGATCCGGCATTTGTTTTTGTTTTATTGTGCCCTTCCAGGAAGGATTGACACCATGGTTAAGGAAGTTGATCCATGCCTCATTATGGAAAGAATTCCCTCCTGCCTACAAAAAGCAATAGTAACTCCCCTTAACTTGGGAAATATGCATTATATGCTCAAGTATTCCATTTCTGGGAAAGGTGATCAATAAAGTGGTGACTTCACATTCCTGAATGATCAGTATCATTTTCTAAATCCAATATGTACTGAAGCAGTTTTTGTCACCTTGGAAGATGTCTTATGCCAAAATTGATTTGAAAGAATATATTCCTATTAGCTTTCTTAGAGTTCTTGGCCATTATTAATACTATAATAGTGTCCTTATAGATGACAAGATAGGACTGAGCTTTGTGGTTTTGGATCATGTCCAAAAGATGGAGCTAAGTTCACAATACAGAGAACTGTCACATGGTGTCCCACAGGATTCCATCTTGATTTCCATACTGTTTAACTGCTGGCAGAGGTCATTTTGAGTTTTGGATTGAGGTGATGCTTTTTAGTACACAGCAATTAGCATCTCTCAATACTGTCTAAATTCAGTAATGGATAAAATGAGGAAAAATAAGTTAAAATTAAATCTAGATAGTAAAATAAAATTAAATCTAGACAGTAATTTCAATTAAATCAAATAGAAGACAGTACATAAAAATTATGAGTTGGAGATTTCAGTTCAGCCTATTTGGGATGGAACTGTCCTATCACTCAGAAAGAGCACTCTGGGAATATCTTTGATCTTCAGCTATCACTGGATTCACAGATGGTAGCTGTGGCAAGGATTGCCTTTGCACTGTTAGTCTAAAATGCCAGCTGAGCCTCTTTCTGAACTGGGTAAATGGGCAATAGTTACCCATGTCTTGGTTATATTCTGTACTGCTGATGCAATGAGGTTCACATAAGGATAGCCTTGAAAAGGGTCCAGAAATTGCAGCTGATGCAAAATGCAGCACTAGGCCACCAAGCAGAGACCAGATACAGAGATCATATAATGCCTGCACTGAAAGATGTGAATTGGCTGCCAAGTGCTTACTACACATAATTCAAAGTGTGGGTATTGACCTTAAACGGTTTAGGGCCTATTTAAAGGAGTCTTTTTTTCCTGATAGAAAACCTTTATGGCGATAAGTAAGTAAAATTTTCCAAACCATTGAATACATCTGGAAATTTAAAAGCTTGTTATAGGTATCCTTACAAAATGTCTGCCACAGGAAATACATTTATCTGTGGTGTCCTTGACGGTCTCTGAGCTTGTTTGTTTGCTTGAAGATGTTTCATTACCCAACAAGACAACATCATCACTGCACTGATAATGTTACTTAGTTGGGTAATGAAATGTGTGCAATAACATTGCCTAATCGGGAAATGAAAGGTCTACAAGCAAATAATGACGCTCGGAGAACATCAAGGATGCCATAGTTCAATTCTGAACTATATATATTCTACCCAGAACATTATATATATTGTCTTCTATAAATTAATCTATTTACAGCACTACTGCTGTGGATGCCCAACTGATAGGAATTCAAAACATTTTGTAGGTGTTCATTGATAATTATATTAGCTTCCTGGATGAATCCTTTATCCCTAAAAGAATTATGTTTATTAGGAGTGTACTTACCTGTAAATAATAATTAATGTATAAATACCTCCCAACGGGGAGGTGGGGAAAAGCTATAGCTACCGAGTATGCTGTTTTGTAAAAACATTATGGATAACATGCAGGTCCCAGAGGCATTATTGGCAATGACAATTAAATGAAAACTAAATGCTAATGTTTTGCTTTTATTTTGATTTAAAAATACCTTTTAAAAAATGGATTAAGGAGACAGCCAAGGAAAATGCCCATAACCACACTGGGGATGATAAAAAACAGGCTGCCTTTTTCTAGTCTACATACATTAAAGATGTAAATAATAGCTCTAATTTAGTTATTTTTATTCAGATATAAGCACAATTGTACAACTGGATTTGAGTGCCTTCAGCTTTTTCTGTTTCAAATCCAGATTATTCCTCTAACATATCCTGCTAAAAGTGATTCATTACTACTTTGGTGTCTATTCTACAAAATAGACACCAAAACACAAAAGCACATTCAAAGGACATATGGTTAGGATTAGGGCTACATGAATAATTTCTTCATCATATAGTTCTGAATTTAGATACAATTTGTAACTTGATTTCATATATAGCCCTCAAAATAGACACACCTTTTATCATACTTGTTAGGATTCTTTTAAATTGAACTAGAGTTGCCTGAAATCATGTGCAAGAGACATGAATATATATTTAATAGCTATAAACATCCATTAACATTCTTTACCTGTCTGAATATTTGTCTCTACTTTGTCTTTTGTATCAAGACTCTCTCATTTGTACAGTCATGCCTCAGTTATTTGAACTCTGCTATGTTGTTTTAATTGTGCATAAATGAATGATTACGACTTATATTCAGCAATGTAATACAGAAAGAATACATGGCTGAGAATTACAATATACAGCTGTTAAAATTGATGTATTATAAACAACACTGAAGTGCAAGTGGAACATTAGTTCAATTTCCATTTCCTCAGTGCAGTTGCTCAAAATTTGCAAAAAATTGTCACCAAGACATAATTAGAATATTAAAATATATGAATGCAACACCCCATAAGTGAGTTTTTAATAAAATATTAGCTAATTTTATTTTTTTAATAGAAATAGAAGCAGTTCCAATTAAACTGATTTATTACTACTCATGCTTATGCACAGAAGTCTAATCAACTAATGGTTAGCACTATTTTGACACTGGATAATGGTCAACTGAATACAAGAAGGGTTGGACTTAGTCTATTTGTGGCTGCGTACAGACTCTAGCCTGATTTCTCCTTTGACTCCGCCCCCAGGTTCTACCATTCCTTCTCCTATAGTACATAATAACCAGAGGTGGTATTCAGCAGGTTCTGACCAGTTCTGGAGAACCGGTAGCAGAAATTTTGAGTAGTTCCGAGAACCGGTAAATACCACCTCTGACTGGCCCCACTCCCATCTATTGTCTGCCTCCCGAGTCCCAGCTGATTGGGAGGGAAATGAAGATTTTGCAGTAACCTTCCCCTGGATTGGGTAAGGAATGGAGATTTTACAGTATCCTTCCCCTGGAATGGGGTGGGCATGGAGATTTTACAGTATCCTTTCCCCGCTACGCCCACAAAGCCATGCCACGCCAACAAAGCCATGCCCACAGAACCAGTAGTAAAATTTTTTGAATCCCACCACTGATTATAACATAAAATAAAGCTAGTCAGTGAGAAACCGAGCAGGTTTCATTGCTTCTTAACTGAAGCTGTATACCAAAAATATGCAGAGCAGGGTGTCTGAATCTAAGAAATCATTCCTTTAGTTATAATTCAGAGTCATGATAAAACCAGTCAGTTCCTTATGTCTATATCTGATAGTGGGATAAACAGCATTCACAGGTAACATGAAATACATAAACCTTCATAGGTAGCATCTACAGCAGCAGTCCCCAGACTTTGCAGTTTGGCAGCCTAGCTGGGAAGTGACATGCGCAGCTTGACTTGTGTGAGTAGCGGGCCAATGTGGTGAAAGGAGAGCCTTGGCCAGCTTTGGACCCTTTGGAAGGCTCTGATAAGGAAACAGCACCAGAGACAGAGACAGGGCCTTCTGTCCTCCCCCAGGTGGAGAGGCAGCTGTCTTCAGGGACTGAGCTCAGTGATGGGGAGGAAGAGATGGGGCCCATCCCAGATGCATGTATGCAGAGAGAAGAAAAGAGAGGAGAGCAAAGGAAAGCAGTAAGCCGGCTCTCGGGGAGATGCAGACGCAGACAATAGCCAGCCCCTCCCTAGCTGGGAAATAAATAAGAGGGGTTTGGTTCATTTCTAGTATACAGCAAGCAATTCGGATTTCTTGGATAAACCCAGGTTTTTTGGGACTAATTATGTTTGATTTTTTGTTTATCCCTGTGAATAAAAAACTGTTACTGCCCTGTTATAAAAAGTGGCTTATTTTACTCGCAAGTAAATGTCTTATCACTACTTGCAAAGGCTGGGTCAGAACAATATGAATAAGTTAATGTGAAAAAGTCAGAGATGACTAAAATTTCATAACATTTTGTATTCTCAGATGAAAACCAATAAGATCTTGTGCTACTGCAACCATTTTAAAAAGTCGATTTATTTTCATTACTCAATTTTTATGCCACCCATTTCCCCTATAAGGCAATTCTGTTTTCTTTACAATGATACTCAAAACTTAAAGTTGCCCCAACCTGTCCTAAATTATGGGAAAGTATAATAATCATTTACTAAATCTAATCCTGAAATACAGGGGTTATGAAGCTAAACCATACACAGTAAGATTATTGTGATATCTAAATATAGATTATTTATTATGTACTAGAAGTCATATTACTTCTTAATTAACTGTTTTATGTTTTTATGTAACACCATAGTTCTCTGTTGTTGCACACACTGCATTATCTCTATCTGATATGATTACTTATTTTTTAAAGAAAGGAAAACCAAGAGGCACCTGCTGTATGTATAACGTAATTTAATTTGTAGTTTAATAAACCATGGTTACTGACTTGCATAACAAGCAAGTTTTTTGGAGACTCATGTCTTTGTTTCTGATTTTAGACTTAAGCTCTTTTTAAAAATCAACAATAATAGAATGAAATAGATTCACTACTTTTAGCACATAACTAAATAATTTAAATATAATTGAAACTAATGGCTACTATATGGTACATTTTAAAGACAATAAAATATAAGAGTAGTCATGCCTTTATAAGAATTCATTAGTTTGGAAATGTGGCAAAAAAAATCAACAGTAAGATTTCTGCATCTGGATTCCTATATAATACTAACTAAAAGTTATTTGCCAATTGATTCTGTTATCCCTGTTGCCAGAAATAAAGAGAATGCACATTAAAAAATTCAATCAGGAGCTTTCACTGAAAAAATATTATTCAATAGACAGTAAAACTAATTCCCAGGTGATTACTATGAAATGAAATGTTTATTGCCTCTGAAAATTAATTAAAAAGTTCATGTATAGTTTTTATTAAGATGTATGTATATTCCTTGAAATATAAAAAGTAAATATGTTTGTTCTACAAAGATAACAGAAATATGTAAAAAAAAATATAAAATAAATAGAGCCATAATGGGACATAAAGTATTATTTTATAAATGGTACAGAAATAATGTTGGTCTCTGAAAAATAAAATACTGTACTTCCTGATTCATATCAGCTCTATCTAAAAATATTTTTACCCTTATTTTAAGAACAATAATTAAACAAACTTTGTTATCAATTCTGTTGAAGAAAATTCTAAAATTTCAACAAGACTATTTTGATTAGTTTTTTTTACAATGTTAAACAATTACTATTTTTCAATAATGTTTCATAAATTTTTCATAATTTATGTTTCATAAATTGTCTTTCGCTGTTACATGTTTATATATGATTGCATACATTTCCAAAGCATTAATTGATGATTGAGACGGCTATCATGGCCACACAATTCTTCTTTTTCCAGCTCTTCTACATTTTTAGTGAATAAAGTCCTTAAATATCCTGCGACACGAAACACCTTTTCCTTCATTCTGTGTCTTTTTCAGATTTACCAGCTTGGCCTTAGGCTGGTTTCATAATAAAACAAACAAACAAACCTGATATTCAACTTGAGATCCATAACTCAACCATCTCACTCTGAACAATACCTTTCATTATAGAAGTTCTATTGATTCCTTTGCTTGAAACAGTTTGAATTTCCACTAGTTTAGTTGTATGATATTTGGCCTCTTTTAGTTTGGCTAGTTTTTTCCTAGAGAAAACCTAAAGGGCAAAGAGGAAAAAGCTCATTGTAAGTCCTGAGGGATAGCCCAAAAGAAAAAAAGTTTGGTCAAGATCTAGTTTAATTTGAAATAGCAATTTTCATCAGTTGACTATGTGGGGAACAAATAGTCATCTAATTCCAGTTTCCATAGTTCACTGTAAATTGTCATCTTGGAAAATAAACTCTGCAGTTTCACAATTAAAAAACCATTATTGTGAATTTACATACTTTTTATTATATTTTTTAAAAATTCAGGCAATTAGTCTTTGTTGATATTATTATGCTAAAATATTTACAAACTTTTTGTTTCTTTGACTGTCATGTTGGGAGAAAAGAAAAAAATCTTCAGATTTCTTTTTTTTTAAATTTAGATTATGCAGGATTAAGAACCAAGTACAGTACTAGTTTTGAAAAGGCAAAATAAGTAAGATTAATGCTAATGTTGACAAATTATCTACTTAATATACTCCATCCTAAATAGGACTATTGCATGAAATATTTATTAATGCCCATGAATTATTTGTCATCCTATAGCTAAAAGCTTTTCAGCTAAAAACAAATTAAGTTCAAAGTCATTTATTTTAGCATAATTAAATAAAAATATTAGTTGCAATCATGAAATGGGAAAATGACTAACCAATAGGAAAGAAGTTCTAAAAGTATCAGAATCAAAAATAAATATAACAGCAGAAAAACGATCTAGACAGAGTTTACAATCCAATAAGAACAAAAATTAGTTTTGCCTACTACTGAAAATATACAAAGGCAGGCCAGATTTATCCTGCTATTCAGAGAGAACAAAGTATCCTCTTTTATCCTTTAAGGGCATTCAAGGCAGATCTGAGATGTTTATCTCAGATAGAATCTTTTGGATCTGTGGCTTTAAACTGTAGAAGTAAAATTAGCTCATTGAAATGGACTAAATCCATACTATAGGTATATGAGCCACTTGAACGGTGGAATTAGGGGGCATTGCCACTGAGTCAAATGCACTGGTTAACTTCAAGTTGCTGAAATGGTGCACAACATTCTTTGACTCAGTGGAAAATTGTTAGAGGTCATATATTTCAATCAGTTCCTCAATTTGCTAGCAAAAACTTCTGAGTGTGCATCGAAACCAATGCTATTATGAATGATAACTAACAGAGAAGGATGGGAAAGGAAAAATAAGGGCGGTATTGGTGGTCAAGTATTAGTGCCAGTGAGTTTTAGACTGTCTTAGAAACATTTTTTTTTGTTTTCATGTAGCAGAAGAAATGGTAGTGCAGGTTTGCAGATTATTAGGAAGACCACCACCAGACCACTTGTCTGAAATGGTATAGGGTCTCCTGCTTGAGCAGGTTGGACTACAAGACTCTGAAATTCCTTCCAACTCTATTATTCTATCAAAGTGGTGCCCAGAGAGTATTCAGCAAGTAGCTGAAGTACATCAGACAACTATTGAAGAATTGGGAGACTGGTCCCAAAGCTGCAGAAATGGACAGAGAGTTCTCTTGGAGAACTGCTGGCAAAGCAAGATCCTTAGCAGCAACACTGATCAGATGTTCACGGATCATCTGGCTGGGGGCATATAGTATTCAGTAGTCACAGTACAATCACAATTATGGGAGTTCATAGGCTAAGAAAGTGGGTTGATGGTGTTCTCTATTTTGACTGAATTACTAATGACAGCTACACAGTGGTGACTGCTCCCACTGGTAACTTTCCAGGAAGTTCCAATGGTAACAGTGACTTTGGTATGCTTGTCCTTATGACATAGAAGGTATTTGGGCACCTTTAGTTCAAATGGCAATGAAGAAGAAGCAAGTAAGTAGTTCTGTGAGAAAAGCAACCTGCATCCTAAGCTATTGTGACTATCCACAAGGGATACTGACTATCTTTTTCATCTTTCTTGCCTTGTCTTATGGAGATTCTCAGTCATCCAGGTCACAGATGTCTCAAAGGTGTTTTTTGCTTCAAAAGGCAACCGTATTGTTTTTTTCTTGAGAAAGAAGAAGAAAACATTTTGCTTCTCATCCAGGAAGCTTCACTGATGATGAAGAATTTTATCAGAACTGATGAAGCTTGGATGAGAAGTGAAGCGTTTTCTTCCTCTTGCTCAAGGAAAACAGTACAGCTGCCTTTTAAAGAAAAAAGCAGAGAAATAAGTTGAGACTTATTTCTGTCTTCTTTTTCCTTTCCTTGAAGTACAAACGTTAAAATGGACCAGAGTTTGCTTCTACTCTTCTAGTGTCACATCTTTGATATCTCCAGGGTTGAGAAAGAAACAGGACTGGAGTGTTTTGATTGGCAAACCTACAGTGAGAAGTAAGTATAGTGAAAAGCATCACTTAGCAATACTATGCTATCACATACACATGAAAGCAGAGTGGATTTGATTTAAATCAAGCTGATTTAAATCAACTCGATTTAAATCATAATTTAACCATAATAGTAAAAAGGCTTGATTTAAATCAACTCAATCTAAATCATAATTTTTAAAGAACAACTGTTATCTCTGTCCCGCAGTGGCTCCTCCTCTGACCTGCTGTTGACTCACCAACAGTCCCATTCATTTTAATGGGACAGCTGGTGATGCGGCATTGACACAACAAGGTGAGTGACGTGGCAGGTAGCTGGTGAGTGGCTGCCTGCTAACAGGCGCTGCCATGATGGATCTGAAATGAGAGGTGTTCTTTAAATGTAAGGACACATTCTTGCTGGTAATTAGAATCTTTAATATTATTATTTGCAAACAAAATGAAGATTTCCTATTTAGCTTGCAGAGTTTGGATTCATTGAAAGAGTTTACCAAAAATGTAAATATTGCAGAATACACAGCCTAATACTACATAACTAACCTCCATTCTGTGCTGAATAAACTAAATTATTAATGTATCTTAAATAGAAAACTATTTTAGATAGATTTTTACTCCAAAAGCATTTTATTAACATAAATTTGATAAAAATAAAAAATGATTTAAATTAAAAAAATCTGATTTAATTTTTTTTTAGATCTGATTTATTTATTTTTAAAAATTGATTATTTTTTAATCCACCCTGCATGAAAGATACTTATGCCTCTAATGATAAAAAAGACCCTGTAACCTTGAATCCCATCAAGAACGAGTTGAAGACCAAACTTCCAAACACAACTCACTCAACATTACTTCAGTTTTCTCTGGACTTATAGTTTTAATTTTATTTCTATTTACAACCATTCATTTAGTGACCATTCAAAGTTACAATGGCACCAAAAAAAATTACATACCCATTTTTCATACTTACAAACTGTTATAGTATCCCAGTGAACATGTGATTCAGACGCTTGGCAACTGGCATGTATTTATGACAGTTGTAGTGTCCTGGGAGCATGTGATCACCTTTTGCAAACATCTGACAACCTGAGTCAATGGGAAGCTAGATTCATTTAACGATCATGTTACTAACTTAACAACTACAGTGATTCACTTAACCACTGGCAAGAAGGGTTGTAAAATTGGGCAAAACTCACTTAACAACTATCTTGCTTAGAAATAGAAATTTTGGGCTCAATTGTAGTTGAAAAGTAGAGGATTATATGCATAAATTAAGGATCTCTACCTCTTTGAACTCATGAAGAGATAATACTGCATGTCATCAGCATACTCATAGTATAATACACTAAACTTTCAGGTAACCACCCTTACGTTTTAAGGAAACTGGGAACTCTTATTCTCTTAAGGAAGAATTTATAGCCTCCTGGATCCACTTAGACATCATTTTCATTTAGATTTAATAACCCAAAGTCATCCAATAATTTTCAAACAGACTAAGTCATGAGCACATCCAGAGTTTCAACCTCTGAAACTATGGAATCTCACTCATGACAGAACCATGTGACTGCTTTTAAAATGCCTTTCAAGATTGTTACAACTTGGTATTAAGCACTTTATAAGCTCTCACATAAATCTCACATAGACACAAAAAACTTTGAATCATTTTTAGTAAATGAAACATTAACAGTTCAAAGAATGATTATTTCTATTCTCTTTTAAAATATAAATTACAGTGGTTCAGAAGTAACAATCTCAGCAGATACATTACCTCAGTAATAATTTTGAAATGTTTTCTTTCAAGAATCCAAAGTCAATTTATTTCATTATAGCTAATGATCAGCAAAATAAATTTCCTCAAAAACAATGACCAAATACTTCAAAGAAAATATAACAATTATATAAAATCTAAAATCTAAAAGATTTTAAAACTTGAGAAAGGAGAAGATAAAATAAAATACAGTAAAACATTATAAAATTAAGTTAAAATAGAAATTGAATAAAATAGGAATACATCCTCATTAGGACATTTTATGCATTCTTATAGAAATTGCAGCAGTTGGAAACTCAGAGATTATACTTGTGATGGTAGGATTCCAATATGCAAGTATTGGGCTGTGTCTCTCTTAATAAAGATTGGATTTTGTTAGATAACAGTAAGAGTATGACTGCAGATAAATTGGCATGCAAAGGGCAATAGATGAATACATGCAATAGGTTTTCTGGTTCTTTCTGACCGTAAAACAGCATATCCCAGTAAATGGAGGCTTAGTGTACTTTTCATGCTGTATTTCAGATGCTTTAATCTACATGGAAACTGTTGTGGTTCCATGGAAATAAGAGTTCACAATTGTTGGTTTCTAATGGTTGATTGGCCCCATTAATTTTTCTTGATATTTTTTCATCAAAGTTGATGAAACTTATTTTATTTCATCAAATAAAAATCTCAGTTGATTTGTGTTATTGGGTTCTTTCCATCTACTGTACCCTCTATTGCCCCCTAAAGCCAAAACCCATTAAGGAGTCTTTGACATTGTATAGCAGATGGATTTTGGTGCTATAGCCAACTTTCAGTAATAGATTTCAAAAAGTGGTGATGAAAACAGGCAAGATTATTAGAAGCTGAAAAATGGTATAGGGAAGAGAGGAATATAGCTGATTTTTGAGGCACGTCTATACCACATTTTGTTAGTAGACAGAAAAGGAAAGCTTCTGATATGCAAATCATATTTTATTCTGTACAGAATGGTGTCCAGCAGAGATCCTAATGCAATCTAACCTTGCTGGGATGAAGAAACAACCAAATAAGTTCCCTACAGAGTGAACTAACCATTCAAATGGGGCACGTCTGATTCAGGTTCTTTTCTAAGAACTATATAAATCCAAGTCAGACAATCAAATACTGAGCTCTTAGAAAATGCATAAGGCACAGAAACATGACTATAATCTTTGTATTAATAAATAAGCATGTCTTAGTCAACAAGAATATCTTCTTGCTCTGTTTTTAACTATGTCACTCATGTCTCATTCTTAGCCTTTCAAATATCTATTTTTCAACTTACAAATATAAACTAACACATATAGTTAACAATAACTTGAATCTATTTATTTTGTGAAAAATATTGTTATGACAGACTTCTTACTCTGGTACTGAGTAATCAGAACACAAAATAACTGCTTATCCTTCAGAAAAGTAATTAAATCTATTTGCTGAAGGGATTATACTGGCCAGTGGAATGGACTATTCTACTATCCTATTCTTTTTATTTGTTTTGGAGTTTTGAAGGATGCTTCAGGACATGCTAGTGTGTTCCATTATATAAAGAGAAACCTACCTTCATGAAATCAAATGTATATTATTTTTCATTCTTAAATAACATGATTTTTTCTACCAATATATTCACTGGGACACGAGACATACATACATATATGAATGGACAAATATGCCAGGTTCCAGAAACAAAAAAGCAACACGTTAGCCATACAGAAAAAAACTTGTTAACCATTCGATTAGCATGTTTTTGTGCCAATATCATATTAAGGTTTATTAGTTATCATAAGTATGTAGAATTGCAATATGTGCTATTTGATTTATTTAAACACTACAAAGTACTTTTACACTTTGTACCACTAGAACCATAGTTGTATGTTAACCATTGAAAATATTGTTGATCTGAAAGTAAATTCTATTTCAGAGATTTTCTGCCAACTAAAATATTGCTGTCTACTCACCCACTATAAGTATACAAAGTATTTCTATAGGGCAGAGTACAGCTGTGACCCTTGAGCTTGTATCCTTCCTCAGTGTGCGTATAATATGAATCAGGAGCTATGTATAGATATGCTTGTTCATAAGCAGTTATTTGTTTAGCCAAGGAAAGGATAAAAAACTGACACTGAATTATACACCGAACTGCAGAAATATCATATACCATCATGTTGGATGAAATTTCATGCAAGATTTGTTGCCACACAATATTCTCCACTATGACTGACCATCTGTGTATACTTTTTACATATAGGACACAGAAACAAACCTATTCATTTAATATTATTTATTGAAATGTAAATTACTTCTGAAATCATTCAGTTCATTATGTTAATATAGTCTATGCTGCAATGAGAAATCAAACTTAAACATGCAAGAATAATATTGAACAGCACTAAATCATATAACATTCCCAGACTTTATAAGCAATTGATCACCCTGGTATAAGCTTTATTTGAATACACTTTTACCTTACTCTGAAATGACAATAAAATGAGTCTATTTCCTATGATAAACTTCCTATTTAAAGTGACATCAATTCAAATTTTAGGTAGAAATTTGCAGAACCAACACACAATGAACAGGAACAGAGGAAAAAGTAGGAATAAGATTCCAAATTTTTCAAGATTCAAAAGAGAATTGGATTATCCTTTCAATCTTAGATTGTATTATAGAGCACACTTCTCTATCATAGAAGACAGAATGTATAAATTTCCTAAAAGCAGATTATCACTACAGAAGGACTAAACTTAATCAATGGACTTTGCAAATATTTATTATATAAAAAAATAAAGTCAATCTGAAGAGATGCATTATAAGAGAAAGTTTGTTTAAAATTTGAAATCCCTTGAAAGAAGGTTAAATCCAATGATTACATCATTAGAACTACCATCAAATAATTTTTATTTCAAGAATAATTGTAATTATAAACTTCTGATCACATACAGTATGCCAATATGATACAACTAAACAAAAAAATAAAGCTCAACAATAATTGCTCATTGAATGAGAATCTAACATGATTAATTTATTTGCAAATAACTGGAAAAATTAAAATTGATAATAAAAAAGAGGTCCTTAAAAAAGGTGATAGAATTTAAAACACATAACAAAACCAAGATCATTTATTAGGAAGCACCTACAAATTGTAACTGAAGGATGGTATCGAAACAAATAAAATATTCCATGATAAAAAGCATACAAAACTTCAAAGAAGTAATAACATGGAGCAATGGGAAGAGTTATAAAATGGTGAATAAAACATATCCTAAACTACAATCTGATGGAAAAGTGATACAAAATGTTCCATGGACGGTATATAACTTCAATAATTGCAAAGATGGATAATATTTCAAACGCTACTAAAAAAGGAGGAAAAGGAGAGCCAGTAGGGCACAGAGGTTAAGACACCAGGCTAGAAACTGGAAAACTGTGAATTCTTGCCTCAGGCACAAAGTAGATGGGTTATCTTGGGCCAGTCACTTTCTCTTATCCCTTGGAAGGAGATAATGGCAAATCACTTCCAAAAAACCTAGCCAATAAAACTACAGGGACTAATCCAGTCAATTGACAGGAGTCAAGACTTACATGAAGACACTAAAATAATAATACAATAATACTATTCCAAATATCAGGATGACCATAACAAAACAAAACCATAACAAAAATAGTGCCAAAAGTAATAGGCACCTTGCACCTTGGGTGGAATCCCAAAACATCTGGAGCACTATTTAAATATCATTAGCATTGATGAAGTCACCATCAGTCATCTGAAGAAGTCAGGCTTACTTGGAACAGTTTATATCCTATAAATGATATTTTTAACAGCATCTAACAACAGTATATGCCTAAAATCCAGTCTAAACATCTGTCTGACTGTGCGACCAACCATAATAGATAGTGAGGCACTACCTTGACATAGTCATGGGGTTTGTGTGTTTTGAGGAACATGAGAGCTATGCCTGAAGTTTCACCACATTGGACAGGTCTGATCAGAGAAAGCAGAGAAAGAGTATCTCTCCAATAAATAATATGGTGATATGAAGCTTACAGAAATCTATACTGGGCTGATTGTAGCTTGGGTCGTAACAAAACCACAGTAGATGCTGGAGTTTCTGAACATCTTCCCATCTTTCCAAGGTTGATAAAATGAAGCCCCAGATTATTGGAGGCAGTATGCAAATAATGCTTCTACATTGCAGACCTCCCAGAGAGTGCTGAGAAGAGCTATGGGGCCTAAAAGCTATTTCTATTGCTATAAAGTATTCACAGAAGTAGAATTGGAAGAATTGCAAATGTGTAACCAGAAGAAAGAAATCAAAGTCTTACCAGAAGTAGTTCAGACAGTACAGACTAACTGGGCAGGGGGGAGGGGGGAGAAGGGATAGTAAAAGAAGCCAGCACTGCTATTGAACCATTCTCATTCCCAAATGAAGCACTTTCTCCTCAGAAAGAACAAAAAACTGAAAAACAATAAGACTGGGCATATGGAACAGCATTAAAAGAACAGAATAAGGTTGCATGCCTTGAAACTTCTTACAAAAAACAACTAACACGAATATTAAAATATACCAATATTAGAACATCAAATATAAGTACCCCTTCATTGCAAGAAACAAACCAACTGATGCACAACATAGCTGCAATTATAACTAAAGATCTTGGATATAAAACCAACAAACAAGAATAAGTTCACTATCAAACTGAAAGATCAGATTGGAAACTAAGATCAGCATGCTAAAATCAGATGCAAACAATCTAGAACAGTTGAACGAAAAGAAGCTCAAGAAGAAGAAGACCTAAGAATACCTGATAAAAAATATCACCTGGAGACACCTGGAGATCACCAAGACTAAGGAAACACTGAAAGCAATAAAGCAGCAAATAACAGCCATAGCCAAGAAAATCAGCAGTTACGACATCCAAATTGCACACTACAGATAGAATATCCAATGTCAATTGAATCAAATTCTTTCTATTAATTCATAATGGAGAGAGTGAAATGAATCAGTCAACACCAGATAAAGAAGAAAGAGTACAGTTGTGAGCACAGCTATGGAACAGTCCAAAGAAATACAGCAGAATGCAGCTTGGGTAAAGGAGGTGGATAACAGAAAATAAAAATAAAAAGCTGAAATGAAAGAATTTGTAAAACAGCAAAAATGTTGGAAAAAAGGAGAAGGAAGATCAAGAATTGGTCAACACAAGATGAATATGAACTGCATAGTTTTTGGTTGAAACATCTGACAAGTCTACACACACTTGCTGTCAAACAATTTAACCACACAATGCAAAGAGACAAAATTTAAGATTAGCATATAGAAAAATCCTACTTCACAATCAAAAATCCATCAAAAGGGGCAACACCAGGTAACACCAGGCCAATTATCTGCTTACCCACAACTTTAAAAATGTTAACTGGTGTAGCACCTAATGCCATCCAAAAGCATCTAGTTGAAAACAAACTTTCTATCTGAGCAGAAAGAAAATTGCCCAAACAGGAGAGGTACAAAAGATAAACTCCTAACTGACAAGACTCAGGCTCAACCCATCCAAGACCGAGTGGCTGTGGTTTCCGACATCCCGATATAGTCAGTTGGTGCCATCACTGACTATTGGGGGTGAATCATTGGCCCTCACGGAGAGGGCGCGCAACTTGGGCATCCTCCTGGATTCACGGGTGTCTTTAGAAGAGCACTTGACGGCTTGACCGGGAGGATTTTTCATCAGGTTGACCTGATTCACCAGTTGCATCCCTTTCTGGATCGGGACTCGTTACGCACGGTCACTCATGCCCTTGTCACCTCCCGCCTGGACTATTGCAATGCTCTCTACATGGGGCTCCCCTTGAGGAGCACCCGGAGGCTCCAACTGACGCAGAGTGCGGCCGCGCGGGTGGTAATGGGAGCGACATGGCGTTCCCATGTAACACCTCTCCTGCACAAGCTGCACTGGCTCCCAGTGGTCTTCCGGGTGCGCTTCAAGATTTTGGTTACCACCTTTAAAGCTCTCCATGGCTTAGGACCTGGGTACTTGCGGGACCGCCTACTACCACCAATAACCTGCCACCGGCCGGTACGCTCCCATAGAGAGGGGCTCCTCCGGGTGCCATCGGCCAAACAATGCAGACTGGCAGCCCCCAGGGGGAGAGCCTTCTCTGTGGGGGCACCTACTATCTGGAACGAGCTCCCCCCAGAGATACGGAGGATCCCGGATCTGTGCACCTTCCGCCGCGCTTTCAAGACCTTATTATTTCACCAGGCGGGCCTGGCCTAATTTTCTCCCTCTTTTATAGAAGATTCTTAATTTTTAAATATCTTTTAGTATTTTATACATTCAATTTTAAAATTGGTTTTAAATAATTTGGGGTTTTAATTTGTCGGAGCCAAAATTATTTAATTTGATTTTAATTCTAACTTTTAAATTTTGTATGTATGTGTTTTATTGTTTGGCTGTGCACCGCCCTGAGTCCTTCGGGAGTAGGGCGGTATAGAAATCAAATCAAATCAAATCAAATAAATAAAAGACGATTTTGAAAAATGCAAGAGAAACCTTTGCCTGTTCCAGGTTCTTGGGAAGGACTTGAAAAAAATATCAAATCCAGTCTAGACTTCTGGCTGCATGACTAACCATAATAGGAGCATTCTATCATAGAGAATGCGATGATCTTGAAAAATACTCAAAAGGAATAGAAAGAAATACACCAGAAAATTCTGAAAATAAAATGTGAATTAAAGCCATAAATATTTTAATTAGATATGACCACAGAGAGTATAGGTGAAAAGCATCACCACTGATTAAGATATATGGTGACAGCAGCAAGAATCAAACTTGCACATCACTGGAAAAATAAACTTACCAACAACACAAAATTGGGAGTTCAAAATGAGAAAATATGCAGCAATGGAAAAACTGTACATATTCACTTGTCTTGTGAAGTTATATGTACACTTCACAAGACTTGCACAAAACAAGATACGTGTGTGTGTGTGTGTGTGTGTGTATGAAGTTACATATACTTCACAAGTCAAGACTGGCACATGGAACAAACGAAACTATATGATGCCATTAAAAGTAAAATAATGGAAATGGAAATGGGCTGGTCACATAGCAAGAAGAACTAATGGTAGTTGGACTAAGGCAGTCATAGAATGGATTCTACTTTATAAAAAGCATCCACAAAACAGACCTAAAACAAGATGGAGAAAAAATATCAGCAAGTATTGCAGGCCCAACTGGCAAAGGAAAGTTCAAGACTATAATGGAAATATGCAGAACAGGCCTCCATCATCATGCAGTGGGTAGACAATGGCTAGGATGATAATGATGATGATGATATATAACTAAATTCCAGCAGAAATAAAATATATACAATAGTGGCCAAGCTATTTGAAGAAAAAGAGAAATTGCTTAAAGATAATTAACATTATTTAAATAGAAGTTAGCAATAATTGTAAATGTTTAAAGTATGGCATAATATTTACATAGTAGTCAGGGGTGGTGGGAAAAAAGAGAAAATAATACAGGTAGTCCTTGACTTATGACTACAATTGAGCCCAACATTTCCATTGCCAAGCAAGACAGTTGTTAAGTGACTTTTGTCCCATTTTATTATCTTTCTTCCCGGAGTTGTTAAGTGAATCATTGCAGTTAAGCTAATAACATGATTGTTAAATGAATCTGGTCATTCCATTGATTCTGATTGCTGAAGATTGCAAAAGATTATCACATGCCAGTTGCCAAGTGTCTGAATTTTGATTACATAGTCAGGGATTGCTGCATTGGTTGTAAGTCATAAGTCACTTTTTTCAGTGCCGTGGTAACTTCAAACAGTCACTAACTGAATGGCTGTAAATCAAGGATTACTTGTAATAATAATACTTGAAAGCTTTTTCCCCTATAATGTTCTTTTTAATGTCTTTATTTTATTTTTAATTATTATTTTTCTTGTGGCTGTTTTTAATATTTTCTTGTGCATTTAGCACATAAATTCTTAGACATACTCATTATTTTGTTGTTCAATTAAATGCCTTCACCAAATTCCTGAGAGGCTGGTTTGGCAACAAGCAGGATAGTAAAATCGTAAATAAATGCAAAGCATCAGCAGTACTGGTTTATCTTTAGATTTGATTGTTTACAGTGATTTCATTTTGATGAGTGTAAATGATATATTTCAGGTGGTCTGGCTTGCTATCATTATGTTAACAAAAGATTCATAATAAGCAGCAAAACAGCATTTACTGTATTGTTCTTAACCAGCCAGGTTAATGAGCTGTAATAGTTGGCTTGTGTTTGATGAATGATATGCCATATGGTTCAAATTTACCCACTGGTCCTTTCTCAGTAGATAGCTTAAGTGATTTCAAACCTGCTAAAATGTATAACATACTTGTAACCTTCTCTATTTTGATCTCAGAATGAACAAGATTTTAGAAACAATTATTTGATTCAGATATGTATAATGGGGACCAAAAATTTTCACAATCAGTGAGTGAGTTAAAATGAGTCTCATATTCCCTGCTTGCCCTCTTCCTTTGTAACATGCTGGAAGGGAATATGAGTCTTTTGATTTTAATCAACCGATTGCGAAAGTAGTGATTTAAAAAGAACAAGCCAGGAGGAAAATGTGGTTTTTAGATATTGGCTTATTCAGAAACCATGATAAAAACAAACCAAACTTTTCTTATCTTAGACATCACACAACTTTGTCTAGTTTTAAACTAAAAACAGTGGTTTCTCTTGTCGTCTTTATAGACAAAAAAGGAAAACAAAGAAGAATAAACATAAATCAGGCTCTCTGAAGGTGATATCCATAGCAGAAAATCATAATTTCTTTATATATATAAACCATTATTCCCCTATCCCCACTATAAGGCTACCAAATATTATACATGAAACATCTATTTGTTATGCTATCCTTTGGAATGAGCTCCTTCCCAAGGCTCAAACAGCCCCAATTCTATTAGCTTTTCGTGCAGTCATGAAACGTTGGCTTTTCTCCTGTGTATTGTGTCAGGATAATAATTAAGCCCATTTTCCTCTGGGAGTATGTTCAGCCTCATCTATGTAGGTAACTGCTTTGTTATTTTTTCTTTATATTAGTTTTTGTTTGATTTTGAATGTTTATTTTTGTTGATGTATGCTGTTTACAATCATAAATTATAAGTTGGAAAGCTTTTAATTTCCTTAACTAAGTACATATAAAACAGGTTCATTTGTGTTTCAAAAAGATTTAAAGATGTACTTTAAATACATGTATAGCACCTTTCCTACTACTCATTAAGTTAGCCACATCTTTTTTCAGACAGGCAAAGAAATATGACTAAAATAGCCACTTTAATGAGCTGCAAAGAGATGTTGCGGCTCCTCCTATTCTCTCCACAACCACAACCCTGTAAGGTTGGTTGGTAGCCCAAAGTCACCCAGCCAACTTACATGCCTAAGGAGAATTCAGTTTCTGCTTTCTAGCCCGGTGCCTTAATCACTAGACCAAACTGCTTCTTCCATTTTTAAGAAAAGCTACATGCCCTAAATGTACCCCTTATGAGACACATATAGAGATCTTTAATATTTAGACATTTGGTCATTTCACTAGTGCTCTGCTGCACTATTATCTTGACTCTTTGTAGAAGTTGAAGCGATTAAATAAGAGATATCTCTGAAAACCTGGCAATTTTTAAAATACACTACGGAATACATATATAATTAACATACTTTAGTTGGCATTATGTATAAATGACAAAATGATGTTTTTAATAGAAATTTGTAGATAATTAGTAATATTGAAGCCAGCCACACTATAAACATGAATTAAATGTTATTTTAAAAACTATGACATCACTTCCTCAAACTAAATCAAAATCCAGATAGACTTAAATACATTTCATCTTTAAATAATTTGAAGATTTTTTTCCAATAGAGAAATCAATACAGTGTTTAAAAATATATTCATTCTCTTTTATATATCATAAAAACTAGATTGTCATTAGAAAATGTTCAATGGTTTTGGATTATGTTATGTAAATAGGTTTGCTTGGCAAGGGGAAGTTCGAATTAACTGACTCTCAGCTGATTGGCTGACCACCACAGCTGCAAGGTATATAAAGGGAGCTGGCTCCCTGGGTCAGTTGCTGGAGTCTCACTATATAATAAAAAGCTATTGTCACTAACTACTCTGGCTTGCTGCGTCCTCATTCACCCAATTTAACATTGGCGACGAGGATGGGATTTTGAGACCAGAAGCAGAGGAGAGCTGAAGCCACACTCGAGAAAAAGAGCTGAAGCCACGTTCGGAGAAGGGGACCAGAGACCGCATCCAAATCCAACCAGGCGAGCGAGCGGAGCACAGGAGAATCCCGAAACGATGTCTGCCTACACCCCGCCAGCGCCTTTCGACCCCAAGGAAGAGAAGTGGGGATCCTACATGTCTCAGTTCGAGTGCTTCATGGTGGCAAATGACATGCAAGGGCTACCGGACGTTCGGAAGAAAGCCCTGTTCCTGAGTCACTGCGGGCCAAGGGTCTTCGACACAGCCAAGGCATTGTCGAAGCTGAATTCGGTCCACAACATTTCCTGGTCGACGCTACAGACCCCACTAAAAGACCACTATGCATTAATGCCATCGAAGTACGTCCAGCGCTACGATTTCCGGCAACGGCTCCAGCAGGAGGGCGAATCGATCAGTGAGTACGTCGCTGTCCTGCATAAGGCCGCAACCCAATGTGAGTACCGAGACCTGGATGAGATGCTCCTAGAGCAACTAATTTGTGGAGTGGGAGATAGCCGGCTCCAGAGAAGACTACTCGCGAGGTCAAACCTGACCCTACACATCGCCCTGGATGAGGCACGAGCGCAAGAGTCATCAGTAAAGGCTGCAGAGAAACTAAAGAGCTCCCACCTAACCAAAACAACGCAAAAGACGGCGCCAGTGCACCGAGAGGCCGTAAGCACCGCGAGCGAGGGGGAGTCTGAAGAAGAGGTCTACCGCACCGAGCAGTTCCGCACAGCATGGAGGGAGCCCAGAGATGGATGCGCCAGCTGCGGAGGGTCCCACTCACGACAAAACTGTAAGTTCAGGGACGCCGTTTGCCATTCCTGTGAGAAGAGGGGCCACATCGTTCGGGTCTGCAGATCCAAGACACACCAGAGCTACAAACCACGTGGCCAAACCTTACAATCCGAGCCAGCGCCACACCGAAGGCCCAACAGAGATGGCAGAAACCGGAAGGGCGCAAAATTTGAAGACGCTGGGGCCTACACCATACGCATCGCACAGACCTGCACCTTGCCCAGAGAGAAGACCTACACCACGGTCGAGATCGAGGGACGGGAGTGCCAGATGGAGATCGACACGGGATCGCCGATATCCATCATGTCTTGGGAGAACCTAAAGAAAGTCATCCCCAGCGCACACAAGCGACAGCTCCAGCCACAACATCGCAAACTGAAGGACTACCAAGGGAACCGCATACCCGTCGAAGGAAGAGGCGAGTTCCAAGTACAGTACGGGGAATTTACCAAGAAACTGCCCCTCACCATAGTCAGCGACAACCTCCCAAGCCTCCTGGGCATGGACTGGTTTAGAGCCCTAGGCATGGGATTCACCGGAGTAAGGAACGTTCGAAGCACCCTGAAAGAGGACCTGATGCAAGAGTTCCAGGACGTGTTCGACGAAAGGCTTGGCAAGTATGTGGGGACCCCAATTTCGTTTAACCTCAACCCCGATATTGCACCCATCCGTTTAAAGCCTAGGTGGGTACCGTTCGCCCTGAAGCCCAAAATTGACATTGAACTGGACAAATTAATCAAACAAGGGTGCTCATTCCAGTCGACCATGCCAAATGGGAGACCCCAATTGTGACACTGGTAAAGCCGGACGTATCAGTGCGCATATGCGCTGATTATAAATGCACAATTAATAAGGCCCTGCAGCAGAGCGCCTATCCAGTGCCCATCGTTCACCATTTGTTGCATTCCCTGGGCCCCGGCAAGATCTTCGCAAAACTCAATCTTGCACAGACGTACTAGCAACCGCTGCTAGATGGCGCTACCACAGAGGCACAGACTATCGTAACCCACAGAGGGGCCTTCAAGTGCACCCACTTGCAATTCGGAGTAAGCGTAGCCCCCAGACTTTTCCAAAGTACCATGGAGCGGCTACTACAGGGAATCCCCGGGGTGGCGCCCTATTTTGATGATGTGCTCATTACCGCCGACAATGAACAGCAGCTAAGAGAAAGGCTGAGGGAGGTCCTAAGGAAATTCAGGGACGCAGGACTCAGAGTAAAACGAAACAAATGCATGATCGCAGTCCCCTCAGTCGAATTCCTAGGATACAGGGTAGATGGCACCGGCATACACCCCACAGAGAGCAAGATCAGGGCAATCAGAGAAGCACCCACCCCCAAAGACAAGGCAGAGTTACAGGCCTTCCTGGGATTATTAAATTTTTATGCCATTTTCCTTAAAGACAAGGCAACAGTGGCAGAACCCCTACATAGACTGTTAACCAAGAAAGCCACTTGGAAATGGGGGAAGGCTGAAGACAGGGCATTCGCCGGCATTAAAAAACTGCTATCAGCTGAAAGCTTTTTAATACAATACAACGCAACGCTTCCCCTTGTTCTAGCATGTGACGCATCCCCGTTCGGGGTGGGAGCCGTCCTGAGCCATAGACTCCCGAATGGCCTAGAAGCGCCCATCGCATACTACTCCCGAACTCTATCAAGCGCCGAGCGAAATTATAGCCAGCTCGACAAGGAGGCCCTCGCTGCCGTTTTGGGAGTAAAGAAATTCCACGAGTACTTGTTTGGGAGGGACTTTGAACTAATCACCGACCATCGACGGCTCCTGGGTCTCCTCGCGGGAGTTCGTCCAACCCCGGCAGCACTATTGCCCAGGATGACACGCTGGGCCATCTTCCTCGCAGCATACTCCTATCGCCTGGTACATCGACCAGGGGCGGACATGGGCAACGCGGACGCACTCAGCCGATGCCCACTACCCGACAGCCTAGAAGACCCCACACCCGGCATCCCCATCCTGCTGATAGACGTTTTGGACTCTGGACCCATAACATCAGCCGAGGTTGCGAGAGCCTCAACCAAAGACCACGTGACCTGGACAGTCGCAAGTTGGGTTATGAGGGGGTGGCCGGAAAAGATTGGGAGCGGGGAGTTTAAACCGTTCGCGGGAAAACGGGACGAATTGACAATTCAAGGGGGTTGTTTGCTATGGGGCGATCGGGTTGTTCCTTCACGTTTAAGGGAAAAAATGTTAACATTGTTGCATGAGGTGCACCCTGGGATTGTAAGAATGAAGGGGCTAGCCAGGAGCTACGTCTGGTGGCCCAGCATGGATACAGACATTACCGAGTGGGTGGGGAGATGCGAGCCCTGCCAAGAGTCCAGATCAGATCCACCAACGGCACCCGTGAGGGAGTGGGAAAGGCCCCAGGGACCCCGGTCCAGGATACACATTGACTTTGCAGGCCCATTTCATGGACAGACCTTCATGGTCGTCGTAAACGCATTCTCCAAGTGGTTGGAGATCAAGCTAATGAAGGCCACTACCACCGACGCAACCATCAGGGAGCTAAGACAGTTATTTGCCACCCATGGGTTACCGGACGTTCTAGTGTCAGATAACGGGCCACAATTCACTGCAACACAGTTCAAGGGTTACTTAGTGGGACTTGGGATCAGACATGTCCTTTCGGCTCCGTTTCATCTGGCTAGTAACGGACAGGCTGAGAGATTTGTGAGGTCAGCAAAGGAGGCCCTTTCACGTTTAAGCCCCGGACACTGGCAGGAAAGGATAGACAAGTTTCTAATAGCTCAGCACTCCACACCCTGTACAGCCACGGGCCGAAGTCCAGCAGAACTATTAATGGGGCGGAAACTCCGGGGAATACTAGATAGGCTCAACCTCAATTACTCCCCAGAGGTCTTCAAGGGGGGGGGGGAGAGGAAGCTTAGAGAGTTCACCATAGGAACACCGGTACACGCTAGAAACTATGGACAGGGCCCACTCTGGGAATCCGGGACAATCACAGAAATCACGGGGCCCAAATCATACAGGGTAGACATGGGGGACGGGAGAGTTTGGCGCAGACATATTGACCAACTAAGAAAACGGGTAACCGCAGACACCGATGACAAATCAGACGACCCCATCTCTGACCACGACTACCAACCAGAAACACAGACTATGAGCCCGAGTGGAGCGGAGGACTTAGCTGAGGATTCTGGTATCCAGCGCTGCCCCATCGAAGTAGTCCAAACAGCCGGAGAAGTCGCCGCCCACGAGGAGGTCCTGGAGGCCTCATTGGCGGAGCAGGGAGAAACAGAAAGTCCCTCCGACCTGCTCGACGACGCCCCTCCGACTGAACTGCGCAGGTCAACTAGGACTCGCACACGCCCTAGTCACCTGAGAGACTTTGTATGTAAATAACACCCCAAGTGACTTCTGGGAGGGGAGGAGTGTTATGTAAATAGGTTTGCTTGGCGGGAAGTTCAAATTAACTGAGCCTCAGCTGATTGGCTGACCACCACAGCTGCAAGGTATATAAAGGGAGCTGGCTCCCTGGGTCAGTTGCTGGAGTCTCACTATATAATAAAGAGCTGTTGTCACTAACTACTCTGGCTTGCTGCGTCCTCATTCACCCAATTTAACAGATTACATACCACATGAATACAGTATAGAGATTTTAACATGGTACCGAGGAAGCCAATGAACTGAGTCAGTTCTTTCTGAGTCAGATCTAGTAGACAGCATGCTTTTGAAATGTTAACTTCCAAGTATAGAGGCCTAAAGTTCTTTAGATATTCCAGTTTATTAAAATCTCAGAGATTAACCTTCAGCAAATAATAACAAAAGGAAAAACATAAAGGTAAGTTGTGCAAACTTGTAAAACAACTATTCCAGTCTTTGACAGAAATTTATATATTCAGCAATTTGCATATAGAGTAGAAAATATTAAAATAAAACAGAAATGTAAGTAAAATCTGTACATATGAATTATTCTCTCAATGGCAGGTTTCTTTTTGTGGTACCATTTTCTTAATCTGTTTTAATAGAAACTATCTGAAAATGTTAAAATCTTTCTCAAACATCTTCCATTCAAAAGAATCACAGAAACAATTCTAAAACCATATCTAATGCAAGGATGGAAGTAGGTTGTCCTCAAATCAATTACTGGAGACCAATCTATTGGAGGAATTGAAGATTACAGGAAGATATTTTCAGTAAGCTATCTTCAAAGAAATAGCTGGAAAAGAATTTATATAGAACATGTATCCACCAAGTTTCACAGTTCCAAGTAAGGCAGTAAATGCAGCTCTGTCCCTTTTCTCTTTATCTTTCCATTCACCACTCACCGAATCCATATATTTTTCCATCATTATTAAACTGAAAGAAGAATTAAGAAATATCAAAAAGATACAAAATAACATTTTAAAATCCTAATTTTAAAAAATTAGTATATTACCCACAATATCCAGAATCACTTAATGAAATGGGCAGCTAGAAAAATCAGATAAATATAACTGATTACAGTAGGTAGCGCAGGTTCAAGCCCAAATGCATTGCTAGTAGCTGTATTAGTTCCAAACCTAATCCCTGCCAGTTTGGGTTAAGGGTGGAGGAATATCCATACTGTCACGGAAAGGTTGACTTTAATTCAAATCAGACTACCTCTGAGCCATCCAATGGACTCAAAAAAACAGTGGAAGCAGGAGTGATGTCTGATTTCCTGCCACTTTTCCCACTGATTTTCCTTGTAGGAAGCTTGCATGGAGCATTGGAAATTATTAAAATGTCACCACAGCTGCACTGCAGAGCAACGCAACAGCAGCTGCTTTATTAATACAACTGGTTTGAAGATACTTAAAACAAGTAATGAGTCCCAGATTTCAGATGTTAGCCCATTAGATGTACTTTGATTCAAAAAATTTTGCCCCAAGATGCACCATTCATCCAATTAATGGTTACAAACAGACAGAGAAGTTTTAGAAGCATATAGAAAAGTTTTTTAAATGAATTTTTAATTAAATAAAACATTCATAAATATCATCAACATCCTTTTCCAGGCAATCCACTATTTCAAAGCAATGAAGTTACTCTATGTGAGCATTTCTACTTCATGATGCTCAAAATATTCATCCTAGATTCACCTAGCCCAGTGATGTCTAACTTTTTTGCCATTGCATGCCAGGAGGGGGGGCAGGGGAGGTTTGTGTGTGCACATTTATTTATTTATTTATTTATTTATTTATTTATTTATTTATTTTATTAGATTTCTATACATGCCCACACCCATAATTCTATGTGCCCCGCCCTGTGCATGCGCATGTGATCCCCCTTCCCCCCTCCGCTCCTGGCACGCGATGGCCCGGTAGGCCCATTTTTCTTTCTCACCTGGCTCCAGATCCTCTCTATGCATCTGGGGAGGGTGAAAACAGCCTTTTCCACCCACTCGGAGGCCCTCCGGAGGCCCGAAATGGCCCGTTTCCCCATTTACGGTTGGACAGGAAGTGACTTTTTTGTTGTCCCCAGCCTCCAGCCTCTTTAGGAGTCCCTGGAGGCTGGGGACAGCAAAAAATATCACTTCCTGTCCAATCGGAAGTTGTGAAACAGGCCGTTTTGGGCCTCCTAAGGGCCTCCGAGGGGATGGGGAAGACTGTTTTCGCCCTCCCCAGATGCATAGAGTGTATCTGGAGCCAGGTGAGAAAGAAAAATGGGCCTTCTCCACCTCCACCCAGGCCCTCCAGAGACAGGAAACAGCTTGTTTCCCTACTTCTGGTGAGCCCAAAAGGCCCGAAAATCAGCTGGCCAGCATGTGCATGTGTGCTGGAACTGAGCTGGTGTACCCACTGATTTGGCTATGCGTGCCACCTGTGGCACGCGTACCATAGGTTCGCCATCATGGACCTAGCCCCACATTTTATGGCTATCAAAATATGCTTTCTATTGTCCCTTCAATATAATACCAGTTATCTATAACTGATAACATTTCGATTCTAAAGTGACCTTAAAAACTTCTGCATACATAATTTTGGGATTTTTTTAATTACAGTATTTGTTTCATTCTTCTATCCATTATGCTCTTAAAAAGGAAATTGGCTTTGGGGACAATTTGGGATAACCAATTGCACTATGCTTTGTTTTTTTTCCCATTGGCTTCATTTGTAATGATATGAAACTAAGAGACAATTTATTTAATAATTTTGCTGGACAATCTGAAACCCTTTCCTGATTCAGGTTTTTGTATGCTTGTTATTTGCCATATAGTCATTCTTTGAAATCTCTTGTACTCATGATAATACCATTCATATAATCTGTTCCATTGTAAAACAACAGTTATTGGAGCAATCTAATCAGAACTTGAACGTTGCACAGAAAATGCTCAAACATGGCGATCAGTTTCTAAGTCCATCACAGTCTCAGTTTTCCTCAATCAGAAATATTACATGCCATTTCCTCTCCTAGTAGCTTTTTCTCCTTATATGAAATTATTATGTTCCAAAGGCAACTATCCTAACATTGTGGCTTTGGGAAAACCTCATTTTAGATAATTATGCTGAATTCATCAGCATGGACCACTGAGAATTAGTTTGTTTTGGCATTTAACATGACTTTTGAAGCATTTTTTACTTCCACACAATTACCAGATGAAAACAATTAATTATCAAATGGGAAAATAGAGTTCAAAGGATTATCTCATTTGATGATTACCTTTTTGTAATTTAAAAATACATTAATATAGATTTAGATAACTTTATAATACAGCCCAAATTATTTCTTACACGGAACCTCTAGATTTGTCTCCACGTGCATTTCGAAATGGCCTCTCCTTTGTTTTATTATAAAGAACAATGCTAAAATAACTCACACTTTTTATATGCTATAATTTTGTCATGAGTAAGAAATCATAGGATGCACAATCCTGATCAGTACTTTACTCAGAGGTTGATGCAGTCTGTAGGAAAGATCAGTGCTAATTTCTGTCATATATACCCACTGTGATTTTCCAGTGTTGTTAATTACTATAATCCCTCTACTCCTTAATAAGGCAGCAATGAAGGCTTTGCCAAAAATATTCAAATGCTGGAAATGTGTCTATACCTAAAAAGATCAGAATTGTACAAGCAATGCTTTTCCCTTGTGACATCCTATGGAAGTCAAAGTTGGGTTTTAAAGAAGCAGAATAGAAAGAATATTAATGCTTTTGAAATCTGATGGTCATGAAAACTCTTGAGAATATCTATGGAGATTCTCAGTCATTCAAGTCATGGTTGTCCCAAAGGTGTTTTTCAAGAGCTGATGAAGTTTCTTGGATGAGAACCAAAACGTCTTGAAAGAAAAACCAGAAAGACCAGTTGCCTTTTGAAAAAACACCTTTGGGACATCTTGAGAATATCATGGATAATCAAGAAAAGAAACAAATGGATCATGGAACAAATCAACTTGAAGTTCTCACTCAAAGCACAAAACCAATCTCAAAGTATAATACTTTAGATCCATTATTTGAAGAGTTAATTCTCTGTAAAAGTCTATAATGCTTAATGCTGGAAATGTGGAAAGAGAAGAGAACAATCAGGAGGAAATTTAATGGTTTCAAACAGCAACAGTGTACCATTACCAACTGGCTTGAATTTGATAGGAATAATCATATAAAGCACTAAAACAAATTAATAAGATGATGCAGTTATCATTAATAATATTCCTCCCATCCCTATTTTGATCGAAAACATCCCAGCCTTTGAGTTTTATGATAGAGGCTCAGTTTTATGTAACCAGTTAATATTATTCATAACAGAATAGTTAATGGTATAAATTATGCCCTTGGCCAGCTTCATTTATGGACGTTTCCTAAATTCTACTGGCGTTTATTCTTTCAAATCTCAGTGTTTCAGAACTAGTTTAATATCATATGTAACAAGTATTTTAACCTATAATTCAGGAAGCAATTGTGAGCAACACAGAGATCTCATAATATTCAATGATTTACAGACTTATAATTGGAACAAACTTCAGCTGCTCTTTTCAAATGGTAATAAACATAAACATTTAAGTTTAAAACTATTTAAATGGTAAAAATGGGTAAAAATCTGTCTTTTTAAAAATTAAAATGTATTAATGTGAGCTTAAATCGAAGCTCTATATCAGATACCTCTAAAAAGGAAATAAGACTGAATGGAATCAATGTGCAATTCTCATCTCTGCTGCAGGAAAAAAATCAGATGACTAAAAGTAAAAAATCATAAACTTACATAGTTCCTTCCTTTGCAACTTCTGCCTGTTCTGATTATGTACATCTATCTTGAAAACAGTTTTACATCATGCAGTAAGTTTTTCTGTGGCTGCTATGATAAGAAAACTTTTAGCTCAACACAAGTGTGAGCAAGAGGTATCTTTGTACACAAATACTTCCTGTTTTCATTCATGATCAAATATGTTATTTGCAGGGGAGAGCACTTGAAAAAGGAAAACAGAGATGTCTGAAAGACTAATTGAGTGTACTAAGAGGCTGTTTGGCATTGAAGAAAAAAAATAGCTTTCCAAGGCTATGTATAAACCTTGCATGGGTCAGATTTCTTGCTGTTCCTTTTCTTTAACTCTCTTTGAAGTGAAATAACAACAGCCCTAATGTCAGGTTTACCTTTCTGATATCATAATCTTTATGTACTTCTGAAAAGCTTATACTACCAGGTTAGGATTTCCTTTACCCACTCAAATACTGGATATTATCCAGAATAAGCAAGTATGCTTCCAAGCAATTCATCCTCAGATCCTTTCATCTTCCTGTACTATTGTAATACCATACATAAGGCAGTTCCCAATTGCATAATAAGAACATGGTTGAATTATAAAGGAAGCAGAGAAAATGTGTGTAGAAAATAGTTTTGCATATAGCCTACTATTTGTATTTTTGAAGTTGTTCCAAAAGTAGGATTATGGAATTGTAATATTAATAATTAGGAAATAACATTATGAAATGTTAATGTCAATGGGTCAAATTAATTAATGAAGAATTATAATCGAGTTTCAAAAGAAATATACAGGAGATTAAGTCTGAATTATATTGTAGAATATTTATTGCACTAAATATTGTTAATAGAAGAATATGTCTGTCTGTATATAAGTATGTATATTTGTACCTAATCAAATATTTCACATACAAAAATGTTTTGTGACTTAAGAGTTTTTCTCAGTCCTTTGTCTGCCGGACCAAGAGTAGGTTAATGATTTTTGTCATACTGAAACTAACAACTAACAATTGCTACAGTTGGCCTTTAGTATTTTATTTGTCCTTTTCAGGTATTCAAAATAGATGACAATAGCTTGCAGTTGAGAACATATGTAGAGAGACCCCTGTGGGTTATGGAAAAAGTTGTTCCATACTGGTTGGGTGTTAGAAAAAAAAATACAGCCAAAGTCCTTTTATGTTCTTTTCATTAATGAGAATGCATGAATGTCAAAATGCACCAATGGGCCATTCAAGGGGCAAAGCCTTAGCAGCCCCTTCTTTAAGAACACATCCTGGGATGTAAAATACATTTGCTTAACAAATTAAAATAATGAGATAATTCAATTAGTTTCTTCTTTAAAGAAAGAGCGAAAAGGGTACATTGTAAGATTATTGTAATAGAAGAATAGGTCACACAGCACAAAAGGGTGGACCAACCTATTTGAAATAAGGTTAGAGAAGTAATGAACAGAAAAAGTTTAAAATTAGAAGCTGTTTTTATAATGAATTTTCTCTGAAACAATATTTATAAAATTAACATTTATTTTTGTGGCTGGAGAAAAGTTATATTTTGAAAGAACTACATTGTTTGAGAATCAAAAAGAAAAAAAAATAAAGAAATGAGGCACTATTTAAGAGGAAGATTTTTTTTTCCTTGTCTACATGCATTTAGAGCAAACGTCTTTTGAATTTTCAATTCACTAATCAGAGGTCTGCACTATCGTTCTGAAGCTGAAGAATTATTAGTACATTCTTTGACATCTATAAACTCATTAAAACCTAGACGGTAATTTTTTTAACTTATTCAAAGGTCATCCTCATCAAAGCTTTTGATTTTCTTTAAGTCATTTAAAGTGAGTTTGAAAAAAAAAAGCACAAATTTCAAGACAAAATAATATCCTGGAAAATTATATTCAAGATAAAATATACACAAATTCTTCTACTGGAAGCATGCCCTGAACAATTTTCACACAGCCATTTAGAACAAAAAGCAGTGGAGAAATCCATAGAAATTATGTAGACGATTTGGTGAGAGAAATTAATAGTAAACTTAAGTGAACTGAAAGAAATTACTCATAGCCCCATTTTTTTTTCTTTATCATTGTGCTGCTCTTCAAACCACTTCCTTAACTTTTAAAAAAATCATTCGCGTTACACTCAACTTCCAAATTAAAAACATTTTACAGGTTAGTAAATCTCCAGCTGAGGTGATGTAGCAAAGAACAGCTGTGAAGTAATTTTGATAATGATGAGAATAATAAGCACATGGCAAGGTTCAGGGCTTTGCTGTTGCAGCTTCAGTGCTCTTGAATAGATAAAAGTGATTAAATACTCCTGATTATCCCTGACCAATATGTAATGGATTTACAGCCCTTTCAATTAGTCAGTATTTGCTTAGGACTCATTATTTTGTCTTTGGTTAAGTAATCAGCCCAGAGACTCATGTTCTGTCTAATTCCTCTGAGCCAACTGGGTACTATGGGGCACCTGACCTTTGGAATGGCCATAGCTGGAAGGCAAAAATAACCACTACTCGAACAGAGAGGCTGGCTATTTGAAATAATCCTGACCCTTTAGGCCAGATCAATTCACCTTAGTTTGCTAATAACGCTCTTACATCAAAATGAAGATTTAGAATTGTGGTTCTATTGCTGCCTAGCCACTAAAGCTGTTCTACCAGCTACTGAGAAATGTTGAGTAATCACTACCGTAAGTAAAACAGGTATCATCAAAGGGATTATGACACTGAAATTAATTACCATATGAACAAAAATGTATAATGTTAATACACCTAGTCCTCAATTTACAACAGTTCATTAAGTGACTGAAGTTACAATGGCATTGAAAAAAGTGACTTATGACTGGTTTTCATACTTACAATAATTGCGGCGTCCCATGGCCATGTGATCAAAATTCAGATGCTTGGCAACTAACTTATATTTATGATAGTTGCAGTGTCCTGGAGTAATGTGATCACCTTTTGTGACCTTCTCATAAGCAAAGTCAATGGGGAAGCCAGATTCACTTAACAACCATATTACTAACTTAACAATTGCAGTGATTCATTAAACAACTGTGGCAAGAAAGTTGTTAAAAGAAGCAAAACTCACTTAACAACTGCCTTGCTTAGACAGAAATTGTGGTTGTAAATCAAGGACTACCTAAGTTAGCACTTATCATTATGATAGTTCACCATGGGCTTCCTTTTAAATTATTAGTTCTTATAAGAATATATTTTCTAATTCCATGTAAAATTAAGGGACTACTACTTTTGTAGATATATATTTTCCTGCCTAAATGATAATAGTAAAAAAAATACCATCTCAAAATACCAGTTGCAAACAGCATAGCTTGCTATTAAATATTCCTTTCCCGATTTTTAACCCTAAAGTCAATATGGCTAGCTTTTAAAATAAGAGATTAAAAGAGCAATTTAAATAGATAGGATTGAGAAGGATATCCTTATTACAACACAAACATATTTTTATAGAACTTTTGTACCTTATTGGAATATACATACAAAAGTATTGTACATTCCAAAATGAATATACCACCACTATTCTGAATGGTCTAATCTAGGGACTAATCGCATGTGTTTAATTCTGGGAAAATCTGAAACTCACATTAAATAACATAAATCACACCACAGAACCGCTTGGTTCACAATAACCCTTGAAAAGTTATTTAAGCTTGGCTGACCCTTCACTGATGACCAAATAATTTCTGTATGTATGTGTGTGAAATCTAGGACCATGAACCAATCTTCTCCAAGTTGGTGTCTTCCAGATGTGCTAAGAATTAAAGAAAATAAAGGCTGGCACATGTGGAAGGTACCAGCTTGGGAGAAGCTATCATATAGATATCAAAATTAATTGTTACGTTTCATTGTATTTTTTTACTTGAGATCATTCATATATTATACGCACACACACATATTACTCTAAAGTTTACATCAAAGAAAAATATAAACTTACAATATCCGAATACATTTTATTCTACCTTATTTACTGAATTTATACAGCTTCACATCTCATATTTATGACTCAAAGCAGTACCCAAAATAAAAAATAAAACTATACAAGCAACTTATTTAAAACAAAACCCATTAAATGCAGGTAGTCCTCATTTAGCAACTGCCTCATTTAGCAATCATTCACAGTTATAACAATGATGAAAAAGAAACTTTGCAACCAAGACACTCATTTGTAACCTTTGCGGGTCTGTGAGGTTAAGGAAAAGTGAATTAGTATTGTAAAGGATGTTTCACATAGCAACCACTTCTCTTAACAACACAGTTGCTTTCACAATTGTGATCACTAAATGAAGACTACCTGTACAATAAAAACAGTTAAACATTATATAATAACAAAAAAAATCAAGGGAGAGTGCTTTCTAAACTTATGCACAATGGAACTTATGCACAATGGAACATTTCCCAGGCATCCCATGAGATCCCCAGGCCCAATGCCAAAATCAAATTTTGTTTTATATTAAACTAATAAATGAATAGATCTATAAATTCTAAAAGGAAAATTAACTATAATGACTTTTGTTCAATAGAATTCTTTAAAATTCTTTAAATTCTTTTAAAAGTCCACTTACTGTGAGATGTTGGAAAAGCCACGCTCTCATTATATTTGTTGCTACTTTGGGGAAGATTCCTCTTTTCTTTTGACGTTTTTTATCCTTGTCTGGATCATCATCATCACCTGTGCCGGGAGAAGCTACACTGTTATCTAAACCATCCCCTAAAAGAAAAAGAAATGGGACAAGAGATAATAAACAACCACTGTAAACCCATTTGATTAATCAGATTAACAACTCAAGCACTAATGAACTGTTATTCATATATGAAGATACTAGTAATTTTAATGTATTAAATATAATTTTGATAGAAATATAAAAAGTTATAAACTATTGTCCATCCAAATATTAATTTTATGCTACATACATACACAGACCATTAATTCAATTATAGATATGCATTTCACATGGTGCAATATCTCTTTGTAAACTATAGGGTACAATATGTGAAAATCTACTACAAGAAAACATATACTATAAGTGCATTCTTTGCAGCCATCAAGTTAAATGTTCTGTGGTCTATATATTTTGAACCCTCTGCATAGGTGACAATAAATATTTCACTGTTCAATGAATGTAACGTATTATCAGCTCATCCCTTCCCTATACGCTCTCATCTACCTATAATGCATACATGCATGTAAGCTTGTACACATAAGTCCTCAAACACAAACATTTCTAGCATGATCCTGAACAGTTATTGCAAGACACAAAAACCTTTGTGTCTGCATCAGTGATTATTATCCTATTTCTAAAAAAAAGGAAAAAAATGTACATCAAGGTAGGGCGCTCACTTAATCAGAACTTTCCATCAACATCTTTCTCTTCAGTGGTTTTTCCTGGCATTAATTGTGCATTAGCAAAAAATCATTTACTTTTAACAGTCATAGTTATTTTTTCTTACCCTCCAGCAAAAATGCCTTGAAAGCATGCCTGGAGGGCATCTAAATTATGTATCTGAAAAACTCTTCTGGCAAGGCATTGCAGGACCCCTACTTTCTTAAAATTCATACGAGCACGTCTTCCTGTTTTTGGGAAGGCATCAATCAAGAGCAGCAATATATGCCATATTCCTACATTAATATTTGAACTAATAACTCTTAAAAAAAGGAAAGAAACAAGATCCGACTTGTGGCATAATCAAATGCAAAATAAATGAAGAATACTGGGACAGCACTGAGACTTTATAGATTGCTGTGTTTTCCTTACACATCATTAGCCCGGAGCCACACGAAAGAGGAAAACAGAGAAGTGGAGAGTTTATGCTCCCTGCTGGTGTTTAAGAAGCTGAGGTCCTGGAAGGACATCTGGGAATTGCACTGAGACGGTGGTTTTGTAATTTAAGAATAGACATTCATTAGCAGTAAATGCCATAAATCCCATGCTAAGTAAAAACCTTGTCCAAGAAAGCCTAAAACAATAAACTCTGTGCTCAATGTAGCCTGAGTCAGAGGCTTCATAGCTTCCTGAGGAATGCTACAGAACCACAAACTAATTCCTCTAGCCTCTTCTAGTTCTTTAGCACTGCTAAATTAAAAGCATTATACTTATGCAGTCTGTTTTCCTCCAAACTTTAAATTTTATTTCTCCTTTATCTGTTTTACTCACACACCTTTTCTTTGGTATGTCTTAAGCATACATGCATGAATGCATCAGGGTTGCAACCACCTAACCCTCTTTAAAAAAAGAAACAAAAAAAAATCTGAGCAAAAAGCTGGAAGATTAATTTTATTGACATTCCCATTTTAACTGCAATGTGATATCTTCCATCACATAGAAAAGATGGTCCTCACTATTTACAGAATGACAGGCCATTTCATTACAACCACCCTGCCCCAAGGCTGAGTAGTTCCTTTCCATCTGCCAAAGGGGACTCACTTTTCTCTCCCCCCCACTTTTTTTTTGACTTATGGCAAATAAAAGGTAAATAGAAAGGTTGAAGAGCAATCTAAGGAAAAGACATCAGACCATCTTCAGTTATCTGCTTTGGAAAAATGCTATTTTAGAAGGGTTTTTTCCTAGTAGCCCGCCATCCTACATCTATGCGTCCATAAGCATAAATCCTTTTACAGTCATACCAATTCCACTATGCCAAGGAACTGCTGCAAGGCAAATTTTCACAACATTAATGGCTTCTGACTGCTCCTTGGCAACCCCAGCATTTTAACCTGGGTGGATGTGCTCCCAAAATACAGAGACTGGAGCTATCTCATCAGCTGTTCATATGACACAGATGGAGAGTGGCTATTAGGAGCCAGGCAATGGGCCTTGGGGATCTGAGGTGCTGTACTGTAGCCTCAGGCAATTTTGAAAAACAGAACCCAGAGATGGAGGGGCAAATACAATCTACGGCAAAAGTGCAAGTTTGAAATCAGTAGGCCTATCCATTGTCTAGATAAAGATATCTTTGTCTTCACTAAAACTCTATGTATGCATGCTGATAATGGCTGCAGATAGAAAACAATACTTCCTTAACCTGTCTCCTTTTCTCAGACAGATGAAAAACACTCCAAAATTATACGAATGAACTCATGCACTGTTACTCTCTAGGCCAATGATTGTGTGTGTGTGTACATTCATGGAGATTTTGGATGTTATGTACGGCATAATTTGGACCCTCAAAATTATCAGGATAGCACTTCAATTTTAAAATTGATATTAAGAGATGATTACACAGCCTGATTCAGATTCCTCTAGTTAAACTTGGCTAATACTTACTTTCCTACACTGTAATTGTCAGTAATGACTTTAACTCAACATATACAAAAACTATTTATACAAGAACAAAACTAGATGTTGGAAACAAAATTATAATTAAAATTCTACAAGCATCGATAACTGATTTTTAATAGGGATAGTCATACTGTAATGGTAAAGCGTAAACCTGACAACTGCATTATAAATGAAGAAATATTTAGCCGAATACTTTTAGATTTCATTATAATTAATAACTGGAGCTATACCTTATAACAAGTTCAAAAGTGAAATTAGTCTGAATCGAGACCAAAGTTGGTGAACTGTGAATTATTATGAAAAAAGTCATATACCTGTTTCAAGAAATCCTATTATCTCTAAGTAAACTTTACTTATTAACCAAAAACTAATGCAAAAAACAAAACAAGCAATGAAACAAAAAGCCAAGATACTCAGTGTTTGTTACAGAAGCATAATTACAAACTGAATGTCTATTTAACAGGAAGATTGAAAAATCTTATTCCTGACACTCAATGCCTTTTAAACTAATATTTAAGTCTGTCTCTCTGAGTTGCTGAATATTATCTCTGCATATACAAAGTTCTAAACTTGAAAAGATTACTAACATTTTTACTTAATGTTGTAAAACAGGTTAGTTCTGTACATTACACACTTCCTACTCTTTTTTAACCCTCTGTAAAAAAAAAATAGAACACATAGAGGCAGTCGTTTTTAAAAAATTCCCCAAAAGGATAGGTTTATGAGATTGTATGTGCACATGTGCACACATGTATGTGTCTGTGTGTGAGAAAAATTAAAGTTTCATTCCTAGAAAGACATTCGTACACTTTCAACGTCCACAGACCTCAGGAATCTTCTAGGAATGGATGATCCATGCCCCCAGAAGATTTTCTTATATGTTGCATTTCATGTTAGATATTTTGCATCACCACCTCCCCAGCAGCAATGCACAAAGCTGTCAATCTTCTCCTAGATCTCAACCACTGTTGTGTTATATAGTGTACTTCCTCCAGGGACAATGTAGACCAGTTGTATTTAATGCTGTTGCTGGCATGACTATCTCCCATTGGCTTTTTAACTATGTTTCATTCCGTTTTCAAAGTGAATATATACTATAAAAAGAACTTTACGTCATAGCATTTTTCTCAAAGACCCCAGTCCTAATTGCGGCTGTTGTTCCAAGAAAGCTGTAGAGAACTATACCTCATCCTATATAGATGGTAATTTCTGAATATCTGTTAACTTATATTTTCATATATATTTGGTAGAAGAAACACAATAATTGCACTGTCATAACTGGATTTTATGGCTTGTGTGAATTTTGTAAAGAATTATAAATTCTGTCTGTCTGATATATTGTAAATGTATCCTTTTTAAATTTAGTAAATTACGTCTGCATGTTTTATGTGCTACTTTGTACATTAGTTTGCAATGGGTAAAAAAGTGTCGAGTTACTTCGCACTTCTGATCTGTCACTATATAGCATCTTAAAATAGCTTAGAATTCCCGAGGTGAACAGAAAAATGTGACAAATAACATTATAACAATTAATAACAACAGATATTTGAACTCCGAACAAGAACAACGTATATCCAACAGTCTTGGGAATATAATGTAAACTACAGTTCAAAAAGATCCTGCAATTTAACCTTACAATCAGACTTGCATCATTTCTATGTAAGCCCAGCTGCTATCCAAACTTTGCACAGAACAAACCACATACATTTGTTTTAACTACAGGAGCAGATTAATATAAATATAATGCAGTTTGTTTAAAAAGTTAAGGAAAAGGGAAAACAGGTTCATGTCTTTATTGCAGAAGCATAACTTTTGAAATAAAAAGCAAATAAGATGCATCAATCCTGTGAGAACTAGACTGCAAAAGGTTTTCTTTTTTTAAAAGAAAAGCATGGTAGAGGAAAGCTATGGCAAAACATCCTCCTATTGCTGTTAAGAAAATTACACAAATATATCCATGAAGTTATCAAGAATCAAGCTCAACTTGATGAAGAGTTTAAAAAGTATTTAAATCCAATGAAACTTACAAAAAGGAGTATTACAATTATTTAGATGAGCACTTTGTTCCGCATATTATTTAGACCTATAATCTTTTCAGGATAAATAGTACTCTAGTCACTGCCATTCATAGAATAAGAATTATTCAAAGAGAAATTATAAAACTGGAAATTAATTTTCAGTAAATTTTCCCAAAAGCATCTGAAAAATTATGTGGGGTAATCCAAAATGAGGAGTTGTAGTTCTTGAAGTATGATGACAAATATAGCCCAAAAGTTCTGTTGTTAAGTGAGACATTTGCTAAATGAGTTTTGCTCCACTTTATGACCTTCTGTTGTTAAGTGAATCACTGCAGTTGTTAACAGGGTTGTTAAGTGAATCTGGCTTCACCATTGACTTTGCTTGATAGAAGGTCATGACTCCAGGACACTGCAACCGTCATAAATATAAATCAGTTGCAAGCATCTGAATTTTGATCAAGTGACCATGGGGGATGCTGCAATAGTCATAAGTCACTTTTTTCAATGCTATTATAACTTTGAACAGTCACTAAATGAACTGTTGTAAGTCAGGGGTTGCCTGTATTTGCCATACAGAAGTACTATTTGCACAGTATGCTACTGGTTCCTATGATCTCTAAATGCCACCTGTTACAGAAAAGAGTGTTCCCACATCAAGAAACATTACATATTTATTCTTATGTTCAGAGCCTCATCCATACATTACATATACATTTTAAGTTACAGTAATAGTTCTTTCTACTACATAGTGCTAATTACATAATAATTACAAACAATGCAAACTACATTGTATTAAGATATTTAGGTGTATAACAACGTTTATAAATTAATGCTCTTTCTGGATTGTTTATTTCAGAAATGAACAAGGAAATAATCCAGCTCTGGAATACTTCTACTTCTGCAAAATATATGTTTGCTAAGAATATGCGTGGAATTTTGCTAGCCTTTTAGTTATTTGCAACAAAAAAGGCTTGTATTTTGCAGCCTTACACTTGATTCTGAACATGGGTATCCTAGACAATAAATGTCATAATGAGAATATAACAACTTTTGCTCCAGCACAATGTCATAATAGCTGCTATTATGAGCAGCCAGAGGCCAGCAGTCTGGTAGAAAACTGCAGTGCTGCTATGTCACAGTCGTTCACACCAAATGCAGCAGTACTTCATTATCAGGACAGAATTAAGAAGAAACAAGATGTGGTGGTTTTATTTACATACACCATTCTAAAATTCTTTCAATGTTCATTCCATCAGTAGACCTTCTGTATGCATGTGTGCTTAAACTATAGAAATAAAAGAGATTGCAATTGGGTGGATGTAACACATTTCATTTAAAAAGGCCCAAACAATATTCTAATACATGGTTCGTGATAAACCACGATACTATTCAATGTCACTATTCTAAGAGTTACATCACTTAGTAGCTTATTATATAGATTTTCAGTTAAGATACTATATAGTGTGAGTTATTTTTTCCCTTAAATACTCTAATTGAATATAATTCTTCAAAATAAGTTGCAATCTATACTATTTAGACAAAAGAAATAAACTTCAGTCTACTAGATATCTGTTTTTCCATTTTCTTATAGAACTCAGTAAACTATACCTATAGCTGAGAAAGATTATTTGAAAAAAAACCCGTATATTTGTGCAACAATTTTCCTTGGAGAATATTTTGAATTATTAGCATTAAGTTCTAGATCCCCAATTTTATCTTGTCAATGTTCTTGAGAGGGACTTTCTCTCTGCAAAATTCTATTACAGAAAATGAAACAAATTTACTAATGGTTTAGTTCTTTTACTAATCAGCTATGCTATATAGTCTATATATGTTAATTTAGAGGAAAACTGAATTCTGTTTTCTTCTGTGTAATTCATAGAAGGGAGAATGAAATACTTCACATGCAACATTTACAAACTGTGTGGGTTTTCCGATATTAGAGAAGGGACGGTGAACCGGGCCACCTTTTCCATACTCAAAAGAGCACTGAAAAAGAGTTTTCATAGTCTTACCTCAAGTTTTTCTGGCCTTGAACACCCTCCCCCCAGGGTATGAGTAGAAAGAGAAAAAAGAAGGGAATTTAAACTCCTTTCTCTTCAACTTTTCAGGCGGTATAAGCAGCATTTAGCAAATTCAGCCCCCAAATGGCTCCAAATGCTCTGAGCTGCAGGGGCTCATCCTTTGTTAGCCTCCTTCTATTTACACAGGATTTACACAGGCTCTGGACTGAAGAGACCACATGTTTCTGACAGAAAGCATTTTCATTCATGCTGCATCAGGCAACAGGATTGTATGCACTGCTGCTTCAGGCTGACCTGAGATTAGAGATTTCAGCAACACTGAGATGGTAACAATCTACTAACCCAGAATTATCCATGGAGATTTTTCTGCCACTCACATTATATCTAATGTGGTTACAGAGATGAAATTTCTTAAGGGCCTATTAAGATCTAGCTATTGTCAAGGAAATCCCTCCTCCCCACCAATAAACAAGACCAAAGAAAGTACATTTTGAGGGGAAAATCAGGCTGCTGTTTGGATTAAAACCAATTCACCCACTGATCGAAGACAAAAACTGTAAAAGCAGACAGATGGACACATATGTAAATGCAGACCTATTTTTCTCTCTATTATTTATAAATTAGTTAATACTAGAGTTAATAATTTAGTTAACTGGTCATCATTATCAGATTAGTAATGTCTCTAGAACACATTTATTTAATATTATCCAATAATATGTAATGATTAAGTTTTTTTAAAGAGTTCTTTATTAGGCATTAATGTTAAAATCTAATATGTACAAAATTGCTTTGAAAAAGGCATTTTTATATCTATATCTATGTCTCTTCTCTATGTGCTGTATCTTGTGGGCATATCCTAACAAGATATACCAATATGCTGTGAAAAAAATCTTCTTTTTAGTATGATCTTAGGTAAATTATTTTTCCCTTAATATACTTTAAGTCCAAATTCACAAGAAAGATTGAATCTGGTTATACAGAGCAGGGCAAAGTAATTGAAGAATAAAATGCTTTTTGAGTTATTTTCCCTATTTGCTAAGTTTATTAAATAATTTAAACTTACTAAAGCACTAATATGTCTGTAAACTATACAAGTAAATATTTAGGTGATGTTTAAAATTATTCAATATTTCATAATTAACTCACTTGGGGATTCCAATAATTCATTTTAGAGAGCTTTCAACTGCTCTTAACCGTAGCAAATTCTAAGATATTAAAAAAATCTAAGGAATAGTAAAGATAAAGGCTACTTTAAGTTCCAGCTTTCAAATTCAGTTCTCTTGGCAGTGCACTATCTAATGCTAAAGCTTTTTAAAATATAGTTCACTACCCCCGTGTCACATTTCTAAAAGCAAGAGTTCATAATTTTCAGCCCCAAACTCAGAACACAGCTATCTTAAGTCATCCAAAGAATGTGACAGATACTATCATTATTCTTGCTGCAACACGAAGAAAGAAAGACCAAAAGGAGGAAGTCACAGAGATCAGATTACTAAAATCCATAAAGCTTTGTGCAGAATGTCTCCAAATGTTAGAGTTAAGAAATTCTTTAGAAAATTTAATCTAATATTTTAGAAATGTGTAGAGTATAGATATATTTAAAGTGTTTTAGGAACCGTATGTTACCAGACTCTAACACTGCCAATTTAAATTTAATTTGTATTTAAATGGTTTAAAATTTACTGTGTTTTGTTTTAAATAGAAGAAACTCATAACCTGAGCAAGGTAATACAGTTAAGGTAGGGAATAACAGGTAACATGTAAACATTATTTAGTTCCTGTGGCTTATCATGCTTCATTATACTTTGTTCAAGTAAAATTCTAGTAGAAAAATGTTCCTTTCTCTGTTTATTATGCAAAATCTTAGCATAGATTTTATATATTTTTGATAGCTGGCTAAGGTTAAATAGAAGAGTAGTCAACCTTATGCCCTCCAGATGTTTTAGACTTCAAATTCCATCTGCCCTACTTCAAATAATGAATGGGAAGGGATTATGAGAATAGCATTTAAAACAGCTTGCTTTCTCTTTAAGATTAGTAAATGTTTTATTAGTTTGAGCAATTATCAATGCAAATACTACATTTTTATAGGGTAGCATTCTACTGTTTTTCATCAAAATACAATTTAAACTATATTTTTTATCTAAAGATTAGTTACCAACTATGGTAGTTGTATTTATTGTGGCACAGTTGTATTCAATGAAATTACCTTCTTGTAAGTATCTGGTTATTTTTTATAATTTCATAGAGCTTCCAAATAGCTTTCTGTGAGTCAACATATCTTTAACTATTTAAATAAGAAAAAATAAAATCAGCTAAAATTCCAGTGAAGAGTTGAACAGAATTAGTTAAAAACCTGTTGTTTTTTTTAAAAAAAACCTTTATCAGATTTTTTGATAAAATATTAGAGATGAGTATGAGTTAGGCTTCAATTTTAAACATACTATTTTGATCTGAAGGAAGCTTTAAGTACAATACCTAAATTTATTATTAATTTTATTCTAATGGTCTTTTTACCTGGTTTTAGGTTCTAAACTAAAAAAACTATGTAATTAGTTTTCTACATTCAAGAAGTTTCTTAAAGAGCAGCTCCCCATCTCCTTTGTAGAGTGATATACAAATGCAGAAAATGCATTTTTGAAATGGAATATCTTTTACACAACAGCAATTTGTGATATATAGTGGAAGTTAGCTGTTGTTTTAATTAAATGCCCATCCATAAATTGTCTTTAGAACATAGTCCTAATTTTGATCTTGTGAAAACTTTCATTGTTGAATCTAGATGTCTAGGTTTTCAGTGCAAATAGGAAAGGCATTTACAGGAGACTTAGAGTGAAAAATGTCCAAATAGTGTCTGCAATAGTATGATCAGAGCCCCGCCCATTGTTGCATGTCGTACATGCAACACACATAAAAAAGATCAGGCTATCAACTTTACTAGCTAATCTCAACACTCCCTTCAAATATGCACATATGTGCACTCACACAGTAAAAGGTTGAGTATACATAAAATTAAAATTACCCCAAGCAGTGATAATAATAAATGTACGCACTATAAAACTCAGGCTTGAAACTGGCAAGCAGTCCTGGACAAGCTTGCTGTCTCGGCTTGATGCACTCCTGGCATAGTCAGAGCTCCTTCAGGAGGCTAGTAGGCTGGCAGTCCTTTCCTACACTTGTAGTTGCACCCAATTGCTCAAGATTGCACCCACTAGAGAAACATCAGGCACAACGCCAGATTGTCCCATGCATGGAGGAAGACCTCCCTCCAAAAAGGTTTACTATTTCTTGAATTTCAGGCTCTACAAGATCCTTGATTGTTGTCAACTTAGTAACACATTCAAACTGTAATAATTCAAGTTTAAATGTTCAGAATACATCCAGAGAAGCAAAGAATGGAAAAATGAAAACAAGGAGGTGGGTATATAAATTTTTTTGAATCTCTTATTTTTTTTATTACAAAATCAAATTCCAAAATGAAAGAAAGAAACAATTTTAAACATTGTCATCATTGACTAATATATTAAATTATAAACTGTAAGCATGTATGCATAAAATCAGTTTGGTGTACTGAGGTAGGCTAGCAACCAAGAGACTGATATTGTCCTGCTTTAAGAACAAGGTGAGTTAGGTGATTAAGGAGCCTAAGGAGAAGGCAATGGCATTTTTGAAAAAATGCTGCCAAAAAATCCTGCAGGGGACTGTTTCCAGGTGTCCAAAATGACTTGAAGACATAATTTGTAAGAGTATACTTTCTAGTTTCTAAAATTTAACTAAGAAATACTAATACTATTAGTACTATTTTAGCATGTCACTATTATAGACTCTTGCAATTCATATATGCATATTGTTGGTGCATATTTTTGTACTTGATTTCAGCATAGCTGTGCAAAATAATTTTTTCCACACATTGTATGTTAAAGGGACTTCTCTAATACTTTCTAAAGCAAGTTTTCCCAATGTAAAGAGCTCCACATACTTTGAAACTGAAAATCAATGAATATCAAGCCAGTGAAACTACTTTCTTAAAATGGTCTGACTTAAGAATGCTGCATTTCAAAATCAGATAATGGAACATATTAATAAAGACAAGCTGATAACTGAGAATATTGTTAACTATTGTATAGTAAATTGCATTACTTTTTTGTGTCATAACTATATTAGTTACAATATTATCTAGAGAAGCAGTATCACTAGTAATCTATTAATATTCACTTTAGAAATCTAATTTTTAATCTTTTATTACTCCGATATAAAATTTTATCTACCTAAAAATTGCTTGTAAGAAACCATTTTTGAAATAACAATAGTACCTGAAATTAAATGTGTATTCAATTTTCAAAACACTTTCTTTTGATGTTTTTGTAAAAATATTTATAGACATAAAATTTTGTTTAATGCTACACTGTAACACATTGTATTGTATAACATGTAAAAATCTATGTGTTAATAGTAAAAAGGCAGCTAAATAGTTGAGAAATACCTGTCATAGACCAGGAAGCACACTTAATTGTAAGATTGGAAGTATGAAATAGCAACTTAATTTCCTGCCCTATGGTTATACTGCATATAAGCTATGAAAGTATGTATGTATGCATGCATGTACGTATGTATGTATATGTATGTACATATATATCCTTTTATTTCAGAGATACTGGTGATCCTTTCTATTGTCTGAAAGCATGATATACATATAATTGAAAACATGTGCTGCAAACCTGAAATAAACTGCTTAAGCTTTGTGAAACAGGAAAAAAGGCTTTGCTACAAAATATACTTGATATACTTGAACATACTTGTATACAATTCAATATACTTGAAAAATAATGTTCAACAGTTTCTTCTTAAGAGAAACAAAACCAACTATAGCACACCTAAAGTTGTTGATATGATTACCAAAATATAACAGGCCTGTTCTGAAATTATATACAACTACTATATTATATAGTAGTTGTTTTAAATAAATACATTTACATATAATGCATGAGAGGAGGAGAGGGAGGGGGAGGGGAGACGGAGAGAGAGACGGAGAGAGATAGAGGGAGGGGGAGAGAGAAAATTCATAATTTATGAACATTAGATGCAGGAAAGGCATAATTCTGTGGAAGTGTAGTTCCACCAGCTCCCCAACAGTGGCAATTTATCTCCAGTAATAGATGTATCCTAAAAGTATTCCATTGACCAGTAGCTATAACTGCCAAGATTCAAATACTGGCAGAAGCATTTTAAAAAGTTTTCTTGTAGGGATAAATCTGGATGGCCTTGCATGAGGCTATTTTCCAGCATGAAGCCTGATTAGTAGTAGCTGTAAATGTTCTCTTTAGTTAAAACAACTCCAGAACTAAAACAACTTTAGTTCAACTCCCCTATCCTTTTTCCTTGTTTCTGTTTTAGTGGCTGCTAGATGTCACTGCTTAAGAGTATAGTATTAGCATCTGTAAAAGTGGATTTCCTGTGCTGACTGAGTAGAAGAGTTTTAAATTAGGAACACATAGAGTATAAATCACTTGATTTAGAATCTTGCAGGTGACCCTTTACAAGTGCAAATCCCTTTAAAGCACACTTTAGGGAAAATAACTTTAGGGAAAATGGTATATCTCTAACAGAAACACATGATCCTTGAGCCTAAATAAGGCCATCCAATTTCCTTTATTTATTTATTTAATTTTAATTGTGAAATAATGCCTCCTTCCCAATTTGGCAACCCCAATTCTAGTGACTCAATTTCTAGGACTTCACATTCTTAAAATCTGTAATATTTGTATTGCTTCCTATGCAATTAGTATATAATATAAATGTTAATATCATTGATAAAAGATTATAATCATAAATAGGAGTCAGATCAATATGGGTTATTTGGGAGGATGGTAGTTCCATACATATGCAATCTTCTCTCATTAGTAGCTGTTCATGTATGCATATCTATTTACACCAAGAAAAGAACTAAATTTTCAGAAGGTGTGTATTGGGAAAATGTATATATTAAAGGAGAATACAAAATAACTCTGAATTTTGTATGAGCTTACATACCATAAGAGCTCCAACACCTATGCACAATGGGGTGGATTAACTCTCTGGGTGCTGCAGACATATTTAAACACCTCCTCCTAAAGTGTTCATTTGGCTGGCAGTCTGGAAAATGCCAGAATGTGAAGGGTTAAGTTGGAAAACTGATAGTTTTTTGCAGGTTTAATTTAAACCTTTTTACTTTAAATAAGTTATTATTGTGATTTAGGAAGTACATTGTCATTCAAAATTTGCTAAAACCAATGGAAGAGAAGTTAGCAACTATTTCACTGAATTTGAATGTTTGAGCTGTTATGTGGAAAATGATAATCATATATTAAAACACCTATGTAAATTGGATACATCTAGCATAAACATACACATAATAGACCTTTACATTTAATATAGTTACAGAGTATAAATAGCAAATATAAAATCTAATGTATTTTAATAGGAAGTGGAAAATTAGAATATTTATTATGAGTAACAAATAAGGCCCCCATTTATCATACAAATTGAATTAATTTTATATTTATTTTAATTTGATCACGAAGTATATAATAAGGCTATATAAATAATATTTTCCATGTAAATTGCAAGTAAATCAAATTACCCCGTAATCTACCCAGTATATATTGAAGAAATCTGATTCTGATAAACTTGACAAGATTGCAAGAAAACTAAAATGAGAAATCATGCCACACTGCTTTTGCTTTTTAAGTTTTACAAACATGCATGCACACACACATATATACACATTCACATAAGATACATAAGAACCTGGAAAATTGTATGGGAGGAAACAGCATTAAGAAAAAGGGATTAATCTTACTTTCTTACAGTACTGAACCATCAATGAATTCACATATGCAGGAACACCCACAATACAGTTCACTCATAAAACTAAGCCCAGTATTTCACCTTGTCTGTCTTTTAGTAATTGTTTTAGAGAGAAAAATGCCAAATAAACTTGTGTAATTTTCTAATTTGTGGTTGAAAAATATATACACACTGCAGATTGATATTGAAAAAGTACCCATTGAAAAAATAGATTTTGATACAACAAAATGTTGTTGTTGTTATTGTAATCTATAAGATTTTTTAAAATAAATACATCACATCTGAGATTTAAGAACTGAATGCCATGAAAACTAAGTTTTATTAAGCTAGACAGGATGGAGGCACTGCAGTCACCGTTAGAAATAACATTGGCCCCAAGTTCAAGAAAAACATGGTTGTTGTACATATAAACCAATCCCATGATATCTGCATGTTGCGGATTATTAGTAACAAACATTATACTACATAATGCTGACTGATAACTACTGCTTCGTATGTTTCCTCAGTAGAAGCAGTAAACAGGAAATGTCTAGCTCTGATTCCTTTAGCATTGCATAGAAGCTAAGAATCCTGGATTGTTCTACTACCATAGAAAATAAGATCCGGTCTTATATTTTGTGGGGCTCCAAAATAAGCACTAGGGCTTATTTTGGGGAAAACATGATATCAGGTTGATCAGCATGTCTGGGCACCATACCCCTCTGGCACACGCACAAAAGGTGGCAAGTGCAAGGGGGCTAAAGTTGTCCGGCTGCAACTGCAGCCCACTGGCCCCTTTATCAGCACACTCTGGGGCTGCAAAGGCTGTGCAGTGGAGATGAGTTGATTAATTGTCCAAGCAGCAGACAGCGGCAGAGGCGCAGGGGGGAGGCACACAATCTGGATCCGCCCTGTGGGCCATGGGAAAGCTGAGAGCCGGTGGGCCGCAGGAGGCTCATCTTCATGTCTCTTGGCTTGCCTGCAGCCCATGTGGTGCATCAGGATCACCTACCTTCCCCCAGGCCTCTGTCTCCGTCTGCTGCTGCCACATGAAGATGAGCCGTCCTGCGGCCCTCACCTGCTCCGGCCCACTGACTCTCAGCTTTCCCATGGCCCACGCAGCATGTCCAAATCACCTACCTTGCCCCTACACCTCTGCCTCCGTCTACTGTCAGTGCCACCACATGAAGATGAGCCTCCCGTGGCCACCCTCCAATCTCTCAGCTTTCCTGTGGCCCATATTGTGCATATCCAGATTGCGTGCCTCCCACCGCCTTTGCCTGCTGCTTGGTCAGATAACCAACTCAATTATTCCATTGGCCCCTGCTCCCTCGCCTTTGGCCTGGCCACACCCACCAGCTGATAATGACCTTAATGAGGGCTTATTTTTGGGTAGGGCTTATATTATATTAGGAGCATGCCAAAAATCAGGCTAGGACTTATTTTCGGGGAAACACAGTAGAAGAATAGTGGGGTTCTTTGTCCCATTGCTTGACCATTATGAGAACAGACTGCTGAACTAGATAGGCCAAGGATTCAAATCCAGAAGATTACTGCTCATACCTTTATGTTCTTGTTACTACCTTAACAAATCCTAGACATTTTTATTTCTTTATTGCTTATCAAGATGTTCTGATGTTCTAATCCTTATGCATTATTCCTGCAATTCCTTCCAATTCCTAGTTTATTCTGAAAAATACCAAATCTGGACTGGAAGTTTTCCCTCTTCATTTAGTTGTTCCTACTGAAAAAAAGGAGAAAACTTCTCGGAGCTTCTCAAGATTCAAATAATCTCAATTTTGTTGGATTTTCGTAAATTCTGAAAGCATGGCTCTTTTAGCAGGCTCTGGGGTAGGGTCTAAATATTTACTTCTTCATAAGCAAGTGTCAGCTATTCTCTCTAATGTGTGGCTATACTGCATATTATTTTTACCTGGAAACTTACATCTGGGAATTTTCAGGAATGTGAAAAGTTGATGATTGGTAAATGGAAGTTAACTTGGAAGAATGGAGCTGCATGTAGGAATTGTAAAATTTGACAACAATCAAGAATCTTCATTATTTTGGAAAATGTCTACGTGGTTACTAAGAATCAACACCAATTTGATGGCACATAATCAATAAATTTGGCATCTCCAACATTTTATCATTTTATCATTTTTTAAAAACAACTCATTAGTCAAAGCCTCTTATCTATGCCCTCTGACCAATCATGCTTGTTTTCCAATCCTTTGCATCTGGGAAGGCACAAAGCAAATTCTGCCACCTTTAGACTTTCCTGCACCAAAAGCTGTCATAAAAGCTTTAAAGAATTTTACTTATATAGCAGATTTGCTCCTGAAGAGCACATGATCTGAACAGTCCAAATTCCTTCAACATATTCTCATCATGTATTCCAAATTTGGCCAAATACCTGAAAAATGGTTTACTTCAGTGAAGTCCTACTTTGGTTTCTTATTGAAAAAAGTCTGCAGCCAGAATGTACTTTTGCACAGGTTTACCTACATTGATTCTGGAACTCTTCTAAGAAATGGTTAAAGGCATCTAGTACAAAACTCTCCTTATTTTTCTGAAATTTGTCAGATTTTATCTCCTTATATGGGGCTATTTTAACTATAAATTCCATCCAGCTTTAAGAGAGGAAGGAAGGGAAGGGTGTTTGCTGATTTGTAATGAAAGTTGTTGAGCAGCTTCAACATTTAAAATTAGATTTAGATTTGACTCAAAACAGAGAACTTCATAATCAATTTTATCTTCATTTATGGAAATATAAACATATTAGACATTTCTACTTAATGATTGATTGATTTTATTTAAGTAATACAGGAACAGGTAGTTTCATTTGGCTTCCTTTCGAAAAGCAATTCATGCCAGCTTGAAACCATTTGTGTTCTGTCAAATTTATCAAAGATATTGCTAATTCTATTTTGTTCTACTGTAATTATTACTGAGTATTATCTACTAGTTTATATCTTTTTATGACTTTACTTTTATGCTATTGTTATTTCTAGTCATTCTTAACTGATTTTATTATTTATATCAGTCAATTTGAATAGAAATGCAAGAGAAATATAAATACAATGGCATTGAAACAATTGTAGGTATAAATATTTTTTAAATCCCTAAAAAGTATTGAAGACTGACTTGATAATAGTATAGAGTTGTATCATTCTCATTCTTAAGTTTTTTTTAATGATCCCAGCATTATAACAAGCAATGAAATACTAACTATAAGCAATTTGGGAGTGGGGAAGTAGGGTTTCTGGTTCTACAATCCTTTAATTCCCGTATTGATGTAATGGTTAATGTTAACTTAATTTGGTTAATTAATCTCATCCTTTATTACTGCTTTTATAAATAACCTTCTCCTCATGTAGATGCAATATAATGGATTTTAATTCCAATGAGTTATATTGGTTGCAAACTTTGACACAGTTATGGGTGCTTGTATAGATAGCCAGCAATGTATTTTCTCTAAAAAAAAGTCTACATATATATTAAAGCTTTGAAAACAAAATAATTAACTTTTAAATAGGCTTAGCTAATTCTAGTATTCATAAGAAGTCATGGTCCAATTCATGGGACTCAAACTTTTCCTTTTTTTTTCATTGACCATTAAAATAATAGCAACAGTGAATCTCCAAAGTGAATTATGCAAAATGTGAAACATTTGAAAAATGTGGTTGTAAATTGAACATGTATAATTATTTATCAGGCTCTAACATGAAAACTAAATAAATGAAATATTAAATTTTCAAAGACAATCATATGAACTGAAGTATGTTCTAATGGTATAAAGAAAACCAACTCTTTTTGTACAGAAACTGATTTGCTATTAAAAATAAAAATAACTCCTTAGTTAAGGACTTAGGGAAACCCTCTTTTTCATTTAAGCCATGATTTTGTTCTATCGCATGTGATATGATAATATTCAATGAAGACTAGGCCCAGGCCTATATTTGATGCTTTAGAATTATAACTCTAAAGTTGTAAAGCAGTTCTCACTCATTATTACAGAATTAGTTGACAATCTAGTTGTACCAAGAAAAAAAAACCCCACACCCTAATTGGTCCCACAGGGTAGTTAGGTGCTGTGGAAGACATAAAAACACTATTATTTCCCCATAGTGATTTTCTAGCCTTCCTATACTCTCTGTAGCACATTGGGACTTCTAAATTACATACCATAATTGACATCAAATATCTGTCCCACTAGTGAATATCTTTATTAGCATCAAAATCACACACAACTAGTGTTCTTCAATGTTATTAAACAGAACTTGTTCTAGGTGTTGCCTTACTAATTAGGATGAGCCTGAGGAAGGAAATCTGGGTCATGTTAAATTAATTGGAATGAGCATGAAAATTAGCTGAGCAAACAGCATCAATTTTCTATAGAGAACTGTCTTCATGTTGAGAATAAAAATGGATATTATGAGGTATTAACCAAAATACATTCTATGGCTGCCAAGAGGTGTGTTACAGTAGCCCTGAAATATCATGCAGACAGTTTCTCAGAAGTTAATGAGACATTTCCAAGAATGGTAAATACATGGTGTTAAAATGGGTGTGCCTCTTATGGGAAAATGCCAACTCATTTCATGTTTATTCAGGCATAACAAGATCTTCAACATGAGCATAATTTAAAAGGTGAATAGTGCAGAATAGTGCATTCAGCTAATTTTCCTTTTAAGAAGTAATAGATTAAACTGAACAAAAAAAAAATGAATTAAGAGGTTTACAAGTCAACAAGTCAACCATCAGATTGCTGCCTCTACTCACTATATTCTCATCATCTCCTGCAATGAAGTTTCTGAAAAAATGTCCCGAAGGCAGGGAACAAAGCGAGCAGAACTGATTACGGCCACACTCACCGCTTTGCTGTCTAAACTCTGTTTGGCTTCCTAATGAGCTCACTAAAAACCTAATTCATCTCCCATAACCCTTCTCAGCCCTCCTTGAAATTCACCATTATGGAAATTACAGATGAAACATTTACAGGCTGTGTTCAAATTACTGCTTCTTCAACAGGCAGGTCCCTGACCCTTACAATGAACACAATAGAGGTATGTCCGGCATGAAACCACTCAGGCCACAGCCTTTAGAATAAAAAGGCTTAGGAAGGTTACGACTTTTTCTCATGTTGCTAACAATTTCCACGTAAGTGCTTTTAGCCCCATGAATATGGGAATTCTCTATATTGGACAATATATCAAGCACAAACTATAATTCAGAATGGGAAAATGAGTTGTACTGATGACAAATAACTGAAATAGGCTAATGTGAATTCCCTGTTCATGAGAAAACTCCCTCAGTTCCTCATTACATGAAGTCAAAATGATCCTCATGGCATCTGCCCTGTAACTGGAAGATTACTGAATTGATAGATCCTTACTTTAAAATGCAGCTGTTTTATTCTGCTTTAGTAATTAATTCTTTTTCCAATACCTTATTGATTAAGCGTACACCCTGATAAAGTTCAAACTGAGAAGAATCTCTAGTGCCTTCCTTAGTTGCTCAAGAGAGTCAATGAAAACTTCCTACAATTCCACTTGCCTCCTCAGAGTGCTGATCCAATGAACAGAACAGTTTTTTCTCATAAATTAGTCAGACCATGTGGAGCTATATTAGCTGATCGTTGCTTTTGTCTCTATACTTGCTGACTTGCTTTTCATTTTTGCTGGCTTTTGTGCTGTCACACACAAAGTCGGAGTGCAGCTGCCATTCTGAACCCAAACCAAGGTAAAGAACAATTCATACAAACTACATTTTTCTCCATTTTATATAGCTACAACTCTTTGAGCAGTTCAGCATTCAATAAGGCCTCCTGGGACACAACTAGCTGAGAAATCAGTACTAAAGCATGCAGGCATATTGTGGAACTAAGGTTAAAAAAGAAAAGGTAACCTGGTTCTTCAAAAGTTCCATCTTTCAGGCTGGAATATCGAAGTCTGTCTTATTCAGAATTACAAATTTGTACTATTTTGTTTAGTAAAAAGTGACATGAATACTTGCAAACTGTATTGTTAGCACCTGCGAGGCAATGTATACCTGATGACCAAAAGCAACCAATTGTTGCCTGAACAGTACCGTTACAAAGATACAAGAAGGCAACTTAGAGTGTGATACTTTTAAAGAGCCATACAAAGCAGATGATCATAAATTCTAAATAATAAGATTTTCTTTTATTATGGAGTAGTCAATAACAGTAGGCTTTTTTCTTTCTGTGTCTCTCCTTGAATATTGTTCTAAAGTACTTCAGTAATACCAAGCTAAATAACAGAAAGAAAAACTTGCTAAGTATGTCTATGATAACATCACACAAACAGTTCTTGCCAGCATGTGGGATATTATATGCATTACTTAGAGAATCTCAAGTTATGGAAATAAATAATCTCTGGTAAAATTGTACATTAGATTCTGGCCTTAAAGTAATTGATGAGACCATTTAAATTTTGAGGCATTTTATCCCAGTATCAAATTTAATTAAAGGCTTTATTTATTTATTGGTTCGATTTATATGCTGCCCTTTTCCAGAGACTCAGGGCGGCTTACAATGCGTTAAGCAATAGCCTTCATACTTTTGTATATACCTGCTTAGTAGGGCTTTCAGCCCCTCCCAAGCGGTGTTCTTTTTTTATACAAAGTCAGCTTATTGCCCCCACAAACCGGGTCCTCATTTTACCTACCTCGAAAGGATGGAAGGCTGAGTCAACCTTGAGCCTGGTGAGATTTGAACTTGCAGTAATTGCAGGCAGCTGGTGTTACTTAACAGTGCTTTAGTCTGCTGTGCCACCAAGGCTCATTTATTTATTTATTTATTTATTTATTTATTTATTTATTTATTATTTATTTATTTATTTATTTATTTATTTACATTTATTTATTTGTACAGATGTTCTATATAACTATGTAGAGCGTGGAATTTTAGCAAGGATAACTAAACTTGCTGGGAATTCTTGAAGTCATAGTTCTAATATATGTACAGAGAACTGGGTTGAGAAAACTGCTTTATATATTTTCAGTCAGAATCAATTTTATGTGGCAATTTAATGTGTTGCAAAAGTTGGACTAGAAGACCTCCAAGGTCCCTTCCAACTCTGCTATTCTAAATATGGGAAGTATCTGTGTCAATGGGCTGACTCCAGTGTTTTACTCCTTGGACTCCAGTTTATATTCTTTGGAATACCATAAGCATAATCAGAGCACTTCCACTAGTGAAAGCAGTGGTGGTGATTTTTGCTGATTTCTTTTCTCTCTGCAGCCTCTAGTGTCAATTATCAATTTTCCCAAATCTTCTGAGCAGATTTTCAGAAAACATATGGGACTGAAAGGAAGAGGAATTGGCAAAGATCATATTTTCTCTTTTGCCAGAGGAGAAGCTCTACTGGATCAAGTGCTTCTAGTTAATAGAAGAGTCTTTTGTTGGATCCAACTTAATACCTATAAAAAGCTGCATTCTTCCAACCTCAGGGCACTTTTTCTCTTCCATAAAAAATTATTTACAGAGATATCTCTGAAGTATATATCAAAATTTCCACATTCAGTTTAAAATTGCTGTTAACAATGCCTTATTTTCATAATTAATCAGGTTCTCAATTAATCAAAACAGGTTCCTGAGAAACCTAGCAGACAACTTTGTTTCCCTAAAAGTAGAGAAGGGAACAAGAGAATCAGCCATATTGGACTTAATTCTCACTAACAGAGATGAAATGATAGAAGGTGTTGAAGCTACAGGAACCTGGGGGGTGGGGGGAGTGATCATGCAATATTGGAATTCAACATTATGCAAGCACAAGCAATAGAACAAAATCAAACTAGAGTCTTGAACTTTAAGAGAGTTAATTTCAATAAACTTAGAGAGAAATTGGGAAGGATTTCATGGATGAGAATCCTCAAGGGGAAAACGACTCAAGAAGCTTGGGAAATTTTGAAAAGTGAGATTATAAAAGCCCAGTCAGCACAATACCAATGAAGAAGAAAAATAACATCTCTCAAAAGAAACCAGCATGGCTGCATAAAGAACTCTCTGACAAACTGAATGACAAAAAGGACAAGTATAAAAAGTGGAAAGAGGGGCACATAACTAAGGCAGAATATCAACAAATAGCTTGAGCCTGCAAAGATGAAGTGAGGAAAGCTAAGGCTCATGACGAACAACGGTTTGTGACAAAAGTAAAAAATAACAAAAAAAGTTTCTTCCAATATGTTAAAAACAAGAAAAAAGGAAACAATTGGTACATTGTTGTGAGAAAGTGGCAAGAAAATGACAAAGCAACAGGGAGAAAGCAGAACTACTTAACTCATTTTTTGCATGTGTCTTTACACAAAGGGAAAAAACAGTCCAACCTAGCAAAAATAGCACCACAAAAAACAGATTAGGAACACAAGTTAAAATAGGGAAGAAAATTGTAAGTGAGCACCTGTCTACCCTAGACGAGTTCAAATCACCAGGACCAGATTGATTATACCCCAAGGTTCTGAAGGAACTGGTGGATATGATCTCAGAACCACTGAACCATATCTTTCAAAGATCCTAGAGCAGCGGAGAATTGCCTGAGGACTGGAAAAGGGCTGTTGTAGTTCCCATATTCAAAAAAGGAAAAAAAATAAATCCAGGAAACTACAGACCCATCAGCCTGACCTCAGTACCAGAAAGATTCTGGAAAAGATAATCAAGCAATGAATCAGCAAACACCTAGAATCAAACAAAATAATAACCAAAAGCCAATATGGGTTTGTCAAAAATAGATTATGCCAGACTGATCTTATTGCATTCTTTGACAAAGTGACAAAACTAGTGGACCAGAGGAATGCTGTCAATATAATTTACTTGGACTTCAGTAAGGCATTTGACAAAGTAGACCATAACCTACTACTATACTATAGTATAGTATAGTTCCTACTATAAAATAGGAAAATGTGGGTTAGACAGCATCACCACCAGATGGATTCGTAACTGGCTGACCAACCACATTCAACTTGTAAATCCTCAATGGAACTGCATCTACATGGAGGGAGGTATGCAGTAGGGTACCGCAGGGCTATGTTTTAGGCCCAGTTCTCTTCAACATATTCATCAATTATTTGGACAAGGGGATAGATGGAGAACTCATCAAATTTGCAGACAACATCAAGCTAGCAGGAATAGCCAACACTCTGGAAGATAGGCTCAAGATACAGAAGGATCTTGACAGACTTGAACATTGGGCGCTATCTAACAAAATGATATTCAATGGTGAAAAAAGTAAGATTTTACATTGAGGCAAGAAAAACAAAATGCACAGGTACAGTATATGTGGTACCTTGCTCAATAGTGGTGACTGTGAGAGGGATCTTGGGTTCCTAGTGGACAATCACTTAAATATGAACCAGCAGTGTGCTGCAGCTGGCAAATAGTAGTTACAACCAGTTCTTATATTTACAGCTATCACATTATCCCAATGGTCACATAAATGTGATCTGGGTACTTAGCATCCAATTTGTGATTATGACATTGCAACATCCTCTCGTCACATGATTGTGATTTGCAAACTTCCTTGTCGGCTTCCAACCAAGTAAATGAGGAAGGTGGCAGGAATAATAGAATTGGAAAGGACCTTTGAGGTCTTCTGGTCCCACCCCCTACTCAAGCAGGAGCTCTATACCATTTCAGACAAGTGGTTGCCCATTATTCACTCCCTTCTTTAAAAATTCCAGGAATGGAACGCTCACAACTTCTGAAGGCAATCCATTCCATTGATTAATTATTGTAATTGTCAGGAAATTTCTCCTTAGTTCTAGGTTGGTCCTTTCCTTGAAGCCTCAAGTCACAGTCATGTGAGGACTACATATAATCATCTGCCAGAACTGCCATTGCTACGCAGCAGAATCGTATGCCACTTAATTACAGAGTTTTCTGTCTCCATTAACATTGTTAAACTAATATTATGGTACCTATAATGATTTTTCTAAACTCACACAATTCAAACTGACTTTCAACTAGCCAATTAAGCACGTTCACCATTTAGATCCAAGTCAATCATTTTATTATGGCATGCATTTAAATATTCTTTACCCATTGGAGGCCAGGGAGTCCCAAACCCTATGAGGAAATAAAAGTTCGCTAACCTTTATAATTACACACAAAGTTATTCAGAGTTCTACATGGTGATTTGTTTGTTAAGTTACAGAACTAATTTCTTTAAATTATTCTGCATTACTCAGACTAAATTATGATGACCCAGATTTACTTCTTATTTGAAATGATAAAGGCAGCTCTGAAAGCTAGCTAAGTTGGGTGGAAGCGTCTACCTTTGTACTTATTAACCACACTAAAATAAAGAGGAATTGCTTTACTCTCCCATAATTTTCATTTTAAAGAAGGCATGAGATTTATATTAGCCCAAATATTTAAAAGACATTCATTTTTGCTTTATAGTATATTATACCATCAAGTATTGTAATATAATTTGAAAATAACTGTAATAAGCACAAATAAATTTCTATAATATTGAAACAGTGAGGGAAAAGGGTGCTTTCTAAATATGGTAAATAAAATAGAATAAAATAATATGATAGAATTGATTAGGATTAAATTACAATGCTCACTTAAATTCCAGTGTGATATCACTCATACAAAGTACATTCTTTCCTCAACCTTTTTAAAGATTTTTTAATCTATTCACCAAAGTACACTTATGGAAAAAAGCAATTTCATATTTCATACATTCTATTCAATATAGGCCAATAAACATTTATATTTCTAAAAAGCCATTTATATCTCTTTGATATAATTTCTTACAAGCTTTCCTTAACGTAAGGATTTCAATATTCAAATAGAAGGTTATGGACTGTTAAATTGAGTACATGTTTTGCACTGGCATTTTAGTTCTAACAGGTGCCAAGCACGGTAATTTAGTATCTACAGTTCTTAACATATGTTTATGTGTCTTCTTCAAACATAGAAGAAAACAAGGTGCTGCATAAAACGTCACTTATTCTCACATCTGAAAACCTAGGAAAAGATTATCCATGTATGATAGTATTCTAGGTAAAAATCTGGAATGAAGCAGCTGATAATCATAGGTAATAATAGTCTATTACCCTCAGTCATGGAGATGCCACATGTGCAATAGGATGTTTTGCCTGTGTAATCAAAATATTGGTTATATTTTCATTATTATTAAAGGCATTCATTATTATTAGCCGCCCTGAGTCTTTGGAGAGGGGTGGCATATAAATTAAATTAATTAAATTAATCAAATTAATCATTCAGCTATACTATAACCACCAGTTATCGGAAGTTGGAAGTACAGATTCACTATTTGTCCTAAATTATAAACTTATTAAACAAAAAAGCAATTCAAAATTTTATTTATGCACTGCAGCAAGATGATTCCTCATCCCCTTCATGAATGTTGGGAGTAGACATTGACATGGTCCAAAAATTACTAGCATTACTGATAAAGTACAAACAATTCCAAGCACTTATATTTTGAAAGAACTAATAAAAGATGATGCTATTACCAATTTTTTCTACCCTCTATTAAGGTTCAGTGGAAAGTTACTAAGCTTATATTGCTGGAAAAGCATTCTAAAGCTGAGAGTAGGAGCATAATATTTATTGTAGCATTATATGTAGCATTTCATGTACTACAAAGCTGTAGAAATAATAGTCTTGATCCTAACTGTTGCTCTGGCAGGCAGATTCTATCACAGAGGAATTTTAATCACATGACACTGTTTCTAGTAAAGACCTGTCAACTGAAAGTATTCTCCAAATGACTGGGGAATCTGATGTAACAATATTACTAATGTTTCTAAAAAAAGAGAGAAAATCAGTGAACAATTGTTTCCACTCACTTTTCTTTGGATTAGGATCTATTCTATAAACATAGAAGCTCTTCTGTTAGCAGAGCAGACTCAGGTTCCAATCCAAGAAGAAAAAGGAGAACTTAAAAAGTAGTATTAACAATTTCATCTATAGCAGTACCAAGTCCTTTTGTTTTATTGTTGTACATTTTAAAAAGTACATCAAAACATATTTCAACAACAAAACCTTGTATTATTCAAATTATTTGCACAGGGTATTCAGATCCATTTGATATTCCTAGAAATATTAAACTCATAAGGTATCTATGATTACATCATTTGGAAGATACTGGCAATCATTTAATTATAATTGTTCATATCTTTATAATTGTTTTTATAGTGTCTGCTTATTATATTATTTTAATCATATGAGACTGTTTCTAGTTAAGACCTGTCAACTGAAAGTATCCTCCAAATGACTGGGAGCTCTGATGGAACAGGATAATATTACCAGAAGTAACTCTGGGCAACATACAACAATCAAATAAAACAATAATATACAGATAAATAAAAAAATTAAAAAATGATATGATTGAAGCTTCAGAGTTTGAACCCCAATAGACTATCCATGCAAGTGATCCTATTATAATAAACAACATATGAAGACTTTTCAAGCTGATTTAGAGTGATTTAGGGTGATTTAGGGTGATCTTTCAGGCATTTAATACAACTGACATCTATCATTTAGATGTACAGATCTCTTTGCTAAATGCTATTCATTAAACAGAAGATTGAATTCTATCAGAATCATCCTCTAATCTTACTTCATAGTATATTTCCACACAATTGAAAGGTTCATTACAATAACTTCTTTCCATATGTAGTTTGTACAAAGTTGTTCTACAGCCCTAACAAAATTTTATTCTTAAACCTATATGATAAAAGCAGCAAAATAATGCAAGAAAAAAGAAAAATTAGTCACACCACTTACCTTCCCTACTTCAATTTATGCAATATCAACAGCTATAAACTTACGTGGAAAACATTGCAATATTTTCTTTAATAGCATTATACTATTGATAACAACAATCTAAAATCAATGCAACTAAATATTTCTAGTTGTTTTCCTCAAGATATATTTTTAGTTAGTTTTTAAATATATATTTGAAATTTCTCTTTTCATTAAATCTCAACTTGAGATTTCAAACTGAAAACTTTTCAATAGTCTCATGCTAATATAATTGAAACTTAAAAGTTTGCTCATGTCAATAAAGCAAACAATATTCATACCAGTTTTAATTCTTACAAATATATACATATTTAAGAATATACAACTGAAATAACCCACTAAATAAGGTATAGTTGTTTTGTTTTGAACGAATGTAAGTTATATTTTTTAAGGGCATATATTCACTTTCGGTTTAAGCTGTTACTAACTTGTAGTCGTGCCAGCATAAGAAAATCTTATTCACGTGAAACTCTTTGGCAACAGCTTACAAGGTATTTAGGGTAGCTACGGTGTCCTCTGATAGGATGTTTCTGCTGCTGTTACATTCTCCAATCTAACCATTCTTCCTAGTTTTTGCCTAGCTATACAGAACGTGATGGATGTATTTGAGTTTCAAGTTGTAACATACAATGGTACATACAATAAAATCCAATCCTAGCTCCCTGATATTTTTCTCTGTGTCACAATTGTGGACCCTTGGTCTCTTTTGACATGTATGTGGCTTTATGACATATCACTGCAAAATCATATTCCCTGTATTACACTCATCCACATATTTATCTGGAAGATTATTCTCTGCTCTTAAAAGATTTACCAATGACTGCAGCAGTTAATCTTGCAACCCATTAGTCTTTTAGCTATAGATCCAAGTACAGGATTTTTCTCCTTTTTCTCCAGGTTGAGAAATCATTGGAAATCAACACTGTCCACTTCAGAGATTATACAGATGTATAAACTTCCCACCCAGCCAAAGGGCGGGGGGGACTCCAGCCAACGACGACCAATTGCCGGATCCCTATGACAGCGAGGACGAAGGCAAAAACGACCCAATGGTGAGTGAACCAATCCACTCCTTCGTCTTCCCAATATGCTCCACAGCCTCAAGAACAGGAACCCAGGGTACTTTTCAATAGTCATGCATTTATATGATAAACTAATAAAATCTTCTCCTTTATTTCTAAGCTCTGAGATGTTCTCTTTGTACTTGCCCATAGAAAAACCTATAAAGCCATATATTTTAACCAACCCTTTAAAGATCATATTATTTCATTATTTATGTTTCCATGTCCTTTTTTTTTTCATCTTAATGTTATTTTATAAGGGAAGATCACCTGGATGTTCAACCTGAACAGATATTAAGAATGAGAAATCAGGAATATGCAAAGACTACTGTTCCCGTAATGTGAACAGTATTTTTTTTTAATCCTCTGTGAGCCTCAGAGCTCACAGTCTAGTCACTTCGGGTGACTAGAAAAATGAAAAAAATGTTATGTCTAAACTCAAGAAGCCCAGAGAAAAGTATATGGTTCATAGAAAGAAAAATAATTTAAAAAATATACACTCTCAATCAGCAATTTCTATTTACAAGGCAAAAATTACAACCATTATGCTACTCTAGACTTCCTGATAAAGGTGATTTTAGATGGGTACTCATTGTTAATTGGTTCTGGTAGGTGTGACGAGTACTAAAAATGACAAGTGCTAAACAAACCATGTGACTTACCATATGATCCTTTGTTTTGCCTGGGAAGGACTTCCTGTTTGTTCCCTTTTCCTATGTCAGTGACCTTTCCAGCATAGCCAACTTTCTGTCTGCCCTCTGTGACCATCTTTCTTTTCCTTTTGCAGCAACCTTCCTGGCATGACCAACTTCCTGTCCATTCTCCACAGCCATCCCCTTTTCCTATTACAGTGCATTGAGTACCAAACAAAAAACAAGTACCCGGACAAAATTTTTGCATCAAAATGCATCGAGTACCAAATTCGATGAGTTTTGAAGAGTCAAGTACCACGGTATTAGAAATCATGGAAAACACTGAGTAAGTTCTGGGCACATTTCTTTCTTTGAGAAGTCATCACAACCCTAACCTGTAACAAAGTTACATGCACCAGCCAAATAAACAGTAGCCCTTAAGGCTACATATGGGGAGAAGTATTTTAAAATCATAATAGAAAAATACACCAGGAGATGAGCCAATGTGACATAGCAGTAAAGGTGCTGGCCTAGAAAACAGTAGACTGAGGTCTAGGTCTCCCTTAGGCATGAAAGCTGGCTGGGTGACTTTGGACCAGTCACTCTCTCTCTCTCTCTCAGCCCAACCTACTTCACAGGGCTGTGGTTGTAGGGAAAATAGGAGAAGGAATAAGTATGCTTGGTAAGTTTGCCGCCTTGAGTTGACCTCTGTCTCTTTTTCTGTATATATAAAAATAGTATAAAAATATAATAATAATACTAATTCATATTATAATTGCAATAGGAGAGAGATGAATACAGAGTGATAAAACCTGTTCTTTCCCTTCAAAAGATAATTCTTTTTAATGAGTGTTGGACCAAGTACTAGAATCATTGCTTCCTTCCATTATTCACTTCAACTAAAGTGGATCTTTTAAATAATGGCAAGAGCATTCTACACCACAATTCAGATTTTAACAAGTAATTTTTAAAGAGGCCAGTAATATATGCCAGAATTTATTTGTCTTACTTATATTAAGATGGGTGCCCTGGTTTGCAACATTTAAAGTATCAGATTTCTTAGAATATCCTTCTTGATTTTAAACAAATATGATCACTTTTAAGACATGGTATAAATAATTAACCTATCAATTAACATGTCCAGAATGTAGCAGCAGGAAGAATAATGGAATTGCCTGCATACTTTTGCTTAGCAAGCTGCACTGATTCCCAGTTTGCTTCTGGGTGCAATTCGAAGTACTGATTATTACTTATAAAGCTGGTATAGCATAGAAACTGGTTGCTCAATGGACTGCTAGCATCCAATAGCATTTACCCAGCAGATTCAATCCTAAACATTGATACCCTCCAGATTCCTTTGATATCTATTGGGACCCCAGAAGTACGCTTCTCTGCAGCAGTGCTTAACACTCTGCTTTAAGATCTGGATGGCCCTCACTCTGCTATTGCTTAGAAGACCATGGCTTTTCATCTAGGCCTTTGGTGAGCACATGCAAACTCTCTGATATATGGTACTTTAGTACATTAAGTATGGAACTGATTCTAAGGAAATATATTTCATTATGTCTAATACTACATAGAAATGTACAATTATTTTGAATGCAAAACAGAGTTCCATTTTCAATGCAAAATAGTTTTTTCCCCTAAATTATCTATATTAAACATACATGTTCAAAAGGCAATATTTAAAAGCAGGCATGAATAATGACAAATACTGATTCATCTAGTACACTGAAAATAGCATTCAAGAGCACTTTATTACTCTGCAAAATTTTCCTTTGTACTGTTTCCAAGATACATGTCATTTTTATTATTAATTTAATAAATGCTGATTGAACGATAAAAATTGTAACCTTATAATTAAGGCTGCAAGTCTAGTTATTCAATATTATTAATCAATAATACATTTTAACAGGGCTACATTTTAATGAAAAGTATATATGTTTATGTATTGAGGTAATTTAATTCTAATATGAAACCATAAGAAAAAATGATAAAAAAAATAAAGGAATTACACACCTTTGGTATTATCAGCAACAACATCCATAGCAGATCACTTGAATACCAATTTATATAAATTCAACCATGATTAATGAAATGCAATACAATCAAATTCTCATTTTGATAGATAGAAATATATGATAGGTATGATATATCTCCATGAATAATAGTAAACTGATGTTTAGTAAATAGTAAACTTTTACCATGAAAATAGTAAATTTTCCCTTTTGGGAAAAAGAAAACATATTTTGAATAAGCAGAATACTGCTTCATTTTCTTGGAACCTCTTATAAATAGGCTTACAAACATGTATCCTATATATAGCAAATGTATTTATCAGCTACATTCTTGTTGAATAGAAAATGCACACTCATTCTTGTTATGAAATCAGGAATAGGCTGCCACCTTTTAAAAATGACTTAGAAATAGAATTGTGAATAGTCATTTATTATTTGTCATATTTAAGAACCCCCATCTCCCTCACAAAGGGACTCCCTCACAAAGGGACTCTGCAATTAAATATTAAAAGCATAAAAAATATTAAAAATTTAATTTAAAAATTTAAAATTAAAAGTGGCAAGAGATGTTAAGAATTAATTAAAAGATGGGCTTTCAGGGCACCAACCAAACCCAGGCTACATGCTTATCTCCATGCCCCAAGCAAGGGTGCAAAACCATGTTTTTATGGCTTTACAGAAGGCCAGGAGAGGGTGAGGCTGCCTCATCATCATGGGAGTAGCAATGGCAGATAAAACTCTCTTCCTGGATCCTGCTAATTGGAATTTTTTGACTGATGAGGTCTGCAATATACCTCCCCTGTCTGACCAGGTGGGATGGATTGATATAATGGGATGAAGATGGTTCCATGGCCCCATACCATGTAGGACTTTAAAGGTCATAACAAACACTCAATATAATTTATATGTGTGTGTGTGTGTAATTCTCTTGTTATATATAGAAGAAGCACTTTTGTTTTTGGTTTTCCTTTTCATTTTGAAACATCGAAACCAGCCAAAATATCAGTCAAAGATTGTAGGATTTAGGTTTAAATTAATACTGTATTCAAAGCTACTGAATTCAAAACTGTCCACTGATATTTAAAATCATGGATCACAAAACTTGGGATGTAGACAACTGGAGTATTACTGTGCTGTTTATATTGTGTCCATAATATTTCACATTCTTCTTTCACCCTCCACACAGTTGTAATTGATCAAGATTATTTGTTTGTTTATCCTGTCTTTACTGTTTTTATGCATAACACAAGTTATAAAACAAATGCAACACACCTTCATTCCTACAACAACCCTGTGAAAGGTTGGGTTGAGAAAGAGTGTCTGGCCAAAGGTTACTCAGCTGGCTTTCATGACTAATGCAGGACTTGAATTCATGGTCTATTGCAGGGGTGTCAAACTTGATTTCATTGAAGGCTGCATCAAGCCTTGGTGGCGCAGCGGACTAAAACTGCTGTTAAAGTAGCACTTAGCTGCCAGCTTCCTGCGATTACTGCAAGTTCAATTCTCACCAAGTTCAATTCTCAAGGTTGACTCAGCCTTCCATCCTTTCGAGGTAGGTAAAATGAGGACCCGGTTTGTGGGGGCAATAAGCTGACTTTGTATAAAATAGAACCGCTGGGGGAGGGGCAAAAAAGCCCTACTAAGCAGGTATATACAAAAATATGAAGGCTATTGCTTAAAGCATTGTAAGCTGCCCTGAGTCTCCGGAGAAGGGCGGCATATAAATCGAACTAATTAATAAATAAATAATAATAAATCAGGGTTGTGTTTGATGTTGGGAGGCTGGAGTGGGCATGGCCAGCTCGACATCACTCATGTTGGGGGCACTTCTGGTGGCCCGGGCGGGACTGGGGGAATCCATTGTCTCCAGCGGAGGAAGGCGAGACCAGGGAGAGTGCTAATCTCTTGTCCTCCAGAGGAGCCTTGCCATCTGCTAGTGGCCAAGTGCTAATGCCTCCCTTCCTCCCTTCCCTTCTTTTTCCTTCCCTCTTCCTTCTCCTTTCTTCTTCCTTCCCCTCTTTCCTTCCTTTTCCTGCCTTTCTCTCTTCCCATCTTTCCTTCTTATTCTTTGTCTTTCCTCTTTCCCTTTCTCCTTTCCTGTCCCTTCTTGGATGCTCAAATGCAAAAGGGGAAACATTTCTCCTTTTGTTTTGCTTTGCTTTTTGTTTGTTTTGCTAACCCCCTGCCAGCAAAAATGGAGCCGGGGGGGGGGCATGTGAAGCCCTTCTGGGCCCCGTTTTCAGCCTAGATGGCCTCGTGCAGCCCTCTGCCAGCGAAAACAGAGCTCAGTGGGTCAAAAATGGGGCAGCCCTCCCGATCGCATTTTCACCAGCACCATGCACCAGTCCTTCGCTGTTTCAAGGGTGGCTCTAAGTTTTCCAGGGGCTGGATACACCCTGCAGGCCTTGAGTTTGACATCCCTGGTCTATTGCTTTCTAGATTGATACCTTAAACACCAGACTAAACTGGTTATGCAGATATTGTCTCTATTGGACTGCTTTTATCCCACAAACATTGTATAACAACATAGATCTTTAGCTGTCACTGGCATTTATAAAGTTATAAGCAGTTTGAAGATTAATAAACATTTCATTACATCTCAGTTCACTTCAAATTTTTCTTTGTTGTGTTTATCAATGTTTAAAGCTAAAACAGTGACCTATATCTCAGAAACTATTTTACTATGACTAAATTTTTCTGTGCCTTTACAGTATATTTTCAAAGATTATCTAAAATTGACTGTCTGCAAATAAATATATAGATACTACAGCTAAAAATATTTTTTGAGGAGACAACTATTATGGTAGCAATTAACAGCAGTATTCACTTACTGGAAAACATATATAATTAAATATTGCATATAATAAGCTAGTAGCAATAGGTTTTTAAAGTTCCTAAAGTAAAAATAATTTTATATATACTAGGTAGGCAATCTATAACCTTATTAAATTTACCAGATGAATGAAAATTTAATCCAAGCAGGTTATTCCGAACTGTGTTATGTGATGGACATAAAGCAGTTGAGAATGGAATATCAAGTACTGGATATTATAAATATACTGCTCAAAAAAATAAAGGGAACACAAGCAGAAGACATCCGAGATCTGAATGAATGAAATAGCCTTATTAAATACTTTGTTCTTTACATACAGTAGTTTATACACTGCTCAAACAACTAAAGGGAACACAAAACTACTGTATGTAACAAACAAAGTATTTAATAAGCCTATTTCATTCATTCAGATCTCAGTTGTCTTCTGCTTGTGTTCCCTTTATTTTTTTGAGCAGTGTACATTAATTATATGTACCATTTATTTTACATAAAGTTATTCTAGTCTCTTCCATCATTCTAATGTATATACTTCATAATATAAACACAAGTAAAGTGTTATTTGAAATATAGTAATAGTAAAAGTATTATTTAATGACACATCTATATGGAAAGCCCCGCCCCCATCTATTCTCTGCCTCCTGAGTCCCAGCTGATCGGGAAGAAATGAGGATTTTGCAGTAACCTTTACCTGGAATGGGGTGGGAATGGAGATTTTAAAGTATCCTTCCCCTGCCACGCCCACCAAGCCACAGAACCAGTAGTAAAAAAAGTTGAATCCCACCACTGATGAAGCATCAATTTAAGATCTATAGCAGAAATAAATTTATAATCTTCATTTTTCTATGTCCATGCTTCGGTGTCTTTTGGATATGTTTTTCCTATTCAACTTCATTCTCCCATATGTCTATATTTTCTGTCAGTCTCCATTTACTCTGCATTTTAAATCTTTCCTTCAGTTTTCCTACCACCTCTCTGTCCCTCACCCCTCTACCTGTAACCAGGCATCATTTTCTTGTTCCCTTTATTATCTGTCTACTTTCCTATGTTACCTATCATCAGTTCTAGTTTCCACTTCTCCAGTATCAGGAACCAACACTTTTCATCCCTTCCTCCGCACTAACTTAAGGTCCACCCCTCCTGACCTGACCATTTCCCTACTTCACAGAATCCAAATCACAGTAATCCAAGATTTAGCCTAACTCTCACTATAATAGCAATTATTACTATTATTTCTAGAAAGGATGAGTACAAAAGTGAATTGAGATCAGAATGAGGATCAATGCAGGTCTCCAGTGTGGATTATGAACACACTGGATTATTGATATGATCCAATTTCAAGTTTGACCTTTTCCAATATATTTTTAACCAATAATTATTTCTAGGAAAAACTTATTCCCTTCAAAAAATGAAGGAAAGAACAGATGAAAACGTCCTTGAACTTTCAGAGAAAGAATAGGACATAAACAAGAATATTTAACTTGCCACTGGGCCACACGAAGTGAAACAAGCACATTTCCATTGCCAGTTTCTTCTTCTTTTTAATACTGTAAACTTAATAACAGCAACAAAACAACCACATGATAGAAAATCTTACTTGGCCATATTTGTTGACTTGTATTGCCAAAATCCAAAAAGTTTCATCATAATGAAAGGCAGGATACAAGCTGAATGAACGGATTAAAGAATGAATGGTGCACAATTAGTTCCACAGAAAATATTATTTGCCGATTTTTAAAACAGAAGCAAAAAGCTTTTTGATTGTTATTATATTTAGTAGCTGCAGGTATAACTTAAAAGTCCATAGCTTACAGATAATAATATGTGCATATCCAATATAGATAGTCCTCATCTAGCAATAATAATTGGGACCAGGATGTGATGCAGTTGTAAAGCACACATGACTGCGACTCTTAGCAATGGCAGTGACAAAAGTCCCTGGTTACCATAGTTAAGGACTATGTGGATTATTAAGCAAAGAGCCTTAGGTGATCACAACTTCCTACTGTCTTCCTCATTGACTTTGCTTGTGGGAAGCAGGGAGAGAAAGTTGAACATCATAAACATGACCAGAAATCTTCTGGGTCAGTTCCCAAGCACTTTTAATGCAATTGTGGGACTGTGGGAACACTGCAACAATCAGAACTTTGAGGACCAGTTATAACTCTTACTCTTCCAGCGTTGTTCAAGTTTGAATGGTTCTGAATGGTCGTTAAAGAAGGACCTCTTGTATAACTGTGGGGAAAACAATGTATTTGTTTGCACTATGGATGATATGTAAACAATAAACATAGAACAAAGCAATTTAAACCAGTAAAACATGTAAATTGTTTCAAAGTTTGTTTGTTTGTTTGTTTTTCATTCTGGGTCAGTCACTGGGACACATTCTGGTGAGAGAGAAGTTCCCTGAGGATGGCTCCAGCATAAATCCAAAAGCTTGGAAAACTAAACCATTAGTCCCAGTCACTGACCCAGATTGGACCCACGTTATCCTGGGACACATAAATTTGCCTTTTTTCCCCTTTTCTAAAGTGAAAGTCTTTTATGTGCTAAATAGGAAGTGAAAAATGAGAGAATATAAAATAATAATTAACCAACTTCACAGTTGATCATGGCTGTTGAAGGCCCAAGAAATCTACTTTTATGATCAAGGCATGTACATTAAAAAGTGGGTATTAAAACAATAGAGTGCCTAGTTAACTAATTAGTTAGTTAATGTCAATGAGTTGGTTTAACTATAGGGACAGTAGCTTGCCTTCTCAGCCTTATAGCTCTTCCAAAGACATTCTAATAATTTATTTGATACTGTCCATCTACATTATCCTTTGCCTTCTCTTTCTAATCAACCATATGCTTCCATCACATATTTAAAATTGTGTTTCTGCCTGTTAATCTTCACTTTGAGAAATCAATCAGTTTATTTGTAGTCCATGATACTCTTAGTAACTATCTTAAATCCATAATTTAAAGACATTTACATGGAAAAGGCATTCCTAGTCAAATAGTATGATCTATTGAATCTCTAAGTAACAACTGACATGCTACATGATAACTAAATATGCATTCACATTTTCAGAAATATATCATATTTAATTATTTCTTGAGAATTGTTAACAGTTGGTCAGCAGGAAATGTTAATAAAATATTATTACTTATATGTATGCTTACAGATTTCAAATAATAAATCAGTAGATAAGGCAGATGCAGATATGTGGGTACCCACCTAACTAATTCAATATTATCTTTTCTATTTATGTGAGGTTTTTTTTTTTTTTACAATATTGTTAGTTGGTAATAAGGCCCAAAAGGTGATTGATCTGGTAGGCCTACAAATACGTTGACCCTCTAACTTTTCATTTGTGATTGTTGTTCTGCTACAACTTTAAACTCTTCTAAGCAATTACCTGAGCAATTGAAAGTGAAGATAATTCACTTTTACAAAGCAAAAGCAAGCTGTAAAAAACCTCTAAACTCTTCCAGCTAGCAATTTCAACTGTGAGAAATATTAAGAAATTTATATTAAATTGAATTGCTGAAGTTAAGGCAAGATCTAGAAGTCCAAGAAAAATGTCTGCTAGCATTGCTCGAAAATGTGTTAGTACTATTGTATACGATCTAACCCACAGATCACTGCTACTGACTTGACTGAACATTTAGCTGACACTGGAGTATTGGTCCACAGGACCAATAAGAGCATTGCTTGTATAATGACAATCTGTGTGGGAGAGTTTTCAAAAGAAAAACTTTTCCACAACCATGTCACAAAAGTCATTGTCTAATGTATGCAAAAACCACCTCTGACAAGTCTGAAGCATTTAGACTACTGAAATAAACTGCTTGGCCACAATCACATGAGAAAGATTTGGAGTAGATAGGATGAAGCAATTGAAGAAAGAACAATTTTCAAATCTTTAAGCACTGGTGCTATGTGGCAGCTAGTGGTCTAGGAAATAGAAGGGCAGAAGAATAATGGATTCAACAAAGTGTCAACATATCCTAGAAAAAATAGAAATCAGCTAAGAACTGAAGCTGAAATAAAGGCTGTGTATTTCAACAAGCAATGACCTAAAACATATATTCATATCAATCATGAAATATTTTAAGGAAAGAAAAATAAAGGTTTTGGGGCAGCTTTTATAATCTCCAGACTTAGTGCCTTGGGAATAGCAATAGCAATACAACTTACATACTGTGCCATAGTGCTTTACATCACTCTCTGAGCAGTTCATAGTGTCAGCATATTGCCCCAACGATCTGTGTCCTCATTTTACCACTTCAGAAGAATGAAAGGCTGAGTGAACCTCGAGCCCTGTCAGGATCAAACTCCATGCTGTGGGCAGAATTAGCTCACAGAATGCAATACTGCCTTCTAACCACTGTGATACCAAGGTCACTGAATTTATTTATTTATTTATTTATTTATTTATTTATTTATTTATTTATTTATTTATTAGTTCAATTTATATGCCGCCCTTCTCCGGAGACTCAGGGCGGCTTACAATGCATTAAGCAATAGCCTTCATACTTTTGTATATACCTCCTTAATAGGGCTTTTTGGCCCCCCTAAGCGGTGTTCTATTTTATACAAAGTCAGCTTATTGCCCCCACAAACCAGGTCCTCATTTTACCTACCTTGAAAGGATGGAAGGCTGAGTCAACCTTGAGCCTGGTGAGAATTGAACTTGCAGTAATTGCAGGCAGCTGGCAGCTAAGTGCTACTTTAACAGCGGCAGTTTAGTCTGCTGTGCCACCAGGCTCATTTTCATTGAATATTTGACATCTTATATGAATTAGGGTTTACATAAAAGCGTAAACAGTAATTTATGCCAGAGAGACCTCCTGAGAGGCCATGTATAAATTTTGGATCACAACTAGTCCCAAGGAATAGTTTTAGACCCAAGACAAAGTTTGCTGGCAAAGTGTAATCTATATCATATCCTAACTTGTTCAGATATGTTTTATCCTACTTTCTTAACATCAACATTAGTAATTGGCTATCTCACATACCATTTTAAAATAATTAGAGCTGTTTTATCAAGGACAGATATTGAAAATAACCAAAACGTGTTATTATACTAATAATATATTAATGTGTGTAGCACACATTAAACGTGTGCCACACTTACATTTTTCCAGCTACCCCAGAGGTCTGTCACAGAGGGCTGTCAAGTATTATATAGTCAAAAATCAATTGGAAATTGGCATGATAAGACAATGTAAGTTGCTCTGTAATAGCCATAAGACCCTTAAGGCTTATATGGTCCCATGGCTATACGGATTCCTTTCATCTACCACACCATCCTACGGATATCTCATCTCACCTTCCTGATTATTTTAGACATATCTGTGTGTCGTTTGCCTACTACTTTCACTTTAAGCTTAATGCAGGTGACAGCTATCTTGAACTGAATAAAAACAAATGAGAGAGACCAGAAGTTCTATTAACATTATTTTAATTTTTATCTATTTAATCTGTTAACTAATTTCTAATAAGTGTTTTCACATCTAAGTGCAAGATTTATAAATCAATATAATTTCAATGTTCTATATCTAACTTGGCAATCGTGCTTACATTTCTAAATATCTAACAGTTTGGTAGAGAGAAATACAGTGCTGTTTAGATTTTTTTCATTGATGAATTTTTTTCATATATTTACTTATGTGGCACACTTATTTTTAATATTTCCTTTAATATTTTAAACAATGCCTATTCTTTATTTAATTTACATTAGAACTTCAAAAGTTAACTTAAGAGTTGTGTCTTTGCTTTACAATTTTAGCATTTTTATTTTAACTGAAACATCTAAGTATTTATTTAGAAATTTTACTAAATATTTAGCAAAACAAATTATTCAGAAATCTCTTATAGGATCTAATTTTTAAATATGGCAAAAGTTGGCAAATGTTATGGCTCGGAAACAATAAATCATGGCTTTAATAGGACACACTTTTTTCTGTGACTGCAGAAAGAGCTAATTGGAAATTAGATACATAGCAATATTAACTTGTTTATGATATAAGGGAGTATTCTTTTGAATGGCTCTTTAATTTGTTCCCTGATTATGATGTTAAAACAGAGCTCACACATACTTTGCTTGCAAGGTTTGTATTTTTTTTAAATCAGATATCAATGTCATGTTATGATATGATATGCCACAGGAAGCTGAGTCAATTTTGAAATCTCACTTTTCCTTTTGACAAAAAATATCAAATGTTTACTGCTATTGGACCCAACTGTTAGTATATTCTTGACTGTAGTCAAGAATATTAGACTGTCCCGAGTTAATATTGTTTCTATGGTGCTAAAACAACCCAGGCTATAGAAATAGATATTTGAAAATCTGTTTATGAGTATGAGGCATAAGATACAAAAAATAGCATAGAAATGTAGTGAATGTTTAGCCCCAAAAAAGCAAAAACAGTAGGGAAGGAAGGAAATACAGAAGAAAAAGTATGACATTAGCTGTCTGTCATGGGCCATGTTTTTAAATCCAGGACATGTAACACAGCAACAAGAGCTGATCATTTTGTTTAATCACCTTTTGGATTTTTGCCAGATGGTCTCTATTGAGAGTGCTGCAAATAGAGAGAGATGAACTGCATCTAACATGCCACTAGAGCTTTCCTGTAAATGTCTGAGAACCGAATCCAACGAGAATTTAGTCTCAGAGCAGAAAGGATACATTTAAAAACTATGTGCATTAACTATACTTTTCCCCATAGAATCCTCACTTCGCATGAATAATTTACCCACTCTTATGTTAATGGGATCATGAAAGTATCCCTCTGTCTTTAGTGCAGCTATTCTCAGCTTTCAGTAATTACCCCACCCAGTGAAAATAACATGGATCCTGCATTTGAACATCCTACTAGTACCTGACAATTAGAAAGATCATGGCTGACAGTAGAATGGTCCAAAAAAATGGTCAGAGCCCAAGTTGCCTGAGGGAAATTTTGGGGAAAAGAAATTCCACTGTCAACATTTCTTTAGTTGCTAGAATGAACATAGTAAAAAGAAATAGCATTTCTCCCTCTCTCAGTCGCAGTCTTTCTCTCAAACAATATTTACTGATAAAGCAAAAAAGAGATACCTATTAAGAGCTAGCTATAATTTACAAAATTAAGATGAATTTAAATAGAACCACAATAGTGAACTTTTTCGTATTATCTGTAACAGTCAAATTTAAGACAAATGAAATTTCCAACTTTGGAAGGCTTTTATATGATAAAAAATAGACAATTATAAACTAGCTAGTTTTTGACTTCTGCCCATAACACTAATGCTAGGTAGTTCAATGTGTTAAAATTATCAGGCTGGAACATCTGGGAAAGAAAGCTATGAAACAGCAGGGAATGTAACTGGTTTATTGTTTATCTTTTGTTTATGAGTCAGTATTCCAGTTTTAATTACTATCTAAATTAAATCCTAACAGGCATCAGGAGACATCATTTTAGTGAAGTTAACTTTAAAAAAAATTCAGACACTCAAATACTAGATTTTTCAAATAATTTCATATACGTAAGATTAGAAATTCAAGGGAAAAAATTCAACATTTGGGAAAGTACTGATTTATGGAAGTGTTTAGATTTTAGCGGTAATTTATAATAGAGCAATTAGAAATGCAAACGTGTCAAGCAGTTTGGAGCACATGAGGCAGATTTAACATCTTGGAAGATAAGTATTGTACACATGAACAAATGTACACATAAGAACATCAAATATCAAGGAACATACTATACTCTTCAACTCATTAATATTGTTCAATTATTTTCTTTGAGAAGCCTGGTAGTGAAACCGTGTGTGTTTGTGTGTGTGTGTGTGTGTGTGTGTGTTTTATCTAATAATAAATGACCATTTTAGGATTAGCAAAGCAGTAAGAAAATGTAAAGTTAAAAAACAGCTGATAAAGATATTATTCTAGTTGGCATCTGTCATACCATATTTAGATACATTTTAGAAAAGAAGACTCCAGCTTAAACAATAATAATATTCCACTGCTAGAAATTTCATGAATATGAAGGAACAAATCCTAAGTATAATTAATAACATTCTCAAATGTTTGTTTGTATGGATTTTTATTTTATTTTAAATATCCCATAGTTCTGAATGATGAGCGTAAATCTAGCAGCGTAAATTAATCATATTTAAAGAGCTAAATAACCTCCAACTTTAATTTTAATGAAAGAGAATTTATTTTTAATAGTATAAATAAAAAACTGTGCAGTAAGTACAATAAAACTACAATAAACTTCTAACCAAAGTGATTATTAATAAGAGATAAATATACAAAGCACCAAAAGTAAAGTTATGAAGAGTAAGAATTTAAAAAAGGAAAGTAGATAGCTTAATAAATTGCTAATGTCTTTAGCTCAGTTTGTTCTGGCAATTTAATAGTTAATTAGCATGCAGGATGTGTAGTGTGAGCTCAGCAGTTACTGGGCCAACTGTCTCTGTATTTCTGGGAATTCTGCCTATTCACAGTGCAGAGATTGTTCAATTAATGCAAAACGTACAAAATGAATTTTACAAAAATGAATTGCAAAGAAAAGCCCACTACAATGATTTTACTGCAAAGATGTCAACATCAATTTTTTGCTCATGTATAACTAATAATTAAAACAACATATTTCATTTTGCTTATAACAATTTATTTTATACTGGCACATCAAAATATTGAAACACAAAATTATTTTTTAAATTAATTGCAAGTGAACACATACTATTGTTTAAACCAGAAAAAACACCCAAGCCTGGGAAGAAATAGTTACAGCAAATCAAAGGTTCACCAAGTCTCCAATATATAAGCATCTTGTTACATGGGAGCAACATTATTTTTCAAACAACAAGAAGTTTAATTTCACCACAGCTCCCATCCATAGTGGAGATGACTAATGCATTTAAACATAAAGCCAGGCTCTCAATATAAACAAGAAAAAAGTGTTTTGTAAAATCTATTTCTCTGCTTTCATTCATATGTCATGGCTTTCTCATCAGAGGAAAAGAAAGAACAGCAGGACCTGGACAAGACATTGGATACACTTAGTTTTGGAAAGCCATATCCTAGTGTCCATGCATGGCAGAAATAAGCTCCATAGCAACTTATTTGGCACCCATATATTTTGATATAAAAACCACTCAGCCCAGGAGTGAGTTGAATTCTCCATCTAGATACCAAGTGCAGAAAGGCAGAAGAATGTTATTTTGCTTGAAAAAAGCACAAAATGATCTACATGGGAATAATGATCCACTCAGCAATAGTGTATTTCTCCTGCATAGCCCAATTTCTACAATGAATTTTGATCAACATCAATTGTACTTAGATAAATTAATACAAACTTCATGTACTTAAACTTCAGCGTAAGAGTACTCAACTATTGGAAAAATATTTGTTACAGCTTTTTTTCCAAGTTGTGTTTTACTACCAGAAAACAAATGTTTTCTAGACCTGAAAATGCTTTATTGCTCAGTCTTCTGGATTGTGACTACTGGTATATTATTGTGAATGTTGCCTTTGTTACAAGACATGAAAAGTGGTAGCTTACATCAGTTGCATGCAGTTACTAATAAAATGCAACCATTATCAACTACAAGAGAATTAATGAACTGTGGGGAAGGCATTTCTATTGAGCCCTATCTTCCAGCAACCTAGAGTGTTCCAGACTTATCATGGTTTATCATAGTTATCATATTCATGCTGTTGAACTAAAAAAGAGCAAAATGATCTAGTCAGTCTTAAAGACATCTTTAGTGCAATATAAAATCTTACTATATTTTGTTAGTACTTCAACTGTAATTAGAATTAGTTCATTATTTCATTATTATTATGGCAATTAAAGAGAATTAGAACTTTTTATCCTTTATTTTCATACAACAAAACTCTGCCCAAAAATCTTTAGCTTCTTGAAAATACTCAGCTGAATACATTCACAGATACACATGCATAAACAGAATGTCTCATTTATACAAATGCTGAGGTTTCAATAGTTAATAAAAAAAATAAAAAATAACCACCTAAGAATGTGAGCTTTGTCCTTTATTTTTATTTCATGTCCTGGTTATTTTACATAAGTTTAGATTACATATTCATAAAAAGGACAGTTTGAGTTTTAAGTGTATATGGTCATGAATACACACTGACATTTCTAGTATGCAACAGTTTAAAGAGCATGGGATGTATATGTATATGTGTGTGCCACTGTTGTGTGAACTTTATCATAGAGCAGATAATCTTTTCCAACATACTTTGGACAAAACATCAAGTTATCCAAAATAATATTTAAGGTCTATTTTAGATACAAATTGACTCACTTATACCTCTTTATCACATAACACCTCTCTTTAACATAACTTTATATAGAGAGATCACTATGGCTCAGCGGTTAAAGACACTGAGCTTGGCATCTGGAAAGCTGACAACCCAAGGCTGACAATCCTTGAGACCTAAAGGCTGTACGATGGGGTGAGCTCTTGTTATTTGCCCCAACTCTGCCCACTTAGAGTTTAAAAGCATGCAAATGTGAGTAGATAAATGGGTACCAATTTGGTGAGAAGATAATAGTGTTCTGTGCACCTTGGCATATAATCATGCTGCCACATGACCACGGAAAAGAACGCTGGCTCCCTCAGCTAAGAAATGGAGGTGAACATTACCCTCTAGAGTCAGACATGACTGGAAATCTTTGCCTTTATACAATCTCATATTTGGGTTGAATTTTCAGTCATATGCTGCTTTTAACATATACACAATTGTTCTGTTACTTTTATATTTCTTAAGCACATTCTTCTATCCTGATTTTATAGCCTATATGCCAAGTACTTTTCCAAATCAAAAAAAAAATCCGTCGAATTAGTATTAGAATAATTTTATCAGTACCAATATTAGTAGGAGAACACATTTCCTAGCTCCAACTTCAGAAAAGAACCAAACCAAATTTGGAAAAGCTACTTCTTCCCTCAAAAAAATTTAAGCTATAAACTCAAAACACCACATTTAGCCACCTATTATAAAATTGTTTTATTCATGAAAAAAATCTGTCCCTTTAAATATATAGCAGTCAGGGGCAATAATCTGAATTCATTTATTAAAAGATTTTATTCATACTTGTCCTATAGCACTAGATGGAAAAATAAAAATGAATAAAACAATTTTTAAAAATCTACATACAAAAAAAATCTGCAATGTGAATTTACTGAATGAGGTAGCTACATAATAGATCAATAAACTATGTTGCTTCAGCTTGCTGAAGCAATTTTTCAGCAACCAGTCTTTACAGTAGATGGCAATAATTGTGTTCATATGACTAATTTCATTTTTTATTTCTATTCATCTCAGATTTAGCAATTAGAATTTTTTCAGCATTACCTAAGGGAGCTTCAGGGACAAAATAAATGGGAGTTTAAAAGAATTGTACATCAAATTTCATCCTATCTATAATAATAGACATTGTGGTGCAAGTACATAGCCAGATTCATATCTGTTATCATACTGATTGTGAATACCAATGTTTTCTTCCACATGTGGCTCTCCCTTACTGAATCAGGAGAATATGGTGCTTTCCAATTACTGTATTTCTTGTTTTAAATATAGTAAGCCGTGTCAGCTTCATCAAGGAGAATAGAGGGTCTAGGAGAATAGCTCTTAAGTATTTTTAAAACCTAGTAAATCTTGAGAGGCCTTTTGAGCACAAAACTACTAGAAGATTGAGTACTTATTATATCTTTATATCATCAAGCATATAGCAAGTATTATTTAATGACTTTCTACATGCTAAGTCCACACAATTTTAAAGGTATAAAAGTATCAGACTAATTTTATATTTTCATACATAACTCTTACTTGGTCACATCTGAAGTACTCAATAAAGGACAGAATAATCTAAGGGAAAGCATAACCACCACTACAGTATACACAGAATATCTTAAGCAGTGATTTTGCAATGACATTTTACTTTAATTTATATAGAAAAAGGATAATCTATTACCCATAAGACATACAGATTCTTTACCAAACAAGCAGTTGGATTGATAAAGCTGCACATACCTTTTGAAAGATTGATTTGGGTTTTATACATATACAGTACTTCCTAGCAAAATCTCGGAGTCTTCCTTCTCTCCTCCCCTTCTTACAGTCTTTTTCTGCTATCTCTCTTCCATAACTCAACTAACCCAACAGAACCGGCCAGTTTTAAATTTCAGTTGGGACCTCAGTGACCTGTTAATGAATCTACAGAGAGGAGGAAAAACTCACTGTGTTGAGTTATGCCTGGTGTTGCTAGCTGACTAGGAGTCAGAAATGCTTGAAGCGTTAACGTAATTGGAAGAATGTGAAAAATGAAGCGTTGGGCTCCTGAGCAAAGTGAAAGGTCAAAGCAAGACTTACACAAAACAAGTCTCTGGAAGATGGCCTCATTATACCATTAAAACAGTTTCTTCTCTCCCTTGCCCCCACCTAGTTTTCTTCCTTTGTAAAATGTTTTAGTGTTTTATGTCTATTAATAAGTTTAATTAATCTTTCTAGTTTTTAAGTAAGCAAGTTAATAAATGCATACAAGAAAAGAAAGCCAAGGATATTTAACTTTTTGATCTTAGATAGAATAATATTGTCTGAAACAATTTTGCCTCTATGATTTGAACCATAGTAAGGCAGTAAGTGGTACTAATACTAATGCAGCCATTATACTATTACAATGTATCGAATAGTTTACTTGAACAACTAAGATGACTTGCTAAAAAAAACTTCATAGAACTGAGCTAATATAATTAGGATTATCTTTCACTGAACAGTGGTCAAAGGCTTTAACTCTTCCAATACCAGCACTTAAATTCACTCCATTGTACTTTTCATTTCATACTTTTTCATTTTATAAGGGTGCACTGTAGCTTTTTTAATAAAATATAAATATTCTTTATATTTTTTCCATTTATAAATAATGATTTTGGCAATAAACTTTGTTATGTTCTCCCAAGTTATCAAGTACCATATGTGTATCTGGAACATAAATGTAGAAGGTTCAACTATTCCAGTGTTGTTCACCTCCTCATGATACACATACAATGAATATATGCAATGAGAAATGCAGTAAGGATTATAACTTTCAGTAATATTTGTTTTATTAAACTATAAAAGCTGGGAAAGCAAACGATGTGACGCCTACAAATAAACAGAGAATGTGTATAGAACAGATAATAGTGTATTAGAAGTCAAGAAGACTAAAGTATGATGAGAAGGCTGACAGAGAAAGATAGAAACTCTAATACTTGCTTATCAGTGTATTGTAGTGTAGCACTAATCATTTTATATAATTCATCCCAAGGAATATTTATTGATGTTTTAGTTGCCAAGAAAATTGCATGGATATGTGTGTGAAATCACCATAGTCATGATCAGCTTGAAGGGGGTTTTACCTTTAGAATTCTATAGCAAACTCCTTTAAACAACTCATTCCCAGCATAGTCAATGGAATTGGAATTGGCTAAGGGATAAGAAAAGCAGGGTTTGAAGATTTAAACATAAAATTAAAAAAAGGTTAGGTCCCCCACATTCTTGCTGTATTAAATTAAGTTACAAGGTAACTGTCTAGGTTTGGAAAAGCACAGTCTAGATGAAAAATATTTCCTTCTGAACATAATATAAATATGTTGAGTCATCACTGCATCTGACTCAAGTCAATGGAAAATTTTAAAAACTAACACCACTTGTTCAAAGTAGCCTTTTAAAAACTATTTTTAAAGAAAATGGGCCTTTTTAACCGATGACTGATTTTATTACTAAAAGCAGGCATATAACCAATTGATATGGTACCCATTATGCAGAGATATAACTCCTAGTTCCATCATTCCAATCCAGATTATTTCTCCAAGCCAATAGGAAGGTATTTTTCCTGAATGGTTCATAGCAGCTTGTGTCTGCATGTGATTTGAATCAGGGCCATTCCTTGAGGCAAGATTTAAATACCTTCTGTGCCACTTCATGGCTCAGACCCAAATCACACCTTGTAATATGTGGCTGTATACCTTAATCTAAGCTTTCCCACAACTGCCTCTAGTCTTGGAAAGAGAAGTGAAAAAATATTGGGCAAATATTACTGAGGATGGTCCTGATTTCTGGAACAGAGATAAACAAGCACAGAGTATTTGTTGCTTTAGGACATGAAAATTTACTCCTGATGAAGGTAAATAGCTATTAATCTAATTTAGTGAGTTCATCATGGAGTTCATCCAGGAATTATATACATTCACAACACTCATTTGTTTTTAAATATACATAATCATATATATAGGAATCAATTATTGCAACTGGTATGAGTATTTTTTTAAAAAAAATCTGAAATTTAAAATTTAAATATGTTGGACAAATTATACAAAGCAAATCTATTTTTGCTCATATGAAGGCAAGTACATCTTCTCTAAACTTTTGGTTTCTATATTAAATAACTGGCATCTATAATATATTTTCATAAATGGAAGTTAACAACATTGTAAAGATAGGACAGTTTTGAAAAAACTAGATTATTAACACTGAGATGTTAGCAAATATCTTAGTTTAATCTTTGCAAAAAGATGACTAGCTAAACTTTAAGGACTAAATATGATTTTTAAAAACCTTGATTATGCAAACTGGAAGTATTAAGTCAGTAAAGTGTTAAATTGGATTCCAATCCCAATTTAACAGGGAGCAAATCCCATTTGATTTTTTAATGTGATTTATTTGTGAACAGCTATCAACATCATTGTCCCATTAAGTGTATAACATGTTCATATTAACCATGCTAAAGTAGGACTATAATTATGATGGGTACAATGCTTACGTCTTATACCACAATCCTAAAAATGTTATCTGACATAACTAATTTATTAGTCATTTATATAACTGATACAAACTTAACCTATTTCCAAATAAAGCAGAGTAGGTAGAAATATTAAGTGGTAATCCACAAGCAACTCATTACAAAAGGAATTATTCATTTTATTAGAATACTTTAATATAAAATCTACTGCCAATTTCAAACCATTCAATAAATGCATCCTTTGTGCGGATGAGTCAAAATTGTTTTTGTTTTCTTCCTGCACTGAGTTAAGAATAACATTTCAACTGGCTTGAAAAGCCTTTTTTCAGTTGACTGTAATATTTTTCTATTTAGAGACTAACGTGAATTGATACACCACAGCTGGGGTGCATGTCTGCCACGATATTTACTTACACCACACATGCATGCATGCACACACACACACACGCACACACACACAGAGAGAAAATCCTGTAGATAACCAAATTTGTAAAGGAATTGGCAGAACTAATCAATTGTTATTGCAAAGCTTGTTTGAAGATTAGATATTTGGCTTTGAAATAAAAATAAAATACAGCTAAGAAGGTTGAAAAAAAGGAAACAAGTGTCTCCCTAAGTTACAGCTGATTACATTGCAAGCCTGCCATTCATGTGTTTACACTAAGGCAGATGTACTGATATAATAAAAGACACTGAAGTTATTTTAGTCATGCCTACTTTGCACAAGGAAAAAAAAGCTTGACCTTTTACCTTGCTCACTGCTGTTGTCTCCACTCTGGGAAGCATGGCCCCCACTGGAAGGCCCTGGTGTGCCTGCTGAGTGCGTTGACGTTGCATCATCATGATCTCTCCAAGAGGAAGGATTCTGGTGTCAGATTGTCCATTTTTTTCCCACAGTTATCATTCCAATAGCAAATCGAGGAAGGGAGGTTGGGAAGCCAGAAAAAAAGTAGGCAGGTTAGCATTTGCAAATATTCCTAAAATTCAGACACTGTTCAGAGGCAAATGATTACTGAGGTTGCAATTCTATACCATTTTATCTTGGGATGTGTACTCCTGAAGATATGATATTTGTTTTTGATTCAATATGTACAGAAATATATTGTGACATACTAACTATATTTAAGTCACTTTCATTTTCATATATTTACATCATAATAAAATGCAGTTCTAATAATATTTTAGAGTTCTTTTCCTTAAGAGCTTTTTTTTTTACTTTTTATACTTGTAACAACCAGTTCATCAGTTAAGGAAATATTTTAACATTTTATATTTACACGGTCACAAAATAATTCCATAGATGAGCCTATGAAGCCACATTACGTTCAATAGCAATTATTCCCAAGTAAATCAATATATGATTGCTCTCTAGTTCTGATAATAATAAAAAAAAAACTAGAAAAAACACAAAAACTGTGTTTTTTTCTCTATTATAACATCTATTACAAATAATACTCTAAACAAAATATACTTAATAAGAAGATGGATGATGTTTTTAAAAGATTATACAGCTAAAGGTTAACTAGATATGTAAGTTTAAATGGTCATTTGCAATATATTCTTCTATAACTTTTCTATCGGGTATAAAATGGCAATACATGAACTAATAATCATTGAAGATTTGGCAAAGCTTCCCTAATTCTACAGTAGTTTAGTAATATAATTACCATTTTTTTACATTTATTGATCATCGGTTTTCCTGTAGAGAACTGCTATTTAAAAAGATACATGAAGAAAGCTGAAAGTTGCAGCTAACTGCTACTTCACTACGCATATTCTCCTCCTGTTCCTCCTCCCTTTTCCTGATCATTCCCAATACCCTGCTGTTGCTTAAAGGAAAACAGGAATTCTACTGTACAGGAAAAGCTTTATCAGCACCACATGAAGGCAGGCAAGGGATGGAATTTCCTCCAGCAGAAAAGGAGAATAAGAACACATGCAATAGATCAGACTTAGAGCTGAATTTCCATTGCTTGTCACCTATCCATGACAGCTTAAATTAAACACATCCTAACAAGAAGCACTTTTGTAAAATATTCTACATTCAGGGAAATATTATGAACCCTAAGCAATTCCACAGAGGAGGCATCAATATTAACTTTGCAGTAAATTTTAGCATCACCATCAACAACTACATCTAAAAGTTTAGAAAATTTAGAAAAATACCAATCTGTTCAAAACTGGAGATGGGAAATAACCCCAATAAATAAAGCTTTTTAATGACTCCCCCAAAAGTATTGCAATTTGAGTCAAATGCTTAATTACTTAATTAATTACCAGGCTGGCAACTGAAGCTCAAGTTATCATCTTTAAACTATGTTCTAAATAATTTCTTATAAAAATATCAAGTAAGCCTAGATAATCACATTCCAACACTAAATTGAATGGGCATTAATGTCTAAGCAGTGAAAGAGAGATAAATGGAAACAAATAGTTAATAATAACTATACAACTCTCTTCCTCAGATCAGTAGAACAATCTACAAAAATAAATCAAAATTGAAATAATGAATTAAAAATAATTTTCCATCAAATTAATCTACACTTTTTTGCCTAAATCAATTTCCACATTATAGAAAGCCACACTGAAAAATAACAAAATGCTATAATTAAAAGTAATACTCTTCAAATTAATATTCTCCTCCCACAATATACAAAAATAATACCATATTGCAAACTGAGGAAGGTTTAAAATAAAAGAAAAAGTTAAAAATGTTTTGATTTTATATCTATTGTGTGTGTCTATAGGGAGACACACAGAGATGCATACACATATGTATACGCATACACAAAACTATTTCAAAAAAGCAATGTTGATTAGATTTCAGGAAAACTTAGATGGAAATAAAATGTCACGATCAAGCAAGTTTCTGTGCAGTCTTGATTAAACAGATTGAGCCTACGAGCTCCTCTTTTTATCTCTGAGTTAGGAAACCATTCAAATAGCTTCAAGCTGAAGGCAAACAGCAGACAGGAGCACTTTAGCCCTCTGCAGCCTCTCTCAGCGTCAGCTGTTTGCCGGATGGTAATCAGATAAAGAGTTAGTAGAAATACATGAAAAAGGTAACAAAACAATAGCCTGGCATGCATTTGGTCCTTCAACATCATGTTGAAAGCTGCTCTTTATAAAATTTATAAAACAATATTTTCCTAGGACACATATTTCAGACACTATAATGTTAATGTTATGTTCCTCAGGTTTTCTTAAAAGTAGCTTCTGTTGAAAGTCCTTAGTTCAGTATTAAAATTTTAGTAATTTATCCAGTTATCACCTTAGTTAAGTTTTAAGGCACATGTTAACCAAAACCATACAGTATCTGAAAAACCAGGTATTTCTGGTTTATATAAGGACATTGAGAGAAACTTCTTGCAGCAGAGATCATTTGCTTTTTATGCCTTCACTCAGAGTTCCAATCTCAATTAGAAACGGGGATGGTGGCTACAATAACTGATAGCCATTGTGGGGGGGGGTTAGACCCTATAACTGTCTTTTATTCTTCCAAGAAAAGAATAGTAGAGGAAATTGGGAAGAAAATATGTGGAATATTTGTGTTTCACCTTCAACTTCCCAACTCTTCCCTTGCTGTGTCTGACATTAGGTTTGGCCAAAAACCATAATCAATCATTCATTATTAGTACTGTAACAAAATGGCACCATATCCATAATTTGAGACCATTACTCATGACCAAATAAACTGTCAACAGGTCAATGGCAACAATGAGATCTTTCATTCTGGGTATGTATTTCCATAGAATTATTTAATGTAAGTAAATTTGGTCACAGATTATTTATTTATTTATTTATTTATTTATTTATTTATTTATTTATTTATTATTTAATTTATTTATTTAGATTAAGATACTGCCCCACTGCACAAAAAATTAAAGTCACCCTAGGAATACTTAAGTAGTAAAATAACTTTCTAATTTTAACATAGTAGGCCAATAGTGTCCTGCCAGAAGCTTTAGCTTCTTTCATCTAAAAGATTGTATGCTACCATGATATTTTGCCTTGATTTACTTGAGAGTGTGTATTTTGGAGCAAATTTTGGGAGAGAAAAGTAACTGGAAAATTGCAAGAGAAGATACTAAGAAATTGACCCTTTGTATGAACAGAAATGCATCACATTGTAGATGGCATTTGACTGCCCAATTTTCTAGAGAATTCACTGTATTCATACATAGGTACTACATGTTATTGATTAAATCCACTTTTTGAAAATGATTCAAACATATCATTATTTTTGGATGCTAGGGCAGTTTTATTTACGTAACCCTATAGGTTTTGAATCATTGAAACTCATATGTTGATAATCTATATGCTGAATTCAGCTGGAATCAACTTTTCTTGTATAACCACTAGAGCCCTGAAGAATTTATATTTCAGTATTGTAGAAAAAAATCTGTCTAAATTTAAATATGATAATAGAACATATTATCTCAAACAATATATACATCATCTCAAACAACATATACATACTGAGCTGAAAAGAACATAAGCTTGTAGCCAGAAAAACTTTCATACTTATGAAGATATAACTTCAGTATAGAAATATGCTGAAACATTCAGAAAACAACTTAGCATATGAAAAGCTACTCAAAAAGTCAACTCACTTTATCTAACTATTTTTTGGAAATGGCGTGTTTATCTTGAAGCCAATGTTTAGTAGCAATGCAGATGTTAAGGGGAGGGGGGTACTTTGAACAGCACCCATATTTTTAAAATTGTTATTCCATAGCTTAAAAATGGGACAGCGTAAGAATTGAATTAAGACAATTATAACCTGTCACGGCAACTATTTATTTAACTTTGTACATAATATTATGACACATATTCAAACAGTAAAAAAGTATGAATATGCTGAATTGAATCACCAGCTGAAGTGCCATGTACTATGGAATGCAGAGTTCACATGTATCTATTCCCAATAGTTTTAATAATTGGGAGTCAAATATGGCACTGCTCTTGCTCTTATCTAATTGTGTTAAAGAGCAGTGTTACCAGGAGCAAAGCAGTAATACTGAGTGGCACACAATAGAAGGAGATGGAAAATAGATACAAGAAGCTAAGTCTCCAGGGGCAGTATTTTCTATTTGCTGGGCTAAGACTCACAGCTGATAATGCAAGTTGTAATTAATATAAAAGCAGGAGACAATATGGGGAAGGCTTGTACTAGCAGGGCCACAGGAGATCACTCTGCAGCTATCTACTGTTTCTCATTATGTATACAGCTTTTCACAGAAACATAACTTTGCCAGTATTTTTCCCTTGAAAGTTTTAAAAAAATGATTTAGCACCATCATTGGATTTTGCTAAATCTAGAGAAGAGCGGGGAAAGGACAAGAGTCTCTAGGCATATGAAGCAAATGTCCTGCATACTGTTTTGCTGTTCTTACAAATCTAATGGAAGTTTAAATGTTTTAACTCCTGCATGCTTTTTTTAAAAAGAAAGAAATATTTTCAGCACAGACCTGTTTTATAATAATTATTTATTAACATTCCTCAGAGGCATGTGATTGTTCATATGCTTGAATATTGGTCACTCATCTTGTACAATGCCAAGGTTAGTGATTTAATAAGCCTCAAACTTCTGTGTAAATGACAGCTTACACAGATACATATGGATTAACTCTGCATTCCTTATGCAACCCAAACTTTCACTGGGCAAAATCACTTTAATTATGCAAGGGGCCCCTGTGGGCTCAATTCTGATCTCACACTGTTTTTATAGTAGTACAACTCAATTCATTATGAAATTACTTGTATTTCAAAATAATATTCTTTTAACTGTCTACCTATCTATATTGCCTCATGCTAGTCAGTGAATAGCAGGAAGAAGTTAGAATCAATTGATTTTGATGGGCATTTATATGCAAAAATAAAAATTAGGTCTCCTATCTATGGCATTCGTAAAAGTTTCTGATAGAAAAAAAAGTCTTCTTTTCTGGATAGGCAAATTAAGAAGACATAGTATAGTACAGCTTGTGTACTGGATGGCATTTAGTTATTATAAATCAATTTTGTATATGAAAACATCAACACTTTGACATGGTATTTTGACCATAGTTTAAATACATTTCATTTCATCTAAGGCCTAACCATAAACTAGATGAGATCTCGTATCATCTAAACAGTACTGAGAACACCAGCCGAATGACACAATTTACCTAAAAACTTGGTTCCAGTTACTAATATATTACAGAACAAGATTGTTATGTGGTACTTTATGAATATATAATCTATATTCACATTAAAACATTGTAAAATACAATATGTAAAATTTCAAAACTGCTGGCATAAACAGTGCATTTATAAAAAAATCTTGGTAAGAAAATATACAGATTTAATACACAGATTCAAATATACACATGAACACAAACATAATCCCACTTAAATATAAATAGCTTAATCTGATATTAAAACAGAGCAATTTTAGGCATATCTTTTTAGAAATAAATTTTAGTTTAATAAACTGTCTCACATATCTATCCATAAGACTGCAGCACTTATAACCTACATATTAAAACAACATCATGTATTTTAGATAAAAATCTACAAGAATACATATAAATGTGTAAAACTGTATGATTCCATATCAGTGCTATGCACAAATAAATGGTTACAAGGTTACAAAAGAGATGTGACTCCTTTTATACCACATATTAATGTAATTTTCTTTCGCTGTATTTACTTTTACAAGTATGTTATACCATACATGTATCAATCTCTATAAACCTCCACATATGTATTATGTTTTCTTGTGCATTTAAGATTTCAAATGATCTAATGTGAGCTATGTGAATAAAAAAGTTACACTTGCTTATTCGTGACCGTGGACTCTTTCTACCTGCATTAGCCTTTTTTCTTATTACAAATGTAATACCTTTTATATTGATATTGAACAGTGTTCAAAAGAGTACTTTTCATGTATAATATACTTTCATTACACAATGGAACTAGTAAAAAATAAGCTGAAAGATAAACAATGCCAACATAAATGCAGTATGATTTCAGTTAAATTGTAAATATGTTACTTGATGAGGCAGTCAAGGCACAGGAGAAAATTTTACTACCTTTAAGATACTGACAACTGGGATCTAAGTGGCAAAAGCATTATAATATCAAATTTAATGTATACAATGGATTTTAGTGAAATCAAGATAATTGTTAGACAATGTGTTAGTTATCAAATCTGTTATTCCTGGATAACAAATACTAGATGCCTTACTAGGCATAGGTATATATAAAACCAGCAACTTTGCAAACATTACACTATGTATGAGCTATGGAATATAGCAGGCTACTATTTTGACTGTACAAACTCATTACATCTCTTTGTATATTTTACACAGTATGATCACTGGAAAATAGTATAGTCTTGTAGCCACCTACTTCTCAATAATCCTACTGAAAAATATTACTTTTAAGCAATTCCTCCTTCTCCCCAAAGGTTTGTAATGATTGTACTGTAATGATACAGTAAATAGAACTGCAACTGTGAACTGCTTCACAGAATCTGTATGAAGCAGAGTCCATATAAGTACACAGTTATGTTTGTTTAATTTGTTCTCAGTCCTAAATACAATAAAGTATAAGGACATTAAGACCTGATCTTACATTCCTGGCAAGTCTAACATTCCACAAATTTGTGGTTCATTGGAGATAAAGCCTTTTGAAGGAATTGCCGTTTATGTCTTTTTAAAAAATCTAGAAATCAAACCTGAGCAACTACAACAAACGTATATGACCTACATACGTTATTTATTTTAGCATAATATTGTTTATTGGATACTAGAAAAATGCAGCTATGCCTAAAATATTGTACATGACATATTTCTCGATCTGATGTGGCATCAATTATTGTTCACATTTGCCTTAAATTTTTACAGACATTTGTGCACAGGACATATTTAGCTCCAGTTCAAATGTGAAAATATTTTTATGTATGAAATATAAATATAAAATCTCCTTCAAATCAAGCCCTACTCTTGGTAACTTCATGGACACAGAAAATATGGAATTGTCTTGCCAAGAAATCTGAGAGTTTGTCATTGCCTTCCTGAATTTTCCCTCTGCTTGGTCTAGGTTATAGTCCTTGGGTTTCTGGGTGGTCTCTTATCCATGTACTAAACAAATTTGACCCTATCTAGTTTTTTAAGATCAGCCAAGGTTGACTAGGTTCTGTGATAAAAGTGTGAAAATCTACAAGAATTCCTGAATGTGTATATACTTAAATAAGAGGAGCAATCAGTGCTGACTCTGTTTTCAAAAACATTCTTAAATTCTCATTTTTGTAAATTCTACAGTAGAATTGAGCATCTTTGATACAAACTAACAAATACTTTGTAAACTGATCTTCAAAGTACATTCCTAGAAAATCACTATCTCTTGCTTTAATCATCCAATATAAATCTAGAAAACCCTGCTTTACAGGTCTAGTGTAAAGTATTTTAAAGATTTAGAAGCTGTTCTGTAGATTATTATAAAGAAAAATAGTGTAAATGAATCTATTCCAAATATTCATTTACATAACTGTAATATATACTGGCATAGTCAAGGCAGAACAAGAATAAAAATCTCCTGCTATCAGTCTTTACTTTTGAAAGACCTCAGCCATAAATTAGGTATAGGCCATTTTCTATTATCTTTTTCTCAGATCATTAACAAATGTAATAGAACAAGTTGTAATGCTATCAGTGTTATAGGAAAAATCCTTTGAAATAGGATTTCCATGTGTGTATGTGTGTGTGTGTAAAATTGTTAACTACTTGTAAAGAATCTAAAAAATACATTTAAAACTATATGAATAATGGTTAACTGAAGTCAAGGTTGAGGAATTTTGAGTTCATATATATGCATACATGTGACAGTGATAAATTGCATTCCTAAGAAACACAAGTCCACAATGTCTATAGTAATATTTTATCTGGTTTATTTCAGTTATAGCACATTTCTACACAACTACAACTAACACTTGAGTGCAATAAAAATATACCAGTATGAGAGTATTAAAAATTCAAACCGTAATTATGGAGTTTATATTTACTAACTATGCCACAACATACATCAAATATAGCAATTTTCCGTAACTAACAGTATCCTAGTCTTTGACTAGCAAAGTTCCTGGACAACTAATTCTTACTGTATTATAGCAGAATTAACAGTAATTAACAGTACAATAAAATAACATTAAGTATGTGTGCATTTTATTGTTACCAACATTAGAAAGATTCTGCTTTTTGCATAAAAGCTAGTATTTTTGCCAAAATGAAGCCTTTTCGTATCACAAACTAAATTATATTTTTCAGCAATGGAATTCTACAAAGAGACACATATTTGAACATAGGAATCTCATTGTTAATATTAGCTTCTCTGACATTTCCTTAGTTTGAGCTATACCATAGTATATAACTTTCAACCACATTAGGACCCAATAAACTGCTACTACAGTTACTATATTGCAGTTTATCTATAACCATGAACAGAACAGAGAAATAGAAATATTGGAATATCAATTATTTTTCACAAACTGTTATTTGCACAAAAGGGGCTCAGGCCCAGAACAAATTAAAATATTTTTAAAGCTATAAATTCATAGCCATTCAGGTGAACTCTAAGTATTTCAAAAGTAAATACAGCTATAAGAAAGACCAAAACAATGGTCAGGAGTTAATACAGAGAAAACACCATGCCATCTTGTGTCCTTAAGTGGTTTATCATAACACCTGCACCACCCTTCACCAAATGAGATTTAGCCGTAGGCTGTATTTAAATATGCATATCAAAGCAAGCAAAAAATAAATCTTGAATAGCAAATTAAAGAAATGCTCATGTTTATCCTTAAAAGTGTCAGGTAAAAATCCACAAATAAATAAGTTTATTCTATATTTTTATATGCTCATTAAAATTTCAAAATTTATTATTACTGAGTATTAATAAAGTATTACACTTTATATTAAATATGTATGCATGTGTACATTATTCTTATCTGTACCTTTATCAAATGTATCCTTAGGGTGATGTTAACATACATATCTAATAAGGCACAATTCCCAAATGTACCTCAGTGATATAACTATTAATTTCCCAGTTGGTGTTCTGGTTGCACAAATTATTAGTTCCTTCAAAAAAAAAAAGTATCAGGGTGCTAAAGTAAGAATAGTAGAATCCTAATGTCTAGAGCCCAATGCCCTATTATTTACGTAGCCTTTAAATAATTATAACTATGAAAGTGGTAAAGCCTGACAGGTTTAGGATAGGTTAACACATTTGCCTAAATTTGCTCTTTTACTATTGGAATGGTTCAAAAAGATTATTTTCTATGAAGATGGTTATATTATAAAATGTGAGTCCCCTGAAACCTCATTTTATCACTGTAGTTGAATTTGAATATTATAACAGAGCACTTCAAATTGGCTTGACCACTCACCATCTGCTTGAGCCTTAAACAGTATAGTTTATGTAATCTCCTTTAATATAAACAACAGCAAGGTCCATTTCTACACGTCCACTTAAAACAAACTTACACTAAAAATGTTCTGGGAAGACATGCAATATTTTATATATACATATTTGGCTCTTTCAGGATGCCTGCAATTTCAGGTCTAATGTTCCCATAGTTATGTATGCCCTGATTTTAGTTTTAAACAATAAATATTTTTGAAACTATGATATTGCTTCATAGACCTTAGTAGCTATAAATGATATAACAGAACTTTGAGGAAACATTCAGTGTTTCCTTGCTTATATGCTTTGACAGCAATAATTATAAAATGTCATGAAATCTCAACCAGGAGATTTCCAAAGAAACAAAAATATTATATTTATTTAAATATAGAAATGGTCCATAACAATTAGTATTTTTTCTGTTGTTATTAAGTATTGTCAACAAATATAAAACAAAAGCAAATATTTAACTTTCTGCCAACGTATTTTGAAAGAAAAAGAAAACAAATAGAAAATATTCTTTATTTTGTATCTACTTTTCATAGCAGACTAAAACTTATTATAGATTCTTGTACATAGCACAGGAATCCCTCCGTCAAGTTAAAATAATGTTCCTTCTATGCTATTCTTAGTTTATACCGCTTGTTTTATGAAGTTATTTACAATGCCTATGTAAACTCTCCTCTCTACACTCTTAGAAATAAGTTATTATTCACACTTGAACAGTGTGTCTATTTATACATTTCTAAAGTAAATAAACTTATTAGCGTACGTAACAGGTTTTCATAAGCATTTCTATAAAGCATAACAGCTCATGTAAAATGCCATTCCCAGACATATTTGTGCATATTCAACAAAAACAACTCACTGAGCTACTACTAAAGTGTTAAAACCAACAGCTAATGTGTAGTTACTCAGTCATAATTATTTGCAGCTTCTAAAAGGTTTTGTAAATAATTGGCATCTCAAGATTATTGAAATTTATTATGAAGCTTCAGCCACTTGGCAACATGTGCAAATTTCAGTGATAAGTTGCAATAGAGAAAGTAGTGTTATTATTTATGACTTTGGTTCAAATTAGTACACAATAGCTAATAATTCTGCCTGGATAAAGGCAGATTAAATAACTGAACAATTTCAATTGTCTTTTTTTGCGGGGGGGCTATAACATTAATAACAAGGGTCATAAAGCAGAAAATATTGCCTATTTTTATTAGACAGTTTGTCAACTCTTCAATTTGTCAATGTTGTAAACTTGACATGATAGAACTTAAACTCTCAGTAATAAAATATAAAGGAAGATTTTTCCATCAGAAACTCAGATTTAAACAATAGCTCTGTAACAGGTAACAGAGGTGAATTTAAAGTAAACAATTTCAATACACAGGTGATGATAAGAAAATCCTTAATTAACAACAGTCCAGGACTGTTACTATTAATTACTAAATGGGTAAGAGCCATTACAAATTATTGAAAAGACTTACATGGTCAGCTAAATTTGTGGATGATCCTGAGAGTTCTTCATGGTCAGATTTGGAGCTGCCATCTCTTTCATCAATAACTAGGTCTATGGGCATTTTGCCTTTCAGACAACTAATGTACCGATGACAGAAATTATCACACAATTCATGAACCTGAATGTAACATTTAAATAAAGGAAGAGAAAAAAGAGATGCATTTTTAAAAGAGGGAGAAAGCAAAACTTCTACACTGCAACTTGATCTCCCCCCCCCATTAAAAAAAAAAGCACTGTGATCTACTATTCCAAGAGTAACTCTAATTAAGAGGCATATAGTTGAAGCAAGGAAACAATAGAGAAATTGTTGCAGCACATATTATTCCCCAGAGACTTGCTTGAGCAACAAGTTGGGGGATGCACAGCTATTAAACGTTAGCCTATTCTATAGATAGAAGAAAATCCGATTTGAGGATATTATCAGAAGCACTGAGACCTGGATAAATAAAACATAAAAACATAGGCAGTTCAGCCAAGAAAAGTGAAGGAAAGGAGGTAGGAAGAGAGCAGTGTATGTATTTTGAAATCTCTGGATGAGTAAGGAGAGATTTTTAGTATAAAATAATTTTCTTGTAGTATTTAGTCTTTTCATGTGATTCATAAAATGTTGAGAACAGGGGGTCTATAATCATACTGAATGGTAAGTTGCTTAAAATATTATCCCTGATTCAAATTATTTGCAAGAAGGAAACAAGATAGAGAATAAAAGGACATAACAGATACTTGAATGAAGGTAGGAAAGAATGGATGGGGGGAGGGAAGAAGGGGTTAGGAAAAAAAAGAAAAAGAGCCATGCACTTTTGGTTTAGTGTCAGGATGTGCTTTGTACCAGTTACAGTGTTCTTTTGAATTTCCCCAAAGGTTGTAGGAGGCCAGGAGGAGAAAAAGGAAAAGAAAGAGAGGGAGTGCCCCCTTGCTCTTACCTTTTCTAATTCCAAAAGGTGAAACCTTAAGACTTGTATCGCTTGTATCATCTGAAAGAAAACAGGGAACAGAGGAATTGTCATATAAGGGAGAGAAGGAGGCAAGTCAAGGAGTGGGGGATTGTCAGGGCACGCTCTCATTATCCAGGATTTTAGCTCTTTGGACACGCTTGGCCAATTTTGATCATCAACTTTAACCTAAAGCACTTGATTTTTTTTTAAAAAAAAAAACATCAAATCACACATAAACACACACACACTTAAAGAAAAACAGCAATAAGTGGTTTGCCAAGATGTCATCCCCTGTGGTTTTTTAAAGTCTGCAAAGCAACCAAGTGCTAAACATCCACTCACCACTCCATCCGTTTTTTTTAAAAAAGAAAAAACAAAGAAGGCAAGGTGAAATGGCTTCAAATGAATGATCTGCCTTCACCTCTTTTTTTTTCCAAGTAGATTTCCAGTACTTTAAATATTAAAATTGGACAAATTATCAAAAGAATTGTACTCAGCAGCTTCAAACTCTTTTCTGAAGCCATGATTTCCTTCTCTTTTGCTTCTCAGGGCTTAAACCCAGCTTTGCAACACATTAGGAGCTCAAGTATCTGTTGTCGTCCCCTTTCTATGTCAAGAATTCGAGTTCCTTGAAGCCCCTGGGTAAGAATAATTTCTTTTTCTTTCAGAATCTTGGCACCTCTACAAACATTTCTCCAAGTCCCCCTTCGTATTAATTATTTTATTTTAACCAAGGCTAAGCACTTGGGGTCTCCCAGAGCATAAGAGGTCAAAATAAAAACAGACAGGAAGAACCTTACCAAATTATCCAATTCTGGATTTGAAGAAAAAAGTGGTTTTTCTGCCCGAACCTATATGGGAGGGGGGAGGGGGGAAGAGTGAGTAGGAATCAGTGTGTATTTCAGCTACCTTAAAAACTCTCTATTTGTTGGGCCTGTGTCCCCCACCCTACCTCACAGTCTAATTGTAACAGATCAAAACATGAATTAGTTGCAAGTTCTTTTCAATGCCAAAGAGACATTTGGAAACTTAGGCCACTCAGGGCCAGCACCATTCTTCCTATCCCACACAAGCTTCCTTCTCACCCAGTTCACATTTTCAAGGGAGGGCTGAGAAATTGGGCCTAACAGCCCTCGAATTTATCTCCCCCCCACCAATCTCCTTTTAACAATGCCCCCTTCCTGTGAGTTAAGGGAATCCTAGAAGGTCTCCCAGCAGATCTTTCTTGCAGCCAGAAGGGAAGAGGAAAATGGGGATGATAGAGAGGTGGCTGAGCAGAAGGGAAAGGCACCCAGACCCAAATTGCCAGGAACATTTTCTCCTCAGACTCTCCAAAGCTCCCTCAGAGCAAGCGCCGCCCTCCCCTTTCCCCAAGGCCTGAGGAGCAGCAGGCCTTGTCGCGCGGGCCTTCCGAAGGGGGTGCCTTCTGAGGGGAGGTGGGGGGGTCTTCAGCTTGAGGTGTCGCGCGCTCAAGGTGGGGGCTGGGTGTGAGGGGAAGGGGCGGGAAAAAGCGGGGAGGGAAAGAGTTTCGACCTGTTTGGCGAAGACGGCGATGTCCTCGTTGAAGGAGTCGGAGGAGCAGACGTCTCCGCCGGCCACTCCGGGTTCTCGGGGAGTGCAGGTGGCGAGCTCGCACTTTTCAAAGACCAGAGCTAATAGAGGGAACAACGGGTGCCTGCCGGGCGACGACATACAAAGAGAAAAGGAGGGGAGAACGACATTAAGAGAGAGGGATAGGGGGAAAAAAACGAGAGGGGAAAAAAAGGGGGAAACCTAATCAACAAGTTTCTTCAAAAATAAAAGAAACATAACGTATCTCCACGCGCAAGCTTAACATCCCCTCAGCCTTCCCACAACTAAAGGAAGGGACAACCCGGAGCCAAAAGTAACACAACACATGCAAACGTCTCCCCACAAAAATCCTGGGCCAGAACCGAACTCCACAAACCCATGTGCGCCAACAAACACAATTACCCAGCCCCAGATTGCGCTGTGAAAGTCCCGCAGCTTTTAAACCTAGCAAGGAAACGAGCAGAGCCTCCGCTCGTCCCGAAGACACGATAGTACCAAACGCGGGAAGACTTGATTTTTACCCAAAGTCTGAAGCTGTTTCTTATTTTGGTGAGAAGTAACAAGAGCCACGCTATCTGGGAAGGAAAGGAGAAGAGAAAGAAGGGGATCCCGGGGGCGGTAGAGACTGAAGAAACGCGTCCAGATTAAATATCGACTGCCCCGTCATAAAAGAGAAGACGACTGAATAAATTCCTCTCCATTGTCCGGCCAGCTACTGCCTGAGGATCAGGATCTAACTGGGCGATACGTGCGTTAAACCAGTAAATCCTTTTCCTAAATCTTTCTTCCTAGTGTTAATTGTGTCACAAGGGCAGTTATTGCATGCTTTGAAGAAGGAAAGAAAAATGTCACCTAAATAAAACTTTGCTGAGGAGAATACATTTTCCCCAATCTTCCCATACTGCCACCCCGGCTTTGTTTTCAAGGACTAACCCACATTTTACTTTGATTAATTCTGCAGTTACAGAGCAACATCTAAATAAATAAACAGCACAACCTCCGCTGATTTCAATAGAATTTGCATGTGTGTAAATGAGCCTGGGGAAGCCAGGCTTTCTTTTCATTTCTAAGAGCAGGGAAGACAATAAATATTTTAAAAAGCTCTTAAAGAACTGTCTTAAAGATTGGGGTGTCCGAAGAACGAAGCAGGTTAGCCATACTGCTTTCACTAAAATATGAACGCACTTCCAGCGCGTCAAAATAACACGCCCGTCAATCCCTGCATCCTCCGTGGGATTTCTTAGCTGAACTTTCCCATATATTTGTCTCGTTTTTAACTTAATCGACCTAAAATGTTTTTATTACCTACAGAAATGCAGAAAGGGATTTATTGTGATCTATATTGATCTATAGTGACAATTACACGTGTCCTCTAGATTTCAGGAAGAAAACCGGAGGAGGATTTTAGAAAGGAGAGATTGTTTAAAAAGCACTTTACAGTTCTCTCCAAAAATCTTGTGCCTACCGCACTCTTTGTGCAGGACGGTTATTCCTCTGCCCTCTTTCCTGAAAGAGACGGTCTCTCCAGCCCTTTGCACATATACACACACACCGAGATACACATATGCTGCAAGGAACGGGCCACAGCGCCTGCCTTGCCTTGCTTTGTACCTACCCATAGATTGCATCCTTGTCCCGCTTCAAGGCGTCATTGACAGCCGATCCCATGCTGGCCGGCATGACATTGGGGTGCGGGGCATGGGCTCCATAATGCTGGCTGGCATGCAGTGGCGGCCCGTGGTTCAAATGGTGTACTGGGGGGATCGGCCTGGGGGCGTGAGGGTCTCCATACATGGAAGCAGGTACCCCTACTCCGTCCATCCCGCCGTAATGAGGCAGCTCATCGTACTGTCAAAAAGAAAATGGGCCAGAAAAGGAAGGAAATAGAACCAGAAGAGAGAGAGGGGAAAGCGAGAAAGAAAAAGAAAGGGGGTGAAAAGGGGAAGAAATAAACAAAAACAAAACAAAAACAACAGAAGTCAGAAGAGAGTAAAGCACCCAGGCAAAGTCAGACAAAACAGAGCAAAACTACAAACCAGGACCAGCCACAACAGAGAAGAAAGCGATACAAACTGAAATCAAAATAAAAAGTGCAGTCGACAGAGCTGGGGGGGAGGGAAGGCAAGGGAAGAAGGGGGCAAGGAATGTGTGTGTGTATGTGAGCCGGTTGTGGGGAAAGCTCTATCGAGGGCAAAATACGGGAAGGGGAAGTGTGAAAGGGAAGAAGGAGGAAACCGTCTACGAATTAGAGGAGACGGGGCCACAGATAAACGAACACCCCACCGCTGACCAGATTAATGCTACGGAGTAGGAAGGGTAAACAAGGCTGAGAAGGGAGAGAGGAGCGCGAGAGAAAGGGAGCAAATAATCTGAAAGTTACCAGAAACATTATTTAGTCGCAATTCCCCCTTGTCCTTGTCAAAATCAGAGATAAACCAAGCAGCAAATGTAGCTGTATTTCCCAGACAGCGGCAGCAACAGCCACAGCAGCAGAAGCGGCGGCGGCGGCGGCGGCGGCGGCAGCAGCAGCAGAAGGCAAACCTTCCCCCCTGTAAACCGCGCGCCACTGAGCAGTTAGAGAGGAGCAGGGAAATCGCGCTGTTGGGGGAAAAGCTACAGAGGAAAGAAGCGTGGAACAATTGCACACGCACGCACACACACACACATACACACACACAGAGGGAGACAGACACACACACACAGAGAGAGAGAGAGGGAAGGAAAGAGACATAGAGGCACACGCACACACAAAACCGGTGAATAATTTTTGCTGCTATTTGTTTTGTTTCTCTAAATAGTGGCCGCCATGAGCAGCAGCAACAGGGAAAGAGCAAATCCGACAGGCCCCTCTTAAGAAAGGATTTATACGTAAGGTAAGTGCTGGAGATTTAAACCTACCCTTTGCGCCATCAGTCTGCGCTCCAATAAACTCCGGGATGTGTCCTATAATTAATATCCCAGTCCAGTAACACCACCAACAAAGTGACTGAAGAAGAAGGAAAGGAAGAAAAAAAAAACCCTTTTCCCTTGTTTGTCCGACCCACTTATAGAGTTCTCCAATACGCGTAAATATTCATAAAGACAATCGTTATAACAATAAAAAGTAGGGAAAAATAAACCACGTAGAGTTTGTCTGTTTCCCCAGCGTGCTCTTCTTTATTTCCCTTTTCTGTGTCTTTCCTTTTTTTTTTTTCTTCTTTTACGTAAAAAAAATTATGGTATTTTTTTTTTAAAAAAATAAACATAAAAGTCGTCAAGCCCCACACTGAAGGTTACGATCGGCCCGTCAGCAACCCACATGTAACCAAACTGTCGTGTCTCATGGCTTTTTGCCACTCCAGCTGTCAATCAAAGCCATGGAATGTCAAGGTAGTGAATGAATGATGGCTGGTGATGAAGAAGAAGAAGAAGAAGAAGAAGAAAAGAGGAATCTTTTAACCTCGGGATTCTTCTCTCAGTAAGTCCGCGTTTGGGATTTTGCTTGTAGGAAAGCTATAGGTTCTTTAAAAAAAAAAAAAAAAAAACTACCGGGAGGGGGAGGGTGGGATAGGATGCGAAGAAAAATGGAATAGTTTGCAAAACGTGGACTTCCTCCGTTCTTTTTGTGTGCGTGTGTATGTGCGTGGTTGGGTGAGTGTGTGTGTGCGCGCGCGTTGTTGTTGTTGTTTTTTCCTTTCCCCCTCCCGGTAGGTATTTTGTCTCCCTCTTCACCTCTCCCTCTGAGATGAGTGAGTGTCAGTAAGTGTTGGCAGGTTGGCTGCTGGCTGGCTTATAGAAGAGGCTCAGTTTTGCGGCGCTGATCGGCGGGAGAATGAAATGACGGAACCCGGAAGTAGTGGTGGCCATAGCCAGTCCTACAAGAGAGACACATACAAGGGAGAGGGGAGAGGGAGAAGAGAGAGAGAGAGAGAGAGAGAGAGAGAGAGAGAGAGAGAGAGAGAGAGAGAGAGAGAGAGAGAGAGAGAGCGAGAGCGGGCGAAGACGGGCGAGCCAGCTCGCGCTTACAGTTTGCGATATGCAGAGTATGCAATCAGGGCTGTTTCCACGCCACCCGGGGTGGGGAGGCGGGGGCGCGATGCAGCACGTTCACAAATCTCAACCAAGCCGGCTCGCTTTTCCAGATAGGCACGGAAAAGTGGAAGGATACAGAGGGAGCCTCGGGAGGAGGAAGAAGAAAACGGAGGAGGAGAAGCAGGAGAGGGAGCAAAGAGAGAGAGAGAGAGAGAGAAGGGGGGGAGTGGGCTGCGTGCGTGCGTGGGAACTGCAAACAGCCCGAAGGGGGTAAAAAAAAAAGTATCCTAGAAGCCTAGATCTGTTGCTTTTCTTTCTTTTTTTTTTTTAATGGAGAGATTTTACCCTTCGATATCCTCCTTTGCCTGGCCGCGCTGCTTAGCCATCGCTTCGCCTGGTGTTTGTTGCTCTCTTCTTCGGAGGGTAACCCTGAGTCCTGCGAGGGTTCAGTGTCCAGGAGAAGAGCCGAAGGAACTCGGGCAGTGGCGAATGTTTGGAAAGAGGCGCGGGCAAACTTGTTCTGCCAGCGGAAACTCCTAGCCTGCCTTAACAAAGTCCGCCATCCTTGTCAGTAGAGTGCATTCAAAGAGCTGCCTGCGCCGCGTGTTTCCTTCTGTGTGTGAAACTCGCTACCTTTCGCGGTTGCTGTTATTCCGAATAATTTTCCTGGAGGGGAGCGCTCCGCTTGGCACCCTTTACTCTGTGCTCGGTTCCCTCAAAGTCGCTGTACGAGGCGGGGGTCTACGCAGAGGACTGAGAGAGTGTGGGGAGGAAAGGCAAGGAAGGGCATCCTTTTAGGCTGGGTTTTGGCGCTGCTTGGGCGTTACAAAGCGAAGGGAACGGTCCCCTCCTTTCTTTTATTCCAAATATATTAATGCACTTTTTATAATTGGGACTAATCCCTCTTGAGCTCGCTTTGCTTCTTCTTTTGTAGATTCTGTATTCCTTAACTGGGGCAGTGATTATAATTCTCTGTTCAAAACAACGTAAAGTCGCAGCTATTGTTGTAGGTATTATTACGCTAGCTGCAGCGGTTATTCCGCAGAACTAGTGCGATGGTGCCCTCTGGTTCCTACGCCCAAGTCAACTTTTGAAAACACACCCAGCAGACTTTCGCGGCCCGTCTCTCTCGCTTTTTTCCCCCTCTCCCACGGGCACTCACAAGCGCTACCTCCACGTTAATTTTGGTGAGAAGTGTGTGTGTGTGTGTGTGTGTGTATGCGCGCGCCCGCGCGCGTGTGCAGCCTCCTCCAATCGCTTTGCTGGAACCGAAACATGCCTTACCTCAGAGCAGTCAATTACCAAAGCTACCCGAGATCATCAATCATGGGGGAATGCTTCAAGTTAAGGGGGAGGAGCAATGGTCAAACTATTGATTGCTGCAGTTTTGTACTCTCCCTCCCTCCCTCCTGCTCTCTCTCTCTCACACACACACACTCTCTCTCTCTCTCTCCCCACACATAAAATCTAAACCAGACAATCCTGGTAATAGTGGGGTTTATCAATGATTATGAATCTACTTGTGAATGTTACGGCCTCTTACATACTTGCGGCGACAGCGGCGGCCACGCATTTTAGACTGGATTCCGGCGAGAAAAAGAGAGTGGGGAGAGGGACAGGACGGGACAAGAGACTTTTCTCAGGAGCAGGTCACCGGGAGAAAGAAAGGGAGGAAAAAAAGTTGGGGAGGAAAAGCGAAATTTGCCAAAGGTACGGGAGGGAGGAACGAGTCTAAAAAAATGCAGCCAATCTTTTCTGGGCTAGGGAACTAACTCCCGAGGTCATCGGAGCTCTCCAAAATGATGAATGATTGAGTACCTGCGATGATGATAGTGATTACCGGAGCAATTAAACAGTTTGATTAAATGAGCCATCATAACAATGCTGTCTGCGGGATATCAGCCCTCGCTTATAAAGAAAGATAGAGCAGAGAGAGAGAGAGAGAGAGAGAGAGAGGCTCGAGGAACGCCACCGGGTAACGGCTTCGCTTCCCGGGAGCGCTTAGCCTGGCAAGCTTCGCAGTTTGAGCTCAGCCCCCGAACCGGCAGGCGAAAGAGCTGGGAAAAGAACTGGCGAGACTTTTTTAAGCCTGACTTGCGCGCTCGTTTGAAGCTTCGAAGAGCCACCTTTGGTGTGGGGTGGGGGAGAAGAGGGGGGTGCCTGCTTTTACTTGTTCTACCCCTTTCTCCCCTCCCCTCCCCACTTTTCTTTTCTTCTAGAAGTCCTCTTCCAAGATTAAAGCGATTCTTCGGAGCAGCCGCTACCCTTCTAGGGCTCGTTCGCCCGGCTCTGCGCAGAAAGGTGAGTAAAAACAGCCCTCAGTACGTCGCTTTCTTTCAAGCTGCGTTTAAATCGGTTCCTTTGCAAAAAGGACTTATTCGGGGGCGAAAGGGGTGGGTAGTCCTACCGTATTTTCTTCTCTGTCGTAGAAATCGGTAACGCGCTTCAAGACATTCTTGGTAATGAATACTTGGCTAATCCTTTGGGTGCCCGGAGACCTATAGAGCAGTGGGTTATGCAAATCCTTTCCTACTTTTGCAGCTGAACCTTTCTAAGAGGTTGCTTTAAAAGAGATCTACTTTGTCAGGAATGGACTTTCTGAGGTCTCTCTCCCCCCCCACCTTTCTTCCGAAAATGTCACTTTCCTAAATTCTTTGGGAATCGCATTGTTGTAATATTGTCAACCCAAGTCCTCATTATACAACACTTTAAAAAAAAACTGTTTTCTATTAAAAACGGGGAGAAACATATATCTATATCTATATCTATATAGAGAAACATATATCTATATATGTCTCAGTTTGGATTGATTTGGCAAGAAGTGGGATCGGCTTTGCCGCCAGTTTTTTCCCCTTTTAAATGCATCTCTGAACATATTTCCTGTACTAGGGCTGCATGTATTGAGTAGAGTAAATGAATATTATTGCAAAAAGAGCTCAATATACCACTTAAATTTGTATACCAGAAGCCTTTAAAAAAATCTAAAAAGTTAACGAGAAGAGATATTTGCAGGCTCCAGTAATGCTGCTTTCATTTCTGTTTCTCCCCTCCTTAAATGAATCATTCCTGTTATATTTCAGTTCTTTTAAAATACAAGGATATATATATATATATATATATATATATATATATATATATATATATATATATATATATATATATATATATATATATATATATATATATATATATTTAGTTTCCTGGGAGACTTGAAGTTACCCTGAAAAAAATGTTAAAACAAAGAGGCAACAAACAAAAAGATGACTAAGTATTTCATTCTTTCTTGTGACAAATCTAAAGCAACAACAAAAGGATTTCTTTCATACTTTTTTTTGTGAAAAATCAAAAAAAAAATATTTCTGTCACATGTTTGTTAAAAACCTTCAGGTAGGTATTTGAGAGCATTAATTGTCTTAATTTAGAACCAGCCATTAATAAATATATATAATACATAAGTAATTAGTTTTGGAATTCTGAATCAAACTTTTAAAAAAGGGAGAAAATAGTTACATTTGCAGGAGGTTGTGGCAGGATAGATATAATATTGGTCTTGAAGCTGTGAATTCTTGTTGCATTTCCAAGCAAGTTTCTTCAGAAATCAGGCCCTCAGTTTTCAGTGGGACTTTCTCCTGGATTTACAGCTATAATGAATTTTAAGATAACTGATCTTGTTGTGAAATGCAAAAATAGTTTTAAAATCCCAAGTAATGTCAGTCATCATCACCATCATCAAATTAGGAACCCTGTGTAGAAATGCATCTCTGTCAAACAGTTGTTCCTCCAATCCAGTTTGTGCTTCTTTCTTTCTTTCTTTCTTTCTTTCTTTCTTTCTTTCTTTCTTTCTTTCTTTCTTTCGGCTGGAAATGGTTTTAACAGGCAGTAAAATTTCATCTTGTGGTGTCAAATTGGGGTCAGTTTGGGGTGAGGGTTCTCAGTGTCCGGGAAGGAGCTGTCCAGCTGTGTTAGGATTCATTAAGGGCAAAAGATCTGTTTCAAAAAAAACAATACAGAGACAATCAGTGAGCTAAAGATCCTCTCCAATTTGCTTTTTGCAAGTGTGCTAGAGCAAATATAAATAGTGAGACCCGGCATCTCTTCAAACTTCCCAACCAGCTTCTTCTTTCTTAGAGGGAAATCAAAGTGTATTTTGAACAACCAGACATTTCAAAGGATGATAACGTCTGGACCATTTGGATGTCTTTTTATTATTTTAAAAATATGCTCTTTTGCAAATGTGACTCATCCAACAGGTAACACGGCTGATTCTGAAAGTATATATGCGTTTTTATTTCAAATTTGCTCTCTTGAGATGCCCTGTAAATAGAAAGGGATTTGGAGAAAGTAGGCTGAGATGAGATATTAATAAAAATCCAGAAATACTGTTTTTTACTGCTATTGGTACAGTCTAATAGATGCTTTCTGGAACCATCAATTTAGAATTTCTAACTGTAAAAGTATATGCAACTAATCAGGTTCATTAAATTCATGTGGCTTAAATCCTCTTAGCTGTTTTTACATCTCTTAGCAGATCACCACCTCACTAGAAGGACAAATAACTTCACCCGTAATCTTGTTTGTAACTTTATTCAGTGTTTGTTTGCCAGAATGAAGGGATTTCCCCCTTTTTGCTTTTGGATTAAGCAAATTACATTTGAAGAAATGCTCTCGGTTTTTCATAGGAATTATGGCTATTTCTCAATAATTTACTTTGAACTGTGACTAAAGATAGAGCCACAAGAAACAAATCAGATCAAAGGCAGGGATTGTTTAAAAGTTTAGGCACCTCCTAGTTTTTTCTGAATTTGGAAGGAAATTTCAGTATTTTCTTTTTCTCCAAATTCTAGCTCTAAACACTGATCCAAGAACCTAAGTTGATAACTAGGGATGCCATTGACAAAACTTAGTCCACTTATATTCAAATTATTTGCCTTCAGCTGAAATTCACATATTTTTGTTTCTGGACTAGATTGGGCTTGATGATTTACCTCAGATTTCTGCAAAGGAAGAAATTAAATTCTGTAATTAGTTTCTCCTCTCCACCCCATCCCCGCCCTACCCCCTCAGCACTGCAGACAATCAAAGATCATTCTGCTCTGGCAAATAAGTATAGAATAAAATATTTAACTTAATGTATGAAGATATTAATATATTATCTTTATAGTGACTCAGTTCTCTACCTTTTGAAATGCTACAGGTAGGAAATACTTCTTTTTCTTCCCTTTTCCTCCCTTTTCTTTCATGTTCTCACCTTGTGACTTATTTCCCCCCCAAATCCTTTCCTTCCAACAAAAGTCAAGCCCTACTCATCAGGTGAACTCTTACTGACCTCTCTTCCAGGGCTCTGGAGCCCTTTGAAAGCTGGTTTAGGAGAGCCCTCGTTAAATTACTTCTTGGACCCTTTCTTTCCCTTTCCTTTTTCTTCCTCCACTTCCTTTTCTGTTTCAAAATCAACACGAACTCCAGTTTCTTTATTCACTTACAACCCTCCATTATACTTCCCAAACACTTCTAGGAATTAACATGGCACTTGTGGAGTGGGCTGCCCTCCTCCTCCTTCCTTTTACTTCTTTATCTCTCCTGTTTATTCTGTAAAGATCCCACTGAACTGGAGGAGCGTTTCAATAAACAGCCCTCTAGCGCTATCTGGCGGGACTCCAACCGTTTCATCAAACTTTCAGCTTCTCCTCAGCCCCTCAAGACGGCCGCTTTTCCCCCCTTCTGCTTTGTACTGGTAAACGGCTACACAACTGGAAGTCGTTTTCGAAGGTGCTGATGCTCCGCTTGGTTCCAAACCAAGAGTTCACTAACCGCAGAATGTCAGAAGATTAGAAACAGGCTTTTGCGGCTTTCTTTTCCCTCCCCTCTCCTCTCCCCTTAAATAGTGTCCGTTATATCATCCTCAACACCACGGTCGCCACTACCATCCTCCTCCTCTTATGTGGCTTAATTTCTAATGTTCCAAAATCCATCGTAGGATTTTTTTCCCCCAACGCCAAAAATGCACTCATGAAATCCCGTCCCTGTTACTCCTTTAATTTCTAGACAGCGCCCGGACCTTGTGGCATAAGGTGAACCCCTAATCCTCGCCCTTTTCTCCCCCGCTTTGCTTAAATGCAACCTTCTCCTCGGGTTGAGGGCAAGGGGGCAGCCGGTCCTTTGTATTCTAGATTTGGAGGAAGGAAAGGATCCCAGCGCAATTTCGTTTTCCGAAGTCCGATCCTTGGAGAGGAAAGGGGAAAAAAGGCTATCCCTCAAATGCAAAAAGGGGCCCAGGACGAGGCTAGCTCGGTAGAAGGGCTGCTCGATTCCTGGCAAAAGGGCTGCCTGATTCATTTAAATCAGGGGAAACTTAGATTTCTTTGAACACAAGGACATCCTAGCGCTCCCAGTCTGCCCCCAAAGGACTGGAATATTAGGTTGCCTTTTCCCTTGGGTCTAATGGATCTCAGATAGCTTTGCGTATTTATTTGCCAGGAAAGTCTGTTCCAGTTCAATGGGCTTCCTTTAGGAGAAGAGCCGCCTAGGCTTGCGCGTAAAAGGAGTTGTGGATCGTGCCGGAAAGAACCGGATTCCACCGCCTACAGGCGCCTACACCGCCTTTGGCACCCCTGCCCAAGGCCCATCCGCCGAAAGGAAGCCCCATTTGTGGGGGATGAAATGCCTGAACTGGACCAGTCAGTTTCAGAAAGAAACTGAAAGAAACAGAAAGAAAGAAACAGAAAGAAAGAAAGAAAGAAAGAAAGAAAGAAAGAAAGAAAGAAAGAAAGAAAGAAAGAAAGAAAGAAAGAAAGAAAGATACACTTTGTAGCCGGCCCTGTCCAGCTCTTTCTCTCTCTCCAGCACTCGGGTCGCCTGACTGCACTTTTCATTTTCTTTTTAATGAATCTCCCCCTCGGTGCCCTGCACGGAGAAAGTAATCCTGGTGATTTTGTGCTACTTGCAAAAGGGCCTTTTGGTGATGGCCCTGCCGAGGCTAAGCTCTGCCGTAATTAATTGAAAACAGTTATTAGGTCGTCATTGGCAATAGCGTAAATAATTACGATAGGTTTTTACTTAAAACTGACCGGTCACCTGGGGGGAGGGGAAGAGAAGAGAGGGAGGAATCGATTGGAAGGTATAAAAATGATGGATCAAAACATCAATGCCGATTATTTGAAATATTGTAGTCGAATCTTTTTTTTTTTAAATTATTGCTTCCATCGGTTTAAGTGTCTGAAAAGTGCAATGTTCCAACATATATTTATGTTGTCAATAAAATAACGTGTCAAAACTGTCACGTTTATTACAGCGGGGTTGTAATACATTTCGGAGTTCCTCATTTATATTAAATCGCCTACTTTTCTTCGAACTGCCCGCCACAACTTTGCCTTCTATCCAGGAGAAAAGCTGAGAAACCCTGGCAAAGTGCACGAAGGATGCCGGGCTTTTTATCCCAGCAGAAGTAGACAGTCAAGCCAACCGTTTTCCTAAATTCCGCTTTGTTTCCCGCCTTGCCCGAAGGAAGCTTTCGCCTCGCTGGTGGAAATCCAGACTGTTGGACGTCGCTTTCGAGCCCAACCGCTTTGGGCCTCTAAGCCAACCGAGTCCCGTTACAGGAGCCTTAAACAGCCGCCTGCGGCACAAAAGGGGCTACGGCAGACCAGGCGCGCCGTGCCGGATTCGGCCACCCGAATCTACCTGAATCGCGCAGGGAGATCCGAACCGCGTTCCAAAACGGCCGAGCCGGCAATCAGCGCCTTCGGATGTCTCTGACCTCGACGGCTCCGCTGTGCAGAACCAAAGCGCCCAAGGCGCAGCGACCCCATCATGCCGCCGAGTCGCGGATATCTACGGAGACTCGGAAAAGCTCCCTTGGCTCCGCGCAAGCCGCCTTTAAAACGCCCGCAGGCTTTTCGGAGGATGCGCGTGCCCCAGGCCTCCAAGCTGCCCCGGGCTGACTTTGAGGCTGAGCGCTTTCCATGCCGATCTACGCGGAAAAGCGGCGGGTCTTCCGCCTAAAGAGAGAGGGGAGAGGAGAGGAGAGAAGAGGCGGAGGCGGAGGGGGGCATTTTTCACGGAGTTCTTGGGGACTTTGGATGGCGTTTCTTCGCAGACTTAGCCCCACAACACCTCCCCAGACCAAAATGCCTGAAAGTCCGAAGCTATACTTGGCCCCACCAAGACCGTCGGTCTTAAGTATTTCCCGATGATATGTGTGTAATGCGATGTTTTTGTTCTTTCTTCTTCCCTTTCAGGAATTCGCAAAAAGAAGCTGTGTGGATTTTAATTTATTCCACCGACTCTCTTCCCCCAACAATCCTTCCTTCCTTCCTTCCTTCCTTCCTTCCTTCCTTCCTTCCTTCCTAGGAAATTAAGCAGGTGTTTGAGAATAGGGAGGGAGAAAGGTTTGGGTTTCAGGAGACAATTGGTTGACTTTGGCCTGCCTCCTCTCTTTCCCACAGATGGTTTCCTCTCTACTCAGTGGCATCCAAAAACTCCCCAGAAATCTCAAATTGAGAACTGGGTCAAATGAAGCCGCGGAAAAAGAGCCGCTAATGTCGGCTGGAACTTGCTTTATGGGTGTTCTCCCCACCACACCACACCTTTTTTTTGTTTTGTTTTGCTTTGTTTTGTTGGCGAGAGAGAGAGAGAAAAAAAATATCCATCCCTGGGAAGTGGGACGGTGATAGTCACAAACTCTCTCTTTTTTTTCCTTTTAAAACTTTATGGCATGCTGAATGGGGGAACCGGGAGGGTGGAGAACAGCTCTCCTGTGAAAATAAACTAAGCAGGGACAGAGGCGACAGGCGGAATGAATCAAACGGAGGGCCATGAAAAAAAAAAAAAAAGCCGCTCCAAATTTTATCCCAGCTTCAGTCCTGGTTTTGGAGCAGGGAGGAAACCCGGTTCTAACTCTCCCTCATCCCCTTCCCTTAAAAACACGAAGCATTTAACAATTATCCCTTAATCGGCTGGCAGGTTGGCCACAAATGATGCCATTAAACATCAAAGACATGCTTGGGACTTTATCTTTTAGCCATAAGAGGATTAATTTCTGTAATTAGAGTGGGGAAAATATGTACATAAATAAGTATCGCTCTCCCCATCTTTTCCTCTTGATCTTACGGATTATTATCGGCGGTGATGGGGGCGATTCTTCAAGTTTCGTCTCTTTATTTGATAAAACGAGGAAAGAGGACTTGGGGACGCCGAATCTCGCGTCCCTACCCGCCCAGGAGCCCGCCAGGAGAACCGGAGCTCTTTTCCGAACATCCAACAACGGTGCGGACAGATGCCAGAATAAGGCTGCTTTCTTCCCGAGGACAGGAGGGAGAGGTTAATTTGGGAGGGTCAGCTGTGTTTGCCTTTGTTGCTCTTGTCTCTCCCTTCTCCCCAAGCTCAAGGCAGAGCTTCATCCTCCGCCTTCCCGTAAAATCCGCCTGACCTTCGTTCTAACCTGTATGAATACCTCGTTTACCTAATGACTTTGTGTCAGGCAGGCAGCAGGTCACTTTCCTTTTTAACCTTTCCCATTGCTGCAGTAAGCATTCTGGGCGATAATGAATGGCTCTTGGAATAATCGATGCCCATTTTATGAGCCCTGACAAACTCAAGAGATGGACATCTTGTTGCAGAAACGTGGCCTCACCTTCACCAAGTGGCTTCCTCACGTCCGATAAGAAACGCTTCTCCCAGCGAGCAGCTCAGCCGGTCCCTAAACTTCCCTCTGCAGAGGTATCCTCAGGTAGGGTTTAAAAAAAAAAAAGTCAGGATGATGCCCACGATGGTGCGATGCACGCCAAAATCACATGGACTTTCGATAGCATCGTTGTGGGCATCATCTTGACATTTTTGACCCTTCCCGGCAAATAGTCCTGTGATAATAAACTTTCCTGGAGTCCAGGCTGACCAACAGGCAGGTGATTTCACGTGCTCATTGTTTGCTTGATGCAATCCGAAGTTAGCTTGCCATTTCCTTCCTTCAGGGTGCTTTTTCCAACTTACAGCCTTGGCATTTCCTCTTGGTCTCCCATCCAAATACTAGCCAGATGTAACCATGCTTAGTGCGCATGCTAAGCAATTTTGGGACCAAGGATAGGACATCAACCAAGTGGCCTGTTTTGTTGGTTCAAATGAACAAATGAATCAAGCTAAATAAATCCAGGATGCAGAAGGATTTGAAAGTAAAAGGATTGGGTGACAGAGATGTGTAACAGTATTAAGTACTGTTAAGTAATAAATTAATATTAATATGAGTGATTATGAATATCAGTATTAATTGAGACATTTTTTATCCAGACAGAAATTCCTCAAAAAGGATTTTACCAAATTCCTAGTTCTTGCCTGCCTCTTTTTCTTTTTGAAAAATATCAGCAATCCATTTGAGCCAGATGTCCCACTCCATCTTTCCAAACACACTCCATCCCTTTCCTTAGTTACACAGCAATTAAAATACAAATTTGCCCCACACCGTCCATCCTTCCAAGAAAGCAAGGGTGGTATTCTGCATCATCATTCCAAGGGCTTCTGATCGCAGGATTGGGTTCTCAAATAAACAGGATCTGGGGCAGGAAGAGATGCTGGGGGTTGTGATGACACTGGAAGGGGAAAACAATTCTTAGATAGCCTGTCTCTTTCTTAAAAAGAAGCTCTGGTAAGTTCTCTGTTTTGACCATTTAGCTTTCATTTGGACTGTTAACTCACTTCCAGTTCAGGCAGAATAAAGAAACTTGAACCTATAACTATGGCAAACATAAAGGGGAGGGGAGTTTCTCCCCCCCCACCCCAAACCACATCCACACTTGCAAACAAAACAAGCCAACAGCTCTGGTGAATGTCTGGAGCTCTTCAGACTTGCTGTTATCTGCTGGTGTTAGTCAGAACTGAGAATAGTTGCAACCCTGTTACCCTATAGAATAATTAATACAGATTAAAACTTTATTTTTTTTAAAAAAATACACCTATAACCATAAGTTTTATTTTCTTTCATGGTTATATTAATCGTTGCTTTCTTTTCTTTTTAAGATACTTATGCCCTAAAGTTTCAACCTGGTATTTTCCTTGGCACTGATCCTCACAGAAAAGTGGATACTGGAGGTGGGGTTGAGAAGATTACAAGATCTTGTGATAGTTTTACAAAAGTATTCCTAGGAAAGTTTAGACCAAGTTTAGACTAAGTTTAAATCAAAGGTAGGGGACTGCTAAACTGCAGGAATTATATATATCCTTGAGTCAATTCACAGGCTAATTGAAATCTCTCTCTCTCTCTCTCTCTCTCTCTCTCTCTCTCTCTCTCTCTCTCTCTCTCTCTCTCTCTCTCTCTCTCTCCCTCCCTCCCTCCCTCCCTCCCTCCCTCCCTCCCTCTCTCCTTCCCTCTCTCCTTCCCTCCCTCTCTCCCTCTCTCCCTCTTTCCCTCTCCTTCTCCCTCTCTCTTTCTCTCTTCCCTACTCTCCCTCTCCATATCCCTCATCCTGTCCCCCTCCCCCTCTCACTCCTTTATGGGCTACACTACCATCAGGAACCAGGATGCAGATTTGATAAAGGAGCAGAAAAAGAAATAAAATTGACAAAGATTTAATTTGTTAAGGTTGCAGGAGAAAGACAGAATGACTTACACCATTTTCAGCATCAGGTACCAAAATAATTTCACTGGATTTTGGAATTTTGCTCCTTGACTTGAGGGAGGCCTTTGATTCCACTTACATTTATTTATTAGTGGCTCAGAATGTGGGAGTTATTTACAATTAATGAGAATTAGTTGAATGGAACTTGCACATGATCAAACTGTTTGCTGTTGTCACAGCAAACCTATTCCATCCCATAATGTAAGAGTTTGAAGAACCTGAGAACAGGCAGTCTTTTGTCTTATATGTCCCATGTTTCACTTTTATCTGGAATACCAACCAAGAGAAATTCTTCTGAGACGCACCAAAAGAAATGTGATATACACATGGAGTTTGAGCTTCCTTAATGGCATTCTGCAGAATGCCATTTTTAGATCAGTAGTACATCTGGCTAAAAATTATCCGGAGAAATGGGCTGAGAGAAGACCTGATTATAACTCAGTTTCTCTCATATAGTAAGAAGATATTCAAATATATGAGACCTTTAGAAACTTGAGTAACTAAGCCATCACACATTTAACATTGCCTGATATTAAATAAAATAAAATACATGTAGTAAAATTAACTTATCTATGTTTGAATGTTAATGATTAGACATTTGTAGAAAACTTGTCAGTGTATGGTATGGTGTATGATTTTTCCTGCATTCATCTCTACGACACTCCTTCAACTATTTATTATGAATCCCATTTTACAGTCATTTTACAGAATCTGTAACTTGTTCAAGGCCATTAGATAAAAATCCTTGACAGAAGTGTGGTTCTGATATTCAATTTTATTGGTGTACATGAATAAAGATGAAGAATCAGCTCTGTTGGTTTCTGAAGATAATTACTTTAGCTTGCAAGTATAAGGGCATATGTCCCCTTACTTTTGGTAGGTTCACATGCATGCCTGTTTAGAGGTAAGCACCATAGAGTTTAATGGCTTTAAGAATGATGCTTCAGTCCTGGAAATAAACCACATCATGAAACACATTAGCAAAGCATTTTTTCACTCACTCTGACCAAAGACTATTGATTTTAATAGATTAGGATTGTGGTCAGAGGACTGTGACACATACATGCATAATAATATAACTTCAGTATTTAATGTAGGCAATAATGCTAAGTTATTTGTTTTAAACTGGCTAATTTCTTAAATATTCCAATGACTCATATACAACAAATAGTATATGATAATAGTATTATTAAACAACAAATTGCTAATTATTAAATATTATTATCATTAAATATAATAATAGTATTATTGTGGCCAAATGAATACATCCTCAGTGGTAATGTAGAAAAATATGTTCATATATGACACTATAATATTTTATACATTTTTTTTTTCATGGCTTTTTTTTTTTTTAATTTGATTTATATGCCGCCCTTCTCCGGAGACTCAGGGCGGCTTACAATGCGTTAAGCAATAGCCTTTATTCTTTTGTATATTTTATACAAAGTCAACTTATTGCCCCCACAAACTGGGTCTTCATTTCACCTACCTTAGAAAGGATGGAAGGCTGAGTCAACCTTGAGCCTTGGAGAGATTCGAACCAGCAGAAATTGCAGGCAGCTGTGTTAATGACAGGGTGCACCAAACCACTGTACTATCAAGGCTCTTAAAGCTTTTTAAAGCTCCAGTGCAAGCACCATATTTTGGGGACATTGTCCAATTTATTGAACATATTAATGCAAGGTGGAGATTTAAGCATTACTTAAACTGAGGAGTTAAAAGGTTTTTTTGGATTATACCCCCATTTTTTTTAAACAGTCTAATTAATAGTCTAATTAATTCAAGAATAGTTCTTTCTGAAAATAGCCTTCTGCTTCACAGTTTGCACCCAGTGAATTCTATATAAAATATTCAAACGGAACCAAATCACAAGGTCAAGAGCTACACACATATCTTATGAAATATGCTTAGGGCACATGTGGGTGAGGCAAGAGGCAAGTGGGTGGGCTCAAAGCATAAACATGATTGTCAAGAATTAAAGCCAATTTCAAATATCTCTGCACTTTTTAATATTTTGTACAAGTATGTCAAAGTGCTGCTTATTTTATTGTGGGATAGTGCTTACAGACAAATTAAAGGATACATTTCAGGGTATATGATGCTCATCAGTTATTCTCTTTACTAGCAAAAGCAAAACAATTGGACAGATTTTTTTTTCTACAGAAGGTGCATTATATTCTTCTTTAAAATAACAAGCAAAAACCCTTTCTTAATATCCAGTGCTGTACCCATGCAATCAATCCTTCTCTAGGAGAACTTAGAAGGACACAAAAAGACAAGCGCAGGACAACCAAAACAAGATCTATTTTATTTGGTAATAAAGTCTAAAACTATTAAACATTTCCCAAGCTCCAGATTTAATCAGACTTTAAACTTTTCTATTGTTTTCAAAAATGGTAAAAATAAATTAAAGTCCAGTCATAGGGTTCATTGTAAAATTGGGACTTTAACATATTTAAAATTGTAAAATTAACATATTTAAAATTGGACTTTATGATATTCAACTAATCTAAGGAAATGCAAATTAGGGCAGCAATCCTATACAACTTTACTGTAGTTGGAAGTAAGTTCTATTGACATTCAGAAAATGAAAGTCTTTCATGTTACAATATTGTACATCAAAATGATAGGTAGCTAGGCTGTATCAATTGAATCCTATTGCCTATATTAGCAGGAAAGGTACCCGATGAAGTAAAAGAAAATCTAGTTCTTATAAGCTTTCTTTCAATGTTAATAAAGAGAGAAATTCAGATACTTAGCAGAAATAACCATATATGCAGAAAAAGCATACACATGAATTGCATACTAATGATTCCGAATCATATGTAGTCAGAAATGATTCAAAATAGCTTTATCAACAAAATCAAGAAATCAACAAAGAACAAGACAATGTCAAATAACACAAGTAATGGCATTTGATTAGAGTAAATTGTGATATAGGTGGTAAATAAAAGAAATCAATATTTTTTGTAATTTTATGTTCTGGTCCTCCCATACTCTCCATTGTTCAAAATCTACCAACTGATCAAATACCACTTTTTCTCTCATTTAAAATAAACAATTTTACAAGTATTTTGACTGGCCAAAGTCTTCTATTGTCTTTGATTGCTTTGCTAAACTTAAAAAAAAAAAAGAATTATGAATAAATACAGACAAATCAATTAATATCCAGTAAAGTCCCATTCTATTGCATGGAAACATATACCCATGGAATATTTTGTTCCCTGACTATTGGGTGTTTAAACACTGTTTTCCACCATTTACTTAAATGGTGGAAAACTGTTTTCCACAGTTACTTAAACTGTGATTTGTTAACTGTCATAATGGGTCCTTTTTATACAGAACATTTACCTATATATTATAGGCTTATTAATCACAATGGCTAGGTGTGTACATCATGTTAAAATGAAACCAAAGAAACCATATTATGCCTGAGCCTGATGCCAAGTCACTTCAGGGAAATGAAGTTTCATTTTCTCTGTTGTCACAGCCGGCCCTCCTCCTTCATTCAATCAAGGAAGGATTTTATTTTACTCTGTGAAGCTTTCCCTGTACATGCGGGTGCTGCAGCAGCCATGGATTACGTTGGACCTTGGGTAAAATGTAATTGGGTAATTTTATATTACTCTGCTGATTGGAGGTATTAATAAGATAGGGACAGCACACAGAATAGGGCTTTTGACATTCTTTCTAACCCCTTAAAAATAGCATCATTCTGGATCACATGATAGAAAAAAGGAAGCTAAAAGTTTAGCGTTGGCAACCTTCTGAACAACTGCCCAACTGCATATCCCATGGGAGGATTATTATTATTTTGTATCTGAAGCCTTTGGCTGAAACTGGCTCGTTTTTCAGTTTTGTGTTTCTTTCGTTCCCATCTCACACCATGCCAAATTAGGTTCTGATTTTAGAAAGTTTGGTTTAAGATCTAAAAGAGACAGACAGAAAGACATAAATGAGTTTCTTATATACATTCTTAACAAAATTCCATTCAGCTGGAAATAATTAAAAAAAAGAAAGATACTTTGATTGCATTGTTTTTTGGGGGATAATTTTACTTTGCATTCCAGTCTGAAGATAGCATAAAAATGCTTATAAATAAATTGTAACCCTTCTTGGTTAGATGTATATTTACTGATCCAGGTACCGATCTAAAATTATATCCACTGCAGATGATCCAACTGATATTTACTGGAATATAAGCATCCAGTGAATTACATATGTTTAAAGCAATTGTTGGAGAACAGCAAAATCTTTTCAAAGACAGCCACGATAGCCATTTCAATCCAAACTATTTCATATTGGCCAGTTTTCAGTGTGACTAAAGTATCAATATTTGGAAGGGCCTGAATGGGTGAATTAATGTGGACATTTCAAAAATAATGATTGAAGGAAATAATGATGTGCTTATTGACAATAATTTAATTTCATTGTGTTGGATTTTAATCATTTACCCATTGAAAACCAACAAACTACTATGTTTTGCATTGCGTTTCCTCAGCTGCTTGGCATTCAGTTTTCTTCCTGGGATAATTCTGATGCAACATTTTTACTGGTTCAAATCAGGTAATTTTAAACACAGTCACCGATGACCTCAGAATTAGTGGTGGGTTCTACTGGTTCTCCCCGGTTCGGGCAAACCAGTAGTGGCAGTGGCGGGAGGCTCTGCCCACCTGCCTGGACATCATCATGGGCGCTCTTTGCATGTGCAGAAGATTCTGAGCATGCGCAGAAGTGTCACGCACACGCTCCCAATTCCGAACCAGTAGCGAAGGTAAGTGGAACCCTCTACTGCTCAGAATCAAAATAAACTGAGATGGCACTTCATTCTTTTATAAGAAAGTTGTACAATCTTTGCTGTACAGGTAGTCCTCAACTTACCACAGTTCATTTAGTGACCGTTCAAAGTTACAACGACCATGAAAAAAGTGACTTATGACCATTTTTCATACTTACGACTTTTGCAGCATCCTCATGATCATGTGATCAAAATTCAGGGGCTTAGGAGCCGGTTCGTATTTATGACAGTTGCAGTGTCCCGGAGTCATGTGATCAGCTTTTGCAACCTTCAGACAAGCAATGTGGAATCCACATTCACTTAACAACCATGTGACTAACTTAACAAACACAATGATTCACTTTAACCACTGTGACGAGAAAGGTGGTATAATGGGGCAAAACTCTCTTAACAAATTTCTCAGCAACAGAAATGCTGGTCTCAATTGTGGTCATAAATTGAGGACTAACTGTCCTTCTCTTAATAGGTGAAGTTGGCAATTAACCCACGTCAAAATATTATGGAAGGGGAGACCTAGATGTCAAATAACTTTGGAAAAGGTTAACCTCATGTCCTTACCAATCCCCAAGATGGTTCTGTTAGGGAATGAAATGTCTCCGGTACTTTTCCAATATCAAAGTACACTTCTGGGCTCCATATTTAAATTCCAGGCAGATATGCTTTTATAAATTCTGAACAGTGACCAAAGAAAAAGCCACTGAAAAACGATTCGCTCTCCAAAGTGTAAAACATTTTACTCACACCTTCAAGATCAGGGATGGAACAGATTTTCCGAACAAATATTTGATTAAATGCAGTTCAATATTTTGAGCACCAAAATGGGTTTATATTCCTTGCTCTAACGTGACCTGTGGAAGAGATGCTTTTTAACTTGCAGTCATCATTTATGAAGCAGTTATTTCTACTGGGAAAGAGAAAGCATTATTACAGAATAAAGAGCAGTTATGGAATGTTAATACTGGAGTAAGTTAGTATTGGAGGGATGTTATTTTATAATTACTTGGTGCCCTCCTGTGACTCTTCCTGATTCAGTCAGATTTGGCAACAGTTATTCATGTCTCGGTTTCATTTTTCCTTGACTACTGCAGTGTGCACAATATTCCCAGGGAGGCTTACAGCAGACAATTGCTATTATGCTATTATGGATGGCTTTTAAGATTAAATTTACAAAAAGAACAATGGGCAGGGTACACGTATCACCCGACTGGTCTGCTGCCCCACCTTTGCCAGTGCTTCCTTTTCCCTCTTTTCAATATTAGAATGTGTCACATCAGAAAATACCTCTTTTCAATTAAGCTGAAAAGCTTGGGGAGGTTTTAAACCTTCACGGTCATGTTCCTTTCTTTAATTTTGGGAGGGAACTCAAATTTTGCTCTGATCCATAGGCTGCCAATGCAGGAACTGTAGAATTGCAACCTAAATTTCTCAGTATAGTTAGAAAAACGTAAGTGGGTGTTGAATATGCAATTCTGTAAACCTAACACAGATGGTCTTCATCTTAAGACCACAACTGAGCCTAAGATTTTCGTTACTAAGCGAGACATTTATTAAGTGAGTTTTGCCCATTTTACAATCTTCCTTGCTACACTTGTTAAAGGAACCACTTGCAATTGCTAAGACTGTAATACGGTTAAGGGACTCTAGTTTCCTCGTTGAGTTTGCTTGTCAGAAGATCACAAAAGGTGATTACATGACCCTGGGACACTGCAGCTGTCATAAATACATGCCAGTTGCCAATGGTATGAATTTTGATCATGTGACCATGGGGATGCTGCAATGGTCTTAAGTGTGAAAAATGGCCATAAGTCACTTTTTTCCCAGTGTTGTTGTAACTTCAAACAGTCACTGAACGATTGATTGTAAGGCAAGGACTACCTGTAGTAACCTAAATAAATATAAAGAGAGGTAATCATATTTTAGAATTCATGGTTGAACACAGATCTGCATATGAATTCTGACCAATTTATTTCAAAACCTTAGGCAGTTCTGTTTCCTTACCATTCCTGTCCTATCTGAATAGCTATTGCTCATAAGTGTTAGGCTGAGATGTACAAGAGAATGGGATTGCTTCCCATTCTCTTCCAAGTAATAAACTCCACCCTACTGACTTGCCCTTTCCTCCACCTGTACAAGTGTTAAGGTGAATTGAAAATATTTTTTTCTATTTAAAGCAGTCTTTAATTGAAAGGGTAATTAGCACACGTTCTATGGATGTGGTGGGTGGTACCAACAGAGAGGGAGGTGGCGTGATGTGGCAGTTTCCTGGGAAGAAGGGAGCATATTCCAAGGATGCACCAAGAGACAACATAGCCACAGCTGGATAGGAGACAGAGGAAGAGTTAAAACAGCCATTCCCTAGAATCTCCCAGGGTAAATTCACTAGAGTGGGAGTAGTAAAGATTTACACCGGCAAGATTCTGTCTATTTGATATGAACAAATAAAGAAGTGGACTGGATTATTCTACTTTGTCGATCAGGGCCTGACGACGGAGCAATTTTTAAAAAAAAATCACTTGTATTCTTGTTACACAGCTATTGTATCTTTCTGTTTCATTTCTCTTATCTCTCTATCTTATACGCAAACAACTGCAAGAAGTGATAGTGTAAAGATGACTGAATATTTTAAAGATTACTTTTATATATTAAGATACGGAGAATTCCGGATCTGCGTACCTTCCGTCACGCGCTTAAGATGTTCTTATTCCATCAAGCTGGCCTGACCTAAACTTTTCCTCTTTTAAAATGGAATTTTAAATTTTAAATTTGGTTTTAAATTTATTGGGGTTTTAAAATGTTTCAGCCAAATTTATTTAATTAGTTTTATCTCTATTTTAAATTTTGTATCTATATGTGTTATTTTATGGCTGTTCACCGCCCTGAGTCCTTCGGGAGTAGGGCGGTATACAAATTTAATAAAAATGAAATGAAAATGAAAATATATTTAGAGCAAATAAATGATATTTTGAAGTTTGACTACAGAGTTGCTTGAATCTGAACATACTAGCTGAGAACCTGGAAGCTATGAAAGAAGAAGCATTATTACTGCTTGCCAATGGATAAGGCAAGGATATCTGCAGGAGAGATTAAAAAAACTCAAGGCAGCAGCCACGCCCACACAATCAAAGTTATTTTTGCATGTGTGCTATCAACTGTAGTCACTGCCTTGACTTTTTTGCCTTCCTCCTCCCCATTCCCCTGTGATAATATCTATATCTTTTCCCCATGCAGTTTCCTGGAATTCTTCCTGGAATAAATATTTATTTATTTATTTGTACTGCTGGACTCAAAAGTAACATTTTATATTGTAAAAACAAAACATGAATAAAAATCCTAAAACTAAAATAAAACTCATGCAATACAAATACTCCTCGACTTATGACCCCAGTTGAGACTGGAACTTCTGTTGCTAAGCAATGCAATTGTTCAGTGGGTGAGTGACACCCATTTTTATTGGTACAGTCATTAAGTGAATCAGCATTCACTGATGTCATGAAGCGTATCACACATTTGTTAAGTGAATCCAACTTTCCCCATTGACTTTGCTTGACAAAAGCCAATTAATTATGTGACCCTGGAATGCTGCAACGATTGTAAATTTGCACCAGTTACCAAGTGCCTGAACTGTGATCATGTCACAGCATCAATCATAAATGTGAGGACTGGTCATAAGTAATTTTTTTAGTGCCACCATAATAACTTTGAATGGTCTTGAGACAAGGATTACGATAATACATCCAATGGTGACCATCCATTGCCCAAAGGACTTTTTCCTTTTAAAGCTATCTAATAGCAATAGCACTTAGACTTATATGCCACTTGACAGTGCTTTACAGCCCTCTCTAAGTGGTTTACACAGTCAGCATATTGCCCTAACACTCTGGGACCTTATTTTACTGACCTCAGAAGAAAGGAAGGAAGGAAGGCTGAGTCAGCCTTGAGCAGGTGAAAATCGAACTGCCTAATTCTGGCAGCTGGCAGTCAGCAGTAGTAGCCTGCATTACTGTATTCTAACCACTACACCACCATGGCTCTTGTATTAGATTCTCTGATACTCCAAAATATAGGAATAATTGTGTAGCATGGGCATACAATTAAAGATCAGTAATCAAAAAATGTTCTTTGTTTCTGTTGGAGAACATTTGCATTCATATGTAGTTTAGGATCCAGTTCATTATATTTTAAGAAATCAACCCACTTCCTAATATAAAAAAACACAGTGAACAAATGATGCCAGGCCTTTTCTTATTCCCTAAATTAGCATATTCACTAGTCTGTTTTTTTGATCATTTATATTACCTGAACTTCATAGTAATACAAAATATAGCTGCATTATCTAATTTCTACATGATAAGGTAGCAATGCACAAGTACTGTAGATTGGTCCAGGCTAATTAAGGAAATAATAATAATTCAGTTTTTTTTTTTAAAATGGAAATGGAAAAATATAAACCAGTGGCAAAGAGTGACCTATTTTAAAAGCTAATGTCACTCATTGACTATAACAGGTATGGTGAATAATTAGAGGACATCAGAGTTGTGCTTCAGGAAAAATATTCAATACCGTAATGTCAGGATACATTAATGTATATATATTGCCAGACCTACATGAAAAGGGACAACGTTACTTTTACATCAGAGAAATTGCAATTAATATTATAGGAAGTTATGAAGTTATGGAAAATTTACAAATCATATATTTCTAAACTCTTCAGCAATCCTGTTCAGCAAGTCCCTGGGTTAAAAACACCCCAGTTTAAGGACAACCAAAGTTAAGAAAGGAGCTTATTGTAACAAAATTAAAGTTAAATACACAAGGCTTCAAGTTAGATAAGCAATGGTGCATGTTCATTACACTATACTACCCTGTTTTCCCCAAAATAAGACATCCCCTGATAATAAACCCAATTGGGCTTTTGAGCGCATGGCAATAAAGCCAAGTGCTTATTTCAAGGTTCAAAAAAATATAAGGCAGGGTCTTATTTTTAGGGAAACACGGTACTTGTATAATAGTGTATAATGTATAGTGTTCTGACTAAGATACAAATTCAACTGAAAGACAAAACCTTGAGAATGGAACTAGGTTCTTAAACTGAAGACTTAAATTATATTCATATCCCTGAGAATAAATCCAATTGGGACTTAATTTTAAGAAGACATGTCAAAGATTTAAGTGTTTAAACTATAATTCTGTTCCAAGTTATCTGAGACTAAGCACCAGTCATTTTAAAGGCACTTCTTAGCAGACATTTAAGGACTGTTTAAGAACTTTAATAGGTTTAGGTCCGGAGTCCCCAGTCTTCATTATAGCAAATTCATTAATTTCTAGCAAGTTGCATCACAGCAAAACCTGTAAATAGCTCTGAGTGAATTTGCAGGATGCCCTAAACAGCCTTATAGATCTTTGATTTTAATCCAAAGAAAGTTAACACAGGGATATATTCTTTACTGAGACACAAGTTAGTGTTAATTCCTTGTTTATTTCATTCATTTCAATGGGGCTAAGATCTTCAAAGAGATCTATGTATTTTTAATTGACTATGTGAAATGTTTTACCTGTACCCATATATTATATATTCAGCATAAAAGCTTTTGAAAACGTATAAAGTATGCAGTTATATGCAGCATATTTTTGCTGCCATCTGGCAGTCAGCCAGATTTTGGCAATCCAGATACAGTATCCCCAAGGATGACAAAGCCTTGGATCAAGATCATATGTTGAATATAGAAGGAGCTAATTCTCCTGCTTTTAAAAGCAAAATAAGTAGAAACCTGGGAATCTTTTCTCTTTGTGGATGTCCATATAAGAAAGAAATCTTGTTTCTTCCACAGCTGCTAAAAGCAGAGGAGTTCCTTGCAGAAAAATAGCTGGCAACCTTAATTTCCTGTTGAGTAATTAAAAAAAGATTCCAGTGTTGGTTTTTCTACTGCTGAAGGAATTAAAGAGCTGCATAAAACATGTGGATAAGTAAGACATGCAGTGATTAAATTTCTGGTAGTTTATGGATGGCAAAATAAAGACCATTATTTAAGATTGACCTAAGCAGGATATGTTTCCCCTTCTTTCCTGTTGATGTTTACAAAAATATAATTGCACAGTCAGAAAGTGAGAACAAATACGGCTTAAAACCAAATATGTCCAAAGAGTATGCTTACATGGCTTATTACATAAGATGAAAGCAACAGTTTCACCAGTTGTTGGAGAACCTAAAACAAGTTTTACAATATGTGAAAAGGATAATCTATAAATGATTGCAAAAAAGATCGTGTCCCATTTTGACTATTACAGATTCAGAACAGGATGGCTTAGTTCTTTTAGGTTTTTTTTTGTTGTTGTTGTTTTGTTACAACAGTATGTAGCTGTATGATATGCTTTTTCTCTTTATCGCCCACAGGAAACGTGCCACAGTTGAATCTTGCTGCTAGAGAAGGGTTGCGAGGAAACAGTGCATCCTTTGGTTTCAACCTCAAACTCTGGTCATGCTCTTTTTGAGAGATGAATATGTTCCCGTGAAGTTTACTCATTTTACTTTCTAAGTAAAAACTTTTAATTCATAACTGTCAGTGTCACAATTAACTCTTCTCTTATACTCGACATTTCTACAAATGGAGGTGATAACAGTATGTTGCATTACGTAGTGATTCTGTTTACCGTTTCACTCACCTATCAGCCAGGGTCTTTTTTATGATTTTCCATTTTTTGACCCCATCCATTTTTTTTGTCTCCCTCTCTCCCAACAACTACTCAATATCCTGTAGTCAGTAAACACACCCAGTTATTGTTATGGCTGATTCTAACTTCCATTGCAGCTTGTATATTTTTTCCTAAATGATTTTTTTTTCTATTTTTGCATATCTATAAGTTCCAATTGCATTTGTAAATCAGCACTCATGCCTGCTATTTTTTTTAAATTTTCCAATATGATTCATAAAAATAATATTTCAGTGTCTCTATCCAGAAATCTAGAGAGCCAGTCATGAAGTCTTCTAAGCCACTCCAATTAAATTCTCCATTTTAATTATAATTTTCTTCTCCCCCATTAGTCGTCATTAGGGCCACATGGTACATAAAGTTATCATTAAGCTGATCTGGGCATTATTCTTTCCCTTTATTTATTTCTTCCCCCTTCCTTCAGATATGTACATATATAATTTTGTAAATTTTGCCAAGCTTGCAAGTATATATGACGACGCACACTCAAATAGTACATTCCTTATTAATATATGAGGTGATTCAAAAACAGAATCAAATAACATTTGTAAGCGAGTAAAATTATTTTAAACACAAGTTAAACCCAACACACCCATACTAGTGTGCTGATTGCAATCCAGTTGTTGTATTTTGCATGAAATGTATTTGCTTCTCTTTTGTTTTTGTTTTTTTTCAACTAATGCAATTTTTATCAAAACACTTCTTTACATCAAACTGGAAATAAACTAATTTGCTTCACTGTTGGGGTTTAAAGAACTTAAATGCCTGAATTTATTGTCTGCGTAAGAAACCACAAGCACTAAAAAGGCTTTCAAATACATAAGGATCAAATACTTCTCTTATTTATTTATTTTTTACATAAATTATTATGTACTGCAAGTGACATCTACTGGAGAAAACAGAACTTAAAGCCTACAGTCTGTACTGTTTGCTACTACAGTCTAGATTCAAGACCTTTAACAAGTATAATAAAAGACATAAAACACTCTTGGATTTATTCCCACAGAAATGAAAATATGCTGAGCCCTCTTTAAAAAGCAAACTTGATTATGAAAATCATTCCTTTCATAATATAAGACATTCCTCCCGTTGGAGAAGAGACTATAGTTGTCATTCCAGAATTATTCTGGGTTTATAATACAAAGCCTTTACAAATGCACTTATATTAGCTGCCTGAATGCTCTTCAGATTCATTCTCGCTCTCATGCAATTATTAAGGCATCTTTTGAAGAACTGTATGAGATGAAAAGTGGTGAAATTTGCAAGGCATTGCTGAAAAGGCCAAAGAGAAATTTGTTTGAAAATGCAGGTTTTTTTTTTTAATTCAGTGAACTCCTACCAAGGAAGCTTAGAAATTAAACCATAATATGAAGGTGTTTAAGGACAAAAGAGCTGCATTTCACAAAGCAGTGAAAATAGTCAATCTTTCCTTGCATTGATGCAGAGAATCACAAAATTCTCTGCTATACAGTATAAATCCTTCTATCTAGAAAGCTTTTAAAACTAAATATAATATGTTCCTCATATTAACAACAGCCAGATAGCTGCTGTATAGTGCTAAGAAGAGACAATAGTTCAGGTGACACTGGAAAATGTTATTAGATAGTAGCAGAAACCAAATTTAAGTTGCTATTATAAAATTAAGTTTAAGACTGCCTACTTAGTACATTTTTCAACTAATATTTAATATCACAAAATGTAGTGATGGTCACTAATTTTGATGGCTTTCAAAGGGTTTACATAAATTTATATGGGGGTGAGTTTATTAAGGGTTAAGGGCTATTAATGTTAAGGACTCAATGTTATCTTGAAGTTAGGGGAAAAATTCCTTCCAATAACAGTTTCAAGATTCCATTGCTATATTAATAATATTTTTAGTCTGAATGTTGAGTTGATTTCTTGGTCTGATCTACATATTGGGGTTGACACTAACCTTGCAAATCTGATTATATTTTACCTCCTATCCCTTTATCATAATGTGAATTAGGGATATGTCTGAGAAGGCGTTTTTTTTTTCCTGAATTCTCCCTTCCTTCCTTGTCATTTTGGTAACAGATCTCTTCTCTCTGTCAAGAACATCCTTTTTACTCTCTACAATTGGTTTGTTTTCTTGGCTATCCATGGCATTCTTAGGAGTCTCCTCCAACGAAAGCTCAAAAGCATCAATACTCTTACTATCCTCTTTCTTCAAATTCCAAGCTGCACTTCCATAAAGTCCTATAGGGAAAACCATTTTCTGCACACTTCTGATGCATCCTGATTTCTGAAATCTTTTCCAAGGCCTTCTTTGTTACTCTACCAGGTGCTAGCCTGTAGCACATTTCTTGATTTTCATAGTTGATCCTAAAAGTTGTCAGCCCCACTGTATAGACCATACCAAAAAAAAAAAAAAAAAACCAAAAAACAAAAACAAAAACAACTCCATAGGAATACTATAACTATGCTTCATTGAGATAGGCAGTCATAACAGCATTTTATGGTCTATGACCTTAATCAAGATTTGATTGATTGCAAATTTGATTGTACCTACCTTTTCCCCTTATAAATCAGGAAAATCAGGGAGGTATTTGTCTAAGCTTCTTTCCAAGTGAGGAATGCAATCCATTTCTTGGTTATGTTGAATATTTAATTGTGGCTTTATATTTTTTTCTGGTTATTAGTTTTATAATTAATTTTAAAATCATTTTAATGTTGTTAACAGCCTAGAGTCATATATTTGAGATGGGTAGCCATATAAGACTAACTTAAAAGCCAACATACTATTACCTGCATCCCACTGGCTAAGGGGTATATACAATCAGACATATCAAGACATTTTTTTTCCTGAGTTTTACATAACGTTGCTGGGAATTGTTTGATAGCTATGTATACAAATTTCAAAAGGTACTTGCAATTTGTTTTACATTTTTATATTGAAATACTAGTCAAATTCATTTTATTTTTTTCATCTTTAAAATCAAACTGCTCAGCTTTGTAAAGTAGATTTTACATGCAAACTATTCCAGGTTCAATTTGCAACATCTTCAGAGAGAGCAACCTGAGAAATTGCTACCTATCAATATAGACAACATTGAACTAGGTGGACTGATAGCTTAGTTGAGAATATGTGAGGTTCCTATATTTTGTATACTTTATGTTCATGTGTATTAAGAAATCAGCTGACATATTATTATACAACTGTTTGAAAAATCCCTAATTGTTAAAAGAAACAAATGCGGTATATCTGATTCATGTCTTTTATTCAAGTAGATCAGAATAGGACTCAGGATGACTTTTCTTCCTTTAATCATATTCATTCTAAGAAATTTGATTAGTCCAAAGTTGTTCAGTGGCCATTATTAATATATTACATAAATATGGGTTATGTACAGTCACTGAATCCCAGACTTATTTTTTTTACTATATAAAAACTTCAGGAGACATTGTTGACTTATTTATTTATTTAGTAGATTTATATGGCTGCTCATCTCACACACGTGGCTCCGGGTGGCATATTTCCCAAATACTGGACATATAGTAATAAAGCATCTCTCAGCCAGGTGACACCCAGATATACTGGACCAGGAATAATGAGAATTGCAGTCCAACAAGTCTGGTGACATCTGCTTGAGTAAGCTGCTGCAACGTATTACTTGAAAATATGATTTGTCAGCACGGTTTTGTGATGCTGCAATTTGATCTATCACATATTACAGATTGATTTTTGCTTCAGTATCCATACCAGAGTGATGGTGCTAGATTGCTCTTTTCGTCACAGTTCTTATGTTACACCATTCTGCACTGGTGTATGTGAGGATTTCCATATACATGTTCATCTGCCTATCATGTGTTTCTCAGTCTATAATGGCTACTCTGAACCAGATATTCTACCTAAAGGGCATAATATATTTTCTGCCTAGCAAAGGTTTTGTTTCACTTGTAAGTAGACCAACAATTTTATTCTGAATAAGACATACCTTGTCGGAAACTCATGGGTCAGTTCAGTTTCAGATATCTACTCAAGATCTAAATCTACACTCCAAATTAACTGACCTACTTTATAATATCAGATGCCAGAATCCAAACCAAATTGCTTTTTCTGTTTCTTATGTGCATACTCAAGCATCTTTAATTATACTGTGTCTGTACCCTGAATTAAAAACTACAACAACCAACCATTCTGCTTTGGGATTCAATCTTAGCTGAAAATTGGGCTATAAATAATAATAAATAAATAAATAGAGCCCATCACATGCACTGCAAATTAAGTTCCTTAATATTTCTATTCAGAATTCTATCACCCTATTGATTTAGAATTAGCATTGCAAGAAAAGAATGGGGATAATTCTCTTGGACCAATTTTTTAAAAAAATATTTTTTATGGTTTTATATCATATATTTCCTTTCTATGTTGAGCCATGTGCTCTCTAGGTGTCCAAGGTGTTAACATACAAGCATACAAACATCATCATCATCATTATAATCATATATATATATATATATATATATATATATATATATATATATATATATATATATATATACACACATACATACATAAATACATACATACATACATACATATATACAAACATGCGGTAATATATAAACAAATTGTCAGTGTTCCAGAAACCACCCCAACTCCAAGTAAAACTCTGAAGCAAGTGTTTTTCAAAGTTCTATTTACTAGAATAGGTAAACTGGCACATCTGGGAAAACCCGAATCTGAGAGGTCCGGGTTTTCCCTCAGTAAATAAAAACCCCCAAAACTATCTCTTCACTCCTCAGATGATCACATGCTCCAATCACCATCCATCCCATCTCGAGACATCACTCCGACCACGCCTTCTCCAGATGCAGGATCGGCCTGACCTTGACTGATAGGAAGAATGCTATTATGTCTAACTCCTATTTTCCTCCTACTTTCCCACACATGAGAAGGTGGCAACATGGAAGCTTCCGGCCTAATATGGCTTCCAAAGCTGACACAAAAATGTAATAACATCAATCATATTATAACATATATTATCTTCCATTATAGTATCGATTATATAACCATCAAAAATATTTACTCATCTGTTTTTCTTTCTCTTATAAACCATATTTCACCTAATACCACACCTCTAACCTCAATATCTGTCATTTAACATTCTGTCATCCAGAATTATTTTGATTGTAATAGTGTCTGCAGGGGTTTCTGGGTTTTTCCAACTTTGGGCATATGCGATCCTAGCTGCTGTTAGGATCTGTAGATCCAAATATATGTTATCCTTATCATAATTTCCTGGAAGCATACCCAACAAAAGTGTCTCAGGTTTCAGGTCTATTTGTTGTCCTATCATATTTTCCAGCCGTGTGTGTATTTTCTCCCAGTATTTTTTGGCTTTGGGGCATGTTGGATCCATTCTTCTAGTCTTTTCCCATTGCCTGCCTTCAGATCTTTGTGGATCTTTGTAGATTAAAGGGGCAGCATCTGCAGTGAGGAGCTTTCCATACATTGATAAACTTCCAACATAATCTGAACCATTCATTTTAGAGAGTTCTAAATTCCATAGGGAAACTGCACAACTAGCAAAAACTCCCACTTTTGTCATTCATCTCACTGCTAGTCAGTGTAAATCTCCAGATGTTATTATCTTCAAATTTTGCTGGTGTAGCAGAACTTAATATCATATCCTGCTCCAAATAGTATAGTCCAGATATATTACTCTACAGTTTTATAAATATTCCATATAACTTTATGATTTCCTCAAAAACCTACACGAAGTAACTAATAGAGAAAATATACTCCAAAGTGTCCAACATTATTTATAATGTTAACATTATAAGTGATAAAGTAGTGTTAAATGGAATCTACCATTTGAAATATGGCTCAATAATTATTGCAAAGATGTAGCGATGACTACAAGTATAGACATATTTTAAAAAGAAACAGCTGAATAATGCACAATATGTTTACATGTTTACACATTAAGTACAGTGTACATGTTCCAATGCTGTGAAACGTCAGCTACATACAGAACTTGGAACAGATTAGAAAGAATGTTTTCTGGAAAAAAAAAAAAAAAACCAAAACCAAAATAGACATGAAGATTGAGAGAACAAGACTCTGACATTCTCAGAAAACTGATCTGACCCACTTAGTTGAGCTGAGCATTATACACAAAGAAGCAATGTGAAGATAATAAAAAGTTTAAACAGAATTGTAATAATACATATACTGTTTTCTTTTTATAAAGTTGATTGATTGATTGATTAGCTGTTGTCAAATTGGTGTCAACTCGTAGAAGCAACATAGATAGCTTTTCTTTAGGATGGAAAGAGTCACCTCAGCCTAGATTTTTAGGTTATGTAATCTTGCAGTAATATGTTCATTGCAGTTAGGAATGCCACAGCTTTGATGTTATAATTTACATTTTCTTCTATAGTCCCTATAGTATTGGTACAAGAACTAGACTTTGATTTCTTTTTGCTCCATCTGGTGATGTCCATGAATATAGGCTTTGTTTTGGTTGTTTTCAAATTGTTTTAGCAATCAAGGAATTGTTTAAATATTGAAATTATAAATATATCAGAGTGATGAACCGTACCATTTCTTTATGAAATAGTGCTTTCATGTTGTTTATATACCTATTTTTATTGCTTATGACATGTTTTAGGGATTTATTTTATTTAAGAAGATATGTATTCCAAACCATTTTTTATCTCCCATCCCTCTCATTTTTAAGTCATTCAAGCATAAAGCTTATTGAGAGTAATGGCACACACCAGTGAAAGTAAAGCATGAAGAGTTTCTTTTTAGAATTGATATCAGGAATGGTCCAGTTAAAAAGAAATGAGAATGATTCTGATCAAAATAGCTAATTTAACTCCTTTTAGAAATGTCTAGTTTTAAAAATGCCTTCTAGTAATTTTTATTCCTGGAGATTGCCTGGACGAGTGGTTGCAATTTTCATGCCAAAATTTTGCAGTGGTTTGCCTTTGTTTTCTTCCTAGAGCTGAGAAAAGGTGATTGGTTCAGAGGCACCCTGTTAATATGCCTAAAGTGGGGCTAAAACTCACAATCTCCGGGCTTCTAGCCAGTGGTGAAATGTAAAATTTGTTACTACTGGTTCAGTGTGCGTGGCTTGGTGGTGGTGATGGGGTAATGTGACTGGGTGGGCATGGCCAACTTTTTTTTTTTTAACTTTTAAAAGCATTTTTTCTACAACCTCTTCAGCCAAAGAGGTTGCAGAAAAAAATGCTTTTAAAAGCCTTTGACGATCAGGCAACTCAGCTGGGATCATCAGAGACTTTTAAAAGCATTTTTTTCTACAACCTCTTTGGCCGAAGTGGTTGCAGAAAAAAACGCTTTTAAAAGCCTCTGACGATCCCAGCTGAGCCACGCGATCATCAGAGGCTTTTTTTTTCTTTTAAAAGCATTTTTTCGGCCAAAGAAGTTGTAGAAAAAATGCTTTTAAAAGTAAAAAAAAGCCTCTGATGATCGCGTGGCTCAGCTGGGCATGGGGGGGGGGGCAGGGATTTTTGCTACCAGTTCTCTGAACCACCTGCCGCCATTGCTACCAGATTGGGCATTTCACCTGGGATTCTTCTGTGAACAAAAGCATTTCATACATTTGTAGAGGCAGTGCTAGGCCAAAAGAAAACCTACAGAGGGAAATCGGGTTTAAGACCCCTTTTCTTTAGAGATTCCACTAACATCTCCTGTTCTACTGAAGTTTCTTGCATCTGTTAGGAGGCATAGAGAAACAGCAAAGGTAAGAAGTTATTGGTGAGTCCCTCCTTTGGAACAGCATCTAATCAGAGGAAATCTGAGCCCAGCCAGTCCTATATGGCTTATATCCTTGGCTTTTTCTATAGAATAAGCTTTGGTACATCACTAAGTCAATGCTACATTTGAAATATGTTTTTTTTAACAAAGGCCATTTGCTAATGTAAAATCATCAAATAATATTGTCTAAAAATTATAAACAAAAATATCAATGAAAATTCTTACAAGTCTAAAGGCACTTATTTAGAACAGCATAACAATTGTACATTATTTTAAGAGTAACGGTTTTTGCATACAAAGCTATTAACAAAAACATTTATTAATTGAATAATCTTCCCACTATTACACCTCTTATATAATTAATGGAATATTCAATTTAGCTGTAGTTCTAAAACCTGCTCTGTCATACATAACACATGATAGAGCAGTTTTTAGAACTATAGCTAAATAGTTAAGCTATAGCTAAAGCACTGTTATCATAAGATTTATTTTCCAGAGGTTTGCTTCCCATCTCTAAAATGGTGTCCAGCCAAATGAGTTTCCATTTTTGTGCCAAGATCCTGTCCCCTAATATCTACAATCATTTGAAAAATGAATCAATCAGTCGACCGATTAATCAGTCAATCAGTCTAAAATCTAGGTTTATGTACTGTATGTACTAATCTGGAGAATACCTTACTATAATTCTACTTGCCTATATCTGCAAGGAATAATTTATGATAGGCTAGTGTGATTTCCAGTGACATATGACTGATGCGAATTGAACCAAGGAAAGTTCTACATTAGTCTGTTTGAAATTAATGAACCACAGTTGCAGCTAATATTCATTATTTAATGAGGATAAGACTGAACATGATATTTTGCACTTTTTTTTTAAAAAAAAAACAAAACTCTTATTACTCAATGGGATTTACTTCTAAATGCATATGTGTACAGGTGTATCAGCTCCAGCCACTTTTTGTACACCATCCAGAACTTTCTATGAATGTACTGCAGAATTATGATGGTGCATGATTTTGTTTTCCTAATCCAGCAACAATAAAATAAAACTCTAAAGAGTTTGATGTGTTTCATTGATGTAATTTAATACCAACCAGTGAAGAACTAGACTGGCAAAGGTTCAATGAATTTAATTTTTACCATAAACAAAATAGGACATGTGTAGGATGAACAGAACTCAGTGCAACTCAAGGACTCTGTACACTTGTTTGGAATTCCAGCAGTTTAGACAGAGGTTAAATTTTCTAGTGGTTATTTAAAATTAAATCCCAAAGGTCAGTCTAAAATCAACACTAGTGGTCTGTGTGAATGCAGGTGTGGAATATCATTGAATGATTTGCATCACCTATCACCTAGCACTATTTCAGGATTAAACTATTTAGAGAAAATGGAAACAAGGAAAATATCTCCTGGAATCTAACTGACTTGCTGAAAGAGAAGAGGCAAATTTGGATACAGATATAGATACTTTGAAGTATACTAATAGAATAGATAGTCAGAAAATGTAAAAAAGAACCCATCCAAAATAGAATAATAAGTAAAATTTAGATGCCTTTGGTAATCTTTGATACAACTCTTTCCAAAATGTTGATGTACTTACCATTAACTGCTAAAGTGGACTTTGATAGTGGGCAAATATGACATATTATGTTTTAGATGTCATTTCTCCCAACCCAGGGAGAATTTTAGAAAATAGTTTGGTAAACTCTTTGAAAAATATCTGAATATTGATCTTAGCTATATTAAATTGGCAGAACCCTATTCCCAGCTACAAAAGGAGGAAAAAGGTGGTAACTAGAAGCAAGGTGGATGGAGTTAGTTAACAATAGCAAGAAGTACACAGTTGGAACGCCTAAATATGGTGTTAGGAAAAGACCATTATGAAGAAAATCTATTTATCTCAGTGTTTCTCAACCTTAGCAACTTGAAGATGGGTGGTCAATGACATTTGGGTACAGTGTTGGGTACAGTGTTTTTATGGGAAAAAAAAGAACTCAAATGATAATATAAAAATAAATGGACTTATTCTTCATCCTATATTATTGCTCAGAAATTAAAAATATAAAAGCTAAATCCAGCGGAGTCATCTGGTTTATCTCAGAGGTAGATCTTGCCATGGAAAATTTGGACATTCTTTAGTGGGTTAGTTCATAATGGACTTAATATTTACTTAATATGAACACTTAATATTTTTTCTACAACAACTAACTATAAAAATAAACTACATAGAAATATGGAATTTTAGATCGAAGCCTAAGAACACTATTTTGTTTTAAGAGAAAGAAATTTTTTGGGGAAAAAATAATGTTCAGCTATGTGCACCTAGCAGTTTTAAATAGTACAGCCCAGGTATAAAATTGTACTTTCCATAAGACAGTTTGCTATTTGACCTCATCTTGCATTAGTGATGGACTGATGTTGAACAAATGAATTAGGCAATCACTCCCCAAGCTGAGATATAATGGACTGTGATAGTAGCCCTTATATCTTGCACTTCTAAAATCTTGGGCCAAACATACAGGTGCAGAATAGAGTCTGTACTGAGATTAATTATGTCAGTCATGACTCCAGGGACCTACTCAAGCTTTCTGAAATTGATCTTAGTTTTAAAAGAACAGCATAAAGCACTGCCATTTTAGCTCTACATATTTTTTATTGAACTGAAATGATGGGTGGCTATACCAATATATTGAAACTGTATATATGTAGGCATAAAAGCTCTCTCACAGGAATTTACTGCATTTACCTTATGAAGTGGATGTGATCTATGAAAGCTTGTAAGATAATAAAATTGCTTAGTTTTTGAAGTATATAAAACTCTTTCTCTCCTTGTATTTTCTTTACCACAGCTCCCTTTCTGGAAGATGTAGTAATCCCATATGCCCCACACAACTACAGCATTCATATCCTGTACATTGTAAATGAACAGCATGAGTGCAAGCATGATTGTATTCTCTGGGCAAGAAAAAAGGGGCATGCAAACATGACACTTAAAATCAGATATGAGCATTTGCAAAGTTGTATTTAATTAGCACTAGTACTGAACTCACTGGGAGGTGGCGAATGAATACATTTCAATCTGTTTTTAGAAGGATGAAAACTCTCTCTCCCTTCTTGCCTAATACATAGTAAAAAGCAATTGGCTTGGTCAGGACTTTAATTAAAATATTACAATTACAATTTTGCACATACACTAATGGTATCAGCTCAAAACCATGCTATATTATGCACATACAAACCAAAGAGTTAGATATCAACCCTAAAGTTGTTGGTGTAAATAATGAAACAATTTGTTACAAAAACAAGAGACCCATATTCCTTTTTTAATAGTCATCCATTGCTCCTTTCAGAAAACGCCTAGATAGAAGTATTAGAATGTCATTGTAGTGGGTTGAGCATTCAATCCAATCAATATTACAATACTATCCTATCTGCAATTAAAATATTATGCCCATAACTTCAGTGACAAGATGAGTTTTCAAAGGCCTGTGCAGGGAATTGAAGCTGTAATTACCCATTCATCAGGCTCAAAGGTAAGAGCACCCGTTTTTAATACAAAGCTCATTAAAATAGATTTGGAAGATAAATGCAAATATCCAAAGAGGTGGGAAGACTCCCTAGGCAGTGAGAGAGATTTCACTCAAACATATAATTTAGCATAGGGAGAAAAATCAGTGTGTGTATGTGTGTATGATTTTACACACACACACACACACACACACACACACCACATACACACATGCATACACATATATACACACATGTACACACATATGACTAGGATGTTTGGATACTTAGCAGGATCCCTTTCCCTAGAGTCTAGGCTGAAGATTCTGTATTGACTGTAAATGAACTACCAACCTATTTTTAAGGTATTGTTTTTGGTTTCTAAGCTTTTTTTACCCGCTTTGGCTAATTTATAAACATTTTACTCAGGACTAGAATAACCGAGGTTTGACTTCTCCTATGTAGGCCAAGCAATACTTGCTCAATATGTGGTATATTATTGGTTTTCACTACAGCCTGTTAATTTTGCTGCACTGTGGAGTGAACATTCTCTATTGCGATGAAACAAGTTTTAATGGAGTGATTAAACACAGTTCTCCTGTAGCATGCTTCCCCTATAAATATATTTTAATCATTTTTTTGCCCAGGCATTTCCTTGATTTATTCTGTTTAACTCATCACACATTGCCACAATAATTGTTTTTCTAACCAGTTTTATAATATACTTTTGCAGTTTTGAATATTTATTGTATGTTTTTAATGAGTAGGTTTACCTAAATATTTGTGAATAAATAGCTAAAAATAAATATACTTTTATGCTGGATTGACACATTATAAAAACCTTTTAATGTTTGGGATTCTTCTAAGTGAACAAGATCCCAGATTTTGCCTGGCATTGCTGTAACATATCACTGCTTGCAGGATCTTTAGACATCTTTGTGGCGTTAGTTAAGGAAATCATCATCACCTCAAAGCAACAGGTAAGGATAGTGATGTAACTGGCCAGTACCTATCCTGAAGATTTCTTGAGAGGAAAGTATTTGGAAAGCCTTCCAGAACTGAATGAAACTTGGCCTGGATTCTATTAAGCACTTCACTTACAGGAGGTTTGCTCAGGTAGTACTCCTAAATCTGGAATTAATTATGATTATATCCTTTGTTGGTTTCATAGCTGCAGTTCACCGTCGCAAGAAAGCTCTTATTTTCTTCCATATGAATTGCATATTCCATAAGAATAATATGAATACTATTGTGCAATAGTATTCAATATGCTGAAGCATGTATTTCTCGTAGTATGTTGTATGCTCTTATTCAGGCCTAATGCTCTTCTCATGCCTGTTACAAAATATTATGCCATGAATGGTACATAAATAAGATTCAGTTGTTAGTTTGGCTGATTTTTTTAAAACAAAGGATGGGAACAAGGCTACCATGGTCTCCTTTAATTTCAAGCAGCATCATGCTTTAAGTCAAAATTTAATTCTTCATTAATAGCAAGCATAATTAGGTTTACTTTGTGAATCATCTATCCATTCTTTGGCTTCACTGCAAGTGAAGAAGATAAATATGTAAGCATGAACATCAATAATGTCTAAGTGATCATTAAATATTTGGAAAAATAAGAAGGAAATTTCATATTAAACAATTTGCCATCTATCCTATTGTTAAAAATAAAATTGCATCTTATTTGATATTAGTCTGATACTTGGATTTCTTCAATAGTCCTTGCTATCCAGTCCTACAGAACAAGTCCAGCCACAGACTTTTGTTTTGAAAAGAAATAAATAAAATTGAGTACCTTTTTCTGGTCCATAATAGCGGGCTACTACCACATCTCTTTTACTGCTAAGAACACATTTTTATTTACATTGATTTTTGGTGTACAAACAGATTTTCTGTTTATGGCAGGCTTTAATCTTATGGGGTAATGTTAGTTTTTACCAATGTCTTTTATTGGTTGAGCTTTTACTGTTGGTATATTTAATTATAAATCCATTGTTTTATTTATATATATATATATATATATATATATATATATATATATATATATATATATATATATATATATATATATAACATCCTAGTGGAGTGGATGTCTACAAATCTGTAAAATAAATAAATATTGAGACCAGAATGTTATTAGGAGAGGGTTTAATATTGCAAGAGATGTGTTAAGTTTAGGTGGTTGTCTCACTTTTACCATCATGGATCATAAGCACTTCTGTTATTAATTGGACATCATCCTCTAAAATATAGGTATGCTGATTAATAACATTTCAAGCAGTCATTAGTAACACAATTCAGTACAAGTCTCCTATAAACCTGACAGTGTTCAAGAACTGTCACACAGGATTTATATTATTAGCATGCTTCACACCATTTTTTTCTTCTTTGTCTCCACATATTTACAGAGTGGATACACTTAGCTCTCTGTTATAACAACAACAATAAGAATCTATTCGTTTAATTCATTACCAATAGTTACATTAGCATAAATATATTAATCTGGCAATCAGATATGGTTGCCTTTCTTTCACCTATTAGATGCACGAGAAAGGAGTTTCTCTTCCTTATTGTCAGATTGAGTTAATGTTCAACTAGGGATTACTTTGCTTGATAGAGGAGCAAAGAGATGTGGATGTTTAATTCTTCATTAATCTTTTTCCTTGCCATAATGAATAAAGGTGTAAATATTAACACCTCTGATTTTCAAACATCAGTTTAAGCTACCATCCATAAATTCACTTTCCTAAAGGCCACATGCTTCAGTAAGTGAGCTCTCATTCACTGAATACGGCAACTAAATTTAGACATATTTTGATTGTTTAAGCTTCTTGTACATAAAATAATAGTAGCCACCAGATACTCCTGCCCTAATTTCCTATAGTGATTTGAACCCTTTAAAAGAAGATTGAATTAAAAAAACAACATTGTGTGTATGTGTAATGTATGTATGTATGTATGTATGTATGTATGTATGTATGTATGTGTATTACTGTGTATTTCAATATATTTTGGAGTTTCTCTTTATAAATTATTTGTTGAAGCCTTTGTATTGTTTTCTGGTTGTAACTGACAGCTTTATAATACCTAGGGGCACATTTGAGGTCTCTTTCTCTTTTCAAACATTCTTCTCTATCCAGAGAAAAGGCTGTTTTTCTTTGTTTCTTTGCTATGAAAAGCAGATCAGAGACTGCCTCTGAATGCAGAAAAAGATGACATTCCCCAGTAACTACCAGGTTACTTATGCTACACCAGGCCCATGCCCTGCCTATGGACTCTTTCTAATTTCTCTACCCAAGTGGACCTTCTCATGGATCATGGCAATAACAACAACAATAAAGAGTCAAGACTTATTAAAAATATAAACTGGAGTGGGGCGAGGACTTTGGATATATTCCACTTTTTAATTGCTGAGGCATTAATGTCAAACTACTAAGCAGTATATTTTTAGTAGCTCACCCCCCATGACTAGTTGTCAAGTGAAGGAAAAAAATCAGTAAGGCAGTATCACTTCTGGCAGAACTAGAGTGAATTAGAAATTCTTTTTTTTTTAACAAGGCATTTTTAAAACACTCATTTTTTAAAACCTCGTTTAAATCTACCTCTTGCAATTTGCCATTGTAGGATTTTAGTGCAGGATGCCTATATGTGTGTTTGTAATATTCTCTACCTTTTGTCTTTAATATTCTGTGGTTTTTAATTATTAAAGGTAAGTATTTGAATTATAAATATTCTAGTTATACAGGAATAGGCAAAGCAGGCAAATGCCCTCCGGCAAAATTCTTCCATTATCCATAATCCTCCTGCCTCCTGCCTCCATTTCTCTCCCTCCTATCTTCATGTCGTCTCAAAAAACACAGAGGCATTCTTTTAAACTAACCTTCTCCTCCCCACTTAAACCACAGAAATCCCTTCTCAATATGTATAGGGGCCTTTCCCTTGAAGTGGGATGTCATACTTGTCCTAAATATAATAAAGTGCTATCTTCAAGGCATTTCTGCATCCAAAACACTCCCTAGAAACCTGCCTAGCCCTCCCACCTAACCAGTACGGATGTCACAAATCATAGCCGAGAAGCTGCTTTATAGTGAATCATTAACATTGTCAGGAATGAGTTGGCAAGGGAGGAAAAAGATTTCCATTACAGAACTGAAGCAGCATATACAAATGACAGCATTGTCATTTCTCTTGCATTGTTTTATAAAGCACACAACTGATTAGGGAGAGTTGATTCCAATATACATATACATACACATACATACGTACATTGGCTATGCATATATGACAATTATGTTTTCATCATGTAGCATCTGGAAGTGCCTGTGTGCCCGTACTCCACAATAATGGAATTGCTAAACTGGAATTTGGAATGATACGAGAGTTAACAATGACTTTTTCTGATGCAACCGCGTAGTTTTGGTGAATAGCCATGGGAACCCAGAAGTATAACTAATGCAAAATATAGGTTATGAGAAGAATAATCCATGCCAAGGTTAATAATTTAATAAAGTGATGTCTGACACTGGATTTAGTAAATACTGATAAATTACTGCTATATTAATAACAGATCAGGATATTTACTATTAGTTTTTCTCCTCTGTATAGTTTGAATGAAAGGTAGGTAATTTACACCTATAGCAGTAAATTTAATTAGTTATATAGCATGTAGTTAATTAGTGACTTATTCACTTAATTACTGCAATTTATATGTCCAATCTAGCTGGATTCTGTGTAGATTACCTTCATTAGGACATCATATAGTATAAAAGTAATTCATTTTGATATACAACTGCAGGGTTCCCCCCCCCACATTAAAAACATTCTTAATATATTGATTCTGCTTTTTAAATTTTTTTGTAAAAGACAATTACATGGAATTATGCATGTCTCTATTACTAATAGAAATAATATGTGTCAAGTTCCCAAGTCTAGCAAATATGCAAGGATATAGTAAGATGCCTTACAAATAAAAAAATTGACTAGCTTTCCAAAAATTGGGTAATTTACTTTGACAATAAAAAGTGCTAAATTCATAAAATGCTTTGTTTTATCTCCATGCTTTCATTTATCACTTAAACATGTTTGACCAGATGGTCATACAGGACCCGATATGCTACCTTTAATTTTTTTATTAACTAAGGCTTCGATGCCACGAAATTTTCATAGGCTGTAAATGGCTTACAAAATTCCTAAAACAAAGTTAGAAACAGTCAATCAATTAATCCATGTGCAATGACATCACACCCCATCCATATTTGTTGGCAATTGTGTAAAGTTCAAAAATTTTGGAAAACAATCTATGATAAAATGAAATAAAGAAAAGTAGAAAATAAATTATGGTGATATGCATTGATGTAAAACAATGTCATATTTGGAAAAATCTAATATAGGCTTCCATTTAACTTGAAAACTATTCTTTGATTACAGTTCATCTTATAGGCTTTATTTCATCAGAGATTTGGATTCTTTTAATATAAAACTTTAATATTTAAGGGATTTTTTAAAACTTGCTAAATAAAGATAGCATTATGATTTTTACATTTCTTTTGTTTAAAATACATTTTACTAATTATCTTTTAATCATTGCTTATTTATTTTAATGGTGTAAGTTCTAAAATGATATAAGATAGTTTACTATGCAGCACTAATTTGACATTATTTCAAAATTGTTATTTAATCTTATGATGCTTGTAAGTCTCTTTATTATTGTTTTTCAATTTTTTCTGTTTTTCTTCTTGATTGTATTTGTGTATACACATACACATGCAGAGAATTGCTACTCCAGGTGTTAAGCTAAATTTCTACATCCCCAAACACATTCTCGAAAATTTTATTGACATTTAGAAGCCCAATAAGTTAGAGGATGGCCAGATATTGGGGATGAGCTGTTGCATAAAAGGGGGCCTGTTGCATAAAACTGCAGTCCCTACAGTTGGCATTCCCACTAAGAAGGGGCCCTCAACAAGGAAATAGCTTAGATTCAAGCCAAAGACATTGGAATGCAGATTTGACTCACGTTCATAAACAATTCTTGCCAGAATATGAATTGCTGAAATACCAATGTCACCATACCATTCAGTGAACTAAAGCTTAAACTTGCAAAGCTTCTCATTAGTTTTTACAGTAGGTAGCCATAGTTGATTGGAGATGCAGTCAATCACCATCATCGTCATCATTTATTATATTTTATTCTATATTATATAATTGTCCCATAATAAAAGGTATTTGAAAAGCTCAAAAAAAAATTAATATTATAATATAGCATAACATTCTAATGTTGCATGACTGTTTTAAGTCAGGTGTGCCTCTATGAATGATGAAATTTGTCAAGTTGGAATCTCACTGCAGTATTCATGTCAGCTTTTTATTTGTAATACAAGGAAGACAAAGGAAGGAAAAAATGTGCTTCTCAGGAAAGTTAATTCTTCATATAAAACAAGAGACTTGGCAGCTTTTAGTAATCAGCAGTTGGAAAATATTTTCATTTTCCTGAAAAAAAAAAAAAAAAAGATGGGTTGGAGATGCTGAAGGAACTTTGTAATCTTGTAGGGGTTCCACAATCCTTACAAGAGACTCCAAAGTAACATCTTTTTAAGGGATATAAAATTTACAAAGAAACACATAAACAATCATGGGGGCACTAAGGCCTTGACTGTCTTACTGTTGTCACCTTGCTGAGATTATGAACATCTGAGGAGTCTCATTTGGAAATACCTTACCTATGTGCTGATTTCCATAGTGAAAGAAAGACGAATGTAATGTATAATTTTGGTAATACAAAAGTTGGATTTTTTTTCCAAAAAATGTCTTTTGTCTTTTGTATGTTTTTGTATACAGAGAATTCCAGTGTTGAGTTTTTCTCTCAAACTGTGAAGGTATATGTGTTTGTATATGAATATTAGGTTAGATCATCCATGAAGCAGATGTAAATGATTTAGACTAAAAAAAATGTATATTTTAAACCAGGGGAATAAAGTACTACTTTTCTATACAAATTATATCACTCCTAAGGCAAACAATTACTTTAAAAAGAAATATATAAGTTCATTTTAACAAGACAAAATAGTTGATTGAAAACTCAAATAAATCTGTAAAGTGTTATAACAATACGAAATTTTTTAAAAGGTAGGAGGAAGAAAAAGGAAACTGTCTAACTTAAATATTCCCATTTTAAATGTAATTGTATGTCTTAAAGCCAAACATTTTCATTTTTGCTTTCTTCAGTTGCTCATTAATAGAATGCAACACCGGTCAATATTATTCTTCAGATATAAATATTAATATTATTTAATGATCAACCATATCCTTCCACGATCCAACATTTGAAGGATTGTTCAATGCTTTAAAAAGTGTGTGTGTGTGTGTGTGAGAGAGAGAGAGAGAGAGAGAGGGAGGGAGGGAGAGAGAGAGATGAAAATTCTATTTTATTGCATCCTATTTTAACCTGATGGATCAAGGTCAGAGCATCAATATGTTTTTAAAAAGCAGATAAAGTATAAAAAGATAACTGTTTATCAAGTAAAAAAACCTTACAATCATATATTATCTGGTAAAGATACATAAATCTAACTATGAGTAAGGAAGACCCTTTAGCACAAAGCTTTTGAGCTTGTTTTCAGGGCAAGGTGCTGTCATCAGGCTTCTAGGATGAAGGGAAGCTGAATATTAAAATTCACCAGATGACTCATCTTTCAAAGCCCCATTCCGAGAGGTGATAAACTCCTTCAACTGCATTCTGAAGATAACATGAGGTTCCCTTGCCCTTCATATGACTGCCTATTTTTCAAATCTTACTTTATTCTGTTCATTGTCATCTGTAGTAGCTGGCTAGGGGTTACAGACTTCCTAAAAGATAAGCAACAATTAAACAAATACTTCAAAAAGCATATAGAAACATAATATTACTTCTTTCATAATTTGCTATTATTATCAATTGGCCTCAGTCTAATTTAAAAACAAAGTATTCTAGTGACTGAAGAGTTTATAAATTATTTTATTGTACAAACATATTTTTGCTTGAAATCTTTGAATATGATTGGCGATCAGCATGCAATAGATTATTGTTCTTGTTCTATCTTTTCCTTAAAAATTATTTTGCCTTTCTGACTGAAAGAAATTCTAAAAGTAATTTTCTGAAAGCCAAATTTTTAGGCACCAGTAAAATAAGGTAAAATTTCTCCATAAATAAAATCATCTTTATTTTCATCTAAAATATAATGATATTTCCTGAAATATATTAACAGCTATCACAATGATGAAGAAATATCTGATCCAAGCACCACAGATCAGAAGGCAATCTAAGAAACATTACTTCCGTTATTAATTTCAGATCTTAGAGATTGATGTAGAAGACAAATATTTGACAGCTAAAATATGAAAATTATATTGAGTCATGGGAAATAGTATAATGTCACTTAAAGTACAGTCTATGGGATTATTCGTTCATTTATTTTATTTATAGTTACCCATCTAATACTAAACTGTGGGCAGTTCCAATCAAGAAATAGAAAAACATTTTAATTTTAATAATTATGATTATAAACAACATCAACAATAGAGTATCTACAATGTAATCATCAAGAATCAACATCAAAAGTTTAAATATGATGGCAAGACAAAGCAGTGTAATGGATATGCAAAAATTAATGTATCGTTAGAGGCCACTACTGAGAAGTCATCATGCATAGTATAATGCTACCAGTAAGAGATCCACCAAATTTGAATTCCTAGTAACCCACAACTTCATCCCGTTGAATGTAATCTCATTTGGAATACACTCTAAGGAAATCTCACTTCTATTTTGGGATTTATTAAAAAAAATAAACGAAAGATCAAGTTATTACCAGAAAACTTTCTTTACAGGATCTTTTTTCTTATATGAATGTATGTGTTAATGTGCATGGGATGTAAAATATTTATTTATATTGCTATCCTATAGAATATAAATTATATATATTATTCTGGTTAGTTTAGGGGAAAACAATGAAACACAGAATCATAGAATTGTTAATGACCATAGATTATACTCATCTGATTCAATCTCCTACTCAGTGCAGAATCTGTGACAGTTGATTTTCTAGCAGAGATCTCAACTTCCAGTGTCATGTGGTAGATTGTTCCACTGGCTGTCAGCCAACTAAAGTAGCCAATACCTGCAGAGGGATTCAGATGAATCAATATATATAAAACAAGATCACAGCATTCTTAAACTAAGTAATCTGCAGACTCAAATGAAGAAAATCTGTTTCGCTTAAAAGAATTTGGAATTGCTCTAAACCACTCTATTGAGTCCACTACAGGTAGTCCTTGATTTACGACTGCAATTGAACCCAAAATTTCTGATGCTAAGTGAAACAGTTGTTAAGTGAGTTTTGCTCCATTTTACAACCTTTCTTACCATAGTTGTTAAGGAAATCTGGCTTTGACAATTGACTTTATTTGGTCAGAAGGTCACAAAACACGATCACATAGCCCTGGCACACTTCAACCATCGTAAATATGATTCAGTTGACAAGCATTTGAATTTTGATCACGTGATCATGGAGATGCTGCAATAGCCATATGTGTGAAAAACAGTCATAAGTCATTGTAACTTTGAATGTCACTAAACAAATGGTTGTAAATTGAGGACTACCTGTACTTGGCTTCAAAAAACCAGATTATATTAAAATACAAATTTATCATCTTGTTTGAAATTGAAAAGCAAAGCAGAGTCATACCTAGATGAAACCTAAATGGGAAACCTAAGAATAATCCAAAAACTGTAGATGTGACTAAAAGTTGAAACATGTTGGAATAAGGCAAATATGTTTCTTATCATTGGCAAGAAAACTTCATGGACTTCAGTTTCAGAGAGATTTTTTTTTCTTACTTCCTTTAATTTAAATTTTTTTTCAACAGACTCTGCCAATAAAATGTAAAGATAGTCTTTCTCTATATTTTTAAAAAGTCTATGGCAACATTAGAATTCTTCCCTAAAGATGAGTGCCATGACTTTTCCTTAATGTATCTATTCTATTCTCTTAGGATGGTTGAATTTTTAAAATTATTGTGCATTTTATATCTGAATATGAGCAAAAACATTTAAATATCTCTCTGTTCAGAAAGTGTTCATTATAAAACGTTGCCCATTTTAGAGATATTTTAAAATTTATACGACTTTCTTAGTGAGAAATAAATGGTAACAATATCTTTAAACCACAAGGCATTGGACAACAGGACTTCTGCTGGAATAAGTGTCTGTCTGGTGGTGTACTTACAAATGAATAATCTTGGTTTAAGCATTTGAAATGGAATATTCCTGTAATCTCAATCTTTTAATATATTTCCTGAAAGGGACATCAGTCACCGTCATTCAGGGAGGAATTAAAAAGTCAATTTGAGTGTTTGAATACAAACGGCAACCAGAAGGTAGCGTGATCTTTTTGTCTGATGTGGATCCATGATAATACCTTTGCCATAAATCATCTTCTTCAGGAAAAGGTTACATTTGTCCTCTCTTGCCAGATACAGTTTGACCGCCACATTGGGAAATTGCCATTTCTTAAGACAACAAACAATGAGGAAGTAAATAAAATGAATATATGCCACATCATAACACTGATGATGTGAGAATGGATTCTACTAGCCATTGTATAAATCTGTGTTTATCAAACATAGCCCCAAATTAGAAACATAGTGGTGTAAACAATATCAGTTTACCTTTTCAGAAAAGCAGATTCCCTCCTCCCCATTCTCAATGCATGGGAAGAAATAAAAGAATAAATGAACTGCTTTGAATTGTCTATATGTAGGATTCACATGTGCAAACAAAGGCACTTGTTGGAATTCCTATGTTGTCCCTTTAGCCCCCTTTCCTATTAAACTGTACTAATCAGACAGACTTGTTCTTTATTTGTTTTAGCCCTGACTGCTGCTAAAAGGTTCTGATAAACATAGCAATTAGGCTTAAGTTAGAATGAAGGTATGACCAAATAGTATTTTTTCTATCTCACCAATTTCTTTGCATTTCTAGAATTCATGTATTTTTAACAACAAAAAATACTCATGGCAAATATTCATTAGAGGTTATCTCTTAAAGGAGATCTCTTCCACCAAGTTCTGTGTTTCACTTCTCAGATATTGCCAAGCTTTTGTAATCATACAATTATTTTGCCACTTTGTTAAGTATATATTCTAATTATCATTTCTTAAAATAAAATTATATTTTTATGGGCAAAAAATATTAGAGCCTGAAATAAACCACCCTGATTAATCCTGGCCAGGATAAATCCTAGGAATATTTTTGCAAATGAATTGTCAGGAGCAAAGGATCAGGGCCATAGGTTAAGTTGTAGCAGATAAGACTTATCCAAGCCTATAAACAAGAATCTAGTCAACTCAGTCAGTCAGCATTAAATTGATACTACATAAGAGTCAAAGGAATTCAAGGGGACCGGGATTTGGATTGTTTGTGGCAACATAAGGACTCTAAGCTGATGACACCCCTGCTTGTTCTTCTCCTGAATATGTATAATTTGTCTTGGTGCATATGCTCTCAGTATCTTTATGTACACTGAGAGCACATACACCAAGACAAATGTGTGTATATGTGTGTCCAATCACACTTGGCCAATGAAAAATTCTATTCTATTCTATTCTATTCTATTCTATTCTATTCTATTCTATTCTGTTCTGTTCTGTTCTGTTCCGTTCCGTTCCGTTCCGTTCCGTTCCGTTCCGTTCCGTTCCGTTCCGTTCCGCTCCGCTCCGCTCCGCTCCGCTCTGCTCTGCTCTACTCTACTCTATAACAGGGAGAGGATTTTTACTCTCTGAGTTACATTGTGACTATTGTCCTGTTGGGGACTCCATGGAACACAATCACCATATTTATGTAGCACTTTAGATATAAAGGAAAAGTGCTTTGGATGCAAGGGATTGACTAAGGAAGGGCAACCTGGCCTTTATTCATACTCAGGATGAATAAAGGGTTAGGGTAGGGGTGTCATTGGTGGCTCGCAGGCCAGATGCGTCACATGCAGGCCATGCCCACCCCAGTTCCGCGAAGGGAAAGAACATCATGATACATCCTGTGATGGCAACGTGACATGGTGAGTTAGGGTGTATAGTATTATCTAAAATGATGCAGAAAAAAGAAAAGGGGGAAGGGGACAATAAGTTGCATGTGTAGATGAAACAAATAATGCCAGGTGTGTTTAGTAGGAATCACGCATAAATACAGATGGCCTTTGGTATTTGTTGGGGTTACATTCTAACCTAACAGCTGTGGATAATGAAAGCACAGAAAACAAATGAGTTGTGGGGTGACACTTAACACACAGGCATAAAATACATGAAAAATATTCAGATTCCTTTCTCCAAACAGAACCAGGAATCCCGAACCATGGATAGACATTTTTTTAAAATCATGAATAATGAATGAGGTCTGGTGTGTATTTACCAATGAAGAAACCACAAGTAATGAAATTATATATACTGAAGTCCAGGTATAGACTAGATTTAAAAAACACACTGTTTTCTGTGTTAATACTTAGGTTTAAATTTCTACCAATGAGTTCCAGAGCATTTTCATTTTCAAAATGAAAATAATTATAAAAAAATAAAGCATCAACTCACATTTAAAAGGGTGTTAAGATAAATTGGCTTTCTCCTTTATGACATCCAAAAGAAAGGTCAGCAGAGCTTTAACACAGAGCATCAGATTGTGGTTTTTTTTTTCATTGTCTCATTTACTGCTTTGATAAAACAAAGACCCTCCCATAGATATAATACATTAAATGCCGGCAGGCAGGCAGAAGCTATTTCTAATTTCCGCCCTAATGAATCTGTTAAGAAATTGATGATTTGTATATTACATTTATGGATATTACATTTCAGATGAAACGTCTGATTTTTTCTTAAGTCCAGCTTTCTACACAATTTTCCAGTTGAATTGACTGAGGTAAAGGCAGATCAAGCAACTGCCCAATGTCAGGCAGTGAGCTGGTGCTTTAGTAGGGATTAGAATTTAGGTCCTTCCTCACTAATGGAACAAATAGCCTTCATTGTGCCAAATCCCACCAGGGATGGACAACTCACAAAAAAGAGGATTAGCCATAAAGAGACTTTGTCTGCTTAGGCACGCAAAAGATGTTCAATATAGAAGAAATACAAACGACTTTTAAGTTTGGAGCATAATCCTGGGCATGATTTATGCTTGTTCACTGAATATTTGGGGAAGATTTTAATGACTGATAAATGCAAGGGTAATAGAAGTGCTAAAGCAGAGAAGGGCCGTGCATCCATATTTCAAAGGGAAGAGAACAGAGTATAAATCTTCAGTGGCTTTACAGTATTGAAAGTAGTACCATTGTTCGTGTTGGGAAGAAGGCCTTCTTATTTTCAGGGGTGAGGGGAGGGGTATGTTCCATGCAAAAGGTAAACAAATATTACAAGGCTGCCTCCCTTTCACCGGCAGCACATTTGAAACCAATGTCACTATTCTAGTTACAGAGCAAAAATGGAAACTGTCTCTTTTGATTTAAATCTGTCCCTAAGCAATTTTCATGAGTTAACACAGCAGAAGTGCAAGGATAAGAATCAATAAACAAAGAAGGCCAAATGGCTCCTAAACTACCCATCCTTTCCATTGGGACCTTCAGCCCACTCCCACCCACACTGGCGCACTAAGATTCACCGCCCATAATGTGCAAGAGGAACTAATTTCACCACCCAACTAGGAAGTGGGGATGGAATTATTGACCAATTACATATCTCTGTTCAAATCTGCTTATGAGTCATCTGCTTATTGCTGTGCTTCCTACTGAAAGGACAAAGAGAATTATAGGGAAGGCAGGAGGACCTTCGTGTCTTCTGGCTATTTAAGAGTGCCTCCTCACACTTTCTTAGTGTGCCAGAATGATTCAGTTTCATTTGCAGTTTTCTCTTGCATTAAACAGACAAGAGATATAGACAAACAGCTGCAGGGTGTATTTGAAGAAACAAAGTAGGTAAGGGGGGGGGGAAAGTCCAAATCTGTGCAAGGACAATATAGTTCAGAATGTTGCCTCTATAAATGTTCTCGGGAGAAGAAAACACATCGGTTGGCGCATCCCCTAATAAGAAAGCTGTTTATTAGCAAACAAAGAGAATGGCCTTGTTTAGGAGAAATGGAAAGGACTAGTTTCATTGTCTAGAAAGGAGGGAGCATTCCAGCTGTTGGATGGCCAAGGCAGCAAAATAAATATTGCAGGGGATCAAAAAGCTTCTTAGTGAACCATTTTGTATTTCACTAGGGAATATTCATATGATTAACATGTCCCAGCAGACACGGATTTCTACTTTTATTTCTCTGTTTTTCCTTACATCTTGTGAACCAAGTGGGCTGAGATATAACATTTTTCTTAAGATTGTCAGATTGCTTTATTGCTAAGCAAACAACTAGAGATGCAGATATAATTCCATTTTAAAACAGGCCGTTTTATGTCCATTATATCTCGCCCTTCTTCTAACATGTTTATGAAAGTATATACTAAATTCTTTCTGTTCTACAAGTGTTTAATCTAACAATAACCTTGAGATAGAGTACATTGAGAGACATTGATTGGCAAGTTATAACTGGCGTTATGACTATCTCTTCCTTCCTCTAGCCACAAGTATCTCACCCTATAGCATACTTATCACTATACTCTAATCTCTTTGCCTGTATATAAATTAAATGTATGCAGGTCAAAACATTTAAAAAGAGGTTCTGCATTTTGTTTCATCCCCAAAAGTATATACAGAGCATAGAGGTTCACTTTTTCAGAGGTCAGGTGAAAGCTACACTTTGCTTGGATGAAGTTACAGATGTACTTCAATGGCTTCTTTCTACATACTTAATATACATTAACTATTAGAGACACAATGATGATTAGATCAGTACAGATACTGTTCTATTGACTCTGTGTAGAATATCAATAATAAATTAAAAAGGCTGATTTACATACCGCCTTTCTTCATGTAATAATATGTATTATTATTAAAAAGCGGTAGGGAAACTTACAGCTTTTTAGACATTATTGGACTACAATTTTTAAAACTCCCTTCTATTCATTGTGCTGGCTAGGATTAATGGAAGATGGAATCCATGTACATCTAGAACAGTGTTTCTCAACCTTGGAAGCTTGAAGATGGGTGGACTTCAACTCCCAGAATCCCCTAGCCAGTTCTGCTGGCTGGGGGATTCTGGGAGTTGAAGTCCACCCATCTTCAAGCTACCAAGGTTGAGAAACACTGATCTAGAAGATCACAAATTCCATATGTCTGATACGCATACATGCATGCATGTGTGTGCTTCTGCGCGCGCACACACACACAGAGTCTAAAAGGAAATGGAAACTGTGTCATGAGGGCCAACTTCAGTGTAAAGTGTGTTGCAATAATCCAGTTTTAAGGTTGCCAGAATATGCATGCATCACGGTGTTTGAGAGCAGCCATAGGGATAAATCTAGGATCACTATAAAATCATATACTTGTTCCTTAAAGGAATTACAGTCCTGTTCAGAACAAGTAGCCTCTGTAATTCATGAATCATGAGTATATTTCTGGTAATTTACTGATTTATAATTCAAATAATAAAATGATGGTTCATATGTATACAATTCTAGTAGTGTCAAAAACAATCAATACATCATAATCTAAATAATAGTATCTTGGTAGAACAGTGGCAATTTAATTTAATTTAATAAATGACACTATCAACTCTTCATTTCAAATATATAAATTCCCAGGTGTCTCCAAGATACATATTTAAGTGGAATTCCTAAGAGGAATTGAACTGAATCCCATAATCCACTAATTTTGGAGTGATCCCATCAAAATCAGGGGAACTACTTCTGTTATAACTGTTGGGAGGTCTGAAATTTAATTCCCCTTAGAATCCAAGTGCCAATCACCCAGCCTATAAAAAGTGCCATTTGATGCATAGATTCTACAGTACTTGACATATGCAGATCTCTTAAGTTAATGATAGAAATACTGATTAAAGGTGACTGCAGCATTTTTCAAGAGTGCCTTGGAAGTTAAATCCATAATAGTATAGGAATTAGCAAGATATATGAATACATATCATTTTTGTTCCATATATAAATATCCATCAATTTCAGTCATTCAATATTAAGCAGTAACAACATTTCCCTTATAAACTTCTAATTTTTGTTGCTTCTAATACATTTGCTGAAGTATTTTGTTCTACACAAGTTTCAGTGTAAAAGCCCATGCGGTGCAATGATTAAGGTGTTGGGTTAAGACCAAGGCAACCCAGATGATTCCGGTCCTTCCTTAAAGCACAAAAACCAGCCAGGTAACCTTCATCATGTCACCACTTCTGAGTCCAAATCAGCATCATGCTCTATATCAGGAGTGTCACACTTGTCATGGTGGCATCACGTGATGTATCACTTTTCCCCACCTCGTTAAACTGGGCGTGGGTGTGGCCAGCCTGTGACGCATCCAGCCCACAGGCCGCGTGTTTGACAGACCTGCTCTATGTTAAGGTGGTTGAAGAATAAAATTCCTGCTGCAGTGGGCATTGACAGCATTACTGTAAGGATTGCAGTGCAAATGAAACAAACCCTACAATCCAGCAAGACAAGGAGCAACTGCAGGTGTCAGTGTATAATAATGCCATTAATTATGCACTGCAGATAGGAGTTTAGAAATGTCATGGTGAGAATGGAATGAGGCTGAATACTGGAAGGAGGTTCAATTGTCCTATTGCACAGCCCTCTCCAGAAAAAAATAAAGAAATGAGAGACTTGGATAATTTTTTTTCTGCTGGACTCCTGGGAAAATCTGAAAAAGAGTTTATTTCTGCCTCATCGTGTCTTTAATACGGTTCCAGTAGTTCTCCAGTTTATTGTGCCTACTGGTTCCCTTGTATTACAGGGACACTCCTGCTGCCACATACAATATAGTAATTCAATTCTTTTGGGAACTTTGGTTAAAAAAAACCACAACAACAGCGTATGTGAAGGTATGACTAATTTTTCTGGCAAGCGTACACTTGACTCACGCAAAACAGGTCTCCTGCATTTTGCCCCACTGGTTCTATTTAGTTTGTTGAAAGAGAAATTGTTTTCAAGCAGTATTTCAAAGCAGAAGAGAATTTTCAGAATTTTTTTGTGGGTGGAGCATGTCTTTTTTTGCACAGTTATGAGATGTTAGGAATATTTTTGCAAGGAATATATGGGTTAGTGTGTGTGTGTGTGTGTGTGTGTGTGTAGGTACAAACCTGATAGTCAATTAACTAACTATAAAAAATATAAGAGAAAAACCACATCAACATCATGCAACAATAAATTAAGTTCAAAATACTACCAAGAGTATTTTTTAAAAAAATTCCAAAGCGTAAAATTAGTAACAGAAAAAAGAACCCACATTCTTGATTAAAGAAACTTTTAAGAAGTTGCAAAGCCATTTTTGTCCCATTAGTAACAACACCTGGTTTAGCTGAGTGAGTCTCCTCTTCCAAAGTTTTGAAGTGCATCAATATTCAACCAGGCTGGATGATCTATGTTTAATGTTGACTCTATATATGTTGTACACACTTTTTATTATTTCTTTTTTAGTCTTGTCTGTGATTTTTGTCTTTCTTTTTTTTAATTATCTTTCTGGTTGTTTATTTTATATGTAACATCTTATCTTTGAAATAAATACAATTTAAATATAAATACAATTTTTTTTAAAAAAAAATAAAGTTGATCAACCTAAAAAATGGTATGAAATGCATCACTTTACATTAAACTCATATGAAAGATGAGAATGGATTTCTCTCTCCTACTTTAGAAGTGTAAAAGTACAAAGATATCGTTGACCAAGATACCTGCAAGTTCTCTCCAGCCTTGGTTTAGAATAGGAGTTGAATCCCATTGGTTAATTATTGACTGTTTATGGCAGAGGTCTTCAAACTTGACAGCTTTAAGACTTGTGGACTTCAACTTCAGCATAGCTGGCTGGAGAATTCTGGGAGTTGAAGTCCACAAGTCTTAAAGCTGCCAAGTTTGGGGACCCCTGGTTTATGGGCTTTGGATTTTGGTTTACGGTCTCCTTTCTTCTCCTGATATATTTTGTTTTGTTTTAATGTTTATCTATAAAATGCCCAGAGTTGCCATGAATTGAGCACCTTTGAAATGGACACAATAAAGTATTAAATAAAGTACTGGGGATCAGAACTGGATCCCCACCCCCAACTAGGAATTTGCACATTCCTGAGACCGAATGGGAATCCAATCCCTTCACTTTCCTAACCATGATAAGTTCAGGATAGTTAGCAAAGACAGGCTACTTACCAATGCTATCCAATTACAGTCGTTATAAGTGGCTCTATAGAAGAAGCATTTTTAACAACTCAGAATATGGGTGAACTTCTCTGTATTTAGTATACTGACATTAAAGAGCCTTGAAGAATAAACTGCATCGTTAAAATAATTTGAGAAGATTTAGATCTGCAATCCTTTATTGATATAAAAGTTCATCAGGTTTTTTTCCCTATAGCTTTTCCTCTGTGGATTTCAGTTCCAAGATCTGAAACTGTAAATTAAAGCACTTATTCAATCTGTCAGGCAGGCAGGGAAACATAGATATAGTAATCAGCCAGCCTAGAATCTGGTGTCTATTGGGAATCCTGGAATAGATCTCAGCAGGCTGGGCACTGTGCACCCACCCATTCTACAATACTGTGATTACGGCAGGTAGGTGGTTCACATAAGTGTACATTTCAGATATGCAGGAGTCCAGAGTAATGTGTAGTATGATTTACTCAGATTTGTCAAGATGCTTACAATAATAGCATGATTGGTATATTGTGCCACTGGCTTGTCTTTCATGCTTTCTGATTCTGAGACCTTTACAGAAACACTATTTTGAAGAAAAGACTTGGAAATAATTAAATACAATCATATGGACTTTCTATATTCAGAGAATATAGACTGTTTGTACAATTCCTGGCAATCTTTAGCACTACTTATAGATATTTTTAATTTAATCAAAATGAAAGGGAAAGAAGATGGCATTTCATCTCCTTGTATTATCACATGATTTGAGGCATCACCTGGTATCTTCCGGTAATACTGGAATGTAAATATGGTGATTCCCAATAAACAGACGAGTAATTAAGACAATTGCAATCCAATCTTTCTGAAGAGTAAGAGAAAGTTGGCCTAAATTAAGGATTATGTTAATTTATTAAATTAATATATTTTAAGCTTAAAATCAAGCTACAATTTCTATGGTATGATGGAAGTCATGGTATGTTAAAGTATAAAACACAATAATCTTTTTACCATACCTGTAGGATATGTACATCAGTCATAAAATGTTAAGTGGCCCAATTAGTGGCAATCTGGTCTGTAGTGGTTAAGGTACCAGGCTAAATAACTGATAATTTTTTGGCCAACCACAGGAAAAATGGCAGTTGCTGACTTTAGGCTGGTCCTTTTCTTTCAACCCAGAGAAGGAGGAATTGGCAAGCCATTTCTGAAAATCTTGCCAAAAAACTGAACTTGCTGATGTACTTACCAGGAATCAAGACTGGCTTGAAAGCACAAATTGCCTTTTCCTTTAAAAAGTATAACTCTTCATTTGGCTGACAATCGTATCTTCTCCAAAGAGATTACTGAGGTGTATAAAATATAATCTTTGTTCACGAACAAGTGTAAAGAACACTTTTCTCCATTACTAGATTTGTGGCTGTACCTTCACATTTCTTTCTAGAGATTTGTCAAGGAATGTTGCTTGCAGAAGAAGGGATATGCTCATGTTTTCTGTATAAGTATGCTTGTTCCACCATGTATAGCCAAGATGTTCATTTTATAGTATATATGAGCCAAATTTAGGAACATGAAAAAAAGATCTGCTGGATCAGATCAAAGCCCATCTTAGTCCAGCATTTTGTTTCACACAGTCATTAGCCAGATGCTTACCAATAGGAGGGGGTGACATATATGGTATATCCCATTGTTGTTCCACTGCAATTTCCACTGGTATTTTAAAACATACTGCATCCAACTCAGAGGTAATTTTGAGCCCCTGGCCAAAACCCTTGATAGATTTGTCCTCCATCAATTTATCCAATCTCCTTTTAAAAATATCCATATTAATAAAATGTGGTTCAAGGCATCATGTCATGTGGTATAGTTAATTATGCACTATGAATAATTATGCATAGAATTCTAGTTTTCTGCCCATTTTAAACCTCTTTCCAATCAGTGGCTCAAGACAAAAATGGAATTAGGAGACCATTAGAACAGCCAGGAAATTATGGCTTGTTAGTTTACACCAGGTAACAGCTTAGTGGGATTTCAGTATCCACAATGTCCCATTTTAAAGACCTATATATTTAGAATATGGTGCCATGAATTTTATGGTATGCAATTGGTAATATTTTTTCCAGTCATGAATCTTCTGAGCCCCTTATTAGCAATTTATTTAATTTTTAATTTAATTTTAATTTAATTTTAAAATATTATTAAAGAGGTGAAAGAATGCTGATGGTCTTCAATTTTCAACTTGACCAAGACCTTGAAAGCTAACTCTTCTGGATAAAAGTTATAAAAGTTTTCAGCATGCATTCTTTAGAAAAAAAAATCACTTTTCCTTATAGATGAATAGGAATTACGTTTTCTTCAAAATGTTTATTCAATTATCTTAATGTTATGATTTTTATTTGCATTGCATACATAATATGGATATCACAACCAGTTTTATTACTAATTTCATATCTGGCAATAAAAATATGAGAACAAAAGAATGTAACTTTTGCAAAACAGAAATTGAATATTATTATAAAAATTAACAGAAATAGAAATAATAAACAAGAGCAGAACAAACTCTCAATAACAGAGAAAGCTGGCCATTAATTGAATATCTATGCCTGTACTTCTAATAAAGTGTTAAAATAATGAACTTGTCAGATTCCCATTCTTAAGTTTTAGAACATAGCCTGTACAGAGATATGAGTTCTTTTATCAGCTGAAACATATGACTGGGATATAGGAGTGGGATCTAAACTTAGACTTTTAGTGGGCTCCACAGTGGGAGTCAAAACATCAGGTTGGCCACAACTGTATGATCAAAGCTCATCTTTGTACATGCATGTGAGGACACATGGCAAAAATGGTGGTGTTTTACTCATATAGTTGCTATTGGGATCTTTTTGTACCCACTTCCCCTGTGCATGTCCCTACATTTTTTGTGAAGTGGGAGGGGAATAAGGTATATAACAGCTGCCCTTCTCACTTTCATGTTGAATATTTTTTTGTGGAGTCCATATTTATGTACTTAAAATGTTTGCAGGATTGTTTTCCTTAAGGACACTAGGGCTAATAATTAAAATATTTAATAATTGAACACTATAAAATGATAACATCACAAAATAAAAGCCAGAGGAGTGATAAAACACAAACAACAAATAGAGCAAAAGAGTATACATAAATACATAGACAAATATATACATATACATAAAACCTGGTAAAGTTATGTGTGTTTGCCTTTGTTATTTTAATTATATTTATTTTGCATTAAATTATTTATATTCAGTTTGCGTTAAATGAGAAGATAATATTGCTATTTAAAATGTAGAAGCAAGGGAATAAGTATTAAAGAGGGTTTACAGATTCATTAACTTGAGGAATCCGTATAGATGATGTATACAGCTATGCTGAAATATTGTTAGCAACATCATCTCCAAGATGAAAACCTATATCAGCATTATAATATTTTATCATTCTTAGATGTCATCTTCATTCAAGTTTAAGTACTTTTTCCATGGACTTAGCATGCCTTTTCTTCCCACATTTTATTTCTGGGCAAACCTTTCTGGGTATTTTCATCTAACTTCTTTTCTTTCATCTCTACTGCCAAGGAAAATTAGTAGCTGGCCAGAACCTACCTGTGATTCTTCCCAGTGGTGTTTAATGGATGGCAAAGGGCCGTGGCATGAAATGGCTCTTGCTTCAGAATTGAAGCTGACAAAGAATCAAAGCTCCATTATGCCCACATATACTATATGCAGACATTATACAAACAGTGGGTGTCTGGCTGAAAAAGTCTGTTGGTGCCCGTGCTTCAAATGAATCAGAAACTGTGAGATGGCATAGGTCTAAGTACGATTCCTGTAAATAGATGCTGATGTAGTTGCTTTCCATGGCATAAATACTATTTCTTGAGAATATCGACAACTGAATTTCTCCATGGACACATTATGCCTCTCCAGTGATTGCTAAGTGTTTACAGCCACAATAATGCTCTTGTTTATGGTCTGTGGTTTCTCAATCCTTCTCTGTAATTTCCATACTGAAGGCCAACTCTCAGGTCTGCATATATTTACATGTTTTACTTGTAAGCTTTTAAGCATCAAATTATATAAAATAGAGGTGAGACCTCTGCCAGTTGAGTCTTTCCTTTCTTGTTTCCGATGTGCTGTGATTTGGCAAGATAAATAAATAAATAAGGATGCAAATCGGTACAAAATAAATGATAGCTCATATTCCACAGGTTTGTATTTTGTTGACCTGATGCCACTTTTAGCTCTATCACTGTATGAAGGGTGTCCATGTTTTGGTCCCCTTGCCAATGGAATGATAAGTGGATGCCCTCTAAGCTCATTGAGCTGTCAAAGACACAGTGCTCGCTGTGGTGCCATGCTTTGGATACAGCAACCCCACATCAATTGTTTTGCAAAATGGTTATGAGCTTTTTTTGAGCAGGATTGTACTCTTACAATTACATCCACTGAATGTAATTTATAAAACCGTTATGTAACTGGTTCCTTATCAGAATACCAATTACGAGGGCGGGAAAAATAGTCTGTTCAATCAATCAGGATGAAAGTAAAATGAAAGAAAAGAAGTAAGGCCACTCTAACCAAGACTATAACTTATGTCCAAGGGCTAAGCTTCATGCTGCCAAACTGAACAACAGACTGAAAGTTATTTTGTTTTGTTTTACCTTATTTGTGTTTCATATTATTTTTTTCCCCCCAACTTACCTAATATGAGACAGCATGTAGGTAAAATCAATGATTTTTTTTTAAAAAAATTGCTATAGGAAGAAAAGAATATGGGTTTAGGCTGGATACTGCCACTGTAATTTTTCTATATTTCATGTTTTGTATATCAAAACCTTGAAGAAATCCTTGACAGTTTATACTGAAACATGCAAAATAAAATCAGCAAAAAACAATTTAAAATTAATCAAATTATCCTCCCTCTGTGAAGAGACTATAAAACTCTTGAAACAGAGTTTTAAAAGGATTTCTAAATGAAAGCAGGGAAAACACTATAGATTTCTTGGAGGACGAGGTTCAAATGGTTGAGGGCTTCAGGTTGCACATCCCTGTTTTAAAAAATGGATGAATATTAATGTATAAGTGGAAGCTTTTATTTTGCCATTCATTAAAGTTGTTTCGTAGTTATTTTATGCCTGTTTGCGTTACAATTTTATCTTACAAACCTCAGGTTCTGTTCTAAAGTACCGTATTTTTCAGAGTATAAAATGCTCTGGAGTATAAGATGCACATTAGTTTTTGGGGAGGAAAACAAGGGGAACAAAATCTTTCTCTGCCTACCAGCATCCATCAGTATTCATCTGGCTAGTGTCCTTTCAGCAAACAGCAAACAGCCTGGTCAGCTTCAGGACGTCATTGCAGTGTGATTCAGGATGAGCAGCTGATTGGTGCTTGGACCGCCAATCAGCTGTTCCAGGCTGCGGGAATTACCACAGCCTATCGCCACCTCCGCTCATCGCGTTTTTGGACTCCACTCATCACACTTTTGGCCTCAGCACATTGCATTTTCGGCCTCTGCATGCTCCGTTTTAGACCTGTTCCTGGCTGCTGGGATTGCCAGAGGTGGCAATCATCATTGCTGATGATCTCCGCCTCTGCACGTCATGTTTTTGGTCTGGCGTGTTGCGTTTTCAGCCTCTGCACACCCCATTTTTGGCCTCCTCACATTGCATTTTTGGCCAGTTCCAGGCAGCACGCATTGGTGGTGGCAGTAATTCCTACTGCCTGGAACTGGTCAAAAACGCTTTGTGTGGAGGCCAAAAATGGGGCATGTGGAGGCTGAAAATGTGATGTGCGGAGGCGGTGATCAGTGGCAATGTGCTGTGTGATCCCTTCAGCCTGGAATGGGTCTAAAATGAAGTGTGCAAAGGCCAAAAACATGACGTGCAGAGGCCAAAAATGGCCAAAGGGTGGGGACCGGCAGGTGGGCGGAGTTTCAGCAACATTCACTGTATAAGACGCACAGACATTTCCACCCACTTTTAGGGGGAGAAAAAGTGTGTCTTACACTCCAAAAAATATGGTAATACACAAGTAAATATAATAAAAAAGTAGAAACTGAAAGAAAAATCTCTGCAAAAATATCAAAAATGCTTTAGTTACTGACACTGCCTGAAGAAATAACAGTGATCTTTCCCCAAAAAGCACCTATAAATAATGGGATCTTCCTTTGACATTGATAAAAGCCTGAACTGTTGATGCTCAGTTGATTCTCCTTCTCTAAAATGAAGTGTTTCAACTGAGATAGCCTTGGGCCTTGTTTCCATGGATGGTAGAGATGGACAAGACTCTCCAGGGGAAATAACCATTTGAATAGATATATTGGGAGAAAGTGATCCTTCATATGGTTCGGCTTGCAGCAGCCAACTCACCCCGGCTGACTCATTGTGGCCAAGTCACCATGCAAAAACTTGCAACAGGACAATTCAAAGTGGGATAATTTAAGAAAGAGACAAGTGAAGGGCAGTGGGCCTTTCAACTTTCCCAAGTTGAAATCCTTGAGGCTGCAGTAAGCTGTAATTGTCTTGTACTTGTCTCTCTCTTGAGTTATGCTGTGTTGAATTGTCCCATGTTAAGTTTGCCATGCCAAGTTGTCCTGTGATGAGATGGGCATGGTGAGTGGACGGGGGCAAGTTGTCCCATTCCACCTTCATATTGCTTTGTCCTAAGGAATGAAGGCAACAAACTAAGCTTCAAACAGGATGGAAAGCTAGTGCATGATCCTACTATCCAATTCCTCATAGCAATCTGGCCTCCCTGTTTTTGAAAGGGCAACTTTATATATTTATTTTATTTATTTTATTTTATATCAAATTTATATACCGCCCTTCTCCCTGAGGACTCAGGGCAGTGTACAGCCAAATAAAAACATAAACTACAAACATTAAAATACTATTAAAAAGATATATATAAATTTGGCCACATAATTAAAAAACAATGACAAACCAATTAAAAACATTTAAAAGTGTTAAGCCAGCCTGGCTTGCTGAAAAAAGAAGGTTTTAAGGGCACAGTGGAAGGCACCGAGGTCTTGGATTCTCCTTATCTCTGGGGGCAGTTGGTTCCAGAGGGTAGGTGCCCCCACAGAGAAGGCCCTCCCCCTGGGGTTCATCAGCCTACATTGTTTGGCTGATGGCACCCCGAGGAGGCCCTCTCTGTGGGAGCGCACAGGTCGATGGGAGGCCGTCGGTAGCAGCAGGTGATCTCGAAGATATCTAGGTCCTATGCCATGGAGCGCTTTAAAAGTGATAACCAACACCTTGAAGTGCACCTGGAAGACCACTGGGAGCCAGTGCAGCTCACGCAGGAGAGGTGTTGTATGGGAGTGCCATGCAGCTCCGGTAACTACCCGCGCAGCTGCATTCTGGACCAGTTGGAGCCTCTGGGTGCCCCTCAAGGGGAGCCCCATGTAGAGAGCGTTGCAGTAGTCCAGGTGAGAGGTGACGAGGGCATGAGTGACTGTGCGCAGGGAATCCCGATCAAGAAAGGGCCGCAACTGGCGAATCAGGAGAACCTGACAAAAAGTCCCCTGGCCACAACCGTCAGATGTTCCTCCAAGGACAGCTGCGTATCCAGAAGGACTCCCAGATTGCGAGCCTCTCCAAGGGGGCCAAAGACTCACCCCCAATAGTCAGAGATGGAGTCATCTGACTATATCGGGATGCCGGGAACCACAGCCACTCAGTCTTGGAAGGGTTAACAATCTAATCAGGAGCTTATTGTGATTTCTATACCACAGCCATCATGCGAGGTGATGGTGATGGTCAATATATCAACTTCATTTTGGTTTTAAACAACAGCACTTCAGGACAAAGAGCTAGTTGGAACCCCTAAAACCATCATGCATTCAGGAGCACCAAAAATTTCTGTTTATTTAGATGGAAAGAAAATTGAACTATACGCAGTTTAGCAAATGAACCACCCATTAACGGCATCTTCATTTTGAATATTCAGACTACTACTGTACTTGCTCAACTATTAATTTAGATATGTACTAGTTATTTTTAGGCAAACATAATCCTACTGTTGCATTAAATGAGAAGATCTAGAAATAATTCTGAACACCAGATCAGACTCAAAAGAATAGTACAACTTTGGGACATAACTAACAAACAGACCTATCCTATAACCACTTTCACTGTTTGTTCTATTCATATGACTAACAGATCTGGCTATCATCCATAAGGTCTTGACATTCCAACTTTTCTAATAGTTTCATGCGGAATCTTAATTGCATGGAAAATCAGACAGAATCTTGTAGAACATCTTCATAACTGATAATGAGAATCATCTTATGGTTATCAGGTATCAAAAAAGGACCACAATGGCCTTCACCATTTAACAGCTGACATCTTTGGAAGATCAGAGGATGAAGCTTTTCTGTGTTGATGGTTTTCTTATTCCCGTTGCCCTCTTTTCAATTTATTTAGTGTTAGAGCAAACATAGTTCAGGCAGAGTGTATGGGAAGCAGAATGTTTTCCTTGACTTTTGTTTCTCAGTTCCCCAACTATGCAGCAACAAAATGAATTGTTATGTATTGATACTTTTTAAGCGGGAGTTTCAAACTTGCCTACGTTTCTGATTGGCTGACAGTCCCTCCTGGATTGTATATAAGGAGGACTGCAGCCCCTGAGTTTTTGCTGAAGTCTCACTGTATATTAAAGAGCTGTTGTCACTTGCTTGCTTGTACCTCTCGTTATTCCCGAACTACTTCATTGGCGACGAAGGTGGGATAGAGGCTACAAGAAGCCAACCAGTGAGACCACGAGCTTCAGCTAGGCGACGAGGCGAACCACAGGAGGCATACCGAACATGTCTGCCTACGTTCCGCCCAAGCCTTTCGATCCGACCCGCGAAAAATGGGTCTCGTACCTAACGAGGTTTGAATGCTCGCTAGAAGCCAGCGACATGCAGGGCCTCTCGGCTAATCGAAAGAGAGCCCTATTCCTAAGCCACTGTTGACCGGACGTGTTCGAGATGGCCGAGTCACTGTGTGAGCCAACGCCGGTTCAAACAGTCTCCTGGGACACCCTGATGGCAACTCTCCGGGCTCACTACGCTCCCGTCCCCTCCAAGTTCGTGCAGCGATACCAACTGAGGCAGCGCGTTCAACGAGAGGGAGAGCCGGTCAGCGCGTACATGGCCAGCCTGAGAAAAGCCGCAACCCATTGCGACTATAGAGATTTGGACGATGCGTTGCTTGAGCAACTGATCTGTGGTGTTCGGGACATTAGGCTGCAACGACGCCTGCTCGCCAAGCCTGATTTGACGCTTGCTGGAGCCCTAGACGAAGCCAGGGCTCATGAAGCCTCCACTAAGGCCGCTGAAACGCTGCAGCGTCCGCTGACCAGCAAAGACAGCCCCAAGTCTGCCCCGGTGCACAAAGAAGACGCCGGATCCAGCTCGGAGTCCGAGTCGGATGAGGACGTCTTCCGAACGGAGCACCAGAGAAAAGACACTGGCAGCCCCCGGCAAAGCTGTTCCAGCTGCGGCGGACACCACGATAGACTGTCCTGCAATTACAGGGAGGCTATTTGCAGGCGCTGCGAGAAAAAAGGGCACTTGGCGCGAGTCTGTAGAGCCATTCTGCCCAGAAGACACGAACCACGTGAGCGCCGCAGCCAACCAAAATCAGCGCGTCAGAAGCAGCCAACGAGAGAAGGCGGCGTGAAAAAACGGCGCGAATTTGAACCGCGAGATGGCCGCAGCATACACATCGACCAGGCCAGCACGACGGTCGAGGACAAAGTCAGCACGGTGGTCGAGATCAACGGAAGGCCGTGCTCGATGGAGATCGACACCGGATCAGCTCTCTCCATAATGTCGTGGACGACCCTAAAGACCCTCCTGCCGTCGTTCCGGAAGGATCAACTCTCCAGACAGAGACTACGCATCCTAGACTACCAGGGGAACCGAGTCCCCTCGAAGGCGTGGGCACATTCCGGGTCACCTACGGAGACTACGAAAGAGACCTGCCACTGACCATCGTCACAAAGCAGCTTCCTAGCCTCCTGGGCATGGGGTGGTTCCGAGCCCTTGGCATGGGCTTCACCGGCGTCCACCTGATGTCCAAGTCAACCCTGAAAGACAGCCTCCTGTCCGAGTTCCAGAACGTTTTCGGGGACACGTTGGGCAAGTATGTGGGGACCCCTATTTCACTAAACTTAGACCCCAACATAGCCCAAGTAAGACTAAAGGCCAGATGAGTGCCGTTCGCATTGAAACCGAAGATCGATGCGGAACTGGACAAACTGATTAAGCAAGGGGTGTTGGTCCCCGTTGACCATGCTAAGTGGGAGACCCCTATAGTCACCCCAGTTAAGTCCGACGGCTCAATAAGAATTTGCGCCGACTACAAGTGCACGATCAACAAGGCTTTGCAGCCGAGCGCCTATCCGGTGCCGATCGTGCACCATCTACTACACTCCCTGGGCCCCGGAAAATTTTTTGCCAAATTAGACCTGGCCCAAGCCTACCAACAGTTACCGGTCGACGACGCCACGGCAGAGGCGCAAACGATCGTGACTCATAGGGGTGCATTTAAATGCACCAGGCTCCAATTTGGGGTGAGCGTCGCACCCGGCTTATTTCAAAGCACCATGGAGCGCCTGTTGCAAGGACTCCCAGGAGTGGTGCCCTATTTCGATGACGTCTTAGTCAGCGCCCAAGACGAACACCAGCTGGGGGACAGGGTACGGAACGTCCTGTCCAGATTCAGAGAGGCGGGACTAAGACTTAAAAGAAACAAGTGTAGGATAGCGGTCCCCTCTGTAGAATTTCTGGGGTACAGGGTGGACAGCACAGGCATCCACCCTACCGAAAGCAAGGTGAGAGCTATTAAGAGCGCACCAGCCCCCAAATCCAAAGCAGAGCTCCAAGCCTTCCTTGGACTGCTCAATTTCTACTCAATGTTCCTAAAAGATAAAGCCACGGTTGCAGATCCCCTTCACAAGCTTTTAGGAAAAAATGTACCATGGGTCTGGGGGAAACCGCAAGCAGCCGCTTTTGAGGCAGTGAAAAGACTCCTATCTGAGGACAGTTTCCTGATACAGTACAATGCAGAGCTGCCGCTCGTCTTAGTTTGTGACGCCTCCCCCGTAGGAGTTGGTGCCGTCCTAGGCCATAGACTGCCGAACGGCCTAGAGGCGCCCATTGCATTTTATTCCCGCACCCTGTCCAGCACAGAGTGGAACTATAGCCAGTTGGACAGAGAGGCTCTGGCTGCGATTGCGGGGGTTAAAAAATTCCACGAATACCTCTATGGCCGAAAATTCGAACTTGTGACGGATCATAGACCATTGCTAGGACTGCTGGCGGGCGACAGGCCAACCCCCGCTGCCCTCTCCCCTCGCTTGACCAGATGGGCCATTTTTTTGTCGGCCTACTCATATCAACTCGTCCATCGACCTGGGCGGACCCTGGGTCATGCGGATGCCCTTAGCCGCTGCCCCCTTCCCGACCTACTGGACAACCCAACGCCGGAAGCCTCCGTCCTCTTGTTGGACACGTTAACTTTGGGCCCCATCTCCTCCGGCGAGGTGGCGAAAGCCTCAAATAGAGACCCAGTCATCCGGACTGTTATGGGTTGGGTTCTGAAAGGGTGGCCGGACAAGGTGGTAGGGGAGGAGTACCAAGGGTTTGCCAACAAACGGAACGAACTGTTCATGCAAGGGGGGTGCTTGCTATGGGGTGACAGGGTGGTAATTCCAACGAAACTACGAAATAGGGTTTTGGAGTTGCTGCACGAAGGGCACCCGGGCATTGTTAGGATGAAGTGTTTAGCCCGCAGCTATGTCTGGTGGCCCAACATGGACCAGGTCATTTCTGAGTGGGTGGGGAAGTGCAGACCCTGCCAGGAGTCTCGCCCCGATCCCCCAGTAGCGCCCATCCGAGAGTGGGAGAAACCAAAAGGCCCATGGGGGAGGATCCACATTGATTTTGCCGGCCCGTTCCATGGCCAAACGTTTTTAATAGTTGTGGATGCCTACTCAAAATGGCTCGAAATTGTATTAATGCCATCTACAACGGCCGAAGCCGTTATCAAGGCCCTAAGGAAGTTGTTTGCCACCCACGGCCTGCCGGATACCTTGGTATCGGACAACGGGCCTCAATTTACAGCAACCCTTTTCGAAGGTTACTTGGCCGGCCTGGGAATCCGCCATGCCCTATCAGCTCCATTTCACCCGGCTTCCAACGGATTGGCTGAACGATTTGTCAGGACAGCCAAGGAAGCACTGTCCAGATTAGACAATGGGGACTGGCAGGCCAGGATAGATCAATTCCTAGCAGTTCAGCATGCATCACCATGCACAGCAACAGGGAGAAGCCCAGCAGAGCTCCTCATTGGGAGGAAGCTCCGGTGCGTGTTGGACAGGCTTCACCCTAACTACTCGCACGAAAACTTTAAGGGAGAGACCTGTGGCTTAAGGCAGTTTCAGGTCGGGTCCCCGGTGTTCGCTCGCAATTATGCCAGTGGTCCTCTATGGGTTGCAGGAACCATAGTGGGGATAACAGGCCCAAAATCATACACGGTGGACGTTGGGGTAGATAGACTCTGGAAGCGCCACATAGACCAACTTAGGAAACGGGTGGTTGGTGAGGCAAACATCAACTTAGACATTTCCGAGCCTAACTATGACCACTTCTCCAAAACAGCTAACTCAAGCCCGGGGTCGCGCGAATACTTAGCTGACAAGCCCTGGTTCCAGCGCCGCCCCAGCGAGTCGCCACTCCCAGCCGGGGATAACCACGCCCCGGACAAAATCCAGGAGGTTCCATTGGCGGAGCCGGGAGAGACAAAGAGTCCCTCCGACCAGCTCAACGCCCCACCAGACTCTGAACTGCGCAGGTCAACTAGGGCGAGAACTCGTCCTAAGCACCTGCGAGACTTTGCTTGTACATATGTTAATTTTTGAGTATTAGTGCCTTCTGGGAAGGGAGGGGTGTTATGTATTGATACTTTTTAAGCGGGAGTTTCAAACTTGCCTACGTTTCTGATTGGCTGACAGTCCCTCCTGGATTGTATATAAGGAGGACTGCAGCCCCTGAGTTTTTGCTGAAGTCTCACTGTATATTAAAGAGCTGTTGTCACTTGCTTGCTTGTACCTCTCGTTATTCCCGAACTACTTCATGAATCTCTGCCTTAAATTACCTTGCAAAAATGAACGATTGTTTGATATAACCAGGATTTAGCACAGAAGGCTGTGGAGTCTTTCCATTTGTATACTCAGAACAGGATTTCTGAGCTCTATACTTTTCAGAGTTTTAAATGAAAATCTTGTTACTTATACATCTGGCTCTGTCAAATGTATTTCAGTTTTCCAGTAAAAGCAGCAACAACAAACATAATAAAATTAATATTAAATAAATCTGAAACCCGTACACTTTTCTGTTGCAGCCATTAGGTGACATTGTAACTGCCTCTTTTTGTCTGATTCAAAAAAGGAAATACAAAACAGGTTTGGTTTAAAAATGTATTGTTAGTGGGCACTGAGTGGATGAATATGTATGAGGAATACTGAAAGCAGGAGATTTGGCTCTCTCCAAGGACCTGGCACTTTTCCTGGAAAATTCAGGCATAGAAATGGTTAATGCAAGATTTCTCTCGTTTCATTTCTGCTCACTTTAGGATCTAGTAAAGGGCAGTCATATCTGATTGATATGCCATCATCAAAGAGCATCAGAAGAATAAAATTCATAGGCTGTGTCTGGGTGTACATTTGTGTGTGTGTGTGTGTGTGTGCGCGGTATGTGTGTGTGTATTTTTCCTCTGATTCTCTCAACTTGTGGTCAGCCATGCAGATTACAAACCAAAGAAATCACTTTTGCCAACTGAACTGTTATGTGTGCCTCGATTCTAATGACAGAATAATGAAACTCAAATGATGTTGCTTTAAGGGAGATTTTTCTAATGGCAGGACTGTTTTTTTAAGTGTGTTATGTGTTCAAAAAGCTATAGGAAAATAGTTTTTTTTAAAAAAAAAATCTTTCCAAGTCTTTCTGGAAAGAAAATCTACCTTAAGAAATTTCTTTAACAAAGAGAACATTATTTCAGACTCTAACATTTCTGTCTGCCTATTATCATTAGTCATAAGCTAAGCCCTGCACTAAATGTCTACTGAGCACAGATAATGTTCATTTTGTCTGGAAGACAGGTTGCCGCCTGTCAAGGAGAGATGGAATAAATGACAGGTTTGGACTCTCTGCCTTGCAGGCATATTAGGCTAAGAAATCGCCAACATGATGAAAAATTATTTTGTCAAAAATTTGTAGGTCACCCATCATTGTCTAATGTATCTCGTGATTAATTGCTAGCATAGATCAGCATTATGTCTTCCCAGTGAATCGCTTAATTGTTGCCTGCTTCATGCTCTTAATGTAATGATGAGGCATCTGGCCCTTTCACATGTGCTTTCAAATGCCAGCGTTGCATCCAGGTTACAGGAATGGGGATGTTAAAGTTAAAGGACTCGTTGAAATGAGAACTTCCAGAAACCCTTTCTTCTCCTTTTGTTTCTTTTTCTCCCTCTTCGTCTTTATGGCGAGGCACACGGTAGGCTGCATGGTAGTGTTAATGTATGTAGATTTTATTTCTGATGAGTGATTATTTGACTGCTCATTTTACGAAGATTTATGGTGTGCTTTCTATCTCCTGACTGCAGCGCTACTCTTATCTTTAATAAAAGAGATGAGGACATTAATCAGCCTTTGTCAGGAGTCCTGACTAAGACATTAAATGTACTGTATAGGATAGGTAAACACGCTCCAGATCCTTCTCTACTTCAGTAGATCAGGCAAAAAAACACTCATTATATTTATCATAATTTCACATCTGCTGTTTTTGAAGCAATGTACCATGAGGCTATAAACTGTATTACAACTATGCATAAATTCAACTGATTTGTGACTGGAGCAACTAATTCCTAAAGTACATTTTAGAAAAACAAGCAGTGAGCCCTGAAATTGCAATTCCATAAAGGCACTAAATTACTGACTGAGGATTCAAGAATTTGCTTGATGTGATTTTGCAGTGACCATTTTATAAAAAGTGACAGTGTGCCTGTGATTGAGTCAATAAAATAAGGATGAATGAGCCATACACTCAAACAAGATTAAAGAGGAAGACAATGACAGAGGACAGATGCATGGGATATAAATAGAAGAAAGTATAACATTTTCTCCCCCCAAAATAGCATTAGGATGTGACTATTAATAATGGGAAAATTAATTTGCACTGATCATTTTAATGCTGGTAGTAGTAAATGTGTGTCAGGAATCCAACATGAGCACCTTAGTTTTCGTTTAGGACAGGTAGAATGATAAGGGATAAGAATGCATATAATTGATGAGAAGAAGACTGAAGTAACCCTTTTAAAATATGACATACTGAGTTAAGCTGTCTGAAGCTTTGAAAATTGGGATTAACACAGGCAATTGCCTTACTTTGCAAGTGGATTAAATGGGAGGAGGAAAACAATCAAATGACTTGTAAGAAATATATAATATTGCACTTCTCCTGAAAAAAAAGCAGATGCAGACTTGCAGAGCAGAAATTGGATTTTCTGTTTCGCTATCAATGTTATGACGTCGATTCTGATCTTAAACACACTTTACTTAGATGTGTGGATTTGCTTCTAAAGAGTGGTTCGGCTTTAAACATTTGAAACTGGAAGTAAATCTCACAATTTTTATTATGATGAGAATAATATTAATACATGTGAAATGGTACAAAATAAAATACAGAAGGAAATAAGAAAATATCCCATACCCAATCTGGGATATTAATGATAGGGAAATACCAATCAATTACTGATAATAAAAGAGAGAGAGAAGAGATGACTTGGAGAAACAATGGAATTAATTATATGGTTAGTGCAATTAGTGATTGTAATTATGGCTATATACCTGTGCATTAGCTCCATCCCAATGTTTATGTGACTCTCAATGACTCAGGGGGGTGTCTTTGAGTTTCCCCCTGTAACCCTGTGCAGACCAAGAATTCTGCAATGGTCACCTTTTCTATCAATGTTGGCACCATGTATCATTCAAAATCTAATTCTGGAATTCAATTCTCTAGTAACATTATCCATTTATTTTACAGGAAGAGGAACATGTCTCTTCCTCTTGCTCCAAGACATATGAGCTATTTTTTGTCAAAATATCTGAAGTGTTTCACCAGAGAGACACATGCAAAACAGATAAAATAAAAGGCCACAAACTCCATAAGATCAACCAAAAGGACTATTAATATAAAACAAAGTGGAATTACATGAATACAGAAAGATTTGCAATCAGTAACTCAGATAAATTACACAGTGAATGAAGTATTGCAACCAAATTAATAATAGCTTTTGGATCACTTACAAGTTCAGTGCTGTGGGTCCAAAATAGGTAACCCAGAGACCACTTAGCAAAAAACCAATATGTACAGAGATAAAGACATGTCCCTACCTAATTTTTTATTTCAGAGAATTTCATAGTTAGTAGCGTATACTCTTATGTAAATTGTGACTATGCTGGGTTATTAATGACTTTATCTTAATCCAATCCCCCCTCCATAATTTCCATGATGCTATTTGTATCCTTCACTGCCACTATATAGTTAATATTGTCATTGTCATTAAGCTACCCCCTGTAACCAAAAGATTTTCTTCCTGGTTAGTCATGGCCTTATATAAAACCACAGAATCAACATGATGCAGTGTGTGTTTTTGTATTCATATTTATATTCCAACATTTATACTTTAACCTCATTTATATTTTTAGTTAATTTGCAAAGTTTTCAGTTTACTACATTTTTCATTTCCCTGAATAATACCATTTCCAACCAGATGGCTATAATGTGTAAATCTAAAATGTCTACATCTAAAAGCCCTAGATTTTTTTGCCACCCTTAAAGAGTTACTAGTATTTGAGTCAGGATTTCATTGTGTCGGAAGAACCATCGCTTGAATTCTATTCATTATACTAGTGGAAAGATGGGGGCAGGAAAGCTCACCAGTTTAGTTCATTTCATCTTATCCTCTTTGCTATCTCTAGTTTTTTCTCTTAAATGGAGAGACCAAATCTAGGAGATTAGACTTTCCCCTAAAATCTTGTTTATTCTACTTTATCTAGAGCAACCAAGTGTACCCTATTTCATACATTCTTCTCATTTCTATTTTAAATCTATCCATTTTGTTCCAGTGATTCATATGCACTTACTTTCTGATCTCTAGGAAAATCATTTTGGTTGTACTTTCTTTCAGTCTGTAAGGCAACTTCTATTTTACTAAGTATTCCTCTCACTATATCAGTGCATGAGGTTTATTAGAACCTTTATAACAGTGCATAAGCAGTACATCATTTTCTTTGTGATCTGGGTTGCTACGGGCATTTCAAATATCTGCAACTTTAAAATGGCTACTTTGAGTTATATTTATTTTATACTTTAGAAGGAATTATTTATCACTAATAGAACGACAACTGGCTGAGTACATACCATTGCCCCTTTCAAAATTATGCCTTATGAGATGCACAGTAAAACTCCATTCATACTTTATAACACTTCAAATCTGGCCTTGCTTCAGTTTTTCATATGTTATCTAATGAATGTACACCCTTGAATTCTTCTATTTTGTCAGGATTAAGTCTCAATTTATTAATGTCGTTCAGTTCATAAATTCAATTGCTGCTGCTTTCACATTTGTTGCGAAGGAAAATAGTCGGGCTGTGCATCAGTTTTGGCAGAGTCCCAAATCCCGAGCCTTCGCTTCTTTGAGTGGATTCTGTAGCTTTATGAAGCAAAGCCAGAACAGACTAAGTTACCTACATTAATTCAAGACTGTTATAAGATTTAGAACCTCTAGGTACTGTCAGTAAAATAAACAAATGAACAAACTAATACATGTTAAATAAATTTTAAAAACTACTTTCTATCTATCCACAATGGGGAAAAGGAAGTTGACTGACTGATGGGTCTACTTTTAAATCCCCCAAAATGGTTTATCAAGAGTTATTCAATCTCAGTTGAATGCAAAGAGATGCTAAGAATTTGCCTATAAATGTCAAATCATATATATTAAAATTAAAGGAGCTTAGTCTTCAAATTCCTAACTATATCCTTGGCGAATTAGAAGATTTCCACAACGTGTGCCATTTTCATGCCTATGTTGTCCATCAAAAAATAATGAAGATTAAGGAATGTTTTCTTAACATTCCCAAGGCTGTCAAACCACCCCTTGCAGAGAGCTTTCTGTATATATCACCCTGAAATTTGTCACATACTACTGAAGGGACAGCTAACTGGTAAAAGCCTTGAAATTCTATCTAAAGAATAAAAGAAGGCATATACCACAACAAATTAAATCTTCAAAATTCCTGGATCTACTTTTCCTTAAATTGGGCGACCTTTATTCCCTGAGAAGCATTAGCATGGTTTCTAATGCATATTCCTTTCTGTTAAAAAAATTATATCATGGTACCTGATTTTTAGGGCTTCCCAGGCTCATCAAAGAGAGACAAGAAGCAGTTTCTTAAATTTGACACTGAGTTTGGTCCAAGTCAAAGCAAAGCAAGCAGCCTCTGGTTCAGAATGAGTCACAATCAGCTATTCTTTGAAGTGCCAAACCAAATATTGTGTTTCGTGTGTTTCCCTGGAAAATAGAGTTGAGACCTAGGCTTTCTCATACTTCAAAACTCTGAGCACTTTCCTTCTGTAGGTACAGACAGAAATTCAAAAGAAAACCAGAGAAGTTGAAAAGTGTATGGTAAACCTCAGGTTAACTCTGTGGAGGTACGCACACTTATCCATGCACTTATGTAGAAAAATATACATTAATGGAGTGCCAACAAGAATTTGGCAGTAGAGTTCACTGAGAGAGTTTCAGAGGATTCCTATTTTTTTTTTTAAAAAAAATTATTTTAAGTAGACATGAGGTATTCGGCTGACTTGAAAACAAAGAGAAGAAGACCCAAGTGAAGATGAATGGGCAACACTTTGTATTCATGACCTGGAATGCTTGTGGTTTATTTGTGGTAAAAAGAACTTGGTTATTTTGTAGTCAGCATGTCTCTATTAATTATATGAGGAAAACATACAAAGATCCAAGCAGTGAATGACCACATTTCAGTTCATAAGAAAGGACAAAGATTTAATTCACCAAAGGATGCATTGCAACACGAGATGGCAGAGGAGGAGAATAAAATGAAGAAGTAAAGGATCGAGGCTGGTGCAGAGAGGAACTACCAGAAACAAACAATCAATAAGTTATTCTGCCCTGTTTGAATTCTGAAATGACTTTAAGACCCTTAACAGAAGAGGGAGAAGAAGGAAGAAGTGCTGTGCAGGAAAAAGGGTGGATCTCTGAAGAACACGAGATATACAGCTGCACCCCGTAAAATGACAAAATGTTATGGTTGTTGTTCACTAGTTACTATGACAAACAGAAACCAATCTGGGCATTCAGACCAAATGCTTCATAAAGTGTGCCAATTGGGAGAAACAAGAATTAGGGTTATGAAGAATAGAGACAAATCTTATCAAGCCCATTGGCAATTATATCCTCTTATTAATCCATGTGGAGACAAAGAATACTGCCAAGAGGAGTCACGACTATGAAAATCTAGAAAGGAAGTTTGATAATGCTTTTACCAAATCTTTAATTCCCTGGAGAAAGAAAAGAGAGGAAGGATATTACAAATGAATGGGTTTATAAACAAATGAATAAATAACTAGAAATATTGATATAATGGGCCTTATTTTAATGAAAAATGTAGTGGACATTGAAAGAATCCATTTCTGGTCAGAAATCCAATTTAATGAACTTTACACTGCTATACAGAATATCTGGATTAAAATAGAATCTGGTTACGGGAGATAATTGATGTGGAATTAGATTTATCCCCTGAAATTTTTCTCCTAGGAATAATCAGTAATGGATTTACTAAGGAAAAAATTCAACTTATAATACACATTATGACAGCAGCCAGATTAGTCTATGCGAAATTTTGGAAATAAATAAAATAAATAAAAGAGGAAATTTTAATAAATAAAATTTTAGAGTGAGCAGAAATGTCAAAACTAATGAACGAGCTAAACAACGACGATGAGTCTAAACACCAAGTAGTATGGGGAAAGTGGTATGAATGGTTAAATAATAGGATAAAATCATGATGTCAGGGTATGCTTATTATTATGCTTACTTGCAATTTAAGTGTGAAGTATATCTGATGTATATCTTGTAAATATGTACAAACACAGCACTTCTGATTTTAGTAGAGATTTGTTGTTGTTGTTTTTGTTTTAATTACAAAACTAATAAAGTATATTTAAAAAAAATAAAATAAAATAGGTGGAGGAAAAAATAAAAATAATACTATTTTTTTGGTCCACCATTGGCTAGTCAATGAAAGAGAACATATAAATTATGCATTCCATATTAAAACTGAAGATAGGCAGAAGTGGCATGGAGTGATCTGTAAGATTAGACTTGGGGAAAGATTTACTTTCAGCCATAGAAGCTCACTATATCCCAGCCCAACCTTACAGCATTGTTATGAAGGAAAAATGAAGGAGAGAGTGCTATATTTCGCTAACTATAAATCTGCTGAATCAAATAGTTAAACAGGCAACTCTAATGAAAGTTGGAAGATGCTCTGCTAAGTATGGCCATTCCAGGAAATTACCAATTTACCTCGCTGACCACTTTCTTCTAGAGGAAGGCACATCTTTGACCTGATTCTAAACAAGAAAAATACAATGAAAGAAGTAGATGTGGCATGAAAACTGAGTAAATATGGACATATAATGCCAAATGAACTTCAAGAAAGCAGATTTTAATAAATCTATAAATAAAAAGAGGATTCCAGGGCAGCAGGTAACAATATTTATATTATATGCACTTCTTCCTGACCTATATACTTCGTGAGCCAGAAAGAGGGCTTTGAAAATATCTACAGACTCCTCACATTCTGGACATAAACTATTTCAACTTCTTCCTTCAAGATGCTGTAGTGTAGAGCATTGCACGCCAAAACAATCAGACACAGACAGTTTTTTTCCCCGTGTTATCACTCTGCTAAACAACAAATTCCCATAACAGAAACACAAAGTCATGTTTGTCAAATATGGCAACCATTGTAATCCGGTGGGATTGTGGAGTTGTGTTTTCTCTGTAGCTGAAGGCCACAAAGAATTGGTTTTTAGCCCAAGCACTGAAGTAGAATGGGCTGAGTCTTAACAGTATGAATGATCTGGGACCTGGTGGGAAGGTATGATCTGTTTTTCTTGGCTGTTGTAGACCATCTAAGATCATTGTGTGAGATAGGCAGACATGCAAGTTCTTTGGATAGAAATTAAATCCTTAATAAGCAGCAAGATAATAGATCATGACCAAAGCTTTTGGTGATTTTTTAAAAAAATGTTATGAATGCTGTTTCCGCTGTGCTTTGCTTATGTCAATGGATAGCCACAGTGTGTGCCATCTTGCTTTTCCTGCCTTTGTTAACTAACTTAGAGTACTGCCAATGTCATAACCCTGACAGCTGAATTCTGCCTAGAAAAAGCAGGTCTGGCACTGCACCAATTTGCTTTTGAGTTGAAGCGAAACACTTTTCACACTGGTTGTACATTTGGTATCCCTTTAAATTGGCAGCAGTACGACTATAGGCAGATCCGAAATTGGATTGCACAGAGATTTAAGGACATAAGTGCCCAATCGGATATTGCACAGGTGACAGCAGTAAAAGTTTGCCCCTGGTTATCAGCCAATAAACAAATTTTCAAAATAGAAAAATATTTAGCTGTGCCTTTGTTTCCTGTCCTGAGAAGATTCTTTACAAAACTGAGGTTGGACCAACTTGGAACAAATATGCTCTGGGGTAGATATAAGGGAATTCCTGTAAGGGAAAGGGTCTGTCTATGTGGGACGGGGGAAGTCGAAACAACGTCCCACGTAATTTTTGATTGCCCCCTATATTCAGACCTGAGGGAACATCAACTGGGCAGGATCTTTTATACCAGCACCCCTAAGCCTAAAGAGCACTTTTTGCGATATTGTTTGTTAGGTTCCAACTTGCAGTTGGTAAAATGGATTGCTAAATTTGTGGTAAAGTTGATGGGAAGGAGGACAAAGTTGGTGCAGCAAAATGCGGTAGATTGTAAGAATGATCATTTGATCTAACAATGTAATTTTAATAGCAGTTAACACTGATTGGGTAGATGCAGGGGCGACATTATAATATAAATTTAATTATATTTAAATGGTATTTTAAATTATTGTATTTTATCCCGATTTTATTTTAGATCGTATTTTATTCTAATTGTATTTTAATTGCAAGTTATTCCAATCTTACTTAATTTGTTTTACCAAACCTTTGTAATGATTTGTCTTTGTAATTCTGCACTTGATATGGCCCAAAGGGCTAATCAATAAATAAATTGAAATTGACAACTCAGAAACTGTTATACTACTGCTTCCATACTAACTGTGTCTTAAAAGAGATGCAAATTAAACATTTAAAAATATTTTATATTTCAGAGTTTGTGCAACTCTGGAAAATGGACAGATTTAATACCAGCCCCATTGCTTTCATTCCATAAATGAAAGCCAAAATGAAGTGATTTTTGATGCTTCTGATTAAAGAAGTATCTTGAACGTTGTGATTGAGTAGTTGAATTTGATTGAGTCGTTTGAATCAGTTCCATTTGCTTTTACATGTTGACCCCCCATATTTGAATTGAATTATATCTCCTTCAAATATCCCATCTCCAATTCTAAATGAACTGAGACCAAGGTACATAGGACTACAGGAAATGTAATATAACTTATTTTCAGCAAAGTATTTGCCACATACCCCATGACAGGTTCTTTAGCAAATTAGTGAAGTGTGGGCTGGCTGGAGTTACTAAGAAATGGATACATAGCTGCTTTGAAAATCATACTCAGAGAGTGGTCATCAATGGTTCTGCATCAGACTGAAGGAGATATTGAATCTATGACCTAAGAATCAGTTAGGTAGAGAAAATTTTCAAATAACATTGAATTAGGCATGATCAATAATATGTATCCTAAAGATTATCTCTATTGATAGATGAGAGGAATAGGCTAAAAGTAACAGAATGAAATTTAAGAGGGAGAAATGCAAACTTTGCCATTTAAGTAATAGAATAGAATTTCAGAACAGGGGATTTCTGGCTTGGCAGTAATAAAAATCTTGTAGTAGTAATAAATTATAAACTGAATATGAGTAATCACTGGGAAATGTTACAGAAAAGGAAAATAGAGTTTTAGATTCTTATCAACAGAATAATAGTTTTTAGCTTATGAGAAGGAATGCATCCATTTTATTCTACATTGACTAGACTCCACCTTGTGTACTGAATTCAATTCTGGGCATCACCTTTTAAGAGTAAAACAAAATGGATCAGGTGCATATAAGAACAACAGGAATAATTAGGGAAACTGAGATATATAAAAAGAGATTAAGATAACTGGGAATGCATAGGGATAATGTAGGAATGTCTTTGAAAAGGAAATGCAAAAAGGAGATGTGATAGCGCTTTTCAAATATCTGAAAATATGTCACATGGAAGAAGGACGATTTTTTTTCTTGTTCTAGAGTGAAATAATGGGCTTAACTTATTTAAAGCAAGATTTGGATTTAAACTTTCTAGCCATAAAAGGTGTTTAACAATGGACGAATTACTCAGAGAAAAGGTGGGCTCCTCTTCATTGAATGTGTTCAAGCAGATGTTGAACAGCCGTCTGTTGGGAATGTTTAATTTGGACTCTTGCATAGAGCAGATGGTGGGATTTGATGGGCTAAATATCCCCTTCCAACTACATAATTCTAGGATTCTACAAATATAGTGTATAAATTCTGGCAATCATACATATTCATATGAAAGCATAGAGAATGTGCACAAGCCGACTGCATTAGCAGGGTATTACATTTTAAAATTATGTATACCTACGTATCTTTTTAAGAACTATATAACACCTCTATGAGGGAGATGGCCAGTTTTAAAATGTGATAAATAAATAAAAAGAAAGAAAGAAAGAAAGAAAGAAAGAAAGAAAGAAAGAAAGAAAGAAAGAAAGAAAGAGAGGGAGACTGCTTTTTCACTTTAAAAATAATGCTTAATAAATGGTTATTTAAAAAGTAAACTGCATTAATGAAAACTAGAAGTAAACACAGGACCAACATATATTTAAGAATATACATTAAGTATGTTAAACACATAGTTTACAAAAAATAATTGAAAAATCAAAATTCAAACTATTCATCAATGCTGTTTCACAAAGTAGAGAATAGAACCAATAATTTATTTATTTTACAGTTTGGAATAAACAATAAGAATCTTTCCTTTCTAAACTGAGAATAAAATGTCATATCAATTTTCATTTTCCTATATAATAATTCCTATAAAATAAGTCAATATTTTCTCTGCAGATAGGGTGTGTATGTATGTGTGTATATACATTCTCTCTCTCTCTCTCTCTCTCTCTCTCTCTCTCTCTCTCTCTCTCTCTCTCTCTCTCTCTCTCTCTCTCTCTCTCTCTCTCTCTCACACACACACACACACACACACACACACACACACACACACACATTTCAGGGTAACTTATAGGACTTCAAATTTTCTGGTAGCTTCCATTCAAGAACTAACTCAGAATGATTTTGCTTAGCTTTTCAAAATCAACAAAGATCCTGAGTGATTTTACAGAACATGTGATATCTGGGGTAGATGATTTGCGGTGTCTTGAAGGATTGTAACTTGGGAGCGGCCATTCATTAGAGGGCTTGGAGAATGCCCATAATATTTTAAAAGTCCTCTGACTGAAAGGGGAAAATTTTTTTTTCTCCAGGCAGCAAATATTGCTTATTCAGCAAATGCAATTTGTATCACATGTACTGTGTTATAAAATGCCTTTTAATTTGGATTGCACTGTTTTGTTTTGCTTTGTTTTATTTCAAAGTGGAAAAACTATTCTAGCATGAAAGCATATTCTTTCTCCTTTTAACTATGCAGCACCAGTATATAGTGGATAATATCTGCAAAGCTTACAGCCAGTGTACATTTCTTTGTCCTCTGTGGCTGCCCCCACCCCCAAAGGTTTGAAGTCCATGAAGAACTCCATCCTTTCTATTCCTATTATCAATCTGTGCATCGCTGAGCATTTCTCTCCCTGACCTTATTACTTTACTGAAATTAAGCTTGAAACAATCTGATGTCAGGTCCTATAGTATATCTCCTTTTATTGCCTACCTTGCTGAGAATGTCCATATTGCTAATGCTGCATCTCATTTTAGATGGATTTAACCAGATATATATTCCCTAGTTTATAGAGAATCTGATGGATTGCATTCTGCACAGAGAAACTGTGGATCCATCTTTTCTTGATGCATTTGGTAGAACATGAGAATTCAGAGAGATGCCCAACCCAGAATTCATCGTTTTTCCTTTGGAATCAGCAAGGCATCTTTCATATTCACCACCAGAGATACATATAATTGCAGGAAGATTGATGTTGCTCTCACATTGCTTTGTTCTTATTAATATCCTACTCCCATACAGATTTGCTTGGAACTATGTCCCATTGATCTCTGTGTCACTTACTAGCATATAATATGGGGAGGCGGCTTAGTTGCAATCTCAGGGCTACTAGATGTATAGAAAAGTGATAATTATGAGATAAAGAGATTTTGCTTAGCAAACAGTGCTACTCTGAAAATAAGGCTAACAAGGCAATAAAAGGCAAAACGTGGACTATATGCAATGCTAGGTGAGCAGATTTCTACATCAAATAGAACTTTTCTGCTCTTTCCTTCTATTTGCCCCTTTCAAGTCTATTTTAACAGGTCCTTCCTAAATTAGCAGGTTTGGAATGTGTGCAGATAGGTTATAGAGGAGAAAAAGAGTAAAACAATATTTATCCCTCAAAAAAGCCTGCATTGGTTAGGGCTGATAATTCAGTAATATTTGATGGGTTACCAATTTGGATCTTCTGCTAACAAGAGTTGATTATTTCTTTGTTGATTCTGATGTTATTTTCTTTCTTTTCCTGTGAAAATTCAAAGGTGTGAGAACAAATGGTGACTGAAGTTTGGTACTGTTTGAATGGAAATGCACGCACGTATCTAAAAATATCTAGGAGTATTTTAATTCTCTCCAAATATAGCTACATCCATGAAAGCCATATATGCCAAGGAATTGACAGGGAAAATGTGTGTACATGAGGAAAAAGGGGTTGACAATGAAGGGAAATTGTATGCAAGGTAGTATCATTCCAATTAAAGGGAGATGGGAATTCTGTCATTAAAAACAACAACAACTACATTCCTTGGATAAAGGTAGCGTATCCCAGAGATCAGACCTATCATATTTTCCCCACATAACCACCAACTCATTTTTTGACCTTCCCCCTTTCCCCAACTCAACCCCAAAAGGCATAAAATTGAAGCTGAGCTGTGGTTCCTATTAAAGAGTGAACTCTGCTTAGGTCGTGGTGCTTCAATTGCGGAATAGCAATCAATTAGTTTATCATTAATCAGATAATTTTTGGTTTCTTGAATATGAAGTGAAAAGTAGAAATAACTTGCAGGATCATTTGCGGAAACCATCTCTCAGCTTTATAAACTAATGCTTCTGTAATGGCCCTTTTTAATATAATTTATAGGTTCATCATTACCCTTTTTGTATTAGTAATTATTTCTAAAATACCAGAGAACCATCTTTTCTCCCAAGGTTCCTCTCTGTCTCTGATTTATGGCCAGTCTCACATTGGACTCTGTCTTTCTGAGATTTGACATTTCAAAATATTTATAGCTCTTTTACATTAATGCCTTTCTCATGAATCTGAAGGTGACCGTTATTTCTTTCATTTTGTTGTAATTAAATGGATCAACTTTGGCTTTATTCTTTTCACTATTTATCTGTGTAGCACATTAAAACATTCAAATTAGAAAATGAGACCCGGCCCTGTAAAATTATATTTTCTGCATATTTCCTAAAAACACAAGCCATCCACAATGCACTGGCTAAAAAACTGTTCCAAGTGAAAGCGCAAAATCTTTAATATTTTATTGATCAGATCTAAACCTTCTGCCCAAAGTGGCAATTAAATTTCAATTAAACTGACTGAAAGCATCATATTAAATTTCAGCACTTTACGAGCTATCAGATAATGCTGCAGGACAAATCTTTAGTATGATCACACTCTTTTCAAATTATATTATCCTGTTCATTCACAATAAAAGTGACAGTTTTAGGTATACTTTCAATATTTCTTGAATATAAGCCCTCTAATGAACACATTTTATTGCCTTTAAATCAATTATTATTGGATATTTTAATAAAGTGAATTGAGCACTTTGTTTTACACACTGCTTAGAAGTTATTATATTTTGCAGAGAGCACAGCAAAGGCCTGTACTGAGATGACAGAAATATCAAAATACCTAACATTGCATTATAAATTTAATCATCTTCTTTTAAGGGTGAATATGCTGCCTTGCATTTCATTGCACTTTGCAGTGTAGTATATTAATTAAAAACAGATTCACTCTTCAAGATTTGGATCTTGAGTCTTCCATACACCTCTTGCATTAATGAGATAAGGTCATGATAATATAACTGAAATACCGAAATAAAACACTGAAGGGGTTTTAAAGATATTATTGAATATTATGCTTCGCACTTCAGGATTGTACTAACTCTCATTCCCTTAGCTGTGTGTAGTGTAATAGCATTTAACCTATATTAATAAAAAAAGAGCTGTAGACGGAAGGTGTTCTACAGGAGATTATAGGTAAGGTTAAGTAAGTTATAAAAAAATAGGCAAACATAGTTAATATCCAGGTGATTCTGGGAAATGGGCAGCTACATGCTGTGCCCAAAGGAAGAAGACATTTCTTGATCACAAACTGAATCAGTATAGTCTAATTTTAAGATGATAGGAACCCCCCCCCCCCCGAATAATGTCTATTAATGTGGCAGTTGTCTACTTTTTCCTTCGCCTTTGAACAAATGACATGAAAAAGTTACCCAAAGCTCTGGCAAGGAATGGAACAGCTGATCATTGATTTATTAATCAAATTTATATAGCTGCCCATCCACAAGAAGTAATACTGAGTGGCATCATGGAAAGGGTCTCTTAGCTTAATGTTTGTCTACCTCAGCAACTGTAAGACAAGTGAACTCCAACTGCTGGCATTCTGACTGAGGAATTCTAGGAACTGAAGCCCACATGGCCTAAAGTTGGTGACGTTGAGAAACACTGGGTCATAGCTGATTCTAGAGATAGCTGCATCCCATTGCTTACAATTCTTGGTTAATTTCTAATTCCATTTCAGTTTTGCAAAAATAAATAATAAAAAAAATGAGGGTCCATCCTTTTTTTCTGAGATTGTGTGTGTGTGTGTCTGTCAGTGGTGCGTTCCACTTACCTTCACTACCAGTTCGCAATGAGAGTGCGTGCTTGGCTTCTTCTGCACATGTTTTGCTTCTTCGGCACTTCTGCGCATGTGCACGATGCTTCTGTGCATGCGCATGGGGCTTCTGTGCATGCGCATGGGGCTTCTGCGCATGCGCATGGCACTTTTGTGCATGCGCACGGCGCTTCTGCGCATGCACAGATCGTCCATGATGATGTACGGATAGGTGGGCGGAGCCTCCCACCACCGTTACTATTGGTTCGCAAGATCTGGACCGAACCGGTTGCAACCCACCACTGGTGTCTGTGTGTGTGTGTGTGTGTGTGTGTGAGTGTGTGAGTGTGTGAGTGTGTGTGTGGGAGGGGGAGAGAGAGATATATATGCAAAGAGAGAGAATAGTTGAACAAATAGAAAATCAAGCAATAGATGCAAAATAAACAATGCTATTCCACCATGTTTTGGATTTTGGATTTTTTTGCTTTCATTGTAACCAAAATAGAATTCCAAGCAGAGAGAATATTTTATTGCTAATAGCTGCAACTTTTCAAAAGTAAGTGTATTATGAACAATATGCTTCTTTTCAGTACTGATAAATGGCTTCTCAGTATTTCATGCTGGAAACAGAATTTTTAAAAACCAGGCATTTCATAGTATAGGAAAAGCAACTCAACCCTAGTTAAGCCGTATTATGTAATTGCTACAACTACAGGCATTTTCACACATGAAACTAGAAACACTTCCTGCATCTCTTCTCCACCTAAAATTAATCCATACAACCCACACTGACTAAAATTAACATTCTGCTTTGAAATGGCACCCTTTCTTCCTATCCTCATGCTAATTATATTACTCCATGGACTGAAATAGTGCATCTTGGTCTCTGGGGCATTATGTGTGAAAACTCAAAGATCAAATTTAAAGAAGATATTCTGGATATAATATATGAAAAGAACTTGTTATTAGCTTCTATTGATATTAAAGATATTTCATTCTTACCTATCTATTTTCTACTTAAGGATGCCAGCTACAGTATTTTTGACCGCGTACCTAGGCTTTAATAGGAAGCAAGGAAGATACTGCATACATTTGTTTTCATTCTCCTTCCTTCTTTTGAGATTTTATGGTTCCACTACAAGGATCCATGCAGTAGGAGTCTAAAGCAAGTATTTTCAATAAATATAAATCTCTGGAGGAAGAAAATGAAGGAGAAGAAATAATGAAATGAGCCAATCGTTTTTTGTTTTTTTTTCCAAAGGTAAGATTTGGTTCTGAATCTGATACTAAATGCATTCAATATCAACTGGATTGCTTTAATTTGTGACTTGCATCTGACTAATCTGTCTCTTTGGAAAATGTTAAAACCGAATCATTTTGGAGGACCTTAAGTTCATTCTTGTTGCCATTTTGTTCTCTTGTCCCTCTCTGTAATTGTTTTCTATTTTTATATCCTTTATATACCCACATATACATATACAGTTTATTCCTTTGGCAGTTGATCTGGTAAATGTGACTGGAGATTTAATCAAGTTTAAATCCCTATTTGATCAGAGAACTAAATCTTATACACTGAAAATATTGCAAATGTACAGTATGTTAGAATTTAATTTGATAGCTATTTGGTAACTCTTAGAGCCTTTGCAACAAAAATATCTTTTTTTGAGTTCTGTATTTCAGTTCTGACTATTTTCTGGTATCTGGATTCTTAGCTCAATGAATTTTTAAAAAGTAATATAGATACCATTGCTGTATCTGATTGTGTCCCAGCCTCAGTACATTATCAGTGACACAAGAAAGAGTCATCCCAGGTTTTTTTTTTACATAATATATCACTATTAAATAATTCTGCTTTTTGTGAAAGAGATAGAACAAGTCTTTGAATATTTTTCAAAAATATGTTGGTTACTTGGAATGCCTTTAAGGCATACATAAGGTTATGAGACTGTTTATGCTTTATGGAACAATAAAATATAAATTTAACAAGGAAATGGAGGGATGTTTGAAAGAGTTTTTTGAGCATATATGTAAAATGATATGTGGATAAATTAAACACTTTATGGCTGATAAACAGGAAACTAATCCCTTTATGTATTTTAAGCATAATGTTCATTGCATAATGCTAGTAAATTATCAGCATCTCAGCTGAGACAATGGAAATTATTTAATACTATCTTTACTATTAAAGATGTCCAGGGTAAAATATATAATCATTCTGTTTCAATAAATTAACATTTTAAGAATTTTTATTGTCAACTGGGTGATACAGAGTCAAATGTAACTGAGGAAGAAGTTAATCAATATTTATATGATACAGCTCTTCCTAAGATTACTTATGACGAAGCTGCCAATTTAACAGCACCTTTATCTCTCTAAGGAATAATAGTTGCCATTAAATCTATTAAAACTGAAAAAGCTCCGCATCTGGATGGTTCTTCCATTAAGTGGTAAAAAACATATACTGAGTTCTTTGCCCTAAGATTGTTGAAGGCCTCTAATGATGCCTTTTTAAATAAGGTTTTTCCAACCTCTTTCAGTGAGCCTTATATGGTTGTGATTTTGATATCTGGTATAAATGGTGCTGGCTTTGCAAGCTATTGTCTGATTTCTTTGTTAAGTGTTGACGCAAAAATATTGATGACAACTTTGGCATGCAGGTTACAGACAGTATTACTTTCAATTATCCATTCTGTCCAATCTAGTTTTATGAAAGGTCACCATGTGTTCTTAGGCAATTGATCTTATTTAGAAAGGATCATCAAGGCCTGAAATCTTTACAACATGAGCCTGACACTTTTATGTTGCTGAACAGTCTTTGACATTACAGGAAGTTTTCTTATGATTGTAGTATACTAATGCAAACTTCTTTAGCTTTAAAATATTCTGTATAAGTCCCCAGCTGGTACTCCCCAGATGTGTGGAACAACAGCTCCCATCCTTCCTCATCAACATGGATAATTATTTGTGGCCTGGTGATGGCCTTGCAATCCAATGTTTTATGTATTTGATTAGAAAGGATTCTGAAAGACTAGTAGTTGGAAGTTTACTTTTTCAATTTGATTAATGCCATAATAACATTTCTTACCTATTATGCAGGTGTGTGTGTGTGTGTGTGTGTGTGTGAGAGAGAGAGAGAGAGAGAGAGAGAGAGAGAGAGAGAGAGAGAGAGAGAGAGAGAGAGAGAGAGAGAGAGAGAGAAAGAAAGGAAGGAAGGAAGAAAGGAAGGAAGGAAGGAAGGCAGAAAACATTTTGGTATAAATTAATCATACTTTTGGGATTATCATTTTTGGATATTGGACATTGTTTATTTCTCTGGAGAATTTCCATCACATATAAGGTCCAAGACTTGTGCATGCATCTCAAACAATAATCATATTGTTTATAAATTAGATAAGTGAACTAGGAATTATCAAAAGATATTAAATTACTGCAGATATTGTGGAAAGTTGCTACTAAGCCAACAGAAATAATTCAACTGGATTCTTTAAAATGTCAGAACCAGTAAGTCAATTAAATGCAGTCCATGTGTTTAATGGTCTAGAATATTTACCTTATCATTTTATTCATTTAATGCATTTCTTTCTTTTTTTAAAAAAATATTATCATTATTATTAACCCCAAGGGATGACAAGAGCAGGGAGAGAAAATATAATGTATTTCTTATCTGCTTTTCAATAAAATGTTCTGACCATATTATAAGAGGGTGCTTTAAATAGAGCTGAAGTTTGGGAGTTATAGTCCAGCACATCTGGAATAAACCATATGGTGCCGTTTAGTTGTTTTCCTTATTTAAATAACTCACATTAAGACCTTGTGCAATGTGTATGAACCATGTCAACACAAGACATAAACATACTATGTTCAAAGACAGTGAAGCACTCCATATTAACGTATTCCAGGTTAATTTCTATCCTACAAAATCACCGAGATGTAAAAGCTCTTCATTTTATTTGAATAATAATCTTTTCATAGGAATGCCTTGTTTTATATATTTCTTAATTTAGTAAAGTCTCTCTTAAAGATTCTTAAAGGTACAGGTTTCATAAATTGCACCTATACAATTGATTGTTATGCAATAATTTTCTTATTTCTAGGCATTTTCCATGCCTAGAAATCTTTAAAATTATCTACGGAAATGGATATACTGTAGAAGGCTGAGATCCTACTGGACAACAGAAATGTTTTCCTTAGTATTTGTTAGCATGTATTCAAAGTTTAATATCACTTAAAGTATAAAAACAGTTCAAATTATCTTAAATTCCAAGTGGAAAAAAGGAGGGAATGCATGAACTAAAAGCTGGAAATAATGAGGTGACAAGTTCAGGGGAAGCCACTTTATTGTGCTTCTGTAATTAAAACAGTCCCAGGATTTTCATGTTATGTCCCTGAGCCGGAACTCGTCAAGTAAAATGTTAGCCTTGAAGCAAATTATGACTGATTTCAAAGAGAATGATTTAGCTCTTTTTGAAATTCTATCTCCTCACAAAGAATCAAGATCAAACCAGGCAGATGAGTAACCAAACACTGGTAAATGAACAAATACCTCACCTTTTTCACAAATATGACTTCAGGCAGGGCCCTATTTAAAATATTGCTTACTTTGGAGCATGCCTCTCAGTCTTGCTGAGGCTTGTTCCTTGTGAGACAGACATGGTGATCTAATGGACACAGCTTTGTGAGCAAGGAGGTGGGGTATCCAGGTTAATCTCTTCAGTCTATCAGTAATTTGATTCATAGCTTTGGGGGAATTGCTCATACCTTCCTTCTGACTTCCATCTCTCCTATTGTACAAAGCTGCTCCAACCAAAGACATACTAAGAGGCTCCAGGACACTTCTCATATTACTGGCCTTAGTTTAGATGCTACCTCAGTGAAAATAGTCATAATTGAAGAACTGAATTATGTTTCTAATAACAAGTCAAATTCAGGTTTTTTGAGATGTAGAAGCAACCACTAGTTTTTGAGTCATAGACTTGGATCTAAAATTTCATCTCCCATTTAACAGGGGATATTTACTTTAAATTAAAGAAAGTCATTGCATTCAAGCCTAGGGTTGCTTAATTACACCATAATATGAAAATGAAATAAACTTTCAGGTTAAACATAGAAAGAATAGAAATTTGATGCCACTTGCTGACAAATTTGGAATCTTCTATTTAGTTTTGTGCTAAGGGGCCAAAAGTCAATTTTCTAGTCATCTTGAAAATAAAGAATAAATAAAGCATTGGATTTTGGGTAGCCATTCAGTTCCATGGTGGGGAGCGGGGGGAGGGAGTCTACCAAATTCTGTATATCCGAAGAGAAATAAATAATAGTGAATTCAGTAGGGTATTTGTAGGTAAAGTGGTAGAGTATTGCAGCCTTAACTTTGCAACATGGAATAAAAAAAACCTATAGAAATACCACAATAAAAATAAATAGAGATAATTTAAAAAGCGCTTTAAATCATGACTGTTTTGACTGTGGTACACAAGACTAATGACAAAAACAATAGGGAATCAAATTTGAATTGAATGAATGTGGATCTGCAGAAAGGGAAAATCAAAGAGCCTTGATAGTACAGTGGTTTGGTGCACCCTGTCATTAACACAGCTGCCTGCAATTTCTGCTGGTTCGAATCTCTCCAAGGCTCAAGGTTGACTCAGCCTTCCATCCTTTCTAAGGTAGGTGAAATGAGGACCCAGTTTGTGGGGGCAATAAGCTGACTTTGTATAAAATATACAAAAGTATGAAGGCTATTGCTTAACGCATTGTAAGCCGCCCTGAGTCTCCGGAGAAGGGCGGCATATAAATCAAATTAAAAAAAATAAATAAAAAAAATGACCTGGTCCACACAGACATGCCATTTCATCATTAAACAGGCATAATGGGATAGCTTCAGAAATAAAATTTGCATTGATAGGTTTGGATTTACCCTGCCTTTAAAGAAATTAAATTATTTTTTTTTCAGATAAAAGTTGATATTTTGACATACCTATTCTGATCTAGACTGGAATTAAATAGAAGCACACCCGGTCCTGATATAGATGTGTGTGTTTTAATGGTTAATTCTGATCCAATTTTAAATGTTTAATGTTTCATCTGAATCAGGGGTGTCAAACTCGTTGCCCACGGCCCCAATGCATCACGTGCTGGCCCCTTCCCTGCCCAGTTTAGTGAAGGGGGGGAGAAAGTCCCAATACATCATGTGACTGCGCTGTGACAACATGAGTTTGACACCCCTGATCTGAGTAATACAGAAATCACACTGATTCACCAGAATGAAAACATAATTAATATAGCTGTACCACCAGAGTCTCCTCCTGCCCATGTTCTCCTAATTTATTATAATAGCATATTTATTCCACAAAAAACTAAATAAGAGCATGAGGGAAAGATAAGTTTGATGGTTTGTTTATTGGTTGATTGCAGAAAGGTGATACCACTGCACACTTTGAAACTGCTGCAAGATATTTACCCATAAGAAATCAAAATCTTCAGAAGAATGATGTTGCTTTGGCTATCGGGTATATGACATATTTGGAAGAAAATCCTCTGCTTATCTTGAAATATAACCATAGTCATTCAAAAACCAGAGGTTCAGGATCACAAACCATATAAAGGTCTTTGTAAAAATAGCTTAACTATATAGCATCCTGATCACAGAAACATTAAGTGGCAATCCTATCTATTTTGGTGGAGCTTAATTCTATATAACAAATTGAGTTGCATTATTCTGACCTATTGTGCCTTCTATTCAAGACATGAGGATGACAATTTAAGTCCCTTCAAGATTATGGCATTTATAACTTTCCAATGTAGTTAGAAATCAGCTGCCACAATATAATTCAAGTCCTTTTAGTGGATAGGACAGTTATTTATTATTTTATTTATGTGTCAAATTTATATGGCTATTCATCTGACAAAAAAAAATGACTAAGGCAACATACAACAATGCTAAAAACAACATATACAAAATTATTATTATTATTTTGAAGAATCTTAAATATCTTTCTCATCAGAAATCATCTGAAAAGGATCCAGATAATCTGCTTCATCCAAGGTCTTCTGAAGCTGTTGCAAAGCCACCTTCTCAACCATTCTCCCCTCCCGCCCCAAAGGAAAGTTAGATACTGAACAAAAATTGTCCGGTATAGTGGGATCTAGCAATGGTTCTTGAGGAGGGACAAACTAAAGCCACCTTAAGGGATAAAGGAACAACTGCATCACCCAAAGATAAATTCACAACTGCTAGGACCCACTCAAACATCCACCCACCCAGGCTGCTTTAATAAACCAGAGGGACATGGATCTTAAAGAGTAAGGGGCTGAACTCACAGTTTTGAAGACTCTTCAACAGGCCCAAACTGTTTCCTGATAATCAAGAAAGATTCCTTCTCAGGCATCTTCCCTGGACCTGATCAATTGATCAGTGTCCAATTGTCAGTAAAATTTAGTGCCTTTGTCTGACAGATACTGATCAAATTCTTCTGCATGTCCCTGCAAGTGGTTTCCCTCTATCTAAGAGGGCACATGTCACCTGAAATAGGACCACAGGATGGATATCCATAGATGCAATATTGGTGGAAAAGTATTGACATTTTGCCGCACTAATCACTACAAGCTAGGCCTTAATAGCAGCTCTCATCCATGTCTGACTGAATTTGTCTCTGTAAGATGTCAACAACCCTCTAGATCAGGGGTGTCAAACTCAAGGCCTGAGGGCCACATCCATCCCATGATATGGTCGGATCCAGCTCAAGGGGCTGTCCTGGTCTATCCAGTGCAAAGAGGAAAGATCAGGCCAATGTGGCTTTGGCCCAGTCTACCCAGTATGAAGAAAGATCAGGCCAGTGTAGCTTTGGCCTGGTCTACCCAATGTGAAGAGGAAAGATCAGGCCAGCCTGGTCTACCCAATTTGAAGCGGAAACATGCCAGCAGTTTGAAGAGTGGCATCAAGCTGGCCATGCCCACCCACTTGGCCACGCCTGCCCAGTTGGCCACACCCAGCTGGCCTCCTGAAGTCAACCACAGCCATGATACAGCCCTCAATGAAATTGAGTTTGACACCCCTGCTCTAGATGACTGTTCTCTCATTTAATCTCTCTTCTTTGAACCATGAAGAGCAAAGGGGACAAGTCACATAGGCACACTATAAGCAAAAACCTCATCTTTCCTGTTATTCCAAGGAACGACCAAAGCTTCAGATGGAGATGACTAGCAGGAAGGAGCCCCCAACCCTGGATGAGTTTTTCTCTGAAACCCATCCAGGTCCAACAGTTGCCAGGAGCAGAATAATCTAATTGGCCCAATGTCCTTGCAATGGATGATGGCATATGAGCCATTCCTGGTAATCAGGCATGATCTGACCATGAAAAGGGTGATACCAAAGTTTCCCCAATTTCAGTTCACATAGCCACAAGGATACCAGATCTGATGTGGGACCACTGACCTATATCAGGGTCTGGATGACTTTGCATAGGTCCATGGCCATCATGATGGCCACAGAAATGTAATAGATAAGATAAGATAATTAGATAATAGATATTTTTAGCTGGGTTTAACACTAATACCAAGTCAGTTAAAAATCTGTCAATTGAATTGAATGTACTAAGTTTGACTAGTGTTAAACTTAGTTAAACTCTATGTGTGTGTGTTTGTGTGTTGTGCATGTGTATTAGTGCATGTTCTACAGCCCCAGGTTGTTTGGCTCATTTAGGATTCCATATACTGTGCAATCCAGAAATTGGGTCAATTCAGTAACCAAGTTAAGTGTTTTTTGTAAATTCAGTCTTTGCAACTGAACCATTATCTTACAAAAGGGTAGTCTACTTCAATGATACAGTAATAACCCGCCTTCAACATATGGTAAATATTTTTGGAAAAGTCTGATCAGTCACCTGACAGGGTACCTGAATTTCTTCTTCCCCAAAGTCTGCCTTTACACTAGTCTCGCACTCCCCTTGTGTAGTACAGGCTTCTGTACAAAAGAAAGAAATCTACTAAATCTGTACAAAAGAAAGAAAGAAAGAAAAACAGGTAAGTGTGTGCATAAAAGCTATTTTGTAAGTTTCCATTTCACAAAAATAGCTAATGCAAAATTCCTGCATTTAAATCAGTTGCTGAAATTGTTCAGTGTAAATGTTTCTCAGTGTAAATGTTTAAGAATTGAGCTGTGATTTAAAAATCATTGTCAATGTGTAAGCAAATAAGTGTGTTTATTAAATGCGATCTTATTTTTCCTATCTTGCAAAAGTACACTGCTGTCCTATCTGAATAATTCAAACCCAAATGCAGATGTATTGTCTCCTAGTTTTGTGAGAAATCTTTAAAGTTAACTTCTGACAGAGACTAAATTGAATCTATTACCTACAGAGCTCTGAAAAAGATGAAAAAGAACAAAAAGAGAGCAACCATAAGATTTATCTGATGTTTGGTTGATGTATGGGTATATAAAATCTTAAGTAATACAGATAATGTCACACAATATTGCAACATATATTTCCAGTTCAACATTCTAAGACAATAAGGCATAAATGGAAATTAAAGGAAAAATCTGAACGGTTGTCAGGGAGCACTTTTTCATTCAGAGAATCATAAACATATGGAATGGTGTGTCAGGCAAAGTTTCTGAGATAAGAATAGTGGAGTAATTATAAAATGGATTTATATCCTGAGAAATAAAAGTGCAGACATTGGAAAAGAGCTTGAAGTCAAATGATTTCAATCCTCAAAAATGTTCTAATAAAAAGTAACTTTTATAAAGTTGTACTAGCCTCCTTTTCATATTGTTTTTTTCCCCTTATTCTCCATGTTCACTAGTTCTATTTAATTAAGATTACTTATAGATATCTATTCAACCAAAATCTAGCACAGATATTTCCAGGTTAGCTTGTCTTTCTCCTTATTAAACTCTTAAATGTGACAAATATTTGCTTTTGAATTTTTCAGGTAAGCTGTCTATAACCTTTTTATAGTATTTGTTCAGGAAATTTCCTTAATTATTATAGCTACATTTCTTTTCTGAATCTCAGCTGTTTCAAAGCAAAAAAACCCAGAATTAATATACGGGATCTTTTGAAGTCCTTGCAAATCCCCACTAGATAGTAAAGTCAAATAGAACAAGCATGATGGGCAAATCTTTGACAAACCTACTCCATCCCACTCTTAGGCCTGTCTAGTTCTCAGTGATATGAGGCATCACTCATTGCCCATGGATGAACAACTGCCAGCTGCTCCTCAAATAAGATGGCCACATTAGAACCATTTCAGCACAATGTTGCAGGACCTCCTCCAGAACTAAAGCTGAGGGATTGCTGGAGTTTGACAACTTCCAAAACTAAAGCCAATTCATCTTGCTGGGTCTGAGCCTAAGCTTCTTTTTCTCAAAGTCCTAATAGTGACTCAGCACTGGGAGAGAAACTTGACTTGATCCAGGGATGAATGTAAAGCTAGGTACTTTGCTGGTAGATTTTAGGTACTTTTAAACAATTTCTATATCATCTGTATTGTCTATCATCTGTATTGTCTCTTCTCTGTCTCTCTGTTTCTCTCTCTCTCTCTCTCTCTCTCTCTCTCTCTCTCTCTCCATCTCCATCTCCATCTCCATCTCCATCTCCATCTCCATCTCCATCTCCATCTCCATCTCCATCTATCTCTGTCATCTCTATCTCAGTTCTGACTGGCTTCCTGGGCTTCCATAAGAGTTCAAAACCTGGCTCTGCAGCTTTGCATGCACAATGGGGCATGCAATCATGGGGTTGATTGGTACATGAGAGTCCTCCCTCTGGCTTTATTAACCAATTTTAAAAGGGTTAAGCTGCCTTCTTGGAATTTGTTGTCCCTTTGAAACTGATGTAATTTTATAACCTTATAAAATGTTTAATCTTAAATTAACCTTAATATTTTAATTTTAATCTTACATACTGTTTTATATATTATTATATTGCCCAGAGTCCCTCCTTGAGGGAGATGGACAGTCTAGAAACATGAAGTATAAGTACATAAATATATAATCTATATATCTAATCTATATCTATATCCATCTCTAGGCGTTCACACCCTCTAACAAAGAACATGGTATAGATATTCAACATAAATAAAATCAATTTCATAGAATAAAAAGTTAATTTAACAAGTCACCTATTTTTCTTTGTTTTCATGCTAATATCTTCATTATCTTCACATTATTGTAACTATTGTTATTATGATTATTATCATATATCCCAAGCCCATACATTGCTCTTTCTTTCTAAATGTACTTTGAAATTTCCACCAGTCTCCTACTTGCAGTCTAGAGCAAAGGCAGTTTGCACAGCTTGTATTTTTTATTTTTTTTATTTTTTGCTTCTGGCTTGCCCTGTTTTTTTAATTGTCAAATGGGTGCCCCAAGCAGGATGTAAGAAATGTGCTGTCAATTAAGAATATATAATACTGATATCTGCTGTTCATAATCTTAAATCAAATAAATGTAATAGGATAATTGTAAATCTCTATTGACCCATAAACATGTTGCGTATCATACTTTTAATAACACAATATATGGCTATTTTTTTTAAAAAAAATGACAGTTGTAGTTATAAACTGAGCTAGAAAGATACTCAGTAGATCAACATAATTCTCTTCCTGGTGGCTTTTTTTATTTATTTGTTCCATTTGACCAGCATAGCACATTTACCTTTGAAGGACTCTTAACGCCTTCCCACTTCTTCTCCCATGACACTTTTTACTCAATTTAACCATTAACCAATTTTCCCACTGTTCTAACATTGATAACAGAATAACAGAGTTGGAAGGAACTTGGAGGTCTTCTAGTCCAACCCCCTGCTCAAGTAGGAAACCCTATACCCATGATGGCAAACCTATGGCACACGTGCCACAGGTGGCACCCGGAGCCATATTGGTGGGCACGTGAGGTTGTCCTAGTTCAACTCCAGCACGCATGTGTGCACCAGCCAGCTCCTTTTTGGGGCTTTCAGGCCCACTGGAAGTCGGCAAATGGGCCGTTTCTGGCCTCCAGAGGGCTTCCAGGAGGGGTGGGGAAGGCCATTTTCACCCTCCCCAGGCTCCTAGAAAGGGTCTGGAGCCTGGGGAAGGCAAAAAACAGGCCTACAGGGCCCATCGTACCATCATGTGCCAAAAGCTGGGGGAACGTGGGGGTGGGGTGTCACATGCGCATGCGCGGGGGAGCGGGGCACATTGAATTATAGGTGTGGACACATGTGTGCTTGACCCCCCGCACTCCCCCCACTTTCGGCACTCGACGGCAAAAAGGTTAGCCATCACTGCCCTATACCATTTCAGACAAATGGTTGTCTAATTTCTTCTTTAAAATCTCCAGTGTTGGAGCACCCACATTAAACAATGCTATGAATGTTTAATCCTAGTGCTTGGAGTACCCTGTACACAATCTGGAGATCCTTCATGATTCACAGCTCCTGCTCAAAGAGCAAGTGGCAATCATGGCTAGGAGGACCTTGGCAGAGTTCTGTGCCAGTTGTGCCTATTGCTAAATCAGAGTCTTCTGCCCACAATCACTTATGCCCCAGTCACCTCTAAATTGAACTACTGTAATGCCCAGCTACTACAGAATACAACACTACCAATAGTTATGGATACATCTAGAACAGCACAAGTTATACTTTTGTTCTGCAAGCTGCATTCATTACCAGTTTGGTAACCAGTTATTGCATCTTCCCTGATTACATTTGCACATCCCATTAACTCTGGCAGATTTGGCATGCTTTTGGTCCCATTGGCTAGGGATTACACTTATCAAGTCCAAGACAGTAGTAGGTCTTCTCTGCAGTGATGCCTGCCTGCCTTATGGAAATGCCTGCCTTATGGAAAGTTCTTCCCTGAAAGTGATGTTATCTCCATCCCTCTTAACATACATAGTCCTTCAAAACCAGGCCCTATAAAGCCTGGACACCTAGGGGACAAGTGACATTGTAAGATGCCTGTATCATTCTAGTTAATATTTGCTTTCTGCTGTGCCTGGTGGTTTATATATTATTAATAAGAATTAGTTTTTATTGGAAATGTTTGTTTTTATATATTTATGGTTTTACTGAGATGGGTGACTATATGAAATGGATCAATCAATCAATCAATCAATATTTGCCTACAAAATAAGTGTCACTTACAGTTTGGTGTCTCTGATTTGTTTTTAGATTATGGTATATATGGATGAGTATGGTGAAAAGCACATGATGTATTAGATGGCAATTAAAAATCTACCAGAAATATATAATGTGCTAAAACAATTTTAAAATGTTTTTTATATATGTTCTGAAAGAAAACAAAGGCATTTTCTAAAAATATAAAATACAAGAAAGAAATGAATTAGTTTAATTATGGTCTTAGTAGTGCTAGAAATTTAAATTTAATGGACTGATGGTTCAGGGTTGATTGATTATAAAAATGAATGTATGGGTTATTCTGATGACTACCCTAAACTCACTCAAGCATGCATTTTTGTTTTAATTCAAAATCACTTTGTATTAATGAATTGTGCATTTAAAAAGCTGATAAATGAAATCCCATAAAGGGAATAGATAAGTAAATTTAGATTTGAAGTGTTTATATTATCTTTTCCAAAAATATTGCTGAGTGGCTTTGCAGAAAATACATGTAAGGCAAAAAATTATCTCAGGATCTAGACATACATTATATTTTGCTTCAATATAAGTGTATACATTTAGTCTATAGTACAGATCACATACTTTCTATTATCATTTTTCAATTTAGTGCTCATTTGAGGGTTAAGGAACCAGTGTGGAATGAAGTAGTGGATAAAGAAATGGATAGTGCTTGTTTTTTTTTTTTTAAAAAAAAATCAAATTTATCTACAGCTTTAATCCAAGTGGATTCTAAACCGATTATAAATAGTAATATGAAAATAAAATAATGACAACAAATAACAAAATTAGAATATTGGTGCTGATGATCAAACAGTTCTTCATGAAACAGCCAGATTTTTATCTGCTTTTGGAAAGCCGTGCAACTGGAGGTTATCCGTGTCTCAGGGGGTTGGTTGTCACATATGTGGGATGCTGTCTCTCACCACACTTTCTGGTAAAAAAATATCGGGCTTCCGGCATCCCGATATAGCCAGCTGGTGCCATCGCTGGTTATTGGGGGCGAATCATTGGCCCCCATGGAAAGGGCTTGCAACTTGGGCATCCGCCTGGATACACGGCTGTCTTTAGAAGAGCATATGATGGCCGTGGCCAGGGGAGCTTTTTATCAGGTCCGCCTGATACGCCAGTTGCGTCCCTTTCTAGATTGGGACTCCCTACACATGGTCACTCAGGCACTCGTCACTTCCCATCTGGACTACTGCAATGCTCTCTACATGGGGCTCCCCTTGGGGTGCACCCGGAGGCTCCAGGTGGTCCAGAATGCGGCTGCATGGGGGATTATGGGAGCGATGGGGCGTTCCCATGTGACACCTCTCCTGCACGAGCTGCACTGGTTTCCTGTGGTCTTCCGGGTGTGCTTCAAGGTGTTGGTGACCACCTTTAAAGCGCTCCATGGCTTAGGGCTGGGGTATTTATGAGACCTCCTTCTGCCGCCAATAGCCTCCCACCGGCCAGTTCGCTCACACAGAGAGGGCCTCTTCAGGGTACCATCGGCCAGACAATGTCGGCTGGCGACCCCCAGGGGGAGAGCCTTCTCTGTTGTGGCACCTGCCCTCTGGAACAACCTACCCCCAGAGATACGCATGATACCAGACCTCCGGACTTTTCGTCGGGCCATGAAAACACATCTATTCCATCTAGCCGGGCTGGCTTGACCCCATTCTTGTGATTTTAAATTTATAATTGGTTTTAATGGGGTTATTTTAAATTGGTGGCCAAAATTATTTAATGTTTTTTAAATTGTTTTTAAATTTTATATGTTGTGTTTTTACCGTGGCTGTTCACCCCCCTGAGTCCTGTTGGAGAAGGGTGGTATACAAATAAAATAAAATAAAATAAAATAAATAAATAAATAAAAGGAGCACCCTAAAAGGTACTCTCTGAGTTGGGAGAGCAAATCTGATTTGGGGAAGGCTATCTTTTAGATATCCAGGGTCCTAGTCATTTAAAGCTTTAAACTGTTTCCAAACTTGGAAACTTTAAGATGTGTGAGCATGCTAATTGGGGCATTCCGGAAGTTGAAGTCCAACATATTTAAATTTATAAGTTTGAAAAACACAGCTTTAAAGGCAGAGACCAGTATATCTGCCTTTAACATTGTATATAAATCAGGCCACTTATGCGGAAATGTTTGCAGACCTTTATATATAGGGCGGTATAGAAATTTAATAAAATAAATAAATAAAAAAATAAAATATGTGACAATATAATGAAATCCATGAGTTCCAAAGAAAAAGTAAGACCAATATAGGATGAAACTTTTCCCTAAGCTTTAAAAAGCATGACAGAGCATAAAACTGAATAATCATAGCCAAACCATGAAACAGTCATTTAATATTTCTTAAACTTTATTCTAGCTGTTCTTCCTTCACTTAAAAAAATAAATTGGGTTACAAGTCTTTAGGAAAGAGAAATAGGAAGGTGTATGTGGAAAGGAGACAAATCCTACAGTGTATGAAATTAATTAATCTGAAGCACTCCTATGCAATTTGGGATATAATTTCTTCTTCACATGCAGTTGTAGATGAAATTACCACCTTGGAAGAAAGGTAACTCTCCAAAGGACACATATTCTAATGCAGTAACCTGAAAGAGATCATCATCAAACTGTCCCTCAATATGAGTACCATTTTAGCAAAATAGCATTCATAGTGCATGTACTTTCCCTCTTCTCATTTTAATTTTAGTAATTTTAATTTTACTTTTCTCAAATTCACCCATAACAAGTTTCAATGCTAGGTATCAGTGGACAAGTGAGTACATATATACTGTACAAGTTGACTTTGGGAAGTACTGCCAAATGCCAATTGATTATGAAGGTGCAGAGATGGACTCCACACTTCAGTGAAAACATGAAAACTATGTAAAACAAAGATTACGGAAAATATTGGGCTTCACTTCTAAGAATCAAAGGCTGGCTTGGTGTACTGATGAGCCATTGAAGCAGGGGTGAAATTCAGCAGGTTCTGACAGGTTCTGGAGAACTGGTAGCAGAAATTTTGGAGAAATAGTTTGGAGAACCAGCAAATACCACCTCTGGCTAGCCCCTGACTGGGGTGGGAAGGAAAATTTTGCAATATCCTTCCCCTAGGAATGCTGATGATCAAACAGTTCTTCATCAAACAGCCAGATTTTTATCTGCTTTTGGAAAGCCTTGCAACTGGAGATTATTTGTGTCTCAGGGGGTTGGTTCTCAGGGGTTCTCAGGGGGAGGGAATGGGGATTTTGCAGTATCCTTCCCCTGGAGTGGTGTGGGAATGGAGATTTTGCAGTATCCTTCTCCTGGATGGAAATGGAGATTTTGCAGTATCCTTTCCCTGCCACTGCCACCAAGTCATGCCCACCAAGCCACACCACACCAGAACCGGTAGTAAAACAATTTGAATTTCACCACTGCACTGGAACTAGTATTTTACATGCACTAGGAAACAACAAAATCTGCTATAGTATAACCTATACCAGTTATGAACAGATTAGCAATAAAACCAATGTTCTTCCAGGGCAGTGTCTTGCACTGAAAGGAAAGCTGGAGCTGAAAACATCTTGCTAGCAAAACTGCCGTGTTGGCAATCCAGGTACCAGTTGGGACCCAGTCCATTCTTTAAGATTCAGAGGCAAAAGGCTCAAACCAGGGTGAATGCCAGATGATTTTATTGAATAAATGTTGACTTAATAGATAATAACACTAGGACAACACAGACTACTTCATAGTGCTTTACAACCTTCTCTAAATGGTTTATAAAGTCAGCATATTGCCCCCAACAATCTGGGTCCTCATTTTACAGACCTTGGAAGGATGGAAGGCTGAGTCAACCTTGACCCAGTCAGGATCAAACTCCTGGCAGTGGGCAGAGTTAGCTTGCAATACTGCATTCTAACCACTGCATCATAGTAATTTTCATCTGTTCACTATGACCAGGAATTCCAAATACAGCAGCAGCTGTCAATTTACAATATCCAATGTTATTCATTCCATTGAAAAGATTTCCTCAGAAAGTTACATATTTCAAAATGGGTAAGTTTAATTTAATCATCGTCGTACAAATGTTCTTCATTTTACAACTGGAGTTACTTTCAAATGTATTCCTTAATATCTAAGAAGTTATCAATCAGTCAATACTTTCAACTAAAGGAACAAGGATGCAATTTTTCATAAATTATAAGCATATTTGAAAAATGAATGCTCAGACAGAATTGATGTTTATTTAATATTAAGCTTTATAATTATAGAATGTAAAGAAATCTTATGCATCTGGAAATGATAGACCTGACACAAATAATACATACCTTTATGTCTTCTTTTTTTTTTAGGACATTTGCCTTCCGAGAACACATATAATTTCTTTTCAGATTTTATTAGATAATAAGAGACAAAAAAAAAGTTCTATCCCAAATAATCAGACTTCTTATTACAAGGCTTATTTAATATATCAATTTATAAGTGAGAATATCAAAGCTGGTGATTTAAATTTCCACTGATTTTTGAAGGGAAACAAAAGGAAATAGATATGAAGTCTTTGATAGGTCAAGTGATAGTTTAATTTTTCTGGTCAGGCCCAATATAAGAGACTGAAGCCTTTCTTATAATAAAGGTATTTATTTCTTGTCTTCCTCAGGAATACATTTGAACAGCCAAGATTCTGACAGGAGCAAAAGCTTATATACAGAGGAGGCGGGGCAAAAGGTAAGTAGGGACCAATGGCAAGGAACATAATGACATCACATAATAACCTATATACAAATACACATATTTACAGAGAACAAGTTAGGTATTTTCAACTGTAACAAATCCCCCTCTAAAATACCTAACCAATAGTGAATTATTAATATTATATATGTACATTAAATTTAGAAGTTAAATATACATGTTGTTTGGTTGCTAATGGTTTAGTGAGAATGTCAGCAATTTGTTCACTAGTATCGCAATGAACAGCTTTAATAAATCCTATACTTGATAATTGTCTCACATGTTTGTATTTGATATCGATATGTCGAGATCTTTGGCCTATCGCTTCGGAAGCTGATATATCTATTGCTGCCTTATTATCTTCATTGATGATAATTGGATAAATAGGTTCATCCCATATATTAGATAACAAATCATCGAACCAGGTTAGGTTATTGACTGCTTTAGATAGGCAAACGTACTCGGCTTCTGCTGTAGAGGTGGCAATTAAATTTTGTTTGCCAGTGTACCAATGCACCGTACAACCATTTATAAGAAAAACATATCCAGAGGTGCTTTTTCGGCTTTTTGGAACACCAGCCCAGTCTGCATCAGCGTAGCAGGTCAAAGTTGGCTTTTCAGAAATGAATGGTTCTAAGTATAGACATACATCAACGCTAGATTTCAGATATCTCAAAATTCTCTTGATTCCATCCCAATGGTATAAGTTAGGATTGCTTACATGTCTTGACAACAAATTAACGGCAAGGGTAATATCAGGTCTAGTCCAATTAGATATGTATAATAAGGACCCAATAATTGATCGATATAAAGTGTTATCTTTGAATGGCTCATGCTCATTGTGCATGTTTCTATGAAAATCAGTTGACATGGGAGTTTCACAAATTTTTGAGTTAATCATATTGCACTTTTGTATGAGTTCTATAATTTTATCTTTTGGGGACAATTTGAAACCCTTATTGGTTTTATCAATTTGGACTCCTAAATATTTGTTTACCTTTCCTAATATTTTTAAGTTGAAATGTTTACCCAATTGTTCAGCAAAATCATCACATTTAATCTTATCATGTCCAAAATATAATATGTCATCAACATAAATCAAAACATATTCAATAGAATTATTATTTCTTTTTGTGAAAAAACATAAATCAGATGAAGTAGCTACAAAACCCATATCATTAAGTATTTTTGATAAACATTCATACCACTGTTTGCCAGACTGTTTCAATCCATAAAGACTCTTATTCAATAGCCAAATCTCTCCCTTTTTTGTATTCTTTCCTGGGGGCGCTTTACATAAATTTCTTTATCAAGATCAGCATGTAGATAAGCAGTTTGTACATCAAACTGATATACGTCTAAACTTAAGATGAAAGCTAATACCAATGCTGTCTTCACACTTTCTGATCTAACGGTTGGAGAGTATGTGTCCTCATAGTCATCTGGAAATCTTTGGGCAAAACCTTGAGCTACTAACCTAGCTTTATATAGTAATTTACCATCTTCTAGCTCTTTGATTTTATAGATCCATTTAGTGCCAATGGGGGACTTTTCTGTGGGTAGATCTGTTGGTGAGTATACATTTAATTCCTTTAAACTGTCCATCTCCTTTTTCATTGCTTCCTCCCACTTATTTTTTTCTTCTAGAGGTAACTTGAGTATGTCATCATATGTATTGGGAGTCAGATATTTAGCTTGGATAGACAGTACGTAATCATCTAACCTTTTAGGAATTGTGCCTCTATTAGATCTAATGGGTCTATTCTGGGGTTGTTCATTGCTATGCATATATTTAGTTTCTTTTTCAGTTAATTGGTCTACTTTCAATGTGGGATGTCCTTTCTTCCATTCATCATTAATTATTTTTGGGTATTTGAGTTTGTTTATTGTTATAATTTTGGGGTTGGTATCTGTTGAATAATGTTCTGTGTGTGTGTGTGTGTAGTGTTTTTTGATTCTGGATATATCTCGTTGAGGTGTATTTTTGACCAATTCGCGTGTTCATGAAACACGGCAGATCTGGATACAATGAAATGGTTATTTTTATCAATGAAGCGATATCCCTTGGTTCCTGTTTCGTACCCCATAAATATTAGTCTTTTGGATACTTTCTCTCCTTTGCGCCTCAATTGTGTGGGTACATATACATCAGCAGTTACACCAAATACGTGTAAATGCCCAATTTTTGGTTTTTTGCCATACATGAGTTCATATGGAGTTTTGTTGAGTGTACTTGACCATAAGCGGTTTAGAGTATAATTGGAATAAGTAAGGGCTTCAGCCCAGAATGATTGGCTTAAACCAGCATTGTCTAACACACATTTAACCATGGTTTGTAGCAAACCGTTTTTTCTTTCAGATACTCCATTTTGAAAGGGGGAGAAGGGACAAGATTTAAAGTGCAATATTCCTTGTAATTTTAGCCAATTTGAAAATTCATTGGATAAAAATTCCGACCCTCTGTCGGTCATTATTTGTTTAATTTTAATATTATGTTGGGTTTCAACCATTTTAAAGAATTCCTTAAATTTTTTGAAAACTTCACTTTTATGATTAAGGGTGTATACAAACCCAAATCTACTGCAGTCATCAACTATGGTTAGAAAGTATCTTTTCCTATATTTAATTGAAGGTTTCATTGGGCCTACTACATCCATATGAACTAGCTGAAAAATTGAGTGTGTGGTGCGAGTGGCTTTCTTGGGTTTAGGTTTATTTTTGAGTTTGGATGAATTGCACACGGAGCATTCCAAATAATTTTTACAATTTTTTATTTTTAAATCTTTGGTACATTCTAACATTTTCCGTATGACAGGAAAACTTGCGTGTCCTAGCTTTCTGTGGAGTAAATGGCTACAGTTGTCATGTATAGGTTTTCCATTGTGTAAATTTTCAGATATATTAGTATCAGCAGTGGGTATATTATTATTACCCCCTTCATGACTATCTGGCTTTGCCTCTTTGTTTTTTAATTGATAGTTTGCGTAGATTAATTCGTTATTTTGTGGTAGTAGATATGTTAGTCCTTCATTTGTGAATAGTTTGCCAATGTTTCTGTTGTTTTTAGTCATAAATACTTTTCCACCTTTGAATGTGGTCTCTACTTCATTTTCTATGCTTAATTTTAGAGTTGCCAATATATTATTTGGAATTTCGGGTATAAATAGCACCCCCTCTATTTTTCCTACACCTTTTATATGCGTGTCACCTATTCCTCTTACTAGGACTTCATTTTGGTTTGCTACTTTTATGTAATATTCCTTTTCAGTGAAGTTGTTTAATATTTTTCTATTGTGAGTTGTGTGACATGTGGCTCCAGAATCGATGAGCCAAGTGTTGAGTGAATCTGATGTTAATGTATCACTGTCTCTTATTCCATATAGTGATCCTTTTTTGTTTTCCCTAGGGTTGTTTCTGTACATTTGTCTTTCTTTAGAATGTGGTGATTCCCTGCGTTTATATCTGTAGTCAGGGGAAGTTCTATCTAAGAAATGTATTCTCCTATCTTTGTGATGATATGTATCACTGTATCCTGCGTTCTTGGGGCAGTCTCTTTTTTGATGTCTTTCAGATCCACATATTGAGCATTCATGTGGGTATCTGTCTCTGACTCTAAAATCTGTCCTTTTTTGATTTCTACCTTCCCTTTGTTGTGCATATCGTTCCTTTCTAAGTCTGTCTTCAGCAATAAGTTTATTGGTAAGGTTTTCTAAGGTAATTTGTTCTAAACTTAAGTTATCAATTAAAGTAATATAGTTATCCCAGCTGTGGTCTAATGAATTGATTATAATGCTTTTCATAGTGTTATCAGAAATATTTTCCCCCCTTTGGATGAGATCTGATCTGGTTGCATTCAGATTCAGGATATGTTCACTCATAGATGTATCATGTTTTAGTCTGGCAGAATAGAAATCTCTTGAAATTTTAGTGGTTGTGGCTACACTTTTGCTATAAAACAAATTAAATAATTTTTGGTATGTTTCAGATACGGTTAGATTATGTTCAATAGTAGGAAGTATACTTGAGGAAATAGAAGCAATTAATATATAATAAGCCTTATGATGGAGGCAGTCTATTTCATAAGTCCAGGGTTTGTCTGGTGGATTATCAATAAAAAATAAAACATTTTCTTTCAAATATGTAATTTGTAAACACTGGCTCCATTCCATTAAGTTGCTTCCATCTAATTTTAATTTTATAAATTCTGAAGATAGTGTCCCTGAGTGTTGTGAGGTGTTATTTATGTTCAGAAGCTGTCCATGGTTTAAGACCTTAGCGTACTCGCAATAAGGCTTAGGTATGGTAGATGCATGTCTGTATTTACTTATCTCTATGTTCTGGTTGGATCTGTGCTGACTTGTATTTATGTCTTCTTCTTTTTTCTCTGCAGGTTTGTTCTGCGTATGCTCAGTCCTCATTCTTCCCCAACAGTCGACGAGGGAGGATCCTGTGCCTGCAGCTCCCGGGATGAAGTCACAGTCGGCCTTCTGTTCTTCGGCTTTGTTTCCGGAGGGCCTCTGGTGACTGAAGAATGCCCGGGATGCTGTCCTGCTCGTCGGGAAGTCTCCGAAGTCGCGGCGATCAAAGAAAAAGCCACTGGAGACTTGTCCATTTTCTTCAAAGCGGTCAGGAAGCAGAGCTCGAAGTGGGCCGTCATTGGCAATGAAGCCGGGTCGCTCAGCAAGGTGTTCTTCGGCAGGTAAGTATGGTTGCCAGTGCGTCTTTTCTCGGGTGGCTAGGTCTTATTTTAGATAGTTTATTTCTTTTTGACTTTTGGTAGGTGTTAGTTTAGAATTTTCTTTTTCATTTTCTGATTGTTTGTTTGGTATTTTCAGTTTAGTCCCGAATGCTGCAGTTAACACCTGTATAGCATTATCTATTTCAAGTTCAGTAGGTTGAGTGTTGTATTGTTTAAATAGTTGTTTTTTATTTATTTCTGGACTCGGGTAGGCATCTTCTTGGTAGGTTTTGTTTCCCGCTTTGTAGTTTAAAATTTGGGATTCATTTAGTGATTGGACGGCCATTTTGGGAGTATTAGATAGATAAGATGGCCGCCATGAAAAAGGCGGGAAACTTTCGCCATCTTCAGTGTCGTTTTTAAAGTCAGGAGTTGACTTTCTTACCTTGGATTTTTCTTGTTTGTTATGTTCATTATCTGCTGCTGTTCCGTGGTTGTTTATCATGCTGTGGATTTTCACAAGCAGATTTGATTCAACTATAGCTGTTTCTATTAATTCTAGTATTTTTCTTTTTACTTCACCTTCTTTGTTTGAGGTTGAGGGGGTGTCTTCTGCTCCAGCTAGTGGTTGTTTGTTTTGTGTTAACAGTTCATTTTCTTGTAATTGTATGTGTTTCTTCATGTCTTCAATTAGTGTGTTTTTGTCAGGAGTCAGCTGGGCTGCCATTCTTTTTGTTATATATCTAGTGGCAGGTCTTCTTTTGTCTTTTTGTGATTCTTGCATTTTTATGTTTGGTTGGGCCTACCAAACCATCCTCTTGCTACCAATTTGTTACTAGTTTAATTTTTCTGGTCAGGCCCAATATAAGAGACTGAAGCCTTTCTTATAATAAAGGTATTTATTTCTTGTCTTCCTCAGGAATACATTTGGACAGCCAAGGTTCTGACAGGAGCAAAATCTTATATACAGAGGAGGCGGGGCAAAAGGTAAGTAGGGACCAATGGCAAGGAACGTAATGACATCACATAATAACATATATACAAATACACATATTTACACAGAACAAGTTAGGTGTTTTCAACTGTAACAAAACCTACATTGGAACCCAATCTCAGAATGGAAGTGTTGACATTTTCTCTCTTTCTCTATTCTTTTATTTCTTTAACATTTCCATTACAAGAAATTTCATTTTGTTAAAGCTTTGTTGCTCTGTCCATCAACAAACCTAGGGAAAAACAATTTGTTTTAAGCAAGATATACATCATGATAAATCTTAAAAACAAATGTAAATATAAACATTCCTCAGAGTTTAAAACAGACGAATCAGAAACAATTTAATGTTACCTTGAAGTAAACAGATCATCTACCTGAGCATGGAACATGTGCAAAATTGTCAAAATTGATTATGAATATACATCTTCATTGTTCAGACTAATGGACTTTAGTGATGCCATATGGAGGACATAAGAACAATGTACATAAGAACCTCATTGAGGACGGAAGTATAACCTGATTTTCATGCTAAGTTTGATAACTTTGATGTGGCACTCAATGATTTCCCACAAAAATGCATAAGATAGAATCAGCTTTGGAATATGATATGCTATGTTCTATGATGAAAGTTTTAAGCCCGCTTTATAACCAGGAGACAACATAAACATCCATATATGAGTATTAAGCTCTATTGTTGCTCCAGAACTAATACAAGAATAATAAATCAATTAAGGACCAATGAAGAACTAAAGACAGAGACAATCATAGTTTAAATAAAATACTTTATACACTGTGGTCACAAATGCTATTAAAGTCTGTATATAAATGCTAAAATGAGATACAGACTCAGCAATTACATAAACTACATTCCATAACATTATTTGTTGATGCAGATACATTTATGGGAGAGACTGGGTACTCCCATGTGACTCCTCTCCTGCGCGAGCTGCATTGGCTTCCAGTGGACTTCCGGGTGCGCTTCAAGGTGTTGGTGATCACCTTTAAAGCGCTCCATGGCTTAGGGCCAGGGTACTTACGGGACTGCCTTCTGCCACCAATAGCCTCCCAACGGCCAGTTCGCTCCCACAGAGAGGGCCTGCTCAGGGTGCCGTCGGCTAGACAATGCCGGCTGGCGACCCCCAGGAGGAGAGCCTTCTCTGTGGTGGCACCTACCCTTTGGAACAATCTACCCCCAGAGATACAAGTGATCTCCGACCTCCGGACTTTTCATCGGGCCTTAAAAACTCATCTCTTTCAGTTAGCCGGTCTCTCTTGATTTTATGATTTTATGGTTGGTTTTAAATTTTGATATGGATTTTAAATTGATAAATTTTAAACTATGGGCCAAATTTAATTATTTTAAATCTATTTTTAATCGTATTTTATGTATAAATGTTTTTATTTTGGCTGTTCACCGCCCTGAGTCCAAAAGGAGAAGAGCGGTATAGAAATTCGAATAATAAATAATAAATAAATAAATTTATCTTCTCTGTATATTTTTATATCTTTGTTCAGAAGCTGCAGCTTCTGTTATACCTAATTGCTTTCACTTGCAGCTTGAAAGAGTGCTAGTTTTTAATATTCAGTAGAAGTATGAAGGAACTGTACTTAAATATAACTAAAATGCTTGCAAAAGTATTAGTGTTCAGCTTGTCTTTAAACATCTACTAAATATAAGACAAGTGTATTATTTAAAAATAAAGGACTGGCTACTTAAATCCATGAAGGCCAACAATTTTATGAGTATATTCCAATTGCCATTTGTTGGATGAGCTGTTTACAATCCCGTGAATATCATTATTCTGTGTATTATGCATCAAATTTCGTGCATGGAGTAAATGCGGTGGTTGTTATTTTTTTTCTTACAATATTATCATCAGTCGGAGGTTTCCAGTGCTGAATTTTATGTGCATTCACATATTCAAATGTGCATGTGGTATTCATAATAATCATCTATACCCAAGAAGAAAAATAGATAAACTTTCTCACAAACTTTTCTCATACAGTATATCAAGGAACTGACAGTATTGTAGAACACACGTGCATAAGTTAGTCTTAACTAAATGGAAAATAGTTCATTTTATGTTCTATCAAGCTTCCGATAAAATACATTTTGCTAAGCTTTAAATTACAGTTAACCTCTTACGATTATTTCAGCCTCATGCGTCATTGCTACTATAGTGGAGATGCCAGTTGCCATGTTGCGCAAACATGAATATCTGCAGTTCTTATGCCAATTCCCTGATATACTGATATTGGCCTTTACATAGCTATTATCTACACAATAGGCAAACAAACTGCACACACACACACTCATACACGATGACCTTCCAACTCTGGAGATCCTGTGTCCTTGCTTATTATGTAGGATCACAACCAGTGGAGGGTTGCTACTGGTTTACCCCTGATCAGGTGAACCAGTAGTGGCGGCAGCAGGAGGCTCCGCCCACCCGCCCAGACACTTCTGCACATGCACAGAAGCATCACTTGTGTGCGCATGCCCAGTAGCAACGAGTTTTGAAACCTGCTCCTGCTCCCACTTTTATTTGCTTTCTGATAGTTCCCAGGCTATCCTGCCAAGCTATAACTTCTAGCTAACAGATTTCAAAATTTTAAGATGCTCTATCACCCTTCTTATTACATGCTGAACAACGAGAGCCAACTTTAACTGTAGCCATGGTCCATTCCAATAATCCAATTTCACTTTGGTAATTTCATTTCAGATATATGATGTAAATGAGAAAAAGTTTGATATTGCTATTTGCTAAACAATTAGTAATGACTTGTAGTAGGTCTGGAGACATCCATCTTACTGACATTTGTTATCTGCAGCTTCTTCAACATTTTGACCCTGTCAGTACACTCTGATATGTGTTTGGAAGTCCTAATCTTGCGATTGATATAGTTGAAATATTTCTCAGTAAATAAGATCAGTTTGTTTCAAGGCAGCCAGTTAAAAATAAATGTAATTGGAGTAAAATTGCAGAATTAATGTATAGCACCAACAATCAATATAGTGGCAATTTCTTCAGTGCTGGTGTAGTTTATTCCTAATTTTCTGCCAAATTATAATTAATCTCATCAATTACATGAAGGAATTTAATGGTCGAGTGTCAGCTTGGTGTAGTGGTTAAGGCATCAGGCTAGAAACTGGGAAACCATGAGTTTTAATCCCACCTGAGGCACAAAGCCAGCTTGGTGACCTTGGGCCAGGCACTTTCTTTCAGCCCCAGGAAAAAGGCAATGACAAATTCCTTCTGAAAAACCTTGCCAAGAAAACTACAGCGCCTGGTCCATTCAGTCTACCAAGACTGACTCAATAAAAATAAAAATTAAGATTTCTACCTAAGTCATGAAATCACAACTTAATCTATTATCTTGGGAAATATTACATTGTATTGATGAATACCCTTGGAAGTTCCTTGGATGAATGTTATTAATACTTATTGCTGGTGACATTATGGCCTGTCACAGGATATTTTCCAAATGCAATATATTCTCAGTTGGCAGTCTTCTAGCTTAAGTTTCAAATAGATAACCAGAAGTATCCAGCAGTTATTTTACATCTATCATTCTATGGGGACCTTCCTGGCATTCTTAGATCTACTTACAATTATATTGACTGTGGCACCTGGACATTATTAGGTTTGACAATTAATTCTAGGTAGACTCAGAAGATGTTATTCTGATTTAAAGCAGGGAGGTAAATATCATTTGTCTGTGGATGATTCAAGGATGGATTGTAAACAGCCACCTGAGGGAAGAGCAAAGCCATCACAGGAGCAAAGACCAAGCCAAGATGAAGAAATGTGAGGATCAAGAAGGAAAGAATTTAGGACCAAAAAACCTCCAAACAAACTCCAAGCTAAATTAGAGGGCAAACAAAGAGAGAGGTCTGAAAAACAAGCATGAAATCTGGACTAAGAATAATAAAGTATATAGATTTATAATCAGTGTCTAAAACAACTGAATTATTCAAGCAGACTAGCTGGAGTGGAAAGCCCTCTTAAGATTTGCCTGAGCAGATAGAATCTGCTCACTGTGAGGGGTAGCTGGCCATAGAGTTCTTCCCAGTGGGCGAGTAAGGGTAGAAAATCCAGCTGAGAATCCAATAAAGAGTTCTACAAAGTTTGCTAAATTCAAAAATAAAAAGGGTAAACAAAATTATATCAGTGAGACTGCAGGAGAGGTAGAGTTCACAAAATCCCCTAAGCAGCAAAACAAATTGGTCTGAGCTTCTAGACTAGAGCATCAAAACCCTACCACGGAACATTGTTATTATAATTCTTATCCATATGCCCCGAAGGAGGAGGAGGAAAGAGAAAAAGATTCTGGCCAGTTGCTAGACAATATGCATTCAGGCCCGTTAATTAGTTTTGCATTTCAGTGAACCCTTCCTATTACAACTTTACTCTTTAAGAATACATTCATCATTATTTGCACCCCTAGGCTATGATTCTTTGCATCACTCTTCCAGCAACAACTTCCACTCTTTCATTTTTCCCCTTTGTCCACTTAGGATTCTTCTGCTTTTTTTAAAAAGGACATGATCAAGAATATCAAATAATTTTGCTTGAAGTATGGTGCTCCAAGGATGTCTTTTCTTTTTCTTTTTCTTTTTCTTTTTATCTTTCTTTCTTTCTTTTTTTTCATTCCTGGCCATTATTGTAGACAGTGTAAAAGAATGAACCAATGTTCACAGTTCAGAGAAGTGTTTTCTTAAACCTTTTCAGCTTCTGCAGCAGAATATCTTTAACAGAAATGGATTTTATAGCTGAGAGGCCTCACTTTGCTTTAATGCTGCATCTTTTTCTTCAGGAAAAAATGGAGAGCACTTAGTTTTCTAAAGTGATTTTTCTGTTCTTTTTGGGTCAAACTCACTTTTTGTGAGAGTACTATTTTTAAGTCATAATGATTTCCACTCAAAATGACACCAACCCAGAATCTAGTTGTAATCCGCCTATGATGAAATATTTGTTCCCCTTTAAAAAAAAATGAAACATGATGAACTAATCTCCCAAATATTTGAAAAAGTATGTTTATAAATAAATATTCTGTGTAAAGTAGAAAATTATCCTAATATTTAAAACACAAGCCCCAGAGTTTTACATATATTGTGCCTAAATTGAATACATTAAATCAAATTAAAATTTTATATTAAAGGATGACAAGCGCAGTTACACTTCCCTGCATAAGGTTGATAATTAGGAAGGAGAGAAATACTTATTTTAATATTTCTACTAATAAATTCTGCTTCCTGTGTCTTTCACCTTTTTTGTTACCCATCACTGGAATACCCCATTTGTGTCTATGCATGTATGGGTGTGTGTTTTAAAAAAATAGACTAACAGGAATCATACGCTGTACAACGCAAATGTTACTCCAGCAATCTGCATCAGGGCAGTTTTTAACTTCATTAAATTGCTGTCATATGGTGTCTGCTGACATGGCTCAGACTTTAGAGAGTTTTACCCATCAGGTATTCTCTAAGATTGTTAACAAGAACAGCAACTCTCATTAGGGGTTCCCCAAAAGCAGCTAATTAAGGGACAAAGGTTGCTCAGATTGTGACAATTACACCTGTAGGTCTCTGTAGAAATACCAAAATTGCACACCAGCATATGTTTGGTTGCTTAGAACAAGAAATAAAGACCCAGTCCATTAAAAGAGAGGGAGGGGGAGAGAGAGAAAGAGAGAGAGAGGGGCAGAAAGCTGTCAACCATTTGAAAAGCTTTAGGAAAATGATCATCCAATTAGTGGCTATGATCAAATCAGGCATGAACTCTCTCTGGATGGCTCCATAATTTTCCTTCTTGCATGGTGTAATTTCATATAGCTCAAATGAACTCATGAGAGGTAATTCAGTCCCAAACAGTTTTCTCATCACTGCTAATTATACTAATACATTGAAATGCCTCCTACAAAATGCATGAGCCCTTTAAGCCACCTCATTAATGTGATATAATTTTTGCCAGAATATATATATCAAACCTATTATCACCACAGGTTTTCTTTATCATTTTTTTTCAAAATGTCTATCAAACCCCCTGAAAAAAAGTAGGCTTCTTGGGTCTGCCTTTCTCTTAATTATCCTTTTCTTTGAAGTGCAGTTGTCTACTGTTGCATTAAAAAAAAAAAAGCAAGAGTGTTGGCAATAGGAAGTATGGACAAGGGGTATCCGATGCCTTTTCCCCCTCGGTACTTGATTCCTCGTTTTTTCCCCCAGTTGTAGCTGATTCTTTAAATGGCAAATGGTGCATGCAGTAATGTGCAAAAATGAGTTATACAAACTGAAAGCAGGGGTGTAAAAAGAAGCATCATCTGAGACTAAAATAAAGACAGATTTTATGGTATTTATGTCAGTTAATTTAACTGCTGGTAGGGGCCTTTGTTGAAACATGAGTTAGTTCCAGTGTTTAACCTTGCAGCTTTAATTTATGCTTGATGGCATGAGTACTTCATCACTCTCTCCTTGGAAAAGACAGTTATCTCATTAGCTGGAATTTAATGAAATGCAAGGATACACTTCTTAATTTCCAAGATTACTATAACACAAATCAGGTGTAAATCTTGGTCTGACTCTATTCTCCTTTTGTCTGTAAAAAATTTTTTTTGAAGAGTACTATCAGAGAATCCTTTGGTGGGATGAATGTTCATGCAGGTTCTGCAGAACCTGACAAAACTTTGCACCCAATGGCTGTGATGACAATATTTTATTTTATTCATTGAATTTGTATACCGCCCTACTCCTGAAGGACTCAGTGCAGTGAACAGCCAAAAGATAAAATACATATAATACAAATGTTAAAAAACCATTAAAATACAATTAAATAAATTGGCCCAGAGAACAAAATTTAAAACACCCCACATTTACAAGACAAATTTAAAATTAAAAAAATTTAAAAACAGTTTAAAAGAGAGGTTAGGCCAGGCCTGCCTGTTGGAATAGGAATGTTTTGAGGGCACGGCGGAAAGCGCGCAGATCTGGGATCTTCCGTATCTCCGGGGGGAGCTCATTCCAGATGGCGGGTGCCCCTACAGAGAAGGCTCCGTTAAATGGAGATAAAGATCTCCATTAAATGCATGCACTTTTAGAATGAATGAATAATCCTATGAATATTGGGGATAAAAATGTTGATTATATGGGGCAGGTGGGTAAAGCAATATATATTTTGCTTGTATATTTCCAGTTTTGCAATAGCAATGGACATCTGGGGTATTTAGGATTATTTAATCTCAGATCATAAGTGTGTAACAATGAAAGATAAAATTAAAAATTGACCAAGATAAATAATAAGCATAGTATAGGAAAAGATCAGGCAGAGTTGGGGTGGAGTTAAGTGTGTCATCAGCTTAGAGACATTACATCACCAGAAACGGTCCGAATCCAACCCTTGAATTCCATTCACAATTATCTGGCACCATTTAGTACTGAATTTTAGTTGACTATATTCTTTTGTGTGTGTGTGTATGTGTGTGTGTGTGTGTGTGTGTATTTGAACAATAAATCTTCTGAACTGCAATTTAGTCCTGATTCTTCTGCCAGAAATTTAGATTCAATAACAGAGATCTCCTCCATGATCTAAAAGTCAAGAGGGTGGCCGCAACTCACCTTTTTTTACACATGTTGCTACCTATGACTTTTTTGACCCTCTCTCTGCAGATGCCCCCTGGTCTTTTCACTCACTCTGTATAATTTTCATATTTCAAGAGGCAGTTTGCATCTTCCATAAGTTGACATCAGACACTTAACATATTTGCATGATTATGTTCTATAAAGACTGACACTTCACAAGAAAATTCTGACCAAGTAGTTCTTAACTATTTTGTTCATTGAAGAGTCTTCTATACTGTTTCATGGATTTCTTCTTCCTACCTTCTAGTGAAGGTTCATGACCGAAGGAAATGGTACGTGAGCATCCTCATAACACTCCAAAACTATTGACCATATGGGCCTAAACCTGTTCATCAAGATTTTTAGATTCATAATACACAAAGGCCAAGCTACTTGCATCAACAGATGTCTCATTGGGTTACATCTACAACCATGAAGCATCTTAGATTGAATTATAAAAGAATTATTGAGTAAATACATAGAGATTAAATATAAATTTTTGACATAAATTGGAATATTTTTTTAAAAATATTCAACATATTTCTGAATAAAGGAAAGCCATATATGAAAATGGATTTCTGCAGGAAGATAGTGTGCACAAGAACAATGAGGGCATCAGGATGTGACAAATCTGTGTGCCTACTCTGTATGGTTGTTAATAACCAATACTTAGGTCAATACTGTCTGGTCATAGATATACACTCCCATGTTTTGCAATTTCTTCCAGCCGCCGTTGTTTTTAAGTGGGTAGAAATTGTTTGCAGAAATCTACTGAGATATTTTAAATAATAGAAGAACATATGAATCAAACCTACCCAGATCAGATCTCTAATCCATATAGAATATTATTTGTTCAGACCTCCAGGATTCTTGACTAGGAAAACTCACTGACCATTGATGTTCTACTGGTGACATTTTTCCACATTGAAGGCATGTTTATTTATTTGTTTGTTTGTTTGTATCTCATCTTTATTATTTTTACAAATAATTCAAGGCAGTAAACACATCCAACACATGCATATCCAACACGCCTTCCTCCTCTTAATTCCCCCATAGCAGCAACCCTGTGAGATGGACTGGGCTGAGAAAGTGAGTGGCTCAAAGCCACCCCAGCTGGCTTTCATGGCTAAAGTGAGACTTGAACTCATGGTCTCCCACTTTATAGCCTGGTGCCTTAATCACTAGACCAAACTTTAAATGCTGCAGTTCGAATTTGGGTCAATTGGACTCATTTTTTTTTCAACTTACTTCCTTTTAGAGTTAAAGGGAGAGTTTTGTTTTATTTTTTAAAAATCCCACACTTCCCGCTTTGGCTAAAACAAACTTTAGCTATACTGTACGGATTATTCTGTACTGAACTGATAACCTTCCTCCACTAAGATTAATCTTTGTAGTATCATAGAGCTGTTGCTAAAGTATAAAATGGAAAATTTGCCAGAATATACAAGTAAAAACTGTCACCTGTTATTTTATATAGATAAGCATGCTGAGTAACTTTCTGAAAAGCATAACTTGGTAGGAATGTAGATATTTCATATACCAAAGGCTAATACTTTGCTAAAAATTATACTATATGAATTGCAATGTTTGTTAATTGCAGCCATAGGAGTAACTGTATGGAAACACTTCACTATGGAAACAGCGAACAATAAATTGTGATTTTCAATGCAAGTTTTTGAAGAATTTGTTAGGGTGATTTTTTAAAGTATTTATTTATTATTTTATTTATTTTGTCGCATTTCTATGCTGCCCAACTCCCAAGGGAGTTACTCTGAGAATAAAACAATGCAACAATATCCCATACAAAAGTTAAAAGAAGACATTAAAACATTAAAATGTTAAAACACATACATTCCAATTTGTGGCCAGGTCTCGCAAGATCACTATAATGAGATCAACGGTCCCAGGCCTGCCGGAAGAGCCAGGTCTTCACCGCTTTGCGGAAGGCCAATAGGGTAGGGGCGGTCTGGACTTCAGGAGGTAATTGGTTCCAGAGAGCCGGGGCGTTCACAGAGAAGGCCCTCCCCCGCGGGCCTGCCAGCCGATATTGTTTAGCTGATGGGACCCAGAGGAGACCGACTCTGTGGGATCTTACTGGTCACTGGGAGCTATGTGGTAGAAGGCGGTCTCAAAGATAACCTGGTCCTGAGCCATGTAGGGCTTTCACAATGAAGCTTGCTTCACATATTGGCTTAGTGTCCTTATTTCCTAGTGCTAGTGATGCAATGTAATAAATTGATTCAATACTTGCTGCTACATTTGTTTCTGCAAAATGTTGGAAAACTGAAGCACACATTTAACTGGATTGGTGGTGTTCAAAAATATAATAATTGCATAGCAGCCAAGTTCTCAAATTTTGAGTTTGACAGGAAGCTATGCAGCAGGTTCAATATAGTTTGTATAAACATGTTCTAAACTTGGCTTGATTTTTAAAAATATTAATTGCACAGCAGAGAAAAGGAGCTAGGAAACCCAAATGTAAGGGGGGGGGCAACTCCAGGAAGGGAGAACAACAGTTTTGGTTTCCAATCAACTATGACACTCTGGTGAGAATTTAGTGCTGAAAATATAATGTATGGGTAACTTACCTTCCCACAAAGGGATGGGGATTCGGTTGACATCTGTAATTACAAATGGAAGAACTGGAATATAAACTGCTCAGGATCCTTTGGAATTAGAAAATGCATACCATATTAAAGTAGGTTTTCCACTGAACTTCTTAAACAAGGAACTAATCCGGATTATATGTGCAACTTTAACTAATTATTTTTTTAACGGTGAAATATTAAAAGGTAAAATACCAATAGAAAATGGTGAGTATGTAGGTATGTGTGTTTGTGTATTTGACGTATTTAATTAAACATATTGTGATATATTTCGCGACATATGAACTCAAGTATTTGCAAGTTGTAAATTCAAATTTTTTACAGTAATCCCTCAATATAATAGAACACAAATGTGGTGAATTACTAATTTTCTGAATTAGTAATTACAAAATAAACCACATTGTTCAACAATATATATTATATGCCTCCAATCTCATGGTGTATGTGACTCTGAATGGGATACACATAAAAAATACCATAAAAATCTTTACAAAAATATACAAAGTTAAAAAGATGGAGAGAATGTTCTCAAATTACCTAAATGTGTACCTGAATGGATGTTGGAAAAATATACCAGAAAAGTATTGGATTAATGGAACACCATATGGCAGGAGTCCCCAACCTGTAGGACATGGCCCATTACCAGGCCATGTCCTATTGGCCACAGGGCCATGTGAGTGGCTGGCCAGTGTACACGTACACACCCCTCCACTTGCGCTAGCATCATGTAGGTACTAATGTCACTGCAAGCATCACATTACACACACACTTACAACCCTGCTCACGTGCGCATGCCCACAAATCCTTTCACATGTGCATGTGAACTTGGTTATATTCTTGCAGATGTTTCATTACCACTATAGTAATACTGGCTACCTTTACTATCAGAAAATGAACTTTCCCACACAGTCACCATGTACATATTCCCATCAATTTTAAGATTTCTGTTTAATCTCCTGGAAGTAACTTTCATTTGGTGGTACCTTGAATAAATATGTTGTAGTGCTGTTTTAACAGTCCAAATAAGAAAGTTAATTATAAATTATCCAGGTTGGTAAAGATTATTAATCATATTTATATCTGACAGCCAAATATGTCAGGTTTGGCATGCCTGCTTGACAAAAAGTATCAATTTTTGAATACTGAATTACTGCAAAAGTTTTTAAAACTAAATTGGGTTAATATTTATGACATTTTTCATGGATAGTACCCATCTAATTTCCATGATTCCATTCCCAAGTTGTAATGTAAACAGATGGTGTTGCACACATGCATTTTTTATTTTATTTTTTTGCCACTTGGGATTATAGTTTGATGTCTCTAGCCTTGAACCAATTCAAGGCCAGGCTACAATGAGGAAATCTTTGGAAACTCAATAAGCGCATCTTCCAACAAAGGGACATGGAACATTTAACAATGTAATTTGATCCCTTCTAATCCATTTCAGTTTGATGTGTCCCAGAGCATGAGCTTTGTAGTATGTAGCGTCCAGTTCCTGTTTTGCTGGCAGTGCTTGAATTCCTGTTCTTCTGGCCTAATCTAATTTAATAACATTAAATATTATTTCAGGAAGTATTAGATAATAAAAGCTGTGCATATTAATAGCCAGAAATATACCGAATTCTGTTTAATTTTCTAGCCTGAATAAGAATGTCCGATGTTTTTACATACTTCTAAAACTTCTATTGGCATGACCTTTAACTGGGCAAAATGGTACTTCATAGGGCAACAGTCATACCTCTTACTTACATATTTTATTGATTTTCAATCAAAGGCCAAACCCTTATAGACAATCTTCCTCATGCAGCCAATGGGTTGAGATTCTGCTCCATGATTGTCTGATTCAGTAGTAAATGAAGCAGAGAAAGCAACTGTATAAAAAGGTATTTTGACTCATTATGGAATTGTGAATGGTTGCTGACCAATGAATATACTTTCAGTATGTATGTGCATCTTGTTAAATGTATTTGTTGTAAACTAATCACTCCTGAAGCTTGTATGTTTATATCTTTGTAAGACTAACATTATTTATCCTAAATAATTTTATTTATTGAATGTTATTTGCTATCAAGAGAGGCAGACACAAAGATAATGTTTTAAAAGATGTCTACTGATGTGAGAAGAAATGCAAGCTGTGTAATAGAAGCTCAGTGAGTGAGAGAAATGTAAACGTTCTCTGCATTTTATTTCACATGACAGAATGCATTATGGTCCAAATAGTATCTTTTTGAAGGCACAGATTTCAAGAATCTGCATAATATTCACTTTTATGTATGCCATTTATTTAGGATGAAGTTCTGTGGTTTAATGTCCTGCAGTCCCATTTAGAAAGCCTCTTGTTTATAGTACATCTCTGTGAAAAATAAGACATACAGAAGTACCATAACTTACGTACTTAGTTACAATTAACCATGTCACAATATAGCACCTTCTTGCAAATCTCTAGAAGCAAAGAGTGATGTGATATAGTGATATGGTGTATATAGTTGTGAAGGCTTGCTCTTCCCATCAAACAATTAGGTGCTGTTGACACAGAACCTACTTTTCCCACCAATTAGTGCCAACAGCAGGGGGCATTTCTAGACTTCTGAAAGCTAACTGTCAGTAGTGTAGCGAAGAATTTAAGACTTTGCAATACATTCCAAGACATGGTTTGGTTTACTTGAAATTATACTGTGTCTCTTCAGTCCACAAAACATAATTTGTCTCTTCTATAGTTGTGCAATTTAATTCATGTGTGTAGATAAAACATGTGCTTGTGGCAATTGATGTTGATTCCCTATGTGATCTAAATTCTTCTGATTTTTAAACATTTTACTGTTCTCTAAAAGAGAGAGATGGAGAGAGAGAAAGAGCATGAGAGAGAGAGAGCACTATCATTTAATGCTCAGAACAATTCATCTGCAAAGCAATCATCAGGAGCCACTTGGCTTTGTGGATAGTCCTCAGTTAGTTCACCATCTTTCGTGTTGCACAATATTCCACAAAGCCTCCCTTTAACGCAAATCATTTACCAATATTTCTTCACATGTACCTTCTTTTTGGCTCTAATTGCATCAAGGAGTGTATGAATGTTCAAGAAAAACAGTTCACTATGGACCTCAGTTAAGGACTTTGATGAAGATTCTTTGTTTTATTCTGGTAGGTTCATCGGTAAGAGCAGATGAGATGGTACAGCAAAACTTTTTCTGAGAAAAAGGCGAAAGTCTCCACATGGCCAAATGTATACAGTATTCTTGAAAAGCCAGGGAAAAAGGCTCATCCAAATTATTTCCTCCCAATATTTGGTTTCTTATATTCAGAAGTATTTTACTTATGTGGGAACAATGTAGGATGAAAAACAAAGAAAATTAAGATATGGTCGCAGTCAAAATCAAGAGATAAAGAAAGCATAAGGCCATTGAATTGCAATCAATTATTGCATTGGATTGCAGTTTATTTGTACAATTGATTCCTAACCATTCTATCCCTCAGTCCCTTGGTAAGGAAAGTAAAGTGAAATCTTGTTTCAAAAAGAAAATTTGAAAACATTATTTTCAACTGTAGATCACATCATGACCAGCTGTAAACTGAGGGAATATACCAGTCCAGTATCTGATTTTTTTCATATAAATGATGCTGCGCTTCAAGGGTTAGATGACATTGGTATCTGAATATAGTTCTTTCTAACATTCATATTTTACTGTGAAAAATGTTAATAAATATTGCAAGCCCATGTTATATGCTAAATAATAATTATTTCAAAATAGTCTTGAAATATATTAATAATGACATGTGACAAACCATTAGTAAGTAGGTAGGAACTGTGCACTTCAGGTTTATCTCTTGATAAGATGGTTTTCATACTATTATTTTTTTAACCATAATGAATAAGATCTAATAAGATTGAGTTGTACATCTACTTTCATAAAGCATATTATGTTGGAAATGAACAAACATTCCTCCCCCCTCAACATTTATTGATTTTTATCAATTGCATGAAAATATTCTCTATAAAGTATACAGAAATACACAATATTTTCGTATATAGGGCTATATGAACTCTATCTAAACTATGATCTCTTTTAAAACCTGCAATTCTACTTGGATGTGAAGACCTGATTTGGGTAAAATTTAGCTAATGCCCAATATTATCAACTTCAAATTATATTTAGATACCACGTTGGTCTTAGGTGATCAAAAGCAATTACCCCAAAAGATGGATCAATGTGTATTGAATATTTTTATTGCATATTTTTAAAATTCTTCTCCATAACCAAAAGGATATCTAGAACAGCTTGTATATAGCCAGTGAAAACATTCAGTTCTTTATGAAGGCTGCTTGAGTAAAAGATACAATAAAAAGGGGAAACAAAGGAGAGGAAAGAAGAATTGGAGTAAAATTGAATAGGAAATAATTCTGGGACTAAACAATCCTGATGAAACTGAACTTTTAATAAAGTTGAAAGTACGGTGCTTCTTCCCATCACCTTCTGTTGCTGCCTGATAGAATGAATAAATCCAGGAGAGCATTCAAAGTAAACCAAGATATAATATGAAGTGCAGCAAATCTAAATAATTTTATTTTATAAATGGCAGTTCAATCCCCAAAGCTATCAACACCAAGTTAAAGATGCTTGAGCTAATTTCTACCAATAAATTTAAAACAGGACTAATCTCTGTTAGATGATTAGCCCTCTGAGTATTTTTGCAAACTCTAACTTTTGTATTCCTTTTGTTTACATTAATCTCATTCCATGGTGGGGTATACCATTTTAAACTAACATTTGTTTCTAATCATTGGCCATTTAAAAGCAGTTTTGTGCTCATTGTGAAGTGGTTCGGGAATGACGAGAGGCACAAGCAAGCAAGTGACAACAGCTCTTTAATATATGGTGAGACTTCAGCAAAAACTCAGAGGCTGCAGTCCTCCTTATATACAATCCTGGAGAGACTGTCAGCCAATCAGAAACGTAGGCAGGTTTGAAACTCCCGCTTAAAAGTATCAATACATAACACCCCTCCCTTCCCAGAAGGCACTAACACTCAAAAATTAACATATGTACAAACAAAGTCTCGCAGGTGCTTAGGCTGAGTTCTCGCCCTAGTTGACCTGCGCAGTTCAGTGTTTGGTGAGGCGTCGAGCTGGTCGGAGGGACTCTTTGTCTCTCCCGGCTCCGCCAATGGAACCTCCTGGATTTTGTCCGGGGCGTGGTTATTCCCGGCTGGGAGTGGCGACTCGCTGGGGCGGCGCTGGAACCAGGGCTTGTCAGCTAAGTATTCTCGCGGCCCCGGGCTTGAGTTAGCTGTTTTGGAGAAGTGGTCATAGTTAGGCTCGGACATGTCTGCGTTGATGTTTGCCTCGCCAACCACCCGTTTCCTCAGTTGGTCTATGTGGCGCTTCCAGAGTCTATCTACCCCCACATCCACCGTGTATGATTTTGGGCCTGTTATCCCCACTATGGTTCCTGCAACCCACAGAGGACCGCTGGCATAATTGCGAGCGAACACCGGGGACCCGACCTGAAACTGCCTTAAGCCACAGGTCTCTCCCTTAAAGTTTTCGTGCGAATAGTTAGGGTGAAGCCTGTCCAACACGCACCGGAGCTTTCTCCCCATGAGGAGCTCTGCTGGGCTTCTCCCAGTTGCTGTGCATGGTGATGCATGCTGAACCGCAAGGAATTGATCTATCCTGGCCTGCCAGTCCCCATTGTCTAATCTGGACAGTGCTTCCTTGGCTGTCCTGACAAATCGTTCAGCCAATCCGTTGGAAGCCGGGTGAAATGGGGCTGATAGGGCATGGCGGATCCCCAGGCCGGCCAAGTAGCCTTCGAAAAGGGTTGCTGTAAATTGGGGACCATTGTCCGATACCAAGGTATCCGGCAGGCCGTGGGTGGCAAACAACTTTCTTAGGGCCTTGATAACCGCTTCGGCCGTTGTGGATGGCATTAATACAATTTCGAGCCATTTTGAAAAGGCATCCACTACTATTAAAAACGTTTGGCCATGGAACGGGCCGGCAAAATCAATGTGGATCCTCCCCCATGGGCCTTTTGGTTTCTCCCACTCTCGGATGGGCGCTACTGGGGGATCGGGGCGAGACTCCTGGCAGGGTCTGCACTTCCCCACCCACTCGGAAATGACCTGGTCCATGTTGGGCCACCAGACATAGCTGCGGGCTAAGCACTTCATCCTAACGATGCCAGGATGCCCTTCGTGCAATAATTCTAAAACTCTATCTCGTAGTTTTGCTGGAATTACCACTCTGTCACCCCACAGTAAGCACCCCCCTTGCGTAAACAGTTCATTTCGTTTGTTGGCAAAACCTTGGTACTCCTCCCCGACCACCTTGTCCGGCCACCCTTTCAAAACCCAACCCATAACAGTCCGGATAACAGGGTCTCTATTTGATGCCTTCGCCACCTCGCCGGAGGAGATGGGCCCCAAGGTTAACGTGTCCAACAACAGGACGGAGGTTTCCGGTGTTGGGTTGTCCAGCAGGTCGGGAAGGGGGCAACGGCTAAGGGCATCCGCATGACCCAGGGTCCGCCCAGGCCGATGGACGAGCTGGTACGAGTAGGCCGATAAGAAAATCGCCCATCTAGTTAAACGGGGGGAGAGGGCAGCGGGGGTTGGCCTGTCGCCTGCTAGCAGTCCTAGCAACGGTCTATGGTCAGTCACAAGTTCGAATTTTCGGCCATAGAGGTATTCGTGGAACTTTTTAACCCCCGCAATCGCAGCCAGAGCCTCTCTGTCCAATTGGCTATAGTTTCGTTCTGTGCTGGACAGAGTTCGGGAGTAGAAGGCAATGGGTGCCTCTAGGCCGTTCGGCAGTCTATGGCCTAGGACGGCACCAACTCCTACGGGGGAGGCGTCGCAAACCAAGACGAGCGGCAGCTCTGCATTGTATTGGATCAGGAAACTGTCCTCAGATAGGAGTTTTTTTACTGCCTCAAACGCGGCCGCTTGCGGTTTCCCCCAGACCCATGGTACATTCTTCCCTAAGAGTTTGTGAAGGGGATCAGCGACCGTGGCCTTATCTCTTAGGAACATTGAGTAGAAATTTAGTAGTCCAAGGAAGGCTTGGAGCTCAGCTTTGGATTTGGGGGCTGGTGCGCTTTTGATGGCCCTCACCTTGCTTTCGGTAGGGTGGATGCCTGTGCCGTCCACCCTGTACCCCAGAAATTCTACCGAGGGGACCGCTATCCTGCACTTGTTCTTTTTAAGTCTTAGTCCCGCTTCTCTGAATCTGGACAGGACGTTCCGTACCCTGTCCCCTAGCTGGTGTTCGTCTTGGGCGCTGACTAAGACGTCATCGAAATAGGGGACTACTCCCGGAAGTCCTTGCAACAGGCGCTCCATGGTGCTTTGAAATAAGCCGGGTGCGACGCTCACCCCAAATTGGAGCCTGGTGCATTTAAATGCACCCCTATGAGTCACGATCGTTTGCGCCTCTGCCGTGGCGTCGTCGACCGGTAACTGTTGATAGGCTTGGGCCAGGTCTAATTTGGCAAAAATTTTTCCGGGGCCCAGGGAGTGTAGTAGATGGTGCACGATCGGCACCGGATAGGCGCTCGGCTGCAAGGCCTTGTTGATCGTGCACTTGTAGTCGGCGCAAATTCTGATTGAGCCGTCGGACTTAACTGGGGTGACTATGGGGGTCTCCCACTTGGCATGGTCAACGGGAACCAACACCCCTTGCTTAATCAGTTTGTCCAGTTCTGCATCGATCTTTGGTTTCAATGCGAACGGCACTCTTCTGGCCTTTAGTCTTACTTGGCCTACGTTGGGGTCTAAGTTTAGTGAAATAGGGGTCCCCACATACTTGCCCAATGTGTCCCCGAAAACGTCCTGGAACTCGGACAGGAGGCTGTCTTTCAGGGTTGACTTGGACATCAGGTGGACGCCGGTGAAGCCCATGCCAAGGGCTCGGAACCACCCCATGCCCAGGAGGCTCGGCAGCTGCTTCGTGACGATGGTCAGCGGCAGGTCTCTTTCGTAGTCTCCGTAGGTGACCCGGAACGTGCCCACGCCTTCGAGGGGGACTCGGTTCCCCTGGTAGTCTAGGATGCGCAGTCTCTGTCTGGAGAGTTGATCCTTCCGGAACGACGGCAGGAGGGTCTTTAGGGTTGTCCACGACATGATGGAGAGAGCTGATCCGGTGTCGATCTCCATCGAACACGGTCTTCCGTTGATCTCGACCACCGTGCTGACTTTGTCCTCGACCGTTGTGCTGGCCTGGTCGATGTGTATGCTGCGGCCATCTCGCGGTTCAAATTCGCGCCGTTTTTTCGCGCCGCCTTCTCTCGTTGGCTGCTTCTGGCGCGCTGATTCCGGTTGGCTGCGGCGCTCACGTGGTTTGAGTCTTCTGGGCAGAGTGGCTCTGCAGACTCGCGCCAAGTGCCCTTTCTTCTCGCAACGCCTGCAAATAGCCTCTCTGTATTTGCAGGACAGTCTATCATGGTGCCCGCCACAGCTGGGACAGCTTCGCCGGGGGCTGCCAGTGTCTTTTCTCCGGTGCTCTGTTCGGAAGACGTCCTCATCCGACTCGGACTCCGAGCTGGATCCGGCGTCTTCTCTGTGCACCGGGGCAGACTTGGGGCTGTCTTTGCTGGTCGGCGGACGCTGTAGCGTTTCAGCGGCCTTTGTGGAGGCTTCGTGAGCCCTGGCCTCATCAAGGGCTCCGGCAAGCGTCAGATCAGGCTTGGCGAGCAGACGCCGTTGCAGCCTAATGTCCCGAACACCACAGATCAGTTGCTCAAGCAACGCATCATCCAAGTCTCTGTAGTCGCAATGAGTTGCGGCTTTTCTCAGGCTGGCCATGTACGCGCTGACCGGCTCTCCCTCTCGTTGGACGCGCTGCCTTAGTTGGTATCGCTGCACGAACTTGGAGGGGACGGGAGCGTAGTGAGCCCGGAGAGTTGCCATCAAGGTGTCCCATGAGACTGTTTGAACCGGCGTTGGCTCACACAGTGACTCGGCCATCTCGAACACGTCCGGTCCGCAGTGGCTTAGGAATAGGGCTCTCTTTCGATTAGCCGAGAGGCCCTGCATGTCGCTGGCTTCTAGCGAGCATTCAAACCTTGTTAGGTACGAGACCCATTTTTCGCGGGTCGGATCAAAAGGCTTGGGCGGAACGTAGGCAGACATGTCCGGTATGTCTCCTGTGGTTCGCCTCGTCGCCTAGCTGAAGCTCGTGGTCTCACTGGTTGGCTTCTTGTAGCCTCAATCCCATCCTCGTCGCCAATGAAGTGGTTCGGGAATGACGAGAGGCACAAGCAAGCAAGTGACAACAGCTCTTTAATATATGGTGAGACTTCAGCAAAAACTCAGAGGCTGCAGTCCTCCTTATATACAATCCTGGAGAGACTGTCAGCCAATCAGAAACGTAGGCAGGTTTGAAACTCCCGCTTAAAAGTATCAATACATAACACATTGCTTTAACATTATTGGTTAAACCATGTTTCAAGTTTTTATTACATTCCCCCCCCCCAAAAAAGATTCAGTTCCTCCACATACTTTTTCTTTCTTTCTTTCTTTTTTTAAAAGCCATGGATAGGAAACATTGATTTTGAACAAATTCTCTGATATCTATTGGTTCGTTCATTTATTATATAATCAGATGCAATGGCAAATTTAGGAAAAGAACATTAGCATTCTGGGTGCACTCCTGCATTAAGGATATTGTGATTGGATTATGGAAGATAAAATGTGTGTGTGTGTGTGAAGACAAAGGCCCAAGGCAATTTATGTTCAGGTTTTGCTGCAAGCATGCAGAACTAACTGGGTTTAGATTAAGGCAGTCTAATTAGTGTCATGTCAAACTGGCAGTGATCATAAGACAGGAGAGAGGGGTCATTCTTGTCACCCTTGCGGTCCTTTGCCCTTAAATATAGAGCTGCATAAAGAACAATCTCCATCCTGTTAATGGAAGCAGAATATGTATAATCTGCACATGAAATGAAAAGAAAATGTGTAAGGAAATTTCTTTTTCCCATTTCCTCGTCAGAAGCTGTGAATTTTAGTGAGAATTAAAGGAAGGCTAATTCTGCAGTCATCTTCTGACCTGTCAGGTTAGTTGTCACCTCACGTCTCTCAGCCTGGGTCTTTCACTTCTGCTTGCTGAGTGCAGCCTTTGCCAACTGACAGAAAAATACCGACCATGACAAGAAAAAAAGAACATAATGTCCTTTTCACCCATCACTACTCAAAATTGCTCAATCTTTACTGACATATTATTATACATTGTTTCTCTGGGAGAGAGGGAGAAAAAAAAATAATAAAAAGAAATCCTGGTTTTCTTTTCTATAGGAAGTGTGAAACTTTCAGGAGACCAGCAACTGTTTTCCAGAAAGAAAGCAATCAATAAATAATAAATAAATAAAACCTGTAATTATTTTAAAGTGCCTATTAATATGCAATAAATTAGCCTTCAGTGTGAAGAAGTTAGAGCCTCTCTGGGTGTCATTATGATGGCACCCATGAGTGGCACATTGGCAAAGGGGTTTGTCAGCAATTCCATTAATCCCAAAGTTGCCATGATGAAATGTTATAGTCAACATATTACGGTGTTATTGTTGAAAAAAGACATAAAACAGAAAATCACAATTGTTCCATCACATTAGGAGAGAGTTGTATCTGGTACTATATCGAGATATCAGAGATAAGCAATTTGGAAATATTTATCTTTTGTTTTTTAAATCACCTTTGTCTTTTTCTTGAAAGAGTCCCAAATGATGAGGAATATTCACACTATTAAACATTCAAAAGTTTGAGATATAAGGAGGAAGAAATGGAAGAGGGCCTCTATCTGTTTTGGAGCCATAGCAAAAATGTGTTTAGAAACATTATGAAAACATCATAAGAACAAGTAAGTTTGCAATCCAGATATCTGTGTGAATACATATGGGCTCTGAGGCAATACAAAGATTTCACTGAACAACATTAGGGATAGCTTATTTTATGTCCATTTCCAACCAGTCTCTGTATCAGGGAAGCAAATTTTAGATATGCCTGTTTTTCAAGGTACTGACAATAGATGCCTCCTGTTGTGGATGTCATTGCCTCTAGGCAAACATGTATAGGGTTGGGCTGCAAGGTTACACTCTAAACAGGCTTAATTGTAGAGAAGCTCCAATAAAGCTTTACTTCCACCCAAACAAGCATACCACTGTTCAAACTGAAGGGCCTTGGGAGTCAAATCTGAAAACATTCCAAAATAATAAACTATAATTAAGTCATAAATTGCTAACATAAAATTAAATTAAAAGCAACGTTTAACTGCTTTACACCAGTCAAACAGTTAAACAAAAATAGCTACCGTCCAAAATGTAAATCTTGTGAAAGAAAGGTAGAGAAGGCAAGAAAATGTTTTATTTTCAGACTCCTTTGTAGCATCTTCAGCATAAGAACCTTTAAGTTTAATATTTTGATCTGATGCTGCTAGATGTCAATTACTTGTTATTCTGAGTTTTTAATATCAATTGCTTCATCAAAAGACCCTTTATTTGGAGAAAACCCAATTGCCTACTAGGCTAAAATGTTACATTAAAAAAAAACTCCCTCTGTTTTAAAGTAATGGTTTTCTTCATTATCAATAATAACATTTCCTGGAATTCCTTTCCCTCCCCTTTTGAGTGGGGCTTCTGCTATTACATCACATGTAATCACGGCTTTGAAAAAAAAATCTTTCTTATCTCGTATGTGGACCTTAATGCATTATGTAAAACCAAGGAATTTAGATTTTTGGGACTGCGTATGCTCAAAATATATTGTAAAGGGATACCTTAGATGCTAACTTGTAGAATCTTGAAGCAGCTGGTTGGTTAATATAATATGATGAAAAATATTTATGTAGTTTGTTTTCTCTTCTGTCAAGCCTAGTATCTTACACATTTTTTTTTTCTTCCAATGGCCAGTAGTGGAAGTAGTGACTTCGATTTGACTTAATATTATGCCACATTGACAGATGAAAACTCCTTCTAAAAATGTCATTTGAGTGCTCTGCTAATTTGCATTTCGCTCGAAAGCTTTTAGTGCTTTGCACATTCACATTATAAACATTTGGGTGAACATTAATACCCCAGCTAAACAAAAATGCTATTCACTTCAACCATTTCTTCCACTACATAAAAACTATAAATGATTCTTCTACAAAAAGAAAAAAAATTGAATGCAACCCGAAAATCAATTATAGTAACTATTTAGAAATGTAAAGGAAAGGCAGTAAAAATGTGACAAAAAATCTTTAATTGTAGGGAAATTGTGCATCCTTTTTTCCCAACATGTGAATAAAATGCATTTCCTTCTTTAACAATCACAGTTACAATAGATCTATGCATCTCACAGGAAAAAATTGACAATTTGATTATGACTTGTACTTTTTGCCGGGGCCATGAAAGTGGTTTATGTTTGAAATGTATCAGCTGGAAGGTACTTATTACTCATAAATGCTGTGCTATTTCACTTTCTGCAAAGTGAGCTGTTAACAGATACAATTTGAACAGAATAGCCAGAGGAAGCCTTTTGATATGCAGAAGAGCTGACCCGCGTGCTGAGCCTTTAATTGGGTTTTTAATTTTCCAGGCCATCTGACAATATCAAACATGATCCCAGTGCTTGAAATGTTGATTGGAGGCTAAGCAGGATCTACTCCAACATGGCATTCAGAACAGAAATAGGAAAGAACCTAGGCAGAGAGGAAGACATGGAGAGAGTTAAAAGAAGATTTTTTTTCTAATTTGAAAAGGTTTAATGTTTGTCCTGATACTGTAGTTCTGGTAGTTTGTTTGTTTTTGCCAGTATCTGTTGTAGTGAATGTAACGAATCAAATCAAATATGTCCATAAGACTCCTAATCTGAAAATTTAAGACAAATAACTTTACAAAAATGTAACTGCAAACAATGAGAGAAAATTAGAAAACAAAACATTATATTACCATACTCGTTTCCTGAGACCTAAGTGCCGTCTATTATTCATACATGATTGAGATTATTTGGGTATATATTTAGGTACGCTAAGCAAAGTATATTGATGACACTGCTCTGTGCTTTCTTGTGTTACTCTTATCAAATGGTTTTATGATGTGTTTCAGTTATGCGACCTTTTGTCAGAAGCAAGAAGCCAAGAAGAAAAAAACATCATTGAATTAGACTAATACCTCTAAGTAAAAAGCTTGTGTGTTTAGGAAAACTGAAATATCCGCCTGCAGAGTGTTAGCAACTTTATTCGGGCAGCACAAACTGTAGAATGGATTTGCATTGAAAACCAACAATTCCACCAAGTGCTTTCCCACTGAATGGAAAAATAACATCATAACAATAGTCTTGGAGCATACTTATAACTTTGACATGCATCAAGAAAATAACACAATATGAGTTCAGAATCATGCCTTTACAGGTCTCATCACCATTCCCACATCACTAAGCACCATCATTTGGGTTTTATTTTATTAATTTATTTTATTTTTCTGTCTGTTGATGTCAGTGAAGCAGATCTTCCTGATCATAACAGTTTGGTTAGATTTTGGATTCAATTGCCTGAAAGCAAATATTAGCTTTGATACCGATAAACAATATAATAACTATTATAATAATAAAAAGTAACTACTCAGAGTATAAGGGAGAACAGTTATAATGTTTAAAGAGACAAAGCGAAATACAGATAGGTTAAAGATAGGTTGCTGTGCTTGCCACTGCAAGATAATAGGCCAAAATACGATGTCAATCTGATTGACTTGATTTCTTTGAGGCCTGGATTGCTCAGAATATGAACCATTTCTAATGAACAGAATACAGGAAGAACATCTATTGATTACAGGACCGTCTTTTTCTGGAGAGGTTTTACTTGCAAAAACTACATTGTACAATCCTGGCAAATGTTTTAACACAACTCTTTATCTCTGACTACATGGGAATCCATGAAAGCATGGCTCATTCTCTTACACACTTAATGAAAGATGATAGTTTATCACAAGTTATTTCTATCTATCACGTAGATAGGCACGTTTCTATATTACCTGCACCTATTCCTTAAAATGCATGAGTTTTATAATAAAAGGAAGAAAAAAACCATAAGGGAGAAAAAACTGGGGCATTGGAACCAGCAAAATCCTGATTCTATTGTTAAGTTATTTTTTATGATTTTATTGTGATGAGATTACTCCAACTTCTGAAATGAAATGCTAATTTCATTTGTAAAACCATAATGATTTTAATTAATAAAGAAATAATTCTATGGACAAATATCTGGAATAAATCTATAACTTTTACAGAAATTGTATTTTAACCTATTGTTACATAATAAACAGTTTCAGTTCTGTTCATAATTCACATGGCAAATAGAATCTGCTAGCAGACTCTATCTCATATTAAATATGCTGTTTTTATGAGGGACAAATCAATCTTACTATATAAATAAAGATTCAGAGGTGCAGGCTGCTTTGAATTTTCTTCTCATCTTTGGAATGGATTATTTGTTTGTTTCCTAGAACATCATTTTACAAATGAATCCATGATGCATACCATAAATCTAAATAAAGACATCATATTGTTATATGATATAACAATCATATAAAAATAATACAAGAACAATAATTCAAAAAATTATCAAATACAAATTATTTCCTGCTAACAATGTAGGAAAGTAGCTTGGAATATTTGGCATACTTATAAAATTGGATGGAACTTTATTCCTGGGAAACCCCTAAGATGTTGTGGCCTGCCAGTGACCAGCAGAGCTGGAGGCAGATTCGGACAGTGAGGAGGTTGGGGAGGAACGTGGGCCAGTTCTGGAGTCTGAGGAAGGCTCAGGTGAGGGCTCTGCGTCAGAGGCAGAGAGGGGGCCAGGGCCATCTGATAGTTATGTGCTGCCTCCAGAGCCTCCGGAATCTGACATCAGCAAGGCAGAAGAACAGTGTGAGCCTGTTTCCAGTGTGCGCATGCGTAGAGCTGCCAGAAGGCAAGAACAATCAAGAAAAAAAAGGGCGATTCAGGAGTAAGGCTTGGAGATGATTGACCCCTCCCATAAGACATAAAAGAGGAGCAAATGGGCGTGAGCCTTTGCAGGAAGCAATTAGTTCATATAGTCAATTCAAGCTCTGAGAAGTCCATTTGACTCTGTGCTCTGTTTGGCCTTGCAAAACTAATTGACAATTAGTCTCTGGCAGCATTTCAAGGGAAATAAAGGTGGGTGCTTATCAACATTACCCTGAAAAACTATGACAATTTGAGCAGACATCTGTTGGAATCTTCATAGACTGTTTGTGAATCATACGGGCTGTGAATGACCATAATTCACAGCTGTCTCAATAAAAGAGTTTTTTTTTGAAACTAAGATTGTGATATATGCTTTCTCCAGAAGCCTAGGTCAGAACATAAGATTTAAATTTGTTGGTTGTTGTTGTTGTTGTTGTTATCCCATCTCACTGTCAAGTGACTCTATCTATGCCTATAACTCAAGTCACTTTCGTAAGCACAAAATTGTTCTCTCTCATTGACATGACAAAGCAGAGGCAGAACCCTTTACTGCTACGGATTGATAGATGCATTTCCCTCCCTCCCCCCAATTTGGTCTGTATGTAGTTCATGTCCATAAAAAATTAGCAGTAAAACTAGGTTTTTGTCCCTGACATCAGCCTATATGTCAGGGACAAAAACCTACGAGCACACACTCTTAGTTTGAAATGCACAATCCACTTTAATCCTTCCCATGTAGGAAGTGTTAGACTTTAATGTCCTGTCATTGGGAAACATGACGTGTTTCAGCTATTCGAGCTCTTGTGACACATACATCCAAACCATAAAAAGAAGCAATTTCAGCAGTTCCAAGAAGGTTCCACATCCATTTCCATTACTCAGGTGACTCTGTGAGATCATAGATAAACCTCCAAATGGCCTCAACGACTCACTAAAAGAATGCAAATGACCAGCTGCTTGCAAATCCTTCCATTTCCCACCATCCAGAGTTGAAGAAGCTTCTTGGATGAGAAGCAAAACATCTTCAAAGAAAAACAAGAAAGACCAGTTGCCTCTTGAAAAAGCACCTTTGGGACGAGCTGGTGCATTCCATACCCGCTGCTCCATTAGACCATCTCCTAATGTTTAAAAATGCTGTTAATTACATTGTTACAAGGCTATGAATTTGGTATCAGATGAAGAAAGCTTCGCTGCCATTCTTCCAGCATCCTTTTAAATGAATGACCCAAGGCCAACCATCAAAAGTAGTCTATGAGCAAGAAAACACCCAGACGATAAAACAATGTGTAATAAAACAATCAGTAATCTAAAACCACAACTACTGAAAGAGATGGATTACCAGCATCACTAGAGATGTCTCTTATTATATACATATTCTATATGCTGTTGCATATAATGTTGCTATTTTACAAGTAATAGCACGATGACTGTCTCCAAGGACAAGGTGCACAGGAAGTCATCTGGGTAGCTTCAAATGTTTGCTAACAGGGCATCATAAGTTTACTGGACAGATTTCCCTCCAAAATGGCAATATAGCAATACACCCAATATTTTTAATGACATCTGTGGAACAAACTTTCCTCCAGGACGCAGACGGAAAGATTACATTGATATAAGAAGAGGGTTCAAGATACAACGTGACATTTAGGTAGCTGCAAATACTGGTTCACATCCAATACTTTACAAGAAGAAGTTCAACTTATGTTACCATTTGGTGTCCAACACTTGATAACTCTGCAGCTTATCCTAAATAAGTGCACTGCCAACCTGAATAAAATTTATCAAAAATAGGAGAACCAGTCCCATTGGCAGTAAACCTGTCGCCTTGTGGCAAGATGGCCGGCAAACAAATTTAATAAATAAATACTTCAAAGACTGTTAGCAAAACACCAACCCCCAACTTGCATGGGTCAACCTCAAGGGACAAGACAGCATAAGAGCACCCTTTCAGAATTGAAACAATTTTTGTGGGGAGGAATAGTTAAGATTATGGTCTTAAAGGATCCTTGATTTATGTCTACAATTGAGATTGTAACTTCTTTTGCTAAGCAAGGCATTCATTAAATGAGTCGCATCCAATTTTACCACCTTTTTGGCCGTGATTGCTAAGTAAATCATCACAGTTGTTAAGTGAATCAAGTGGTTGTTAAGTGAATTCAGCTTTTCCCATTGACTTTGTTTGTTGGAAAACAGTTGGGAAACTTGGAAATGGCAATCACGTGACACCAGTATGATGCAACCATTGAAAATTCATGCTGGTTGGCAAGTGCTTGAGTTTTGATTACGTGGCCATGAGGAATACTGCAACGATCAAAAGTACAGGGATCAATCTTAAATTCAAGGATTGGACTTTCTTTATAACTGCAAACAGTATCTAAATGAATAATTTGAGGACTACCTGTAGTTTGTGGTAGAAGTTGCTTTTCAAACTGAAAAACGTTAAAGTACTGTAGTTGCAGTATTTTCTCTGTGCTGTCCATACTTTAGACAATGGCTTGGATGTCTTAGGCAATTATGTTATATTTAAAACATTAAACTTGGGTTAATGTATCTCCCTAGATGTTCCAATTTTTGTTCTACAATTTTAGTCTTTTGAGCAAGAGTCTGATAAAAGCACAATTACCTGGCTTAATGCACAATTACTGCAACAGAGAGTTTGAAAAGTAAAGATATTAATAAATAGCAATTCTAAATCACTTTCTGGTTCAGGATATAAAAAGTTCTTTCTGCATATAAGTAAATTCTATATAGTCTATGTTTGTAAGGAGCTTACTAATGATCAGGAAGAGGTACAGTATTTATCTTTGGTGAAGGCCTTAAGTTTATCTCACAAGAGGTCTTTGTCTCTGTTCACCTAATTCAGTTGAACTATCCAGGGCCTCTGTTCACTTAGAGTAGTTTACATACATTGTATGTTTTGTTTATTCACATCGATACTATACATGTGGCCACCAGAGGGGGCAATGCATTCAACTGTGTACAGGGAGCATTGGACTGCTCACATTGCAATCTTACCATCCTCCTGTATTTACCAAAAAAGGTAAAATGGCTTTTCTAAAACTCCCTAATATTAATCTGCTAAAATGTTATGTTTTAAACATACTCCTATTCAACTTCTCAAATGCACACAGTTGCAGCTTAAGGGGTTCAGAGGGTGTAAATCTGACTACCAACAGGTCCCTCCATCTGTCTGCATTGCAAATTTTTGGACATTCACAAGTACTGAAGTTAATAACTGCACCAAAATTTAGTTTCCAGATATGGAAATGATAAAATTGTCGAGATCCAGGATGGGATATTGGAGATGTGTGTATCTTCTTGGCCTCAAAATCCATTTGGATATATGTATGTTGTGAATGTCCAAAAATTTGCAGTGCAGTACATGTAACAGAGTATACTTTCCAGGTTCATAGGGTAAACTATTTAAGTTAACCCAAGAGATCCCATGATAAATATATCTAAGAAAGTATGATTTTGCCTAGTCTCCATTTTCAGAATGCATAGCAGTGCTTTTGTGGGAATGATTTTGGAAAGGGTGTGTGTGTGTGTGTTTAATAGTATCTGGAACAGAATCCTATTTAATTATGACATATGGCAGTATTGATTGTTTATTTCTAATTGCACTATATTTAAAAAGTTCGATCCTTAATCGGAATTACTGAATGAAAAATCTTGTGCACCATTATTTGACAATAAGATAGGAATTGTTGAACTGAAAGATATTCTCCATTTTTTGAATTGATTTAAGAACAATTTGCTCTTTGGCAGTTCTATTGCAATTATACTGAATAGTACTTCGCAATGGATTATGTCCAGTATCAGAACTGGAAGAATGTATTGATTTCTTACTATGCTAAACTCACCAAAATATGATAACATCATGCAATAATAAATGATACATGTAACTGGAGAAAAGTATACTGTTTATATTTTGCTTTGTTATTTTAAAATAGAAAATATTTTTACTCAGTATCTTACCCATCATGTACTGCTTATGTGAATAAGGACACAAATAATGGATGTATAAGAGGGACAGGTTATATTAATGGCTTTTAAGTCTTGGATCCATTACATCTCTAGCATCCAATCTTATTGCCAGCTGACTTTGGCTAAATCATAGAAGCTGAAACTTAAAAGGTCATTTCTTGTTAAATTTATATTCTAAATTTATATTTGGAGACAGTTTGAACTAGTGGTTATGGCACCAGCCTAAAAACCAAGAAAGTACCAATCCCACTTTAGGTATAAAAGCTGGCTTGAGAATTTTGGGCCTGTCATGTTGTCTCATCCCAACTCACAGGGTTGTTCTGAGGTAAATAGGAAGAGGAGGGAATAGTATGTATGTTTCCCACTTTCCGTTAACTATTAAAAATAATAAAGGCAGGATAAAACAAATAAATATTCCTTCAGATAATTACTATCAAACTTGTATTGAAGAATTATATAGTCTTGGCCTTTGACCTGAGTATAAAGGCCAATTAACGCTTCTGGAGGTGAAAATTGTTGATAAAGCAACAAATTCAAATGATCTCACTGGTGATCTGATTTTTTTTAAAGAGATGAATTGGCAAAATTCTCAAAAATTTACACAGCGATGTAAAAATGCCTGAACCTAATAAAGACAAGGAGCATCTTTAATTTTATTTGGTATCCCTTTTTATATAATACACATATAAAAAAGTAATTGTAAAGTTTTAAGATAACTTATAAGATGAATTTAAATTCCCTGGGCACAACCTTACCCTACCCAATTCAGTATCTAATTTTTACTCATGCTATTATAGACATAGCAATAGCACTTAGACTTAGTGTACGTAGTGCTCCATAGTGCTGAACAGCACTCTTTGAGTGGTTTACAGAGTCAGCATATTGCCCTCAACAATCTGGGTCCTTATTTTACCAACCTCGGAAGAATGAAAGGCTGAGTTAACCTTGATCCAGTCCAAATTAAACTCCTGACAATGGACTGAGTCAGCCTGCAATAAGCATTCTAACCACTGTGCCACCAGGACTCCTAATGCAAACTGCTATAATTTCTGAAGTTAGGAAAGCTGAAATGGGTGTGTGGTATAAACCATGGAAATAGGTTGAATTCATCATTCTGAAGACAGGGATATATTTAAAATGCTTTAAAAAGTAGGAGTGTTCATAGATATATAATTCTTAATGTTAACTCATTCCTTTTTTACTTCACTAGAAAAATTCAATATTTTCTCTTATCCAGGAACATAGTTTCTTACAGTTTCATAGTAAGGCCATGTTGCTTATAGTGAGTAAATATGATACATCTGAAGATCCTTCTTTGAAGGACATTACGATATTAAGGCAGTGACAAAATTTTCTTTTTAAGTCTGTAGAGACCATATTACTGTGTCAAGGCAATAACAAAATTATGCCAATGTAAGCCTATAGAGACCACTTTCTATGCCGAGAAAGTGGAAAAATAGTGTTATGGGAAATTATGGAGAACACATTGCAAAGTTAAATTATGATGCCAAAACCTTGTCATGTCATCCAGTTCTGGCTTCTAGATAATAGTGAAAGACAATGAAAAATGACAAGTGAGCAAATAGGGTCAAATCACGAACTTGTATAAACTGAAGCTTTATATTTTCTTCTGCAGAGATATAGGTGCAGATGATGTAATTAGTATTTCATCTTTGATAAACTTTAACAAATTTGTGACTACTTAGCAATCATTTACTAATCACACCTGAAATTGCAATCATACTTCAGACTTGGTTCTTGATATGCAGTTTGATCCTTTTCATGTGTATTCAGAAGCAGGGTATTCAAACGGAACATATCCTGTATGTGTAGATCTTGGAATGCAGTTTCTGAACGCAACAATTTGAAGCTTTTAAAATTGCTTTTTACCTAAGGGGCAAAGAATACTTGAGTTAAGATTTGTTACAAGCTTTCAAAGAGGGACTTGGTGGCTCAGTGGCTAAGATGCTGAGCTTGTCGATCAAAAGGTTCAGCAGTTCGAATACCTAGTGCCGCATAATGGGGTGAGCTCCCCTTACTTTTCCCAGCTTCTGCCAACCTAGCAGTTCAAAAACATGTAAAAAATGCAAGTAGAAAAATAGGGACCACCTTGGTGGGAAGGTAACAGTGTTCCGTGTGCCTTTGGCGTTTAGTCATGCTGGCCACATGACCATGGAGACGTCTTCTGACAGTGCTGGCTCTTTGGTGTGAAATGGAGATGAGCACCACCCCCTAGAGTCGGGAATGACTAGCATATTTGTACGAGGGGAACCTTTACCGTTACAAGCCTTCAAAGCAACTGATGCTTTACCAACTTTATTCAGTGAACACTGCTGCCTACAGTTTAGGTGAAGTTCTAAAACACCCCAGCATGAGTCTTCCATAACTATTCCCTTGTTCAAAATATGTGAACATTTTCAAAATTATATTCTTAGAAATTGAAAATTGGTCAAGCTTGTTATATATATTTTAAGAACGATGCACAGTGTGCATAGTTAGTCACAGACTATGTCAGTTATGTATTTTCCTTCACTGAAACAGAGAAAACAGTTGTAGTTCAGAGTTTTCTTGTACTAGCAGCAACTACAACACTAGGTACTAGGGTTACCAGTACTATAATACTAGTACTAGGTACTAGTATTATATCAGTCATGAAAAGTAATACACAATTGCAAACTGCATTCGCATATGACACCTAGCAATATTTTGTCTAAGTACAGTTTCTTGAATAAGCCACCATCCACCTTGTGCATCTATCACACCAGGGCATAAATCATATTTGAAAGACACAGTAGAGCAGTACATGCACTACAAGAAGGTAAAACCAAGCAATCTTTTTACATTCTAGTGAAATGCATGATCTCAATCATTACTGTCATACAAAATCATGCTACTAGTGAAATAGCTCCCTTTGATGAATGAGATCTGGGTACCAACTTTGAAGTTTCTAAGAGCAGAAAGAAAAGATCAGTTACTGGAACTGTCCTTCCATCGGAGATGCATCCTTCATGATTTCTTCAGTGCCATGCAATTTTTTTTTTCTTGCAACATTACAATCAGAAAGAAACAGAAACATCTTTGTATGAAATATTCAGACTGGTGGACAATAAGAGACCTCACATCTATGAAAGTAGCTGTAAGAAATGTAGATGTGTAGAAAGATGTAGAAAATTTCTTTTGAAAGAATAAAAGACCTCTTATAAATCTTGCACACTGTTGTGATGAAATTCTTTTAAAAGCATGGTGCATGAAAAGGACTGCACAAACTGCTTTAGATATTTAATTATGTACATATTCATTACCTACATTACTTTCTCACAATGACTACTGTAGCTACAAAATTATAGGTTCATACATTAAGCTATTTTTAGCACAGTGAAGGAGAACAGGCTTAACATTAAGCTTATAATCTGACTAGTTGTTCACTGTTAAACTTACCATATTTTAAAAATTAACAAAGACAGTTTTGAAGGGGAAATAATACATGGTCTGAAACCCAATCTGAAACACTCCCTGGCATGAAAGGATTTTCTTTTATCTCCCCCCTCTTATATTTATCTTCTTCTCCTCTTTTCCCCTTTATCCTTAAAATCTATGCCGGAAAGTTGAAGACCCTCTGGTGTAGATTTTGAGGATATTTGTGGAACTCAAAGAGGGGTGATAGTTATACTTTCTGGTTCTTCTGACAAAAGGAATTGCATCAGCAGATGTATATTACTGTCAATAGCAGAGGTCTTCAGACTTGGTAGCTTTAAGACTTGCGGACTTCAACTCCCATAATTCTCCAGCATAGCATAGCTGGCTGGAGAATTCTGAGAGTTGAAGTCCACAAGTCTTAAAGCTGCCAAGTTTGAAGATCTCTGGTCAAGAGAAATAATTTGCTGCTTTATTGAAACAGTAATTTAAGAATATTTGAATGATAACTTTTTTTTAAAAAAATATAGTGCGTATCCAGTTTATCTTTTATAATATAAGCTCTTTAACATTGTTCTGCCATCTCTGGATGCACAGAACTTCAGGTATGCAAGTGCCAAGATGATGTGGGAGTATGTAAAATAAATCATTTTCTAATAAGCATCCCTCTCTAATTTGATTATTTAATATAGAAAATCCTGATACTGGATCTGTCAGGAGGTAGTGCAAATTTTAGAGATTTTGGTAGCTGCAGCTGCCATAGTAAACAAGATGATGATGATGATGATGATGATGATGATGATGATGATGATATTTTTTTTTAATTCACCTTTTAAATATATTTATTTATTTGTAAAATGTATTGGCCACCCAAGCTATCCAAGGGTAACTCCAGGCAGCTTACAATCATAAATGTAATCATGTATGTATGTATGTATGTATGTATGTATGTATGTATGTATGTATAAAAATCAAAGTGGTGAATATACCTAATACTCCTTCCTCCTCCTATTTTTCCCACAACAGAAAATGACTAAGCCAAAATCACTGGATTACATGCCTAAATGTGCCTAAAACTCACACTTTCTTATTTTCTAGGTCAGCAACTTTACCACTACATCTCTTTCTTATCTCTCTTATCTCTGTCTCTCTAATCTCATCTCTAATCTCTATTCTTCTTCCTCTATTAATCTTTGGACAAATATAATGGTATCTCAACTCCAACCATCATTTTGCATTTCAGATCAGCTATGACTTTAATTGTAAAACATTATGCAATTGAGTGTTCTAGATAATATTATTTGTATATTAAACAAATAATAGGGGCGGGGGGGGTGGCGGTTATTATTAACGAGGATCTGGGTCGAGGGAGACCACTGTGCCTCAGATAGCCGGATGTGAGTCCCTCCTTGTGAGGTGGGGTCATGGGGTTCAGATGGGCTTGTTGCTTACATACTTGGCTCCCTGCCGCGTGGCAACAGCCCTACCTGAGCTACTCGACGTGATAGCCACGGTGGCAGTAGATACACCCAGGCTTTTAGTCATGGGTGATTTCAACTTGCCATCCGCTGGTGAAACGTCTGAGGTGGCTCGGGAGTTCATGGCTTCCATGACGGCCATGGACCTGACCCAGTTAGTTCATGGCCCTACTCACAGGGGAGGTCACACTCTGGACCTGATTTTTGTCTCTGGTCAGTGGTTGAGTGGTCTTGTTATTGGGGATATAGATATGGAACCCTTGTCATGGACAGACCACTCACTCCTTTGCCTGGATCTTCGAACCGCTGCCCCCCGCCGCAGGGAGGCGGATCCAATTAGATGGATCCGCCCCAGGCGCCTGATGGATCCTGAGAGGTGCCAGATGGAGCTTGGGCCATTTCCTGAGGTTCTAGCACATGACTCGGCCGAGGACCTGGTAGCCGCCTGGGATCGGGCGGCTGGTGGGGCCTTGGACCGAGTCGTGCCCTTTGCGGCCTCTGACCCGGTGCCGATCCCGTGCGGCTCCTTGGTTCACCGAGGAGCTGAGGGAAATGAAGCACCGGAAAAGACACCTGGAGAGCAGTTGGAGGGCCAGTCTCGCTGAGTCTGATCAAACACTGGTAAGGTCGCATATTAAGACCTACCTAGAGGCGATAAAGATGGCAAAGTTTAATTACTTTTCCGCCTCTATTGCGTCATCAGGGAATCGTCCGGCCACCCTGTTTAGGGTGACCCGCTCCCTCTCCATCCGGGAGTGCGGGAGGATCCCTTGGAAGGCAGGGCGGAGGATTTTGGACAATACCTGTATGACAAAATCGCTCAGATCCGGTGGGATTTGGACTCTGACTGGGTAGATCAGGGCAGAGTGACGAGGAATAGTCTCGAGAATGTTATCTGGGAGGAGTTTGACGCTGTGACTCCCGATGATGTGGACAGGATTTTGGGGAGACTTAGTGCGGCCACATGTTTACTGAACCTGTGTCCCTCCTGGTTGGTACTGGCTTCCCGGGAGGTTACACGAGGCTGTCTCCAGGGTGTTATCAACGCTTCGCTGAGTGAGGGCCACTTTCCCGCTGCCTTGAAAGAGGCAGTGGTGAGGCCTCTCCTCAAGAAGCCGTCCCTGGATCCGGCAACATTGGCCAACTATCGTCCTGTCTCCAACCTTCGCTTTATGGCGAAGGTTGTTGAGAGTGTGGTCACGTGACAGTTCCCACAATTCCTGGAGGAAACATCTTATCTAGATCCATTCCAGTCGGGTTTCAGGTCTGGGCACAGCACGGAAACGGCATTGGTCGCGTTGGTTGATGATCTCTGGAGGGCTCGGGACACGGGTTGCTCCTCTGTTCTGGTCCTGTTAGATCTCTCAGCGGCTTTTGATACCATTGACCATGGTATCATGCTGCACTGGCTGGAAGAGTTGGGGGTGGGAGGCACCGTGTTGCGGTGGTTCTCCTCCTTTCTCTCCGACCGGTCACAGTTTGTGTTGGCAGGGGGGCAGAGGTCGACCTCAAGGCCTCTCATCTGTGGAGTGCTGCAGGGATCGGTTCTCTCACCCCTTCTGTTCAACATTTATGTAAAGCCGCTGGGCGAGATCATCCGTGGCTTTGGGGTGAGATACCACCAGTACGCTGATGACACCCAGCTGTACATCTCCACCCGAGGCCACCCCAATGATGCCCTTGAAGTGATGTCCCAGTGCCTGCAGGCTGTGTGGATCTGGATGGGGAGGAAAACGCTCAAGCTCAACCCTTCCAAGACTGAGTGGCTGTGGCTCCCGGCATCCCGATATAGTCAGTTGACTCCATCACTGACTATTGGGGGAGAGTCTTTGGCTCCCACAGAAGGGGCTCGCAATCTGGGAGTCCTCCTGGATAGGCAGCTGTCCTTGGAGGAACATCTGACAGCTGTAACCAGGGGGCCCTTTTGTCAGGTTCGCCTGATTTGCCAGTTGCGGCCCTTTCTTGATCAGGATTCCCTGTGCACAGTCACTCATGCCCTCGTCACCTCTCGCCTTGACTACTGCAATGCTCTCTACATGGGGCTCCCCTTGAAGAGCACCTGGAGGCTCCAACTGGTCCAGAATGCAGCAGCGCGGGTAGTGATGGGAGCAGCATGGCGCTCCCATGTAACACCACTCCTGCCCGAGCTGTACTGGCTCCCAGTGGTCTTCCGGGTGCGCTTCAAGGTGCTGGTTATCACCTTTAAAGCACTCCATGGCATCGGGCCTAGCTATCTTCGAGACCGCCTGCTGCTACCAACGACCTTCCATCGTCCTGTGCACTCCCACAGAGAGGGCCTCCTCAGGGTGCCATCAGCCAATCAATGCAGGCTGGTGACCCCCAGGGGGAGGGCCTTCTCTGTGGGGGCACCTACCCTCTGGAATCAGTTGCCCCCAGAGATAAGGAGAATCCAAGACCTTAGGGCCTTCCGCCGTGCCCTTAAAACCCACTTTTTCCAGCAAGCCGGGCTGGCTTAAGAAGAAATTTTAAATGTTTTAATTGGTTTGTATTTTTAATTTTGGGCCAAATTTATATATATTTTAATTGTTTTTAATATTTGTATTTCATGTTTTTTAATTCTGGCTGTACACCGCCCTGAGTCCTCAGGGAGAAGGGCAGTATATAAATTTAAAATAAAAATAATAGGCAAAAATGGCCAGAAGACAGCACAGAGAAAAAAATGAGTTGTTCATAGTCTGCATAAAAAAAGTTAGGGATGGAGAGTCTAACAAATCCCTTGGAAAGACAATGCTACATCTCCTCCATCCTGAGACAATGCTGCATCTCGTAAATCCAGAGACTGGTGGTCCAGTCACTTTCTCACCTTGAGTTTCAGAATAAGCAAGGAGCAGAGAAATCTGCCTCCCATAATGCAGGGAGCAAAGGGTTCACTTCTATTTAATTTGCATATAATTTACACTATTAAATATTGTGCTGTTAAGCAACGTGGGGGCCTAACAGTGAAGACATTTGTCTTCCACTCAGAAGGTTGAGAGTTCACATCTAAGTAGCGGGAGATGTTTCTCTCCTACAGCACAAAGAAAAGATATCTGCTGCAAACTCCACATAGGCATCAGGAAGGGCATGCAGCCAGCAAATGCTCAGCTCCATCCAGTTGCCCTGATTCTACCCCAAATTAAGGGACTACAGAGTCATAAAATGTAATATTGTTTTTTTTAATATTGTGCTGTTAATTTGGGCTCTAATTTAAGCCAAAGTGTAGCATTAATATCTTCATTCCTCAGAGCATTTTTAAAAGAGATATTACTAAAGCTAGCCATATTATTCAACTACTTTTCTGAAGAAATCAGAAAATGCTCATAAAGAACTTCAAAACTTAAAAAAGAATAAATTGTACAAACTACTTATCTGACATTACAGTGTAAACAGAAAATATTAAGATGAAGACTCCCCTTCCATCTTTTCCTCTGGCATGGCCATAGGGAAAATGGAAGTATCCAATCCCATCTGAAATTAATTCATCTGAATGAGAACAGATTGCAACCAGTTTTATGGTATGTGTGAGGAAAACTGAATGATTTATTATTTTGGGTTGTTAGAGGAATCCAGTTAAAGTTAACCATACTGTCCAACTTGGATGAAACAATAAGCAACACTTTAAAATGAAAGCAATTTCCTCTTCTCTTCCTCATGGAGAACTTTTAGGAGGAATAAAGAAAATGAAACAGTACAGTCAATCTAAACTACAATGCAATATTATATTTAAACCAGATTACTAGCTATCTACACGTAAAAAGATGATAGGATAGATAGATAGATAGATAGATAGATAGATAGATAGATAGATAGATAGATAGATAGATGCTGATAGAAAGTTGTATAGATTGATTGAGAGAGACAGAGAGATAGAGAGAGGGGGGAGAGAAGGGGAGAGAGAGAGAGACAGAAAGAGAGAGGGGGGACAGAGACAGAGACACAGAGACACAGAGACAAGAATCCCTCAAGGATCTTTCTGAAAGCTACTGGGGCCCTACTTCCCTTTTGGATTTCCAAACTGCATTTACTACTTTTTAGGAGATGCGGTGGCTCAGTGGCTAAGATGCTGAGCTTGTCAATCAAAAGGTCGGCAGTTCAATGGTTCGAATCCCTGGTGCCATGTAACTGGGTGAGCTTGTCCCAGCTTCTGCCAACTTAGCAGTTCGAAAGCACATAAAAAATGCAAGTAGAAAAATAGGGACACCTTTGGTGGGAAGGTAACAGCGTTCTGTATGCCTTTGGTATTTAGTCATGCTGGCCACATGACCATGGAGAGGTCTTTAGACAGCGCTGGCTCTTCGGCTTTGAAACAGAGATGAGCACCGCCCCCTAGAGTCGGGAATGACTAGCACATATGTGCGAGGGGAACCTTTACCCCCTCTTTTGTGCTTGAAAAAACAAAGAATAAATTGAGTGTTGAACAAATCAGCTAAATATATTATTTTGATACTTTAATTATTTCATCAGGAGGAACATATAATCTCTCTGAGTTAGTAGCAATGAAATATAAGTTTCAGCCCTTAGATCAGTACATGCTCAATTCAGAGGAAGTTTCATTGAACTCAGAGGGGTTTGCTTCTAGCAGATATGAATAAGAATAATCTATAATTGTAATTTTAAAAGGAGAAGGAAATCAGAGTTGCGAGATGGGATGGCTTTATTTTCAGGAAATCTTTTCGTGGAAAAGATAACTGAAATTTTAAAGAGGTTTATACCTTTGAATTAGATTCGTTTACTATAATGTCTGAAGATAATGGCAGTCCTAGTCCAAAACATCTGGAAGACATCATTGGAAAAGATTGTTTTAAACATTTGATCAGTGATAATCCACTTTAAAGGAAGAGAGAACAGATTTGGGAAAAGAAGCAACAACTAGGCATATTCATTAATACTTTTTTAGGTGTTGAAGACTTTTGGTTTAAAATTCCCTCCAAATCTGTCAAGGACTTCATTCAAAAAACAGATACAGTTGAAGGAACTTTTTTTCTATCTGTAGAAGTGATAATAAAGCCCGTGAGACATTTTTCTTTCACTTGGTAGACAAGACATAAGCAAGTCTCTAGAGGTTGCTTGAAAATTGCCATGGTATGCATTTGGAGAGATTGATGACATGGGCATTAAGAATGATAACCCTTTTATATTAACTATTTGGGTTTTGTAAGTTTCACCTACTTCTCTTTTACTCTGTAAAATCACCCTGACCTTGTTCTCCCTGTCTGTCCTTGGGTATCAATTGAGTAATTCCTTTCTTCTTCAACATTAATAATACTTGACACTGAGGTTGGCTACCTTAGATTGCAAGACTTCTATTCTAGTAGCATTCTAGTATTGGTGGCAAATAGAAATTTGAAAAATATAACTAGAAACACACACACAAATACATATCTGTATATACTGTATGCCGTTAAAATCTATACATTAGATTTTAGCTGCTCTCTATACATTGTAAATAAACAAAATGCTATCCTAGCTCATTAAAAGAGCTTTGACTAAACTCTTGTAAATGACTGAGACAAAATTATACGAATTTGAACAGATAGAGGCGTGCATTCATTAAAATTTAGATTTACATATACATATATTTTTATTTTTCTCACCATCTGTTGAAAATCTAGAAACTCATCAGTATTGACAATTAGCACACATAAACAGTTTTTAAAAACTGTGCTTAGTTTCACTGACTTGCCTCCCTCTCCTTGTTTTCCAATGTGGATTTTGTTTTCAAAATGTCATTAAGTCAATTGCTTATATAACTCTCTTCCTTACATATATTCTCTCTGAATTCCTACTTGTTATTTCTAAGGTTGGATGAATCCATCAAACTCATTTTATTCAGATGCTCATTTTTCCAACATCAAGTTGGAGTTGCCAATGTGTTCTGTGCCACTCTCTTTAATTTGCAACTTTTTAAAAAAGAAGAAATATGTATGAAAATGAATTCACATTTTATAAACATTTTTCTGAATATGAACATGTTTGCATATAGGGTCATCATAAGCTATTTCCCCATAATTTATTAATTTATTCTTTTTTAAATTTACTACTCAGTGGGTTACAATCTGAACAATACATTGTCCACTGTATAAATAATTTTTCATCAGAATATACTACAACTGAAAAGTACAATACAACCTTACATGGTTCTCAGATTCTGCATGTTTTGAATGGTTTTGAATTGCATTTTTCTAATACTGCAGTTCAATATATTTTACTCACCATTAGCCCCAGCCTATAAAATTGTTCCTTTCTGGTATCAGAAAGTCCTTCCTTCCTTCCTTCCTTCCTTCCTTCCTTCCTTCCTTCCTTCCTTCCTTCCTTCCTTCTTTCCTTCCTCCCTCCCTCCCTCCCTCCCTCTCAAAATGGAAAGGAAAGGATATTTTTCTCTGGTGCTTGTCCCTCCCTGCTTGCCTCCTAAGTATAGTTGTATCTGCACAGGTATCTGCACAAGTATCTAAGTATCTGCACAAACTTGGAATTCCATTTGCTAGGTATTTCATCTCCCCATCCTTCTGTGAATATGTGAACAGGACTTTGGATGCTCTTCAGTGCTGCAGAATCTTAGTCTTTGGATCACTGTTATTATTATTATTATTAATAATAATTAAATTTTTATACTGCCCTTCTCCCGAAGGACTCAGGGCGGTGTACAGCCATATTAAAACAAACATATACCATAAAATTTAAAAACAATTTAAAATATATAAAATTTGGCCCTTCTATTAAAAACTACAAACACCCAATTAAAATTCAATTTCTAAGCCAGCCCGGCCTGTTGAAACAAAAGAGTCTTAAGAGCACGGCAAAAGGTACATAGGTCGGGAATCCTGCGAATCTCCGGGGGCAGTTCGTTCCAAAGGGCAGGTGTCCCCACAGAGAGGGCTCTCCCCCTGGGTGTCGCCAGTCGACATTGTTTGGCCGACTGTATTAAATTGTTTTCCTTTTAAATTGATTTTTGCCCTCCACGGTCTGTTTTGTACTGATTTATTCTTTTTCTGCTATTTTTGTTGTTGTTCCTGACTTATAAAGTGACCTATTTATTATGAGAACTCTGCTCTAGAACTCTCTCTCAAAATGTTGAAGGCCAACATTAGCAACAGAACAGTGGGTTTATATATTGCACAGCAAGCACATGTACATATTGTGAGCAGAACAATTAAACTCTGAGTAACTCCATCATGTTGAAGAGGTTTCTAATCAAATGCCATGCAAGGCAGATGTACTGTATGCCCTATCATATCTCCAAATACCATACATTTGTAGCTATTCAGGCAGGAGAAAATAGGAAAACAGGCAAGAGAAATTTGTGAGTGTGTCTACTCACTCTTTTGTCGGTCTCTCTATTCATGTGTATGCCTTTATGATCTAATTTCCTTAGATTAATTAGATACTTGACATGAGTTTAAATTATTTGTTTATTAAGTGTACATATTACTTTAAAATGAATATGAGATCTGTTTAAAATCTTAGAAATTGCAGGCTGTCTAGGGCTGAGTTACCTCAGCCCAATGCACATAATATTGTCACCAGCTCTGTGTTTTACCGCCTTCATTTTTTGCCTTCATTAATAAAGCTGTGTTCCTAGTTGTAGCAATCTACTGCATTTCATGATACAGTGGTTAAAGGAACTTGAGGCATAAATGGAAAGCTTTCTGTGTCCAGAGCTCAGCTGCCTTAAGATGCTTTAAGTAATTTGAAAGCCTCTGATCTAGTAGGTTTTGCCAGAGGAAAACATTACAAGCCCATTTAAACACAATGTTCTAAAAATTAAGTCAGTATAATTTTCTACTTTCACTATGAGAATATCATTAAAGAATATCTAAGGACTAAATTTATTCCAATAATCATTACAATGATGCAAAAAAAAATCCTTTGCTTCAATAATTGATTTATGCTTCATTTAAATGTACAGAGTAATTCCAACTTCATTCCTTATTAGCTCTAATGACAAATTTTAAAATAGCATGACTCTGAAATAAAGATGAAAAGTCATCCAAAAGTTATTATATTTAAATGGATTTAATATTTAATATTTAAAATCATTTGATGCAAATAGCCATCATGAATCACGGCAAATATACTAAAATGTAATTAAATGTTCTTCTTGGGCCATAGCAAGTTTTTTCATGAACAGGATTTTCTACCTTCTTTTTTTTCTTCTCAGATCTCCTCTGGGATTTATGGTTAACATTTCAAAATAGTTCAAAAGGCATTTCTTTTTCACAAACTTCATCTACTCTAATTAAAATATTATACATTGTTTTCTCTTGAAAGTTAACCCTAGAACATAATTAAATCTTTTCCCTATATTATTTAAGCAGCTGAAAAAAAACCCCAGATTGCAAGTCAGCTAAACAATTGTTTACAGACTTAAATATGGAATATTTAACAGGCACAAATATGGAATATAATCTTAAATGTGGAATATGGCACAAAGCAATTCTGGAATAACACAATGTTTAAGTTTGGCAAAGGGTCTAACTGTGGGCTAATGGCTGAACTTTTTAATTAATTGTTTAATTTGGATGGGAGACATCAAAGCCAAAACCAAATCAAACTAAACTAAACTCAGAAGTGCAAATGGTAAACAAATAAAACAACATAAACACATTGAGATCACCAGGAGCTGATCTCAATTCAAATGATGCTTACAGAAAGGCAGGAAACCTAATTCAGACTTAATTCCTAATTTTGGGCCAGTCACATTCTCTAAACCCAACTTACTTCACAGGGTTTTGAAAATAAAAATGAAGGAGTTCCCCATAGAAAGGAAATGTGGTGGATATAAAAAACAAACAAGCAATATATTCAAAGCATTGGCAGCTATTTCTCTTAGAGAATCATGGGGATAATATTTATTGGTAGTATCTGGCCTAGGCCCTGGGTATTTGGCGGATCATCTCACATAGAGAGGGCCTACTTGGGGTCCCGTCGGCCGAACAATGTCAGCTGATGGCCCCTAGGGAGTGAGCCTTCTCTGTGGGTGCACCTACCCTCTGGAACCAGCTCCCCTTGGAGCTCCAGGTAGCCCCTGACCTTCGCTCCTTTCGCCGTGACCTTAAAACATGGCTGTTTCGCCAAGCTGGCCTGGACTGAATGGGGTTTTAATGGGAATTTTAGTTTTTATTGTTGAATTTTAATTGGACTTGTTGTTGTTTATTGCTGTGAGCTGCCCTGAGTCCTTGTGGGGAAAGGGCGGCATATAAGTCCGATAATAAATAAATAAATAAAATCTAATAGTAGCAGAACTAGCAGTTCTGTGGTTTTGGAAATACAGTATTTCCTACAAGAAGTTTGTTTAACTGAAGCCTTCAAGAACCTTTCTGTTATAGTAGGACTTTATTTTGTTGGTTTCTTTCCTCCATTTAAATTTGGTGCTGTTTTATTACAAATAAGTAGTTGGTACTGTTTTTTATTTTTTGTCCTTTTCTAGATTGTTTTCCTGAAAGATGGCTTGCACATCATTCAAATAAATAATTATGGTGGTTTTGAACATGTCATTGCACATTTACCCTTGTGAAATACAATGTGAGGGCCAGGGTAAAGAAAGATATAAGCCAACTGATGACATATTCATTTCATACAGCATTTGGATAGCCAAGATAGAGAAATGAAAGATTGGCTTGAACTGTCTCATGCTTTTCCATGAATATTTTATATGTCCTAATCACAACATGTCATCATTCTTCTTTTGCTTAGTTAAATGAATTACCAATGCTCTACTCAATTCAAATGCAATGCAGAGAAGGTGATCCATCCTTAAACAAGATACGCCAATAATATTATTATCCATGTTGGGCCATGTCATTGCTAGCATGGAGTTCCAGATATCATTATCATTACTGCCCCACAACTTCATGGAGGAGTCCTGTAAACAGGACTGCTTCTGACTATGTTGATGTTTAGTGAAGCTGCTGTAGTCCAAAGCCCTCCTGAGGTTTTTTTTTTTTTAGGACTATCTTTTAGGACCAAGCTAATTTTTCAATCAGTACCAGTTAAGTGTTTAATATCTTCTACCAAGTATTTGTTAAGAGAATGCAGTTAGTAAGATGCTGCTTCATTAACCTTAAGCTTAACAAAGGGGAAAGATGGCATTTACAAATTTATTCCTGTTTCTTCCTCAAAGTCATTATAATTGACTGACTTTAAAGTGGCATAGGTGGGTTCCCTATCAATGTCTTATTTACTAATTACTAATTAGTAAATTTACTAATTAAATTCTATTTTTTCCTATCTGTCAAGCCCTCAAGTCTTGTTAGCACAAGAGGGAATGTTATGGTTCCATACAGACTAGCAGGTATTATAACATAAACTACTAGAGACTCAAATTCAGTTTAGACATGCAAGATTCTGAACTGAGGTAGAGTTTACTCTGTAGAAGCCTTCTAATTAATTTCTTAAATCCAGTAGTAGTTTGGCAGCAATATGAGATTTCCTCCTATAGTAAATATGGAAGCTATGCTAGAGATGTCTGATAGACTTCATGGTTCAGGTTTATCAGGTTGGGAAATCATCCTGCTCACTTTGTACCAAAAATAAGACCCTGTCTTATATTTTTTTTTATCCAAAATAAGCGCTTGGCCTTATTTTCGGGGAGGTCTTATTATTTTGGGGTGCATGGAGCAAGATGAGGATCCTCTTGCCATCTTACCTGATTTCCAGCTCTGTCTCCCTAACCCTAACCAGAGGAAATGGTGGGGACTGGCTGCACATGCGTTAAAATATTTTTGGGGAGGGTTTATTTTCAAGGGGGATTTTAACACATGCGCTCAAAAGCCCAATTGGGCTTATTATCCAGGGGGGGCTTATTTTCGGGGAAACACGGTTTCCTGAGGGTAGCTAGTCGGAACTATTTCCTGATACTCAATTTGCTCTAACATGGAAAAGATACAAAGGTGAAAATATTATAGCTCTTTGTTTAACAGTGAGATAAAATTTCCATGGCTATTAGAACAATGACCTTTCTTGCCACCAGTTGTTTAGTGAATCACTGTGATTGTCAAGTTAGTAATACAGTTGTTATGTGAACCTGGTTTCCCCAATAACTTTGCTTGTCAGAAGGTTGCAAAAGGTTATCACATGACTCTGGGATACTACAACCGTCATGAATACATGCCAGTTGCCAAGCGTCTGAATTTTGATCATGTGACTATGGGGATGCTGCAACAATTGTAACAGGGGTGGGTTCTACTTACCTTTACTACCGGTTTGCAACGGGGCCGTGCACGCACACTCTTCTGCGCATGTGCAAAGCATTTTCATGACGTCAGGGTCAGTGGGCGGCCTCCCGCCGGTTTTACTACTGGCTCTATAGAACCGGTGCGAATCGGGGGCAACCCACTACTGAATTGTAAGTATGAAAAATGGTCATAATTCACATTTTTAAGAGCTGTAATAATTTCAAACGGTCACTAAATGGATACTTGTAAACTGAAGACTACCTCTACAGCAGGTTTTGTGCTATGTGTATTGAAAACATTTTAAAGTTTTGTGTATGAATGTTTTATATTTGGCTGTTCACCGCCCTGAGTCCAAAAGGAGAAGGGCGGTATAGAAATCTGAAAAATAAATAAATAAATAAAGTACCTTTCAGTTTTTCTTTTTGACCAGACTGAACAAAGAAACCTAGAATATTATTAGAGAATGTGCATATTACAAGTGTAATAGAAATTAATGTAGCAGTTTCCAAAATAAGCATTTTAAAGTTCTAATTTTACATTCAAAATGCCCCAATCGTTGTTGTTGTTGTTTTGAGTGGCAATATTAAAAACTTAGCAAAAAAAAATGGATTGAAGAATATCTGTGACAAATTTTAGGCAAATATGTTTAAGTGTTTTGTAGAAAAGGAAGGAGTATTGGGCAATAATATTAATACCTTTTGTGCACAATTTAATTCTGATTAAGTCATGTATTTTTTTTATAAAAAGAGTGTTATACTTATTTAGGGTAATACCAGTAAACCCAGGAAGAACATATTTTAAAGATTTAGACAGAATGATATTAAAATTTATTTGGCAGGGAAAAAAAGCAAGAATCAAATTAAAACATCTACAAGACAAAAGAGAGAGAGGGGGAATGGGGCTCCCTGATTGGCAGAATTATTACAAAGCCTCAGCGTTAATATGGATAAAAGATTGGATCAAACTCAAAAACATAAGAACATTAATATTGGAAGGTTTTGACTTAATAAGAGGTTGGCATGCATATCTTTGGGGAGAGAAAATTACAAAACAAGAACAATTTCGCAAACATATTGTAAGAGATAATTTGCTTAAAATATGGAATGAAATCAGAAAATATCACTATGTTCGGATTCCTAGGTGGACTTCCATAATGGAAGCACATATTTATCCAAATACAATAGATACAAATAAATTAAAAACATATAAGGACATCTTAAATGAAGAAGGAAAACTAAAAACAAGAGAAGAATTGAGAATGCAAAATGTGGAAATAGAGTGGTGGTCATATTTGCAATTAAAATCCAGATATAAATCTGATATGGAAAAAACTGGAATTCAAATGGAACCAAATCAGTTGGATAAAATTTTATTAGGCCCCAATGAGAAATTAATAACCAAAATTTATAATTTTCTATTGGAATATAAACTAGCAGAGGAAGTAGTTAAAGAGAATATGATCACATGGGTGACAAATTTTGGGTATGCAATAGAATTAAATAAGTGGGAAAAATTGTGGAAAAATATTAATAAATTAACATTATCTGTACCATTTAACGAAAATGCTTATAAATTGTTCTATAGGTGGCATCTACCACCGGTGCGAATTTCTAAAATGTTTCCCAGCACATCACTCTGTTGGAAATGTAAAGCGCATAAAGGGACATACTATCATATATGGTGGTCATGTCCCAAAGCTAAAAAATTCTGGAACAATATAAAAATGCAACTGGAACAAATAATAACTCAAAAGGTGCCATTAAAGCCAGAAACCTATTTATTAGGAATACCTACAAGCAAATATGAAAAAGAAATAATATATTTAATAACACACATTTTGACTGCAGCAAGAATTATATACGCACAAAATTGGAAACAAGAAGAGGTCCCGACTCAAGAGAAATTAATATCCAAAATTATGGAATGCGCTGAGATGGATAAACTTACCAAGGAGATCCAAGGAAAAGAAGAATCTGAATATTATCTGGTCTGGCAAAAATGGTATAAATGGTTAGAGGGAAGTGGAAAAAAAAGAGAACAAGAAAGAAAGAAAAATTAAATAAAAGAAAATATATCAATAGAGTAAAATAAATTTTTACATCAAATGAAATTTAAGAAAGAGACACGAGATATCAATAAAATAATATCATTATATAAGGTGAGAGAAATATTGTATATTGAAGAATATAGGATATTGATATTGTAACAATTCAGATATTATAGGTAGATGTTATAAAGATGATGTTTGTTGTAAATTGTTTTACTTGCATTTATAAATGTATTATGTGGTTTCTTAAATTAATAAAAATTTAAAAAAAAAAATATTTGGAAATCATTTTCCCCATGAATGAGTAGAAGGAAAGAATGAAGACAGCAAACAGTTAAACCAAATATTATCTCTGCTATCACATTCCATAGTGATTAAAGCAAGCAATAACAGTCTGATTGCAAAGATTTCTCTGATTGGAGGTCAAATCTGTCAGTCACAGTATAGTCAACACTTGCTGTCCCATAAGACTATAAAACAGTTGTATTCCCTATGGAATGTTCAGTCTTAGAACTTGAATATATTTTGATGCATGGTCAGCTTTGCCCAGAACTCTAGGGAAATCAGCAAATGTACTCTCACACACGAGTCATTAACAGTTTTAAAAGGGAAGGAAAGTGTTTGGTATCCACCTTTGCCATTTGAATAAGGAGAGCTGTCTGCTGAAGCAGAGCTTAAATAAAATAGCATCATTCCAAGATCAAGCATTAACAATTAGAGATGTATAGAATTCTTTGTTCCATGTAATTATTTCATTCATATTTACTATTAAAAGTCCATTTGCTTTATTGTTCCTCTGACTCTCATTCATGTAACTAGTTGAAAATTAGCTACTCTTATGTTTTCTTCTCACATTTTATTCACTAGAAAACTCAGCTTGCCTTCCACTTTCTCTCTTGCCAAACTAATTGAAATCAAATTTCCAGGCTGCTTCAAGTGATCAGATATATCAAACATCAAACAGTTGAAGAAACTAATTAAAAATCATGGGCTTAATTATTATATAAATTAAATTAGGTAAACTAAATTTATCTCAGTAAATCTGTGAGCTAGGCTGGCTTTTCCAAATTATTTCTAGCATTCATCTCAATAAAACAAATGTAATGAATTATGTAAGTGAAAAAAACCATTGATTTTTATCATTCAGGTATCCTCATTCAAAAGGATCCTGAAATTTGGATCATCTTTCCTCCAATGGATGACATTAGAAAGCAGACAAAAGTCCTGTATAATGATTGGTAGCCATACCTTCTTTGACTATAATTGGCAATTCTGGTTTAAACCATTCCAAGAAAATATTTCTAAATAAAAGATCTCCACAGCAACACAGCAACACTTTTATACTGTCATTATCTGAGGACTATCTTTATATCTTTTTTTTTTTTTTGTATGGTTGTTTTCAGGTCATCACTTAAGGTTTAAGTGTTGGTTTTTCTTGGTTGTTTTTTTTTTTTTTTTTTTTTGTAGCCACGTTGGCTTTTTTGCTATCATCCATTTTAATCCCTCATTACATTTTTAATGTTTTTAATATTTAATTTTTCATTCATTTCCTCTGCCATGGAATCCTGATAATTGTTTTTAGTTTATTACAGTTTAATAAAATTTATTCAAACTGGCCAAAATCACTGGGAGTCAGGCAGCACATAAATCTAACAATTTATTGTTATTATTATGGTTCATCACACAGTCAACCAAATGTTGAAATGGGATTTGGCATTTTTATCCAGCTATCAAGACATATATGGAGAGTCACAGTCATCAAGGTCGGGGTTGTCCCAAAGGTGCTTTTTCAAGATGCAAGTGGACTTTCTTGTTTTCTTTAGAGACGTTTCACTTCTCATCCAAGAAGCTTCTTCAGCTCTGACTGGATGGTGGGGAATGGAAGTACCCTATTTTTCGGAGTATAAGTTGCTCAGTAGTATAAGCTGCACATTAGTTTTTGGGGAGGAAAACAAGAAAAAAAAATTCTGCCTCTGCCTACCAGTATCCATCAGTATTCATCTGGCTAGCGTCCTTGCAGCAAACAGCAAACAGCTGGTCAGTTTCAGCACGTTATCGCAGCCAGATTCAGCATGAACAGCTGATTGGTGTTTGGATCGGCCTACTGAAATACCGCCAATCAGCTTTTTCAGGCTGCGGGGATCACCACAGCCCATCGCCCCCTCCGTGTGTCGAATTTTCGGCCTCCGCACGCTCCACAACACAATCCTTTCAGCAGTTCCATGAAGGCTCCACATCATTTATTTGCACTACTCAGGTGACCCTGAGGATACAGACACACCCTTAAGTGTCCTCAACGACTCTCTAAATGAATGCAAATGACCAGCTTTCTGCAAGAAATATAAATACTTCCATTCCCCACCATGCAGTGAAAGCTGAAGAAGCTTCTTGGAGATACAAAACATCTACAAAGAAAACAAGAAAGTCCAGTTGTGTCTTGAAAAAGTACCTTTGGAACACCCATCAGGTCCTTCCCAAGGACCTGGGATAGGCAGATGTGGATGTTTGATGTTTACAGATATCAATGCAGATTGTTAACTGTTCCAAGTAAAGCTGCCTTTTGCAATTGACTGGTGGTGAATTTGTCAATGCCGATGGTGTTCAAGTGTTGCTCGTGTTGTTTTGGGATTGTACCCAAGGTGCCTATTACTATTGGTACTACCTTTGCTTTCTTCATTATTATTACTGGGGGAGTTAGACTAACATGTGCTTTTTGTGATATTCAGCTTTATTTCCCCCAAACTCAAGGATTCCAGGCAGCAGCAGCCACAGAATAGGGACATAGCTTGTGTCACCCTGCAAGGAAACTGCTGTTCTTAGTCTGATCTCCTCTTGCCCTATCACAGACACCAGCACTACATGATCTGCTGTGCTAATTTTATTTATTTATGCAACTCAGACTACTTTTGGTTCACTACACCCTGTAAAGAAAAAAGTGCCAGCAAGGTAAATCAGGAATTTCCTGGAAGGAGAATGTGGTAGAGTTTGTCTCCTAATAGAGGCAAGCATAATGAAAATTCCCCATCATTAGTCCTTCATGCTTCTTTGAAAGACAGCAATTTGTTACTGGAAGACATCATTTGCAATTTCTCTTGGGCAATAGAATATACCAGCACTAGGATTAGTTTTATTTGTTCTTCCACTTATTTTCACTCTGGACAGTCTTTGTAAAGTTCATTCATTTTTACAGAATGAATATTTTAATCTTAAATGCAATTCCATCTTTTCTTGAATTAGCTCAGTTCCTTCAATAGCTACTTTCCTACCATGAAATTCCTCTAACTAGGTTTTCTTTACACCCATTACATTTATTGTTGCTAAATTAAATTAACATTAAAATAATCAAATTAACTTTAAATCACTTTTAATATTATTAAACTGATATTGTTTAGAAGAGCCATGAAAAATTGGCTCTTTATGGCATATGGCATGGGTGAGTAGAACCAGGGGTGGGTTCTACTTATCTTTACTACTGGTTTACAACAGGAGCACAACAGAACTTCCTGATGATGTCCAGATCGGTGGGCGGAGACTCCCGACGGTTTTACTACCGATTCTTGCAAACCAGTCTGAACCGGGGGCAACCCACCACTGAGTGGAACTCCTCATTTTGTCCCATTTGCCATCATTTATTATTTATATTTTATTTTATAGTATTATTCTAATTTTATTATAATTTCCTTGATTGTTGTGAACTGCCCAGAGTTGTTAGAATCAGGTGGCATACAAGTTTAATAAATTATGATTACATTTGTCTTTCTACACTGAGGTCAAATTTATTTATTTTCCCTATCCTTGATGAAGAAGAGTATATAAATAACAAAAACCATGATGATAGTCTACTACTATTCTTTCTGATTTTCCCTCCCAATGGTTTCAGAAACCCCATTATGGCATCATTCCTAATTCTTTCTAGAAAGAAATCAGTTATCTGAAATCCTTACTTCAGCGTTTTCATCTCCAGCCCACAGGATTCAATAGAAAGCAATCCTAAGAACACTCTGCTTCCGCCAGACATATTTTTATCTTTCAAAGATACAGCCTATCTTCTGCCAGCTCTCTTTTAGCTAGATGACTCACTCCATGGTTATAGAAATATTTTTCTCCTGTTAAACTCCATTTCTATTGTGAGCCATTCACTAGCAGCATTCTTCCTTTCTTCTCTAGTCCTCTTCTATGGCCAGGAAGCAAGGATTACCTAAAAAGCTAAGAGTCTTGTGCTTTTCAAAATCTCTAATCGGTATGATTTTAGCCATTCTTGGCACCATTCATTTTATTTATTTATTTTATTTGTTTAGTTTTTCAACTTTCCATTTTCCTCAGGCAGGGACTGTGTTCTCACATCTAATACGTATTTCTGGAAACAGAAACTGTTTTCAGGTCACTTTATAAGTCTTGCAAGTTCCTCCTTCAAATCTCTGACTCTTGTTCCTGGTAGACTGCATATTTCTGAAGCCAGCCATATTTTGATTCCTCATACTAGTGAATCATGAACTGTTATACTTCTCTTTATCTTCTTGCAGGGCACAGTTGCATCCCCTCTGCTATTTAGAGATCCATCTTTTTTTCCTTCCTTCCTTCCTTCCTTCCTTCCTTCCTTCCTTCCTTCCTTCCTTCCTTCCTCCCTCCCTCCCTCCCTCCCTCCCTCCCTTCCTCAAAGGCTCAAAACTTATATTCCAATAGTGCAACATACTTACTATCTACTTTGATTCTAGTGTCTCATTTAATGTTGTATTCCCAGTTTCGACTACTTTACCTATGAAGAGATGCTACTACTGTCCAGTTTTGTTTTAATATCTCTTTTTTCTTTGATTTGATAAATAATTGTAATTCGCCAGCTGAACAGAGGGCATTTGCTATTCCATATATTTTACTTTTTAAGGAGCGCCACAAGCTTATACTTACTGCGATTAGGCTATTCTCAAGCAGAAACACTAACAATGCAGTTTACAGTTGTAAATTTCTGTCTTCATTTGAGTTTCTTGATGTACAATTAGGAGAATGTGTTATCTTTTCATTACTGTTTTTGCACTAATTAGGTTAATTAAGTACAAATCTTTTTTTATATAATATTTTTTTATTATAGTTCAAAAAAAAAACAAAACCCAAAGACAAATGTATAATAGTTTTTCTATCACGGTGTAACATCACCAAAATATCCATGTATATATACAACAATAATCATCAATAATCAGAAAGTAAAAATAGAAAATATTTACAGATTCTTATATACAAGTTTACATTTCCAATACTTATTGATTATCATAATTATACCATCATCTATAATTATAATCCAACATTATCCTTTGTCTCTCTCCCATCGTTTCTGGCTCCAATCATACCACATGTTCCAACTACCGTATTTTCCGGCGTATAAGACGACTGGGCGTATAAGACGACCCCCAACTTTTCCTGTTAAAATATAGGGTTTGGGCTATATTCGACATATAAGACTACCCCTCTTCCAACACACACCAAATAAAAATTAAAAAACATCAACTGCCTCAACACAATGTAAAAGCAGCTGTGCTAGACCCAAAATGGCCCCTGCAACTAGCAGGAACCTCACACAGCCACAAAAAGCCCAAAAAAACAACTTTCACACTTTACACACACAACACAACACAACTGGCTCACCCACAATGTAAAAGCAGCTGTGCTAGACCCAAAATGGCCCCTGCAACAAGCAGGAACCTCACACAGCCACAAAAAGCCCAAAAAAACAACTTTCACACTTTACACACACAACACAACACAACTGGCTCACCCACAATGTAAAAGCAGCTGTGCTAGACCCAAAATGGCCCCTGCAACAAGCAGGAACCTCACACAGCCACAAAAAGCGCAAAAAAATCAACCTTCACACTTTACACACACAAAATTCCACATACAGCTTTGTGAGATTTTGTGTGTTTGTGTAGTTAGAGTGAAACACTACAGAAACACACCACATCTCAGAAAGCTGCACAAATATTATTTTATTTTTATTTTTATATGAAAACTAAATTTAAAACTTCCTAAACTTTAAATGGCTAGGTCTAAAAAAGAACAACTAAAAAAACCCCAATTAACTATTTTTTAAAGCTCCCAAAGGGGAAAAAAACTTACCCAATAGAACAGGGGTCTCCAACCTTGGCAACTTTAAGACTTGTAGACTTCAACTCCCAGAATTCCTCAGCCAGCTTTGTTTTTACTGGCTGAGGAATTCTGGGAGTTGAAGTCCACAACTCCTGCCTGCATGATTGCAGGCAGAAAGTGGCTTGCTGATGGAATGGATTCAGGCAAGCGAAGCAAGGCAAGCGTGGCGATTACCAGCTAGGTAAGCAAGCTGGAGGGGAAAAACTTTTTTCTTTTTACAGGGCTCTGGGCTCTGGCGATCCCAGCTGAGTTGCCTGATTAGCAGGCAAAGCTGGGATCGTCAGAGCTTCGATTGCCAGAGCCATTTAAGGCTCGTTAGAGTCTTTTGGGCTGGTCTGCCTGGTTACAGGAGAACGACACCCGGCGTATAAGACGACCCCCGACTTTTGAGAAGATTTTCATGTGTTAAAAAGTTGTCTTATACGCCGGAAAATACGGTACCATAAAAAATCTGAGACTCTTTTACCCTTGATCAGTTTTGTAAGTCTATCGGACTCTGAACATTCCATGATTTTATAAATTATTTTTGAGTCCGTTGGTAAGTCCTCATTCTTCCATTCTTGTGTGAATGCCAGTCTCCCTGAAGTGATTATGTGCAGCATCAGATACCATTTAGTCAACCCAATATTTACGGGTCTAACCCCCAACAAAAAGGTTTCCAGTTTCAGTTCCACTCTACAGTGTGTAATTTCCAGCAACCATCGTCGTATTTTCATCCAATATTTAGCTGCCAGCGTACATGTCCACCATTGGTGGAAGTAAGTTCCATTGCTATGCCCACATTTCCAGCACTGTGAAGATGTCCCGAGAAACATTTTAGCTAATCTTGCTGGAGGTAGGTGCCATCTATAAACCATCTTATAAATATTCTCTTTATAAGAGAATGCCATAGTTAATTTTAAATTTTTAAGCCAAATCTCCTCCCATTTTTGAAAATCCAATGAATATCCCATATTTCACCCCCAGGCAATCATGGAGTCTTTAATGACTTCCTCCCCCACTTTCAATGATAGTAGGTAAGAATAGCATCTCGATAAAACTTTCCTGTCATTACCTAATAAGATTTTATCCAATTCTTGTTTTCCATAATATATCCCTTTACTCTCAGACTTCCGGGTTGGCTCCGCAGCGCCATTGACGGTCTTTTTAGACCGCCGCCCCTGCGATCCCGTTGAGCCGTTCTGACAGCGCTAATCAGCTGTCAAACAGCTTGAAAATCTCCCCTTCGGGAAAAGAAGGGGAGGAGAGCAGGTGGGTGAGGGTAGAGCTCCCCGAAAACCCCTGGATTAATTCCAGGGGTTAGGAGGGCGAGAGCTCCCCGTTCAGCCCACTGAAGCTCCGGATCCAGGGGGACTCTGTTTTTTTACAGAGCTAGGCATTGCGTCCAATTTCTGCTGTCACACAGAAGATTAAATGATTTTAAAAAAGCAGGTGGAACAGAAGCAGGAGGACAAGCTTTTTGCAAGTATAATACTTAACTCCGGGGATACAATGTTTCTAATTGGATTTTCTGAGCTGGAAGTAAAGATGGCGTTTCTTTGTTGCGATTTCAAAAGTGAAAGTTAGAAAGGAAAGTTTTTGCTAATAGACTCGTGCTCAGAGACTGGTTTTAAGTTGCTGGAATAGATCTTGAAGAGCTGTTTGGGAAAAGATTATTTCGTTTGGTGATTTATAAAGAAATTGCTGAAAGCTGCTCAAAAGGATGGCTCTGACTTTATGATTTTATGGTTGTGGGAAGAAAGAAAATCTTTTAAAAATAAAATGGCTTCTAAGAAAGGAGATCCTGAAAGTGCTGGAAGCTATTTGGAGGTCTCAGAAATGAAACAGTTGTCTGATTTACAGAGTTATAAGGATTTTGATGCAGAATTTACAGAATTTATAAAAGAAGCCATGAATAATCATACTGCAGCTATAAGTAATCAAATAGCAATTCTTAAAGGGATAACAACAGAAATGACTGAGGAGACAAAAACAAGTACGGAGCATGATGACAATTCAGGAGATATTCTGATTGCAGCAGAGAAGGTGGAAGAATCTTCTCAAGAATTTTCGAGCTTATTCTCTGCTCTTTTTGGAAAAATTAATAGAATCTTTCAAAATTATGACTTGGTTTGGAAAAAAGTAGTAAATGACCAGACTTTCGAAGTTTCAGAAGATGAAGGAGATTTGCCAGTGGCATTTATACATTTAATAGAAAAGAAACAACTGAACTTTTTTTCACAAACTCTTGACAAACTTTGGACCTACAGGCGAAGGAATGAACTGATTTATATAAGCAAGAAGAGGCGATTTGGGGGCTCTAAATCAGAGGAAATTTTCTCAAAAAGGGGACAATCTTTGAAGTTACATCAGCCTCAAATTAAAATGAAAAACCTCCTTAAAATAGAAGTAGGAGGGATGCAGAAAGACTGGAAAAAATATAAAAAGAAAGCAAGAATGGAAGATTAACCTTTTCTTTTGGCTTTGCAGTTGTTCTACTTATGGTTAAAAATGATTATGTTTTAGGTGTTATAACTACTGAGGGGGAAAAAGTATAAAGTTAAATATTGATTTTTAAATATGATGCATTAATGGTTGAATGTAAGATTAATCTTTTTTGGTTTTTTAGTTTATGTATTAATGGTTAATTATGTTGATGATTATCTTTTAAAATTTTAAAAGTTGGAGGGAGGAATAATGAAGGGGGGAAATTTAGAAATTTAAAAAATGTAGAAATTTAATTAGTGAATATCTAAGGTTTATTTTCTGTTATGAGATTTCAAAATATCTGAACTTTGAGAAAAGTAAGAGGGGGAAAATGTTTTTGCAAATTAATTGAATACTTTACTGATATATTAAGAGAATTTTTAAGGTTTGAATGTTTAATATTTGTTAAAGGTTTTAAAACTCTTAGAGTTATTGGATTATACGCTATTTTGAGCTTATAAAAAGGGAGGTTGATGAAATTATAAAAGGGGAGTTAAGGGGTTTTGGGAGTTATTAAATCTTGTAGTTAGCTAGTTTATTATAGCAAATGTTTGGTGAAATCTATGCCCTGTTTTTGTTCTGGGAAGTCGGGGGTGGGGGGTGGTGAGGAGGGGTTGAAGATTGAGTTTACCAAGGATTGATTTTTTTTTTCTTGATGATAGTTTGAATGAATGTTTATATTGTATACTCGTTTGATCAGAAAATAAAAACTTTTTATTAAAATATATATATATATATATATATCCCTTTACTCTTATCTTTCTTCCACCTTGAGTGTATTTGGGTGTAGGCCCACCAGTCTATGTTACACCCCTCCGACCTCAGTTGTTCCCGTGTCTTCAATCTGCCCTGAGTATCCAAAATATCTTCATAGGTCAAGACCTTCTCTCCTTTATATAATGTCGGGTATACCAGGGCCTCATGAGTCGAGATCCAACATGGTATCTTCAGATACAACTTTCTCCTAAGTCTTTCCCAGGTATCCCCTAGGATCTTATGTAAATAATGATTCTGAAAATACCTCGGTCGGGCTGACTGTCCTGGCCATAAAAAGTGGTGCCAACTGTGTTGAAGGCCGTGGCCTTCTACCGCCAATAGCCACCTCCTTTTCAGGGCAATCCAATCCTTTAGCCATATCATAATGGCTGCCTGATGGTAAAGCTCCCAATTTGGAAATCCAAATCCTCCTCTAAGTCTAGGTTCCTGCATCATCCTGAGCTTAATCCTTGATTTTTTATTTTGCCAAATAAATGTAGTAATAACTCTGTTCAAGGTCACCGGAAGTCAATTAAGTACAAATCTTGATGTAGAAGGATTTTTTAAAACTAAGGTTTTTCCCTAACACCCCCACTTCCCAAATCCCACTAACTCCTATTATGTCTCACTATTCCTTTACTCAAGAGGAGTCCTTCAAAGATGCATAGAGGTAATCCTGCTAAGATTTAACCATCCATTTTATAACCAGCCCAGGAAGAGGTAGCAGTCCATATTTCTATGAAATATGCCACCAAAGCAAAAAAAGCTTAGAAGAAAAGAATCCTGCATGTAAATTAGATTTCTCTGTGTTTTGCTGAATTGAGCATAAAAATGTTTAGCAGCATGCTGTGAATCATTTTAGGTCCTAAATGACACAATATTTAAAACATATTTCAGCTGTGTTCTATATTTTTGAGTTGATAAAATAATTTCAAAGACGTCAACTTGAATCATATAGTGATGATTATTTACTAAAGTAAGAGGGAGACAATCTGACTGTGTAAGAAGAAAGTGCTTGGCTGAAGTCGCACCTTCATATGCTTCTAACAGTGCTCTCATTTTATCATATTTTAAAAATCCACACCTCATATTTTCTGCTTCCTTGTATGGAGGGTGCTAATGACACACATAGTAAACCTTCTATTAGCTTTGTACTTCAATTGGATTTGTTTAGTTTCAGCTGTCAAACAATGTCAAAAGGGGAGAAAAATCATTTTCTTCTAACCCCAGGATTTAAAAATACATTAGCAACAAGGAAATAAATAGTTTGTGAAAAGGTTTTTTTCCCCCTCACTCACGCTCAAAGAACAATAAATGTATAGATATTCATGGATCAAATATGCCCATAGATCTGCTTTTTCTCCTATTAATGAAAGCCTCTGAGCTTTCATTAAGTAAATCCTCATTCTTAGAGATGCAACGTTTATCCATTTCTAGGAAGCAAAATCTCATTATATGCAACAAGACTTACTTCAATAAACAGCAGATTTCTATTTTACTTTCAGTGATTTCACTTTGTTTAATTAGTTTGATAATTTATTTATCTACTCATCTGTACTTTCAGTGAAAGAAAAATGGCTGAGTCTGAATACACACTGATAGAATCTCTGTTTGAACAAGGGAGGAGAGCCGGCAGCCCATTCTTCCTTGCAAAATGCGATTTAGAAGAGGTTTCTTCTGATATGGAAGAAGATGTCACCCAGAACTCTGCTGATTATTTCAGTCAAAATTAGAAGCAGACTGGAAGTCACTAGAGTGATGTTACACTTTCTTCATATCTAATTCCACTAGTGGCTGCAAGTGCAGAAAAGAAGACTAGAGCTGCGTTTGTGTGATTCAGAAACCATTCAATTCCAGGTGATTTATGAGGTTTAAAGTATAGAAACAATAAGACAATAAAAGTATAAATTATGCACATCCAGAAAAGAACAATACCCAAATATAGAATTCTACTGGAGCTTGGGACCTATACTAAACCAAGGCTTGGGAGAATATCCAGGCTTCAACTTTTTAAATATCACCAGGATGATATGAATCTCATCCCTCAAAGATGATACCACCACATGGACTCAACCACACAGCACTTCCCTGGCTTCTTTAAAAACACAGGTGGGTCATGGATCTAACAAACAGATGGCCAGGCAGGACCTTGTTGACTTCACAGGCTCAAAATCATCCTGGGTAAACTCACAAGATCATGCCTCAGACACCTCAATGGAACATGCCAGATCAGAATCCAATCCCAAAAGCTCAAATATTCTTCATAAGGTCTGTCAGCAGATACAATAAAGGTGGAGAAATAATGTTTTGCTACTTCTACTTCTGCAGTGTAATTCCAAATATGGGTTATTGTGCTTCATCAGATTCAGTCTTCATTTCCCTCAATGGCCCTGAAGCTACCTCTTCTGGCACTTTATCTCACAGAATTTCTCATAAAAAAGGGGAATGCTCTAGGATCACTGCACAAGGAAAGGCTGCATAGGGACAATGTAGGTCTCTGCTAGTGCCTAGATCAAAACTTGAAGGGCAAGAAACTAGAGCAGCTGCAGATCTCCAATTTGATTTCATTCCACTGCTACTGCTACAGCTCTTATTCTACCTCAAGACACTATCATGAATTCTCCTTATCAGAGAAAAATCACCTCAAGGCAGTGGTGGGTTCCTCCTGGTTAGGTCCGGTTCGGCCGAGCCGGTAGCGATGACGATATGACATCACCGAACCGGTTCTCCCACCCCCGCCTTCCCCCCCACCCCCACCCCCCATGTTATTCTTACATTTTATTTGGTCCCGCCCCCAATCTATTGCTGCCTCCTGAGTCCCAGCTGATGACTAGAGGGAAAAAAACTGTTTAAACTCTTGCCGCAGGGCTTCAAAGGGCTGTCCTACAGCTGATCAGTGTTAAAAGCAAACAAATGAGTTGGGTCGTAAGTGCGAGGACTGGTCGTAAGTGCGAGGACCTTCCAGAAATGACTCTGACCAGTTAGCCTCGCCCACCTAGTCACATGACCTTCAAGCCACACCCACAAAATAAGCCACACCCACAGAACCGGTAGTAAAAAAATTTAGAACCCACCCCTGCCTCAAGGGTCCAGAAAATTATGAGCATCAGACAGAGCCAAATGTCCTATCCAATCTGGACAAGCTCCTGGATGGGGAGAGATTTGGTAACTCTCATGCTGGTACCTCAGTCATGCTAAGACAGGGGTGTCAAGCTCATGGCTTGCAGGCCAGATGTATAATGCACTGGTCACACCCACCCCCGGTTTAGCGAAGGGGGAAAAGTCACGATACATCACATGACAACAATGTGACCCTGCAAGTTTGACACCCGTGTGCTAAGACATAAGGCTCACTGCATTTAAACTTAGATGAAAAGCATACCAAGCATCTGCAGGGTTGCTTTTGGTGGATCTTTCTATGTCACCCCAACCTGCATGCCAATTTCTGTGATGATTCCTGCAGTGGATTAGTTCTGCTGACTGAACTGATTCCAGCCTTTGTCTCCATTTGGGGTTCCAGGATATTCAAGGCCTCCACAAGTTCAAGGCAGGGGTGAAATCCAGCAGGTTCTGCTAGTTTCTGAAGAACCGGTAGTGGAAATTTTGAGCAGTTGGGAGAACCAGTAGCAGAAATTTTGAGCAGTTGGGAGAACTGGCAAATACCACCTCTGGCTGGCCCCAGAGTGGGGTGGGAATGGAGATTTTGCAGTATCCTTCCCCTGGAGTGGGGAGGGAATGGAGATTTTGCAGTATCCTTCCCCTTGCCATGCCCACCAAGCCATGCTCACCAAGCCACACTCACAGGACCGGTAGTAAAAAAAAATTGGATTTCACCATTGGTTCAAGGGCATCAGGAGTGCTCACAAAACCACTAGAAAGCCACCAGGCCAACCACCATTTATAGTTATAAATTTAACTCGTCCTAATGCCATGCATATTCCTGTTAGACCCTTTCTCAAATTCTCCACACAAAGATCTTTCCCCTGCTCTAGAAATGGTTGTGGCTGTTTTAATACATGAGAATTTATTTAGCAATCTTAATCTGTCCCAACAGAGAGGTAAACATTGTGGCTATTGATGTAATGAGGGGCAGTGGCTCAGTGGCTAAGACGCTGAGCTTGTCGATCAGAAAGGTCGGCAGTTCGGTGGTTCGAATCCCCAGTATAGGTCTCCTGCGCGAGCAGGGGATTGGACTAGATGACCTCCAAGGTCCCTTCCAACTCTGTTACTGTTATTTTGCCATTGCAGTAGTGAAATGGGAGCGACAGAAATGGCAATAAATAAATTAATATTTATTTGTTTGCTTGTGGCCTTTCTAAAATCACTATAGTACAGGTGGTCCTCGACTTTCAACAGTTCACTTAGTGACCATTCAAAGTTACAACGGCACTGAAAAAAGTGATTTATGACCATTTTTCACACTTATGACCATTGCAGCATCTCCCCCCATAGTCAGGTGATCAAAATTCAGCCTCTTGGCAACTGACTCATATTTATTACGGTTGCAATGTCCCAGGATCATGGGATCGATCACCTTTCGTGACCTTCTGACAAGAAAAATCTATGGGGAAGCCAGGTTGACTTTGCAATCATGTTACTAACTTAGCAACTGCAGAGATTCACTTAAGAAATGTGGCAAGAAAGGTCATACAATGGGGCAAAACTCACTCAACACATGTTGCACTTAGCAACAGAAATTTTGGGCTCAATTGTGGTCATAAGTCAAGGACTACTGGTACTTGTAGTCCATTGATGTTTTACTCCATTCATGGGCCATGGGATTCTTTTACTAAGTCTGGACAACGAAAATAGTAGAGGGCAGAATACATTGGAAATAGAACAAAAGGATGGCTTGAATCCTGGTCAAATCATGCCAGTAAATAGTTTATATTTTGTTGCAGATCCACCAGGAGACTATAAATCCACTGTGATTTCTTGTTCTTTCTTTTAACCTAATGCAGCAAGGGATATGAAAACTACGGTAATGATTTTAGCTTTTATAATAGTTTAAAAATACTTTATCATTCTTCTTAAAAGTTATTTCACTTTGTATAAGTGTAAAGTCTTGAAAGTACCTTAATATCACCTAACAAGTGCAATTACTTTTTCCCTTAAAAACAGATCTTTAATTAAACAGGACATTCATTTTTCAAAGGCTTTAAGGATGATCAGAATATGGGCTCTACCCACTGCTGCAGTGAAAGGATTCTGGCTTATATTGCTTTTCTAGAAGAATAAACCTATACATAGGATGACCAAATAATAACCATAAGAAAAGGAATAGTGAAAGTTGGAGTCTTAGCACTTCATAGTTCCATCTTCTACATTGTTCTATTTGTAAGAGTTAACAATGGATTCATTGCCACTGAGAGCATAATATCCAGAGAAAGGCTTTTGTACTTTGTTTTTTGTATACCAGTCTATGTCTTCCAAGAAATATGCTTAATTGAAGAAGAAATTGAAATATAAATCTTGAACCTTAATTATACCTTAGCCCCATGATGGTGAACCTATGGCATGTGGGCCACAGATGGCCCACGGGCACATGAGCTCAGCTCCGGTGTTGGCCAGCTGATTTTTGGGCCTTCTGGGCCCACCAGAAATTAGGAAACATGCTCTTTCCGGCCTCTGAGGGCCTCCCGGGGGGATGGGTGGTAGGAAAGGCCCATTTTTCGCTCTCCCCAGGCTCCAGAGCCTTTCTAGGAGCCTGGGGAGGATGAAAATGCCCCTCCTCCCCGAGGCCCTTTGGAGGCTGGAAACGGCTTGTTTCCCAACTGGGGAAAGAGAAAAACAGGCCTACCGGGCCCACTGTACCATCACATGCCAAAAGCAGGAGGAGCGCGGGTGTGTGTGTGTGTCACACACACATGCATGGGGGGACAGGGCACATAGAATTATGGGTGTGGGCACGCACGTGTGTGATCTCCCTGCACTTCCCCCACTTTTGGCACATGATGGTAAAAAGGTTAACCATTACTGCCTTAGCCTCTTGCCTAAGGTATAAAAATATATAAAATATAAAAACGTGGATAGCAATTCAATGCTGTGAATTTTTCAAAGTAGTTGTTAGAATTATAAAAATTATGCATTTGCATACTAGACTTGGCATGCATTACTCATGTAGTAAACCTAACAGAAAGCATCTAACATTCAGGTAATTCCAATACATATTTTTCTTTTTAATGGAATTTTTGTATTCTATTCATTCATGGTTTGTGACTCAGAACAACAACTTGGTTTTCAAGACATGATGGTACCAGGGAGATTTAAGATATATATGCTTTTTGTCTGTGGACCTTCAGGCCACTAGAATACAGAATATGTAACAATACCTTGGTTTTGCAGTGTAATTTTTATTGTTAGAATAGTAAATATAATTTTACTTGGATGACTTCTTTTGTGGGAATGATATACACTACAGATAAGAAATGTAGCTTTTTTCTACCTTTGTTGCAAGGGAAGATTTGTTATTGAAAAATAATTGTTCTTTAAAAATAATTAACAATAACCCCTCACTTCTAAATTGCATCACTACATCTGTTACCATTTTCCTATATGCCCATACTTATAATTTTACATTAGCTATATATCTAAGTCTAAGAATTTTGTCCTAACTTGTAGAAAGTTTGTGACCAGTGTTGGTGGCTGCTGGTGTTTCTGAGGGGTTGTCATAGCTTCAAGTCTCTTTCACTGAGCTTAGCTTTTGGCAGCTTGTGAATCTGAATCAGTGCCTGTGTTTTCCACACTTCCTGAAGCCAACTATACCAAGCCAACTTTGTCATGGTGATTTGTGCTTTCCTTCTCTCTTGCCTGCAGCCTTCTCTTTTCTTGTTCTTGAATACACAAAAGCATTATTCCCTCCTGACACAGGCAGAGAGAGACCCACACAAGGTGTCCTCCTTTTATATTTGGAGTGTAGGTGAGGTCCAGCTAATCCAGGTGCTTCCTAGAGAGCGAGAAAAGAAAAGGGAAGGAAAGCTTCATGTTGACTGCTGTGAGGCGCTCCTTCTACATTCATATTCTTCTTATTAGTTGCAAATGTTCTTGTAGCTCCTCGTACAATATGTCAGATGAAATGAATTTCATGATCTTTTGTATAATGCATAGGTTCCAACAGTCATTTCAAATTTAATTTATTTCCTTGAAATTCATTCATCTTTAGGATACCCTCTTTTAAATAAGTGATTTTAAAATATGCAAGTGTTATGCCTAAGTTCAATACTTCTGCTGGTATGCCTAAACCTTCAGTTGAATTTTTCAAGGTTTATTTTCATAGCAATCGCTTCCAAGTAGGCTTCCTCACTGCATCAAATGCTATGATTTAACTGGAAGTTATTTGCTGTCTTTATCTCTGTTGAAAGAAGATGGTTGCTTCAGCTTAACCAGAAAGGTTTGTTTACATTATGTCCTGTTCACCTAATTTATCTGGCTTCTAGGAGTGTTTCAGAATACAAATGTTCAGTGGAAGATGTCTTTTCAGGGTTTTTTTCCCTTCAAAATACTATATTCACATTCTTTGTTTATAATTCTGTCATGGTTGATATTATATGGAATTGCAAGAGATGGGAATATAGCAAAAAATTACTTTTAAAAAAAAATGATGGTTGCTTAGAAATAACAATTGGTTGAAGATTTTGTTTGCCCAAACAGCTTTTTAAAAATCTACTTCAGTTGTAGCAAACATATAAACTGATTAAGCTGCAGCATTGTAAGCATTGTGGCTTACAATATAATAGTTCAGGGGCCAGAAGTACAATATCTTGACTAATGAAAATAAATAATAATTGACAAGAAATGACAGATTATATAATATTTACTCATTTGTTCTGGAATAGCAGTCTGGGAAACGTTTCAATCGCAATATTGTCAATGTATATAAAAATGGCCCTAGTGCAGCACCAGGAGAGATGTGCTTAAATACATGTTCCTGTGGACTTGATTTTTGATTGAATTAGATTGTGGAATAATAGTTGAATGTATGGGGCAGCCAGATGATGTTTGATTGTGAGCTTTATGCCCATTTCATAAACACAAAATGTATTGTTCTCCTGTTATTGGAGGCATGATCTTTTTTGTACCTATTAAGCACTGATAGTCATAAGTTGAAAAATTAGAATCACAGAATCATAGAGCTGGAAGGTACCTTGGAGATCCCTGCTTTTCATTCCCCGAGAATGCCTGGAGAGAGGAATGGTCCAAGGTACCTTCTTGTGGCCTGACAATTAATGATCCCTCTTCCAAACCTGGTTTTAATCTGCCTCGCTCTATCTGGATGAAATTTAACAGAATTAGGTGTGATGCTGGAAGAAGTGCCTCTGCTCTGTATCATTGGGGATGGTAAAATTACGCTTGTTGCAATTCTGGTACTAATATATAAACTATTACACATATTTCCCACAACATGCATTCTCTGGTTCCCTAGAAGATCTGAACGAAGCGAGTAGAAACTGCCTAGACAGTTGAATTGGAAATCCAATTTATGAAGCCACTGCCTTACCCCCATAGAAATCTGTGTATAATAATGTGGATTGTATGTATATATTTACTTCTCTTCTGTCATGTTCTCATCATACATAAATAATAATATCCCATAATAATATAAATCAGGGCAATAGTATATTAGTCATCAAGCATAATTACGTTTGCATATAACCAGGCAATATTGTTTCCAGTGCATTTGTTATTATCTATATGTTGAAGTATTTAACCAAATCTCTATAAAGGAAAGTTATCATCTGTGTCCAGCTTAGTTTCATTAGATATAAATAGACATGAAAGCTGTGTGAATACTTTTATCTGGAACCCAACCAGATTGAGACAATATGATAAAAAGGATAAGAAAAGTAGTGAAATAACTGAATTTGCTATTTTGTACTGAGCTTTAGATCTGTTTTCAGAAATGTTCTTTGGAGCATGCTGGGCAGGAACATAATAGCATCTATCTTCAAGCAACAATATATTTTCCTTAGAAGGCATATAATCATGTAAACATCAATCATGTTAGGATATGGTTTGAGCCTAACAAGTTGTCCAGGCAATATATGTGTTCTGTGACTTTAATATGAATATGTATTGTGTGACTTTAAAGTTTTACTGCTGATTCATTGTAATGCTGAGTCATGCTGTAATTAGATAATCACTAGTTATAAACGTATTTAAGAAAAGTACTGTAACGTATTCAGTTGATAAGCTAGCATAGTGTGCGGAGTTGCTACCATTGTGCTATCATCATTGGATGGATCTGCTACCATCGTGGTTTGTGAACCAGAGTGAGTTTGTTATTCTAACCAACTACTGTTTGTGTGGTAAGAAGAGTTTTTGTATCACTGGACTGATTTAACTGGCAAAGACTTGGATTGATTTAAAGACTATGAGATTGTTTTTTCACTATAAAGTAAACTTTTGATAAACCAGTTTTCACATCTCTTATTCATTGTTCTCAGCAACGTTTCTCTGTGCTCTACACTCTGCTGGTTGGTAACACAACAACAATATCCTTAACAAATCGTAAGAAAAGATGTAGCTGCTTTAATGAGTTTAAGACAAGTGCTATGTTTTTGCCTCTGTGTGCTCCAAATTACCTTTGAAAACTGAATCTTTCATGCTATAAAGCTTTATTGGCATCGACAGTGAGGGGCAAATTGAGAAACAAGTTTTCTGCTTCACAGTTCAGCTTGGAAAATATAAGAGAAGACATGAGAATTGGTCTTAAGATTTGAAATCCTGACAGTCATGTAGAATTTGCTCCATACCAAGAATTGTAATATTTTACTTTGGAATATTTTTTCACCCTTATGTATTTGAGATTACTTAAACTGTTAATTTCCTAGTGGAAAACATGACTAAATTTTTATTACATTACAGTCTTACATTCAACTTGCTACTTGGCGAGTTATTTTAATTTCAGTCAAAATTTGTGCTGCCTAGAAGTTAGCACCTTCAGCATTGGATTGTTTGGGACTGAGGCTTTCTCTTCTCCATTTGCTCTGGGGCTAGGTGACACTTTTGAACAATCCCCCCCACCATTCCCCTTACTGTCAGAATCTTGGTTTGACTGTTAATATAAATCAGAAGCAAAGTAAGCAGAGAAATGTTAAAACCCTTTAACAGTTTGATTTCTCTGTTATATTATGTATACATTCTGAACAGGAGTGGGTTCTACTTACCTTTACTACTGGTTCACAACAGGTTCACAATGGGATTGCTTCACTCATGCCCATGCCTTGCTTCTGCACATACGCAGAAGCTTTTGCCCATGCGCAGATCGCTTCTGATGATGTCAGGGTCAGTGGGCGGATTCTCCCGCCTGTTTTACTACAAGTTCTATAGAACCAGTCTGAACCAGGGGCAACCCACCACTAATTCTGAAACACAAAATTGCCTTTTAGTACATCTACCTTTGTTAACTGTAGGATCAGAGTTAAATACAAACAAGACCAGTACAATTTTGTTCTATGTGAAAAAGCTTTTACATCCTTATTTCCTAGGTCTCATATTCCTAATTTGATTCCTGCTTGTAAAGACACATACAACATCATTCTGATATGTACCATATCCTGAGCCCTTGTGGCCTATGGCAGCCTTTTCCTCCAGTGACTCTACAGGTTTCCAATATGACAGAATAACAGGATTGAAAGGAACCTTGGAGGTCTTCAAATCCAAACCCTTGCTCACACAGGAGATCCTATACCAGTGATGGCAAACCTTTTTCCCTTGGGTGCCGAAAGCATGTGACACCCATAATGCAATGCCCCCACCCACAGGCCCTGCCCTTGCACATATGTATGCAGCCTCCCTGTGCTCCCCTCGCCTCTGTGCATGCATGCGCAAACCCCATTTTGAGACTAGTAGGCCTCCCTGAAGCCTCCTGGAACCAAAAATGGGGCACGAGTGGGCATCATACCCCCCACCCTCTGCACATGCATGTGTGACCCCCACCCCCCAAGCATGCACATGCATCTCCCGGCAGAGACCTGAAAATCAGCTGGCCGGCAGGAGACACATGGGAATGCATGGTGGAGCTGACCAGGATGTTGGTTTCCATGCCCGCAGAGATGGCTCCACGTGCCACCTGTGGCACGCATGCCATACATTTGCCATCACAGTCCTATACAATTCTAGAAAAATGGCTTTCCAATCTCTTCTTAAAATCTTCCAGTGATGATAATCTGAATTTTCCTTTCCAAAAGAAGTCAGACTTTCTGACATCCTTTTTTTTAAAAAAAAAAAAATTGTCCCACAGGAAGGATTATATACATTAAATGTGGGTTGACTAAAAAAGATTGCACCGCTATGTTAAGAAAGACTGGAAGGAAAATGGATTCTGGAAGTACAAAATGCATGGTTATATTCTGTGTCTGAACATTTTTTTCTTAGCCAATTTGGAAAACAGACTAAGGTTAAAGAAAAACTTGTTTAATTGTTCCAACTTCTACTTTACTGAAGCTGTAGCTATTGTTATTTAAATGAATTATTTCTCAATATAAAAAATATGTCTCTGGATATTGTTACAACTAATAAGTCATAAACAAGTGATACTGTACATTTCTAGGATATTACACATATTGTTGTGGCCCGCCAGCGGCCTGCACGGATCGTGGCTGATCCCGATGAGGAGGAGGCTGGTGTGGTGTCACGCCAGCAACCTGTGTAGCCGGCGCTCACATCGGACAGCAAGGAGGCTGAAGAGGATGTGGCACCAGAGGCAGACTCAGCTAGGGCCTTCAGAACCTCCAGAGGCTCCTTCAAGTGGAGATAGCGAAGTGGAGGAGCCACTTTTCAATGCTCGAGCATGCAGGGCTGCCAAAAGGCAGGAGTGGCTACTCAGGAGGAGGAGGTCTCCTCAAAAGTAAGGCTTGAGGATAATTGGCCACTCCCTTAGCCTATTTAAGTCAGTAAATTTACTGTTAGTAATTACTGTTAGTAATTTTCTTGCTAGAAACAACTTGTAATTATCATCAGCATTTTTGGAAAAGTCTTATCATATCTTGTTTTCTGGGCTGGTTGCCAACCTTTGCCAGACTTTGGTTTATTCTTGCTACTTAATAAATTTGATAAGGACCATTGGTGTGTGTCAATATCCTCGGGAATCCGGAGCTGGGGCAGAACACATATATAAATATGCATACACATTGACAATATCAAACAGCTGCAAGAATAACTTTAAACAACACCATGCCATTGAATTAATGCTCTGCAAAGAAGTTTGTGAGAGTCTAGCTATGTGCACGCTTGGGCATTCAATTAAGCATTCTATTTAAATGCATACTGTACTTCAATGAACTACGATGGCTAAACCCACTCTCTCCCTTCCCTTTGCAAAATAACCTAAGCTGTGGCATGTAATAGTTGTCCCGGGTTGGACCTCTTCCATTCATCTTGTTCTTCCCTTCCCTTGTTCTCGATCAATTCACTGGGCAATTTCCTTGCTGATGAATCTTGCCAGCTGCTCTTCCATTGGCTAAGAATTGCTAGCAAGATTCCTTATTTTCCTCAAGCTGCTGTTTTTTTCCTTGGAACTCTTTCTGGACAGGTTGCTGTAAGTAGAAAAGCCGCCTGCCTCATTTTTCTTTCTTTCTTGTTTCAGAAGAGAAAAAGCTATGTCAGCTTTGTCTCTAATCCTCTTATCTTAGTATATTTTCTCTTTCCAAGCTAACTTTTTTTAAAAAAAAATATTCTTTTTCCTAGCCATTGCTCCAAGCTAAACTTTCTCTGATGTATTCATTTCTCCTCTCTCTTTCTCTCATCCAACTCTATAACTCTTTTTAAGACTTTCCTAATTATTCGATTTTATTTTTCCTTCTCTGCTCTTTTGGACAACATCTTTCTATCCAGAGGTCACTATTTTCCTTCACACTCTAAGTTGATTAATAATCATCTCCCCCTTAATCTTCATTTATATGCTCTCTTCAGATATTCCTATTTAAATTCCTACTTATATTCATCTTGCTTAAAAACCCAGTCCTTGGGCTCAGATTTAAACTTCCTTGTTCTGGCAAACTATAACCCCTTTGCAACAAAATGTTAGTCCAGTGTAACCACTTAAGTTGAATTTCGATAGTCTAAGTTTTCATTCTATAAAATCCCCAATTCTTGATCCATTGAATGATATGGCCATTCAATTGTGTGTCATTGCATGGATTAACTGTCCATGCATACAGGTCACACATTGAACAGATAATTCAAGACTTGTATTTTGGAGTCCTGGAATTTTAATGTTGCTATTAAAGATAAAACACAGATTTATTTAATATAATGTGTAGGTATAATTAATTTATAGTAGGTATACATTCAATATTAAACTTACCTTGATTTTGAGTCAGACACATACACCTGCAGACATCAGTTTAAGAAATATGACATTCTCTAGCAAAATACATGTTGCATAGAATGTCGAAGGTGCTTTTCTTCTTGAAACTTTCAGCCTGTAATCTATAAAATATCAGTCAGTAAATCCCAGCTCTCCATCTTTTTCATTATATGGACATTCTTCCTCCCTTCTGGGAAGACTGAAGTATCTCAACCTCCTCCCCATCACACCAGAAAAGGACATGCCCATTATATAAATCCCCATTTAACAAAATTTCACACAAAAATAAACATGAACATGCAGTGATTCTAATTAAACTATTAAACATACCTCCCCCCCCTACATCAACATTAATAGCTTATGATAAGATCATCCTTATTTAAATCTTTATTTGGGGGTGCAGCTGTGAATATGAGTTTAAATCGTCAATTTCCCAGGTGAATTGAACTGCGGTTAAGTGAAACATAACACTAGATTCTTTTATACAGCGGTCGAAATAGCAACACAATTAAAAAGGAGCTTAAATTGTTTTCGTGCTGCTTAGACACCTTAAACTCCAACTGAAGGAAGCTGAAGGTGTTTCAGTCCCACTGAATGTGCTATGCTGAACTGGTGCTTATGGAAGTCTAATGATGACACCAATTGGCTTGGTAGCCCAAATAAGGGGCTTATTTTGGGGGTCATTGGTCTCTCTAGTTAGTTCTGGGGAGGCACCTGCTCTGTCACATGAACACCCAGATTTATCTTGATGTATGGTAGTTCCTTAAATCCACTGCTACATGCCTACCAACATATGGTAATCTCTTCCCCTGACACCAAGAAAAAAAAATCTTTAAATCCCTTCTACATGCCATTTTTGCCATATATGTCTTTCTGCCACTTGTGTTGACAAAGATATTTTACACTTGCCGCTCTACAGGTGATGAATGGAAGATGTTTCTAAGATTTACATCTGCCTCATAGGTCAGAGATTATGTAACTCCTACCAACTAAATACTTTTTTGTATTATCCAACATATACAAAATTTACAGAAAAAATACTTATGTCTCCCTGTAAAAATAAAGAAAAATATTCATTTGTAGAACAGGTGTTTTTTTTATTTTAAGTACACTCACATACAGACCCTGCATAGTTAAGTAAAGTACAAGTGGTGGAGAAATCACCACTAGGATTCGTTGCTTAGGGACTGCACAAATACTTGGGCAGCTGCAGCTAGCCAAAACCAACCGTGGCAGGTATAAAAAGGAGACCAAGTTTGATAAACGTTATTAGCTTGTTTGAAGAGTTGACAATGAAACCGACAGGGCAGGAAAAAAGCAAACATAATCTATTTTGATTTTGAGATAGCCTTTTATGTTTGTAAATTCAACTCTGGACACATGATTTGTAAGTTACCAAGGAGTAGTGTCAAACTACCAGAAAAATGGCAATATTAATGGGAGCAAATCAGACTTAAATAAAAATCAGCAGGAAGTATCCTCTTCCAGGCCCTTCTTATTCTTGCATAGGTGTGACAATAATTTCAAAATCAGTACAAAGAAGACCACAACAAGCAAAGTACAAGATGAGAAAATGTAAAAATTCTAAGTTCAAAACTATAATTCATCCAATTTAAAATCAATTTCAAAAGCACATTGGTTTTTCTTTCTGAAAATGTAACACTTTAGCAATGGATTTAATGCAAAAAAAATTTGATAAATTAATATCTGTTCTATATTTTCTATCAGAAATGATTATGTGAATGGAAGATTTTGCCCTAAATGACAGTAAGCATTACAATTCATTGGATAATGACTCTGTTTATCTTGACCATCTTGAATTCTGCAATGCCTCCTTTTAACTGAATTATAGAATTGAAAGAAATGATAGATGTCGCTTAATTCAACGTTTTATTCAGTGCAGAGTGTATTAAAACATTTCTGACAGAGGATCATCCAGCCTTTGTTTGAGGACCTCTAGTGGACGTGGTGGCTCAGCGGCTAAGACACTGAGCTTGTCGATTGAAAGGTCGGCAGTTCAGTGGTTCGAATCCTTAGTGCCGCGTAACAGGGTGAACTCCCGTTACTTGTCCCAGCTTCTGCCAACCTAGCAGTTCAAAAGCACGTAAAAAGTGCAAGTAGAAAAATAGGGACCACCTGTGGTGGGAAGGTAACAGCATTCCGTGCACCTTTGGCATTTAGTCATGCCGGCCAAATGATCACAGAGAGGTCTTTGGACAGCACTGGCTCTTTGGCTTTGAAATGGAGATGAGCACTATGTTGGTACACCTCCTCCGAATTTGTTCAGGTTTGTCAATGTTTTTTCTGAATTGTGGCACTCTGAAGTAGACACAGTACTCCAAATGAAGTCTGACTGACACACCAGAATGGAACCATTACTTCCCATGATATTGAGTCTACACCCTTTTTAATTAACTCCAAGATAGAATTTCACCATTTTGATCCTGTACAGAGATGTTTTACATTGAACAGTTTAGGTGGATTCTCTATGGAAGAAATTCTACTTCAGAGGAATCTACTTGTCCAGAGCAGTACTAATGCTATGGAATGGGCTTCCCATTGGAATCAGCCTGGTTTCCTCCCTAATAGCATTTAGAAATCATTTGTTTCTAAATAATTATTTAAAGTTATTTATTATTTGGTGTTATTTAAAACTGAGTTCTTAAAAAAAAAACTTTTTCAGTAACGTTACACCCCCACCAAGAATGGCAAAGCAAGCTATTACATATAAATTGCCAGAAAACTGTACTCACCCTTGCACTGATGATGTTACTTAACCTGATAATGAAATATCTGCAAGCTTGGAGAACACCAACAGATTGAGAAATCCTACTTTAAATTATAGCTTCCTACCTGGCCTCTCATTATTGCAATAGGTGAGTGGATTTATCTGGTTATCAGATTGGGCAAACATTTCATTTGTATTTTTGTAGAGCTGCAGAGTCATGATGGACATCCTTGATATACTGTATAGAATTAGATTTCTGGACTAAATATGAAATAATACTGTGCCTAAATATAACTTTAAAATATAATTTTACAGCTATTTTTATTAGTTGGGCTGATTGATCATATAGCAATATTTTGAATCCTTATCTCACCTGGGTAAGTGTGCAATCCTGTGAAGATTTCAATTTAACAAAATTATGACATTTAGCCACTTTCAGTATTACTGGATTTGTAATCATTATTAACTTTAAGATTCATGGATAAATGTATCTTTTTATATCTACTTCTATGGTGTCTATGGAAACATTAAAGGTTTTTTAAAATATATTTTTGTTAATGTATGCCATGTGAAATGGCTCACACCTAATTGTTAGGTATTAGGCATAAAAATGGCATCTTTTAAATCAGACTATGGAAATGAATGCTTGCATTGGAATAAAACAGGAACACCAGATAAGATAAACTTCACACATTTAAATTAATATTTTAAAAGCTACCTTTGTCTAGGACATTGAAGAAGAGACAAAGAAATTAATATTTTCATAACATATATGTCATTTTATATTTCATGCATGAATCATTTGGAAATGCAGATTAATTCGAAAACAGTTTAGCAAGCTGAACTGTTGAATTGGGTCCTCTAAGATTTAGGATTTGTCATCTCTTTTACAGTTGACACCCAGTGAGAGCTTGTCAATTACAAAGGAGTGAAATGAAGTGAAAATAAGTCACATCTTCATCTTTTTGTTTTATGCTTGGCTGATTATGGAGAGACATCATTTACAAGCCGAGAATAATTACGTGCAAAGTTATGTTTTACCTTAATCCCAAATTATTTATTATTTTATTCTATTCTGGTGAGGCATTGTAATTGAATTATAATCTTATTGCCCAAATTACCATAGAACAAATCATTTGGCTATCAAAAATCTGGGTTTTATGAGTAAAAATAAAAATGATTTTAAAAAATAGAAGTCAGATAGTATAGTTTTTTTTTCTATAAATAACTAGCTTTTTATGGTGGGTTATTTTTATTTTTTATAAATATGTACTGACACGCAATTTAGCCAACATATTAAAATGTGAATATATGTTATTGGGGGAAAAACAACATGATAAAAAGCATTGTCTGTTTACATAAACACACACTTTGAATTTCTTTTAGCATCTCTGTGTACTTTATTAGCAATATTTCTGTTTATTTATATCATTCTGCTAACAGTGATCATTTTTAGCCTGGATACAATTTAGCAAATGTATCTCCCCTGCAGTATTTATGTGCTATATTGAGAACATGCAGGAGAGTTGTATAATCTGTTAACTGAATAAAATGAAGCAACAATGTTAGCTGTCTATAGCCTGTTACATTCATATTCTCCCTCTCTCTCCCCCCCTCTCTCTTTCTTTCTCTCTCTCTCTCTCTCTCTCCCTCACTCCCTCCCTCTCGCTCTCCCTCCCTCTCTTTTTAAATTACAAAATATAGATGTATCTCCAACATTTTTTTCTCATCACTGTTGCTTTGATCCTGGACACTTCTAAGTATCAAGTGGCTTTGTGGATATGATTCCTATACTTGCTTTGACAGATTATGGGATATAGATTAGAATTTCTGAGCAAGGAACCAAGGAATCTATAGTGGTGTTGTAAAAATTCACATTTTACTAAGATTTTTGCTCTAAAATACATTCCCTTCAATGCATTTTATATTGAAGAGAGGGGCATTCTATGATTACTACCAGGAAAGATAAATTCCATCAGTATAAATAAGGGTAGCACATGTGCATAGAATAGCAAAAATATAACAATGTGTGCACAAAATTGCTCTGAGGTGGGAAATTATTATGCCCAAGGTCTGGTGTATGGGAAAACTGTTCCTTATGGATTTATGTGTTTGAAAAAAGCAATTTGTCACAAGAGTTCTTGTGACAAAACTGCCTGGGTATGGCCTTGAAGGAAACTCAGAAATTACACTGGGGCTTGAATGTATCACCAAGGCTTTTGTTGGGTACACAAGGACATATAACACCTGTTCTAGTGAAGCTGCAATGATCTGCAGCTTCTTTTAACATTCTAATTCAAAACTATAAGCAACAAAACCCTTCACGTGGGCAGAGACTAGGAGCCTTTTCACTTGTGGCTGATAAATGGGGCTTTAGCATGCTTCTTTTCATGGTAGGTCACAAAGAGCAAATTCCTGGCAGTTGTCTTCCCTGGGCTTGCTAGTCTTCCTTAAAGTGAGAGAATGAACCTCACAGGACTCCAAGGTCTTTGTATTGATGTCATGCATTGCTTGTAGACTCCAACAGCTTCAGGACATATTCCTGCTGATGGGGATTTATGAGTATTTCTCCAAGCAAAACTGAAGCTTATTGAGTTGTTTGGAGCAGGAAAGCTTTGATTGTCCTGGTAAAGGAAGGGAGGGGGGGTGGGGAGAGTATAATAATGGTGAATATTCTTGGATGTCTCAGCTGGTTTTGCTGATAGCAATACCTCTTAATAGTATATCTGGAGTAGTACTTATGGTAGATGACATGACATAGCAATTGTGGTCACTCCGGTGGGATAGCAGTAGGCTGGGTAGCTCCTGATCTGCTCTGCACTTCAAAATGTCTTGTCCTGCCTTCTTTAGCTTTAAATAAACCATTGAGGGGAGTTATCTGACAATTTGCTGTTATTTTAAAAGTTTATGCTACCATTTGGGTTGTAATTTTTTTTATATACCTAAAATGTTACCTTTATAATCACACAAGAATACTCTGCTCTGAAAGGCAGTATACAAATATTGTAAATGAATAAACAATGCTGACAATAATTAATGGCTTGTGACATGAACACAATATCGCCTATATTCAAATAAGCTTTCAGATTGTATTTTCTTCCCAGATGCATCCTCTCACTCTCTTTGTAAAGCAGTGGGGCTGAGGTGGGGAATAAAAGCTATACAAATGAAATCGATTAAAAAAACCCAACGTTCTACCTGTCAATGACTACTTCAGCTTCAACCGCAATAATACACGGGCAAATAATAGATACAAACTCAAAGTAAACCGCTCCAAACTCGATTGCAGAAAATACAACTTCAGCAACAGAGTGGTCAATGCCTGGAATGCTCTACCTGACTCCGTTGTTACTTCCTCAAACCCACATAGCTTCAACCTTAAACTGCCTACTGTGGACCTCACACCATTCCTAAGAGGTCTGTAAGGGGGCGTGCATAAGCGCACCAGCGTACCTACCATTCCTGTCCCACTGTCCCCATTTATTTGTACTCATTTCATGTGCTCATGTCCATGTTTATATTGGGAGTGCACCCGCGTACTTCCAATAGCAAACCGGTAGCGCCGGGATTTGAAACCCACCACTGGTTCAAGACCCAAGCACCACTCAATAGGATGAACTCCTGTTACTTGCCCAGGACCTGCCCTCTTAGCAGTTTGAAAGCATGCAAATGCAAGTAGATTAACAGGTACCCATTCAGTGGGAAGGTAACAGCACTCCATGCACCTTTTGTCACAGAAATCAGCATCTCCCCCAACATCCCCTTACATAAGACCCATTCTGCCTACCATCATCTACATTGAGGAGAGGATGTGCAAAGGACATATTTCTTTCTATCTCCAGTTTTTCTGGGCATCAGACATTTGCATGAAAGGAATCATTTTTTAAATTTAATTTCCATTTCGGTTTTTTTTTCTACCTCTATTGGTTTTCAGCTGAATGTTATGAAAATTACTAAGACTCCCATGGAACTGCTGAAGATAAATGTGCATTCAGTTTGGACTGGGAGTAGCACCTGTTTGAGTAGAAGTGGAAGCTCAGCAATTTGTCTTTTCTTGACTTTTGTACCTAAGTCTCATTGCCCTCCTCTTGCTCTTTCTATTTTAAAATGCTACATAAAAGCTTTTCAAGTGCTTATATCTTTATGCAAGCAATATTGACTTTTTGATTGAAAAGCCAGTCCTTTCTATTTATGAACAGTTTTGTATAATGTAACCTGGCATTTCTCATCACTGTTCATTGCAGTCATCTCTTATAAAACTTAATGGATGTCAAAAATGAGTCAACTGAATCAAGTATGAGAAAGAGATGAAAGAAAAAAAATATCTCTGCACATGAACCAAACACCACCCAAAATCTCTGAAAGTTTTAACCTCAGTGAAGCCAGATAGCCTGGGTTAGGCCAAAAGAAACTCTCCTTGAATATTCTTGCAAGCCAGACCACAAAACCTTTGCTACTCACTGACAGCTATTTGTATATTACATGTCTTCTCCAAATAGTCCTTCAGTTTATGAAGGACTGCCAGAAAAGGGTGGGGGGGGGTCTTTTCTTTCCAATGATTTAGACAGATTAACTGGCCTAATTGGGCCTAAGCTACTGTGAAGAGAGAAAGAAAAAGGTGAAAGCACAGGCTCTTCGGGTCTTCCAGTCACATCCTCCTGGTTGACTGGTCTGCTTAGCCAAGCTGAAACCGGCCTTATTGTCATGTGGGATGCATTAATTGGAGTGCAGACTAATTTGCTAGGCTGCTTTAGTGCCCTTAAAAGGTGATTTAAAATTTAAAGTGATGGAAATTATATAAAAGCATGCTGATCTGATCATTACCCAGAATTCAGTTTGACATTTCTTCTGTTTATCTGTTTTTATTATTTAGGCTTTAAGTATACCATTGAAGGCTAACACTAGGTTCCCTGGAATGTTTGATCACACTTATTTTTATTATTCAAAGAATGCAGCGAGTGAAGATTCCTGCTGCTTCTTAAACAAATGAATATATTTTGCTGCGAGTGGTATTGAGTCAAGATTTCTTTTTAAATGTCTTTCCTTTTTTTTCTTTTGCTTCAAACCATATAAAGCAAATGTGATAATGTTATGTGCTAATGTTCTAATAAACAAAATTTAAATGCTGTGATAATGAAGAAAAGATGCACACGTTCTATAACAAAGAACATGAAATCTTCAATAATCTATTCAGCAAAGGGTATGGTTGATTCATGGCTCTGCGTTATATGTGAATCCCTGAGCCTCCTAGACCAGCGGTCACCAACTGGTGGTCCGTGGACCACTGGTGGTCTGTGAGAAAATTTTGGTGGTCCGCAGAAAAATTATTTGCATTTTTATAATGCACTAAATATTATTTATCTTTTTTAAAAATTCAAATTAGTGGTCCATGGGATTTAAAATTATGAATTTAGTGGTCCCTGAGGTCTGAAAGGTTGGTGACCCCTGTCCTAGACAGTGCTGTTGCAATTCTGGCTATCTTAAAATATGTGGACTTCAACCACCAGAATTCCCAGCTAGCATACAGTTCCCACAATACTGGGAGCTGAAATCCACGCATCTTAAAATTGCCAAGATTGAGAAATGTTGCCCTATTTCAGGGCTGTCAAACTCCCAGCCTGGATATGTCACTCGCTGGCCACGCCCATGCCCGGTTTAGTGAAGGGAGAAAAGTCCTGATACATCACGTGACATCGCTGTGATGATGTGAGTTTGACACCCCTGCTCTACAGCATCCCTTACTGCACAGCTGAATTTCAATTTTCCACCATTTCAGAGTAGGAGGTGCCCAACAGCTATAGATTAATCCTAAAACAGCTAAAGCAGTTTTAAAAGTACACCCTCTAAATTGACAGAGAAAAAAAAAAGAGGAGAAAATCCCAGCTTGGCTCTGGTGCAGTGGCCTCCAACCTTTTGGGCACCAGGGACTGGTTCCATGGAGAGAGGTTTTTCCAGGGACCAGACTGGAAGTGGTTTTGCATGCTGCCTGCATCCTGCAGATGGGGCTTCGCTTGTTTACGCGGCCAGTTTCTGGCATGCCGCGGCCTGGTGCTGGTCCATGGGATGGAAGTTGGGGACCCTTGCTCTAGTGAATGACACTCTGAATTGCCTTTTGGATTTCATTCATTGCAACTTTCATCCACTCACAAATATGTATTTAATATGATAAAACTGCACTTTGTGGTAAATATAACAGTATTGTTTTAGTTTGCATTGTATATATAAGGCAAAGAGTAACCTGAATCACTTTACATAAAAAAACAATTGCTCTTTTTTACCACAATATTCAATTAGGTAGACTCAAAGCTATGTGCTAAACAGTAGATGGTGCTAATTAATTAATTATTAATCTTACATGCTCCCCATTTTGCCAGAGTGACTGTAAGTGGCTTATTCAGTTAAACGCAATGTAAAATGTTAAAATAATAAATAGGCATCTTTAATTAAAATTTTAAATTTAAAATGAAATTGACTAGGAAGCAAAGTATACAATTACTACCAACCTGCCTTCCATTGAGGACCTGTATACTGCATGAGTCAAAAAGAGGGCTGTGAAAATATTTACAGACCCCTCATATCCTGGACATCCTCAAAACGACGCTATAGAGCACTGCACACCAAAACAACTAGACACAAGAACAGTTTTTTCCCGAATGCCATCACTCTGCTAAACAAGTAATTCCCTCAACACTGTCAAACTATTCACTAAGGCTGCATTACTATTACTATTAGTCTTCTCATCGTTCCTTCACCCATCTCCTTATGACTGCATGACTATAACTTTGTCGCTTGTATCCGTACAATTTATATTGATACTGATTGTTTCCTAGTATGATTTAATTGCTTATTTGTACCCTATAACTATCATTAAGTGTTGTACCTTATGATTCTTGACAAATGTATCTTGTCTTTTTATGTACACTGAAAGCATATGCACCAAAGACAAATTCCTTGTGGGTCCAATCACACAATAAAGAATTCTATTCTATTCTATTCTATACATGGAGAAGAGGTGGGGCACTATCTAATCCATTAGCCACTTCTAAAATGCCACATTTCTTTGGGCCCCTAAGCCAGCTGACACATGTCTTCAAGCACTTTGGGATGGCCAAATGGTTGGATGAAGATCTCACCTCAGGGGGCAAGATGTTCCAGAGAGTGGGAGCCATAGCAGAAAAGGTTTCTGGACTCTGTGAGGCAAAATTTCTTGATCAACCACAGAAGAGCAGTGTAGCGTGGGCCACTCTAGACAGCCCAAGGACTGCCCATGAAGCTATGTTCTGCACTAGCTGAAGCTTCATTTGCATATTCCTTGCTTAAAGTTTGATAAATACATATTTGACAAGCATTTCATCATCACCATTATTATTAGAATTTTTATCCAATTGAAATCACTTATTAATTGTCTTTCATCCAGCAAGAATCAAGGTCACCCAAACTTGAAGTAATTTTTAACAATGGATTTAAAATGGGTTAAAGTCATGTGAAGTGTTACCAGATGGTAATCTAAAGAGCTCAAGTATACACTGGTATTAACCAATTAATTTGACATGTTTTACTGATACAATCATACTTTATGTACTGTACAACTATAGCCACTGTATCAGAGTGATGGCATGAATTATCTCTACATGTTCAGTGCTAAAAACACTTTTGTAAATGTTTGACATATTTTGTGGGGCAGAACCATGTATGTCTTGTCAAGTGATATAACTCTATATGACAAATGCCATATGCCAAAAATTAGAAAGGACCGCATTCATCTCCCTGGAATTTGCTTTCTATATTAGCATTTTTAAAGCATTAGATTTATTTTTCTGCCTTTGTACAATAAAACTATGCAAAGCATTTGAAACTAGGCAGCATGAATATGATAGCTTTGTTATTCCGGCTAAAAATCCAAAATTCTAGTATTAGGATATAGCAAAGTTCGGGCCATAAAATCTGAGCAATATGGAAGAAAGGCCTATACATTTGCTGGACATGGGTTTGGTGAGATAAATAATTTTATAAAGTTTGCTAGCCACTCTCCAATTTTTGAAATTTTAAGAAAGTATAAATTTTTACTTAATTTAGTCCCAGAGTGAATGCCACCAAATGAAAATATATGCTGGGGGATTCTTCACACACACATAAAGATAGAGAATTGTACTTTCACTCAATTATTGTACTTTTGTACAATACAAAAGTACAACCACAAACAACTGAATTACAACTACAAACAACTGAATATAACTATTCCTGTCCTGCAAGGGGTGTCCGAAAGAAGAGGAATTGCATTTGAAGCCCTGTACTTTTATGTAAAGGTTTACATAAAAAGAGAGCCGAGTTCATAAAAAGAGAGCCGGGTTTAGACTGCATGGCTGTGATCACCATCTTTGCTTTTTGACCCCTCTTGTAGACACTTCCCTGCCCTGAAGACTTTCTCTGAACCTATAAAGACTGGAGAGACTGGAGCTGCCTCCTCCTCTTTCTCTTTCCCTTTTAATCATTTAATAAAACAACAAATTAATTTTAAAGATGAAATTAAAGGAAGCCAGAATGAAAAGGGCAGAAAATGCACTGTTGTTATTTCTAATAACATTTACTTAAATTATGAGTCATAATTTTGGCTATAAGTATCTCCCTCCCAGCACATCTCAAACTGGATAAATATAACCATCAATATCTCAGAGGATGGGTAGCAGATTTACCACATTCATTATTCTGATCCTACCACCCTGAAAATGATTTTTTATGAGGGGAATACAACTCTAAACGATTTGGAAGGGTACAGATCTGGTGTATTGGCTTCTCATAGCCAGTTGAAACATGGCTATGGCAGATGACCAATCACTCCTTGTACAATCAGAAGGATGAAAGAAGGATGAGGGAGGCATAAGAATTTAATTAGGGTAATTTAAACTGATTTTTGTATTTCTACATCTTTTAAAATATTAAGGTTTGTTTTTAATACAAGAAGCAATTTAACATAACCTCCTTTCAGTATTTGAGACAGAAGAGGATTATTAATTAAAATAAATTACCCTCACTTTTTAGCTTCTGAATTTTGTATTTTGGCCTGAAGTACTTTCTGAGCTGCATGATAAGGTATAAAAATAATTAGGCACCTTTCTTTTTTTCTATGAAACTTGAAGATAAGACGTAGAGTTAAATATATATCAGAGAAAGAGAGAGGGAACTGAAACATGAAAATTATTACATTACAGTAATGAATGTTACAAAAATGAATGAGAGAAAAAGTCAATATGTTGGTATCTTTGGTTACAATCCTCCTGATTCTAATTAATTTGCTTCAAGACTGAACTTCCTGTGTGCTTTTTTTGCAAATGGTTAGTAATTTAGTTAAATTTGTCCCACTTCTAACTTGATGTAGGACAAAATAGTATTGAATAATATTTCATTGAATTGGAGAAACTGGGTTACCTTTTTAAAAAGTTCATGCCAATGTTCTAAAATAATCTCATTAAGGAAGCAGAGAGATGACTGTGGAAGTAATGGCAGAGGTTTTTTTTAAATTATAGAAGAATATTACAAATAGCATCAGTACTTAGCCCCGGAAATAGTTACAGTTGTTTCAGTAAGACAGTCTCTTGCTCTTTATATGGATTTAAATCTGATAAATAATTTTATTCCTATATTGTGGGCAGTTTTTTCCATTTAGTTAGCACGTTACTATAGCCCACTAGGCATCCTTAGTCTAATACCTAAAAAATAGGTATTTTTTGTCTTATCATTTTTTAAGAACAAAGAATTCCTAGCAATTGCTATTATCTGAATATGAACAGTAGCCTGGATTCAAAATATCCTATGATATAAGCTTATACTTATAAAGTAGACATATGGATCTTAGTTTACATTTTAATATGAACCAACCTAATTAGCATTTTCTCAACTACTTTCCTTCCTTTTTTCCTTTAATCTATGCAAGGCAGTCTCTAATTAAAAATAAGAACAAATTTGTCTACTTTAAAAAATTGTATTCAAAAGGATTTCCTATATTAGGAAAATCTGCTTGCCAACATGGACATATCCGAGGAAAATATGTTCAAGAATATGTCTGAAGTTTTTGGATTTTTTTTTTTAAAAAAGATGCAAACTGATAGGAAGAATGGGAAGAAATGAGCTAATGGTTGAAAAAAACCAAAGTTATAAAAGGCTGAATGGGTAACTTGTTTTGTTTTGTTTCATTTCATCTGCCATTTCCAGATTAAGTTTTTGTTTGTATTGGATTATATTTCTTTATTAGCAACTTCCTGATTTTCTGAGGAAAGGTAAAAAAAAAGGCACAAATTGAAGAGGGCTGTTCTTTATTTATTTAGTTTATTTAGTTTATTTATTTATTTAGTTTGTCAAACATGTACAAGATAACAGGTATAAGTATAAACATGGACATGAACACAGGAAATGAGTACAAATAAATGGGAACAGTAGGACAGGGACAGTAGGCACGCTGGTGCGCTTATGTACGCCCCCTTTACAGACCTCTTAGGAATGGGGTGAGGTTCACGGTAGACAGTTTAAGGCTGAAGCTGTGTGGGTTTGAGGAAGTAACAACGGAGTCAGGTAGAGCATTCCAGACATTGACTACTCTGTTGCTGAAGTCGTATTTTCTGCAATCAAGTTTGGAACGATTTACCTTGAGTTTGTATCTATTGTTTGCCCATGTATTATTGAGGTTGAAGCTGGAGTAGTAGTTGACAGGTAGGACATTGTAGCAGACAATTTTGTGTACTATGCTTAGGTCAGACCGTAGGCGGCATAGTTCCAGGTTGTCCAAGCCCAAAATTTCGAGCCTGGTGGCATAAGGGATTCTATTGTGAGCAGAGGAGTGGAGTGCTCTTCTTGTGAAATACCTCTGGACCCACTCAATTCTAATAATGTCTGATATACAGTGTGGATTCCAAGCAGATGAGCTGAATTCGAGAATTGGTGTGGCAAAGGTTTTGTATGCCCTACTTTGCAGTACAGTGTTACTTTACAATGAACTTGATGGAGTAATCTCATATTTTTTTTTTATTGAAAAAGTTTTCAAGTACAAGTTTTCCCCCCTTTTCCCCCCCTCTTCCCTAACCCCCCCTCTCCACCCATCCCCCCCTGTGACTTCTGCACAACAATAGGCTATTTCATAACTAGTTACATACATAATATCTTTCCTTTCCCTTACTCCCTCCTCAGAATACTGACCCTTAGCATATTATTCTTATAACTCCCATTTTTACGATAATCTGCCCTTTTTCTCCTCCCCTAAACTTGTAGTGTATTATTACAATTTAACATTTAATCTTTTATATATATTAATATAACATTTTAAAGCGACCTTCTCCCTACATCCAAATTTAACATTTATTCAATTCTATCCAATTCCTCCACTCCCCTAAATATATGACTTGAAATCCTACAATACAATTCTAAATATAATCCACTGCCCATTTTACTAAGATATACACATATCTATATATGCATTCCATTTTGTAAAAAGAAAAAAGACAATAACTTTAAATTTATAATCCATGTAATATCTTCTTTGGTGTCTTTCCACTGGATTGTTAAATCCTCCACTCCCCTAAATATATGACTTAAAGATCCTTTTTCATAAACTAATCAATCAATAAACTAACCTATTTCAACCCTTCAGTTCCTACAAAATCATGCAATACAATTCTAAATATAATCCACTGCCCACTTTACTAAGATATACACATATCTATATATGCATTCCATTTTGTAAAAAGAAAAAAGACAATAACTTTAAATTTATAATCCATATAGTATCTTCTTTGGTGTCTTTCCACTGGATTGTTAAATCCATCACCCATAATAGGGTAAAATAACATGCTGGTGCAACAGTTTATTCAAAATCTTCAATCATCTTCTGCCCCCATCAGTAGTAAATATCCTCGCATCTGTATAAAAGTAAAAACAACCACCCGAGTGACATTATAATTATATCCATATAGTTATAGTTGTGGTATTCATCAGGATTGTTAATTCCCATCATCCTACTGAGTAACATCCAGATCTTCTGCATGCCCCGACATAACTCTCCTGCCTTATAACTCAAAATAATTATATTTACCAAAAAAAAAAAAAAAAAAAAATCCAGAGTAAATGATTCAAATCCAACAAAGTGAGGCTCTTTTCACATCCCAAAATCACGGCATTGCAGTGATCTGCCACAATCCTCAGGATAGTATTAAACAATTGTTCGCCTCCACTATCTTTTCAAATATTCATTCGTTTTTTAAAGTCCCTGGCTTCACTGTTGCATGGTTTAGAAACTGCTTTTTCTATGAGATCTATTTCTTTTCTTTTTCTTTTGCGGGTTGAATTTCCATCCTCGTTTCTTGCCTACCAATTGTGTGTCAGCTGGTTGATTTTCATTCTGCTTTATGGGTTGTTCTTGTTGGGTTAGTTTTATCATCTCATCTTTCTTCTCCGTCACTTGTATGTCAACTGATTGATTTGCGCACTTGTCTGTGACTTGATGGTTCATCAGCTTGGTGTCGGATGACACTACTCTCTTATTTATAGACAGACCAGCTGGGGTATCCAGGGAATCCAAAGACAATTTATCTACAACAGTCTCTGTAATTTGATATTTTCCTTTTGTTTCCAACTCCTTTTGCTTATCCTGTATTATGCCTAAAGGTGTTAAATTTATTTTTAAAATTTTTTGATAAAAATCTTCCGCTTTTTCAACAGTGTTCAATTGATATCTTACTCCTTGATATCTCAATATTAAACCAACTGAGGTGTCCCACCTGAATAGGATATTTCTTTTTTTTAACTCAGTCACTAGAAAGCCAAATTTCTTCCTCTCCATCAGCATTTTAGTCGGGAGCTCCTTAAAAATCCAAATCTTTCTTCCATGAAATTGCAAAGTAGAATTAAAAGAGTTCTGCACAATATTATTCCTAATTTCTTTATCTGTAAAATAGATCACCACATCTCTAGGCAATTGCCTTTGCTTTGCCAACCAGGAGTTTATTCTGTAAATTCTATCAATCCTGCAATACACTTCATCAGGTTGAACCTTTAAAATCCCAGCCAGAATTTCAGAAGATATTTTCCTTAGGTCATCTCTATTATTTTCCTGCAAACCTCTCAGTCTAATTGCATATTCTGTAAAATTATATTGAATCATTAAAACTTCTCTTTCAATCCTCTGTTGCACATTTTCTTCATTACCAATCTTTTGGTCAACCTCCATTTTAGGTTTGTCTTCTGAGCTATTATCCTGAGTGTTTATCAAATCCTTTTTAATTTTTTGAGTCATGTCATCCAAATTCTCCTCAGTTTCCTTCATTTTAGACTCTAATAATTTAGTCTTTGCATCCACCCAAATCAGAAAATCTGATAGACCATTAGCTGATTTTAAAATCTTTTGATTCAAAAAGTCAAACTTTGATTTCACCAATTCACCAATTTCTTTAATTTCCTGCTTAAATTTTTCAAATTGCTGGTTCACAATCTCATCCCTTCTTACAATCTCTTCAAGGAGAAATTCTATTATATTAAAATCAGGTTTCTGACACTGGAGAGTTAGAATTTGTTGGTGCAGTTTCTTAATGGGGGAAGTTCCCCCCCCCCGTTTGTCCAGCTGTGTAAGTCCCGATGCCATTTCCCACACAGACAAGATTTAGCAAAAAAAGAGAGAAAAAATAGAAAACAGAAGGACTTTCCCTTAAGAAAAAAAAAAAACTTCTTTTCAATCAACAGCAAGAGAAGACACAGGAGCGAGGTTTTATCTACAAATGTAGCCAGTGATATTTATTCCGCTACATTGTAGTAATAAGAAACGGAAGGACTTTCCCTTTCAACCCTTCTCCAGCCACGGCAGACGCCATTTTAAAAGGTTCTTTTTCCCTCTTTCCTCTCCTCTTTTCTCTTAAATAATTTTTTGAAAGGTAAAATACTTGCGATTCAGTATTAAGGGTCCAGCTCGTCTTTTCTTTAGTTATTCTGTTAAATTCGCAGGCTTGCTCTTGACGCCTGGCTCTGCATAAGCAGAGGTCTCCCAAAGCCCGGAGCAGCGGCAGGGGATATGGGGCTTCTCATCCGCTCCGTCCCAAAAGTTAAAAAAAAACTTTTGGGACTCTGCAGAGAGTTCTACCCACCCCTGCCGGCTCTATCTCCGTTTCCTCTTGGAAACGGAGTTTTTTCGAGCCGCCATTCCGCTGTAACGGCGGCTCTGATAGGCAATAGAAGCTGACGATCCCAGAGGAACGTCTGGCGGCGGCCAGCAGCAAACCGGAAGTCGGAGTAATCTCATATTGATAATACTGAATTTCAAATCTTTCCAGGTGAAGTCTTTGATGTAGATATTAAACTGCATGGAAGCCAGAGTGAACCCTATCAGACCCAGATCTCAGTGACCAATGCATAAAATTGGAATCTAGCATTGAGGACCCTATTCTTGGAGGAAATCTTAATTTGGTGGTCTCTGGTTCAAACGATTCATGTTCAAAAAAGTTTAGCTTGATACATGAAACTTGACAGTTGTTCAATAGCTTCATCGTTAATTGTCAACCCTTTGGGTAGTCCTGACAAGAAAACACAATCATGAATACCAACACCACCTTTATTGTAAGATTACAGTAACAAAATCTTGCAAGTCTGAAAGCATTTCTCTCCATCCATTGTCTTTAGTTTCCAAAGAACTAGGGAGGGTCCTTTCTGAAATGCTTTCTTTCAACCCATTCTTTCAGAGGTTGAGATATCTCTTATCTGACCATTGTCTCTAGGCTGTGGCTTTTTCCTTTTATTTCCTTTATTCTCATAGCCTATTACACCAATCTTCCTGAGTGCATAGTATAACACTCTATGATGATTTAGTACAAACAAGGATTTCTGCAGTACACAGCTACTTTTTCCCCAAAGTTTCCCCCAGTTTGATTTCCTAAATCAAGTCTTTCTTATTGATTATTATCAGGCCAAAGATAGCTGAACTTTTATGCCTCCATTTACTATTGGAAAGAGAAAGTTGTCAGATAAAGAATTCAACGAGGTCTCCTCAAATGATGTACAGTTAGCTCTTGATTAACAATCACTTGTTTGGGGATGGTTCAAGGTTACAATGGCGCTGAATGGGTTTTGCTTACAACCATTTCTCAAAGTTTTGACTGTCACGACACCTCTGTGGTCATGTGATTGTGATCTGAGCACTTGGCAACTGGCTTGCACATACAAAGATTGTAGTGGAACTTCATCCCTGTGGAAATAAGATAGGCTGCCACTTGGACACTTTTTGTTTGAAAGGCTTTAAAGAGACGGTTGTACCAAAGGGCCTGGGAACTGCAGAATGACATGGAGCCCCTCAAATGGTCTGATTGCTGTTGCCAGGAGGGTATGGTATTGGGGTTTTATATTTGTAAGTTGTAAACTATGAGTTGGGCAGCCATGTCTATTTTCTGAATAAATAAATAGGGTCACATGCTCACATGGTTGCCATTTGCAACATTCCCTACTGGCTTCCCATATAAAGTCAATGGGGAAGCCAGCAGAAGGTCACAAGTTCCACCTGCAAATTGCTCCCACTCCCACTGCTTTTTTTTCCTGAGGATCCCAGTTTTGGAATACAAGACCCTAATATTAACCCACTTCCACACACCCTGCCTGCACTCCATAATGCAGACATACCTGCTTGCAGCATACTGTCTTATCATCTTTGAGACCGCCTTCTGCCGCATAGCTCCCAGTGACTGTTAAGATCCCACAGAGTTGGTCTCCTCCGGCTCCCATCAGCTAAACAATGCCTTCTCTGTGGCTGCCCCAGCTCTTTGGAACCAGTTACCTCCTGAGGTCTGGACATCCCCACCCTATTGGCCTTCCGAAAAGCGGTGAAGACCTGGCTTTTCTGGCAGGCCTGGGGCTGTTGATCTCACTCTTGTGATCTGGCGAGACCCAGCCATGAATGGTGTGAATGAGTTTTTAATGTTTTTAATTTTTAAATGTTTTTTTTATAATGATTTTTTAAAATGTATTGTGAGCCGCCCTCAGTCTTTGGAGAGGGGTGGCATATAAATTGAATTAATTAAATTAAATTAAATTAAATCCAACAGCAGCCACCCACTGCCTCGCCACACTTGTGCTGCACCACAACAGCCACTGGCCTGCTTGCAAGGTGCCTGGGACTCACAATTTCCTGCTAGTTTCCCCATGACTTTGCTTGTTGGAAGCGAGCAGGAAGTCATGAGGAGATCTTTGCATAACAACTTACAATCTTTACTTAGTGGTGGCACTGAAAGTGCTGGGATTGCTGTCACTAAATGATGCATTTACGTGACCTCACACCTTACAAGCACATCCCTTAGCAATGGAAATTCAGAATATAATTACAATTTTTAAACAAGGATTGCCTGTAATTAAAATCCCCCATTACTGCTAGAGAAGGTAGACACCAATTGTGATATAAAATCCCTCAATCTTTTATTTCTAATTCTAATCATCAACCAATCATAACCACATTGTTACAGATTACCCTACTTTTTGGAATATAAGATGCACTTCCCCCCACCCCCTAAAAGAGGGTGGAAATGTTGGTGCATTTTATACACTGAATACAGCCATTTTTGGCATCCCGAAGCCCCGGGTGTCCCGTTTTTGTGAAAAACAGGCCCATTTTTTTTCAAAAATGGGGCGCTCCGAGGGTTTGGGAGGCCTGCAGAGTGCTCCTGGGGGCCGGGGAGGGCAAACCCCCCCTTTTTTTTTTTTTTGCTTACCTCTTCAAAATCTTGGTGAGTCTTATACATCGGTGTGTCTTACAGTCCGAAAAATACGTTCTCTGCTGCCATGGAATTGCTTTCCAGGGAATTTCTTTTTCTAATGGAAACACATGAAGTTTGCAATCTGAAATGTTAAAAGGTATTGTCATCACTCCTTCAAAGTTGTGGGATTCTTAGTAGTAACTATGTTTGCCAGTCAGTCTGAATTTTGTCCTTAACAGTTTAATGATTTGATCCACATAAGTTATTCACACTGTGTTCTTAAAGCTCAAGGATTCTACTGGAGGCCTCATTTTTTTAGAATGTTATACTTGTAAAGTGGACCTCTTTTATCAGGCATTCAGAGTATATCAGATGATGCTCAGATTATATCATAATTGATTACAGAGCTTTCGGACAATGCTAATCCAACATCTGCAACCAAAGTTGAAATACTAGCTAAGCAAGGTTTAAAACAAAGCAACCAGGGTGTATTAAATTAGGGGCTAGGATGTACTCTAACTTTCTTGAAAGATGGGCTGAGTTTAAGAAATACTGGGACTGAAAGTTTGAAACCAGTACAGAGACAAACAATATATTATGCATTATTTTATAAAAATTCAAAAACTGGATCTTAATCTGGAATTGACTAAAATAATAATGCCAAATACCTATTCATCAATGAGAATTTTGTGTCTAGTTACTATAGAAACAGGAAAGGAGCAAATAAAAATTCCTCATTTCTAAAAGTGATATATTAGTATCACTATCACAGGAATATTTTTATTCAGTCTCTATACAAATAGTTTTATGTCTTGTGAGAAAACATATACACCAAACATATTGATCGTTGACACACAAGTTCCACACATCAGGATATAATATTGTTCAAATGAAGTTTGGAAAACTACAGGTTCCAAGACAAATTCAGTATTTTAAAAATATGTCATGAAAGTTCTAAACAAAATTAGTGATTGCCATGAGGCCACCGGATGTTCACAAAACAGTGATTGTGGTAGATCCATAAAATATCCACTTACGAGAATACAGCTAAACTGAGTCATTCACCAAGTTGTTTCCTATACCCCAGTTTTCCTCAAGCTTTTGGGAGGCACATTGTCCATTTCCATCCAATTGTAGTTTTTTGCCTTTTAAAATGTTTATGAGAATGCCCATGGAACCCAAGTGTAAATAAGCTGAGGAAGATGACGCTAGAGCAGGGTGTCAAACTCACAGCCCACAGACCGGATGTGTCACGCACTGGCCACACCCATCCCCAGTTTAGCGAAGGAGAAAAGAGTTGTGATACATCATGTGACAATGATGCAATGACCCGTGTTTGACACCCCTGTGCTAGAGCAATTGTGGGAGGTGAAGTCAACACATTGCCAAATTTCAAAAACACTGCTGGAGGATAGCATTTTGTTTTACAGCATAGCAGCTTCTCACTTAATTATCTTAATTAAAGGACTCTATAGGAAAGTTAAGTGAGGGAATCTAATAGGCAGCAACGAAATATTCAAATGTCACTGGTTCCCAGAGGCATCAGACCTAAAAAAAATAGAATAATGTGAGCTATTGAACGACTACTGAAAACAGGAGCACAATCTTTTTTAGACATTCAAACTAATGAATCTGTTTCTGTGGTGGGAAAAACCATATGCACATATCTGATGTAGGTGGTAGAATTCTCCTTATCCTTCACAGTTGACTACATGCCCACTAATATAACCCATAGCACTTGGGGGAATCTCCTAAAACACATAGGAAGAGATTGAGAAAATACAGTGGAAAAAATAAACAGGGAGTGTGGTTGCTGAAGTCTTCTCATGCAAGAGTTGAATTAACCAAAGCCCAACCTCTACAATTTTTAAGTCAATAAAGAGGCAGAGTCATCAAATTATTTTATTATCTGACCACTGAAGCTTGGAACTTCTGTTCAATATCCACAAAGGAACATTGTCTTCAGTTCACTGAAAGAACAAAATGGCACCAGATAACCAGTAAAGATTGAAAATAAATATTTGTTATATGTAACATGACTATGATTTTCACTGTCATTTTCCTATAATATGCAAATTATAATTAATATGGCTAACTCAATTCTATTTTTAACAGAAGAGCAAGGGGGAGATAGAAAATTCAACAGTCATGTAGAAATTTCTGAGGCAACAGTTTTATTAGAGACTTTTACTGTTTTTATTTTATGTACACACTATTCTCTTTTATAAAAGCAAAAAATATACTGTGGTTTTCTGAAATCTTACTTCTAAAAGAATCATGAAGTTTACACATTAGTCTTACTCCATGTATTAGAGCACTCTAGTTTGGAAAATTCGCAGCCATACTATCACCATACTGTATTCAATCAAACATGACCACATCTCCCTTTACAATTTCTCATTTTTTGTAAGACACTTGGAAAGGAAGAATGAGAACAGAATATTCAGTCTCATAAATCTGCGTGCACAAATGTAGAATTCTTAAATACAACTGACATTCTGGTATGACTAGATTGCCATCCATTCATATTTGGAAAATATAAGCATCATTTTGAAAAATCATCATTCTTTCCACACTGCATCATCATCATCATCATCATCATCATCATCATCATCATATCATTATTGGCATAGAATATCATTGTCATTGTCATATAGTAAGTAATTGATTCTTGAAAAAAATCAATATTTCAGAATTCTGTATAATGCATCTTTACATGCATATTTAAATATCAATTTTTGAGACCATTTTATAAATGCAAGATTAATACATATTTACGTATCAATTCTGAGACCCTTTTTAAAATAGGAGATAGATTAAAAAATGGAGAATGTTAATACAAATCTGAAAGAAAAAGAATTGTCAATCTATAAAAAAACAAAACAAAAGTAACTAAGGATGACTGAACACTTGTTCATTGGCTTGAAGACTATAATTACTTGGATCTAGTTAACATTATCAACTAATTTGCTGCACATAAAGGCTTTTATGGAACATTTTTGATCCAGGCTTCCAACCTGTATTACTATAATGTATTTTGCTATCAATTACTTGTGGAAGGCTACAGGGATATTTTGTGGAAGTTGTAGATAAAAGTGGCCTTTGAAAATTTTGCTTGGAAGTAAGTTCTATTAGCCAATAGAATGAATCACACAAAACATTAGCGTAATTAATGAGCTTTGGAAGATAAATGGAAAGTGCTTCAATATGCTGAAAAAGCTATTGGATACTTTTGGAAGACAGGAACATATAACAAGATATGGACCTATTTCTTTTCTAATGAATTCTAAAGACATTAAGCTTTGAAAAAAAACATGCAAAGGTTTTTCAAGCATAATAAATATTTTGAAGCAAACTAGTCCCTTAATTTCTTTTAGCACTGTACCAAGACAAAACTATAATAGCCACAGAGACACATAAGTTCAGAGACACATAAGGTTTGAAACTTTTCAGTGGAATCCAGAAAATGTAAATTTTCCAGAGGTACTATGAATCTTTAACTAACAAAGAGGACTAGAGATGACATGATAGCAGTATTCCAATATTTGAGAAGCTGACAATGAAAACAATTAATCAGTGGAATAGCTTGCAGCAACCCCAGAAGTTGTAGCTGCCCTGCCACTGGAGATTTTAAAGAAGAGATTGGACAGCCATTTGTCTGGAATAGACTGTGGTCTCCTGCTTCAGCAAGGAGTTCCACTTGATGATTTCCAAGTTCCCTTCCCTTCTCTATTCTATATTCTTTAGTTAGGATTTAGTTACAACCAAAATCGAGTCACTGTGATATAATGTTAATCAAATCAAGTCATCAATAATTAAGGGCTTTGAAGGGATTGAGAGCTTAAATATAGTTTTAGAAATCACTTATTTATATTCTATCCCTATGAATTCTCCTGTATCCAATAAATTCTGTTCTGTCAAATACTTGGGCTGCAATTCTACATCTTTTAAAATCAGCTTCTGGTTGCATCTGAATTCTTATGTTCAGATGCAGAACTATAATGCTATTCTTTTATATTGAGGCATATAGAACTACATTTATCTGTATTGCAAACCTGTTGTGTTTTATATATTTTGCAGAGATATTGACCTCATAACAGACTGAACAATTTTGCAGTGACTTCATTTTGGTGGAAGCATTCTTTCAAGATATTTTTATTGGGCTAAATGTATTTATTGCACCCAAACATTGTGATATTCAGACTGAGAAGAGTTTCACAGTTCTTCAGTAGTTCTGACCCTGGAAGCCAAGGCTGAAGTGATTCAAGCATGGAAGGAGTGGGGGTGTCATGGAAGGAGGGAGTGGGGTAGAGAGTTGTTGATATTGCTCAAAGCATTATAAGAAAAGAAACGAACAGCTCAAACAAGCCATCAACATTTGCAAGTCGCTGCGAATCTTCAAGTTGTGAAAATAAGAGGGGGTAGGATGACTGCTCAGCCCTCAAGAGAGCTTGGAAAAGAGCCCTAATGCCTTTACAGGGAGAATTACTTTAACAAAACCACTGTAGCTCTGAAGAATGCTTCACACAGACATGTTCATGCTGTATTTTTCTGTGAGCCCCCTTGGCCAGAGTTTATTGTTAGTGAAGCAGCAATTTTTGCCTAATGGCAGAACCACTTGGTTACTCTTTTGAATAAAATTTGAATATGATTGACTCAGATTTCATGTCTAAAACCATAACTGTGCACAATAACTGATTTAGCTTCTTCTCCCGTTGGCATTGATTTTATACTGAGAACCATTCTAACACCCAAGTATCTGTGGCTGCTTCATATTTACTCACAACAGATTACTTGCAGGCAACCCTGTTTAGTTCTTTGATTCAAAACACGGTGGTTGTCTCCATTACTTTTTAATTCAGTGTATATATCACTGTTCTTCAAGCTGATATCTTCTAGATGTGCTGTACCTCCAAGATCCTGTAACATTAGAGAAACCATGGAGAAAAGCAGTTTAGGGATGTCTGAATCATTACGGTGAATTCTAATTTTGGAGCTCAATTTTAAATGAAAAGTTGGAAACAGAAATGGATTGAGTGGATCAATTCACTAAACTGCTAAAGGTAACTGATATATGACATGTGTATATTTAGTAATTTATAAAAAATGAAAAAGAATATAGAGTTCTGTTAACGTTTTGATGACTTTAGTCAGAATCATATTCTGCCTAAACCACAGAGCACCTGCCATTTTAACATACCCTCAGAATAGGTAGGTGTAGGAACTATTGGACAAATAATCTATATAAATAAAAATGTAAATGTCCGTTTGTACATAACTGCACATTTCCGAAAGTTCTTCACCGATTGCTTTCAAATTTTGACACAACGTTGCATTCGACTATGGGCGTGTTTTTATATACCTATATTATATACATGTCACACCTGTGACAAGTAAAAACATGAAAAAAATTGGGAAACATTGAAAGACATTGACAAACATTGAAAAATATTGAAAAACAGCGCCATCTGCTGGACGTAAAACCAACATGGCAGCATCCCAGCCCTGATTATGCTCAACAGATTTCTGCTCCTTATATTTAGACTCTCCATATTGCTTCAAGAAACTGTGCATTTGGAAGGCAGAGACGCCCGAGGGCCATATCCTGCCACCAGGCTCAGCAGGCAGGCAGCCAACTCCCCGCTGGGAAGCCCTCACAGCCGGCGCTTCTAGGGCTGGATGGGGCCCGCCTGAGCCTGGCTCTGATCTCCCCCTCCCCCGGCTGCCCCACGAACTAGCCTTGCCTGCCGCTGCTGCCCATCCCCCTCGCCAGCCGCTCTTGGGGCTCCCTCCAAAGAACACCTGGCAATGAGGCTGCCTGGGTCCGCCAAGCAGAAACCCTCCGTCCCTCGCCTGGCCCAAATCACACCTGTCCCAGCGCTACCACAGGCTCCGAGGTCAGAAAGACCAGCCACTAACCGGCGCTATGCGAATCAGGTCGGTGAGCAGGAGATAGAGGCAACTGGAGCCTCAGGGTTGCCTTTGACTAGTGCCACCTTTGATTCCCAGGTGGGCACTCTAGCAGTTCACAGAGCCTACATGAAAATGTTGGCCTCTGACAGAAAAGGGTCTCCGGGAAGGCTTTAGGGGTGGAAACGGCCAGGAGGGAGCATGGCCGGCCCTTCTTTGTTTTGCCTGGAAGAGCGGGGGGGGTTAATCATTCCCCTGCCCTTGGCAGGCGGGGGAGGAGAACTGCGCAGCAGGGGTCAAGTGGGGTGTGCGTAGCTCCTGGCTTTGCCACTTTCTTCCTTCGGGCAGGAAGCCCCAAACCAGCCTCTAACCTCCGCCACACCCCCTCCCTCCCTCACTTCCCTTCCCTTCCCTGCTATGCGTCTGCCAGTTGAGCCCCCAGAGAACATCTGTGTAGGGAGGATGGTGCCCCCCCCCGAGTTTCTGCTGTGGTGCGGAGAGCTGCGAAGGCCTGGCCTGAAAAGGTAAGGGTGATGGCGGGGGATGCAGAGGGCCATATCCTGCCACCAGGCTCGGCAGCAGACAGCCAGAGACAGAGATAAACAGAGAGGAAGGGAGAGAGAGACATAGAGAAATACAGAGAGAAGGAGGGGGAGAGAGAGAGACACACAAACAGAGATACAGAGAGAGAGGGTGGAAGAGAGAGAGACAGAGAGAGAGACAGAGAGACGGGGAGAGAGAGAGAGAGACATAGAGAGATACAGGGAAGAGAGAGAGACATAGAGAGATACAGAGGGGGGAGAGAGAGAGAGACATAGAGAGATATAAAGAGAGAGGGGGAGACAGAGAAGGAGGATTTTGTGATTCCCATTGTTTTTTAGCAACTGGTTCTCTGCCCTAATCACCAGCTGGGTAGGCGTGGCTCGGGGGCTGTCATGAGACTGATGAAAGTGAGTGACGTTGAGTTGGCCATGCCCACCAAATGTTTATGGAGAGTTTGGAAGTTCAGCCTCGCTCTTTTAGCCCAGTAGAAGCACCAGACTGGGCCACAGCAACGCATGGCCGGGTACAGCTAGTGTCAAATAAAAAAACAAATGTAGCAAAAAGTATATGTATTATAATGTAACTATAAAACTGAAAACTCACAAGCTAAAACTGTGAAGCATGCAATGGTAGGACTGAACTAGATTTCTTATTCTCGGCCAAGACAACTCCATCATCAAGAAACTATGGGGGGGGGGAATAAAGTCATGACTCACCGAAATTCAACAGTCACATCATGCTTCTTCCAATAGTATAGCAATGTGTGACTAATTTCTGACTAATCATTTTTTCTGTCTCCCAGGAGACGGTAAGTTTCCAGGGTTTGGTAGCTACTCAATTTGAATTTAACTGAGCAGCTGTAATAGGAGGGGAAAGTCCCATAAAAATGACTGGGTCAGATAAAGGAAGATGGGTGGCAACCATTTTGATTCTTAGGATCTTTCAAAGCTTTCAGAGCTTATATTTCATGAGTGGTTATTTCAGTTTCAGCGGTTTAAATCCTTAACACTTTTTAGCTCCTCCTCTGTTCATACTAAGAAAGGTTAAAAAAAGTCAAGAATGTGTTTTCTAAATGTTAAAGATACAAACAAAATCAGCCAATGAAAACATATGTTTTTCAAACCCAGGTAGCTATGTCAAAAATGGCAAAAGAAAAAAAAAAGCAATGACCAATAACATATTTTTAAAAAATCCAAACTGATTAAAAAAAAACAACTTTAGGTGTCATCCACACTTGGATCTTATAAAACAATATATATGCTACTGAATCCCTTTGATTTAGAGAAAACTAACTTGATCATTATTTCATCCAATAAAAATAAGAAGAAAAACATTGCTAATGTATCAGGATAGTTAAAACCTTCATCGAATCTAAACATGAATACAATCAATCATTTGTTTTGGCAGTTTTCCCTATTCTGCCGCTGTCTACTATGTTGGCTGCTAAATGCTATTTATTTAATTCCATTAACAGACATAGCTCAATAGAACTTTAACTGGCTGATTTTCATATTGACAGTTGCAAAACAAAATGGCAGCTCAGAGCTGAAACTCCGAGGCTAGGAGGGAGATGTTTCGACATTTTCAAGAGTGTGGGGGTCAATTAACCATCCACAGACCCCCCTCCCAGCAAGCTGAGGTATTTTCGGCTCAATAGAGCTGTGGATGGAGCCCAAGGATAAAACCCGAGCCGAGCCTGAAGATCAGCTGTTTGTCAGTAAAAAGACTGAGGGCAGTGCAGAGGATGTCAACATCAAAGCCTGGCTGTCACGACCGGGTCAACCACTGAGTCTAATACAGCTGATGAAATGGTTGGCGAGACGGTGGCAACAGCGACTCCAGATAGGGTGTTGATAATGATGCCTGGGCTAATAGGCGCTGCATGTAGCAACACGGCGACGATGATGTCTACAGCAAGGGGGGTTACCACAATGGCGAGGGGAATGGCGCTAATGGCAGCAACGGCGATGGCAACACCAGGAGGCTGCAAGGAAGCCCTCGTTGTTAATAGAGGAGAGGGCAATGCTGCAAAGGCTATAAATGTTAGGATCCCTTCAACCTCTAGGGATCTGTTGCACTCCTCTTTCTTGAAACTCTGAGGACTTATTAAACTAATTGAACTAAGTAGCCTGAGCAAGGTGATGGATAGGGACTGAGGATTACAAACTGGAGATGATGACTTACTCTCCCCCTCAACTGTCCCTCTTTCCTTTATCAGATCTAGGTCTATTACGACCACTCAGCGTTAACTTGCAATCTTAGATCGATCTGCAGCTTTATTTACCACCTATTCCCCAAGATTACCCTGATTATTTAACCCTAAGTACTTTGTCCAGTGGCTCTGCCTTACTTTTTTGATCTAATCCTCGGCCATTGCTGGTACCAGGACTGGAGGAGATACAGACATTGAGAGTCTTGAATTATGGGGAGATAGACCACCTTCTCTTTGTTTGTTTCAAATGGTTTGGTCGCTGTGAGAGGACGACCCTTTGAGACCTCTACCTCCACCTCCTTTGGATGGACTTACTACAACCACAAGACTTCCCATCGTCGTGAGAGGGCAATGATGTTCCGATGTATTGACATTTGTAACATACTGGTCTTCCTTTAACATCTATTTCCTCCCTTATTTTAAATTACCTGTCTTAACCATCTCTAACACTCTTAGAAGAAAATGATCCTTCATCTCCTTCAACTCGCTCCTATCTTTGATGTATTCAATTGCGGAGCTCCTTGCACTGCGAGATTCCCCCCTCTCGCATGTCTGGCCCTCTCAGTTATCAAAGGCCGCCCTTGAGGACGGGTTTTGGAGCCCCGAGAGGTGGTTTGCAAAAAACCGACGGCTTTGGGGTTTTTTAGATAAATCTTTAAGTTCTATTTTAAGGGGTTCTGGGAGGGATTGTGGGAATGGATCTGGGGGGATCCATAAATCCACTGAAAGGGGTAATGGGTCTGATGATCACGGTGGGGAGGATGGGGACAGAAATCTGACAAGGATGCAGGGGGATGAAGCGATGGGCATTAGTATAGTAAGTGGGAGGGGCAGATATGACGGCTGCAGGGGGCCATATTATGTTTCGGGAGTGCACACTCGATGTTTACGAGCGATTGCCCACTCCGACCCCCAAAGCACTGCTCATTTCCCGGATTGTTCAGAGTCTCAGACCCTGGGTCTACGGCTGATGCTATGTAATGCCAGGTCAGTGGTAAATAAAGCCCCCCTCATTCATGATCTTATTTCAGAGCGGGGTGCTGACCTGGCAGGGATTACGGAGACCTGGTTAGGCCAGGAGGGAGGAGTTCCCCTTGTGGAAATGTGCCCGCCAGGTTTCCGTGCATTCCATCAGCCAAGGACTAAGGGAAGGGGTGGGGGAGTGGCAGCAATCATTAGAGAAAGTCTTTGCCCGAGGGAGGCCACTGTTCCTCAGATAGCCAGATGTGAGTCCCTCCTTGTGAAGTGGGGTCAGGGGATTCAGATGGGCCTACTGATTGCGTACCTGGCTCCCTGCCACGTAACAGCAGTCCTACCTGAGCTGCTCGACATTATAGCCGGGGTGGCGGTGGAAACTCCCAGACTTATTGTTATGGGGGATTTTAACCTGCCATCCGCTGGTGAGATGTCGGAGACGGCTTGGGAGTTCATGGCTTCCATGACGGCCATGGACCTGACCCAGGTAGTTCAAGGCCCCACCCACTTGGGGAATCACACTCTGGATTGATTTTTGTCTCTGATCAGTGGCTGAATGATCTAAGAATAGGGGATATAGACATCAAGCCCTTGTCATGGTCTGATCATTCTCTCCTTCACATGGACTTTCAAGTCACTTCCACCCACCGCAGGAAGACGGAACCAACCAAATGGTTCCATCCCAGGCACCTGATGGACCCCGAAAGGTTCCTGATGGAGCTTGGGCCATTTCCTGAGACTCTGGCTCACGATTCGACTGAGGACCTGGTGGTCACCTGGGACAGGGCGGCTACTGCGGCCTTGGACCGCGTCGTGCCTTTGCGGCCTCTGACCCGATGCCGATCTCGTCTAGCTCCTTGGTTTTCCGAGGAGCTGAGAGAGATGAAGCGTCGGAAAAGACACCTGGAGAGCGATTGGAGGACAAGCCGATCTGAATCTGACCGAACACAGGTGAGATCTTATATTAAGACCTACCTAGTGGTGATAAGAGCGGCGAAGTCTAGCTACTTCTCCGCTCTTATTGCATCTGCAGAGAACCGCCCAGCTGCGCTGTTTAGGGTGACCCGCTCCCTACTTCAGGTGGGGGTACAGGAAGATCCCTTAAAAGGTCGAGCTGAGGATTTTGTACAATTCCTGCATGATAAAGTTGCTCAGATTCGGGAAGGCCTGGACTCCGATTGGGTAGATCCAGGGGAGGAGACAGGGGCAGGTCTTGAGAGCGTTATCTGGGAAGAGTTTGACTCTGTGACTCCTGAGGACGTGGACAGGATTCTGGGCAAGCTTAACGCTTCCACATGTTTATTGGACCCATGTCCCTCCTGGTTGGTACTGGCCTCCCGGGAGGTTACACGAGGCTGGCTCCAGGGGATTATAAATGCTTCTCTGAGTGAGGGTGTCTTTCCCGTTGCCTTGAAAGAGGCAGTTGTGAAGCCCCTCCTCAAGAAGCCTTCCCTGGACCCGGCTATATTATCAAATTATCGTCCAGTCTCCAATCTTCGCTTTGTTGCAAAGGTTGTTGAGAGTGTGGTGGCGCGACAACTACCCCGATACCTGGATGAAGTTGTCTATCTGGATCCATTCCAGTCGGGCTTCAGGTCACGATACAGCACGGAAACAGCATTGGTCGCGTTGGTGGATGATCTCTGGAGGTCTCGGGACAGAGGTTGCTCCTCTATCCTGGTCCTATTAGATCTCTCAGCGGCTTTTGATACCATCGACCATGGTATCTTACTGCACCGGCTGGAGGGGTTAGGAATAGGGGGCACCGTGCTTCAGTGGTTTTCCTCCTTCCTCTCTGACCATTCGCAGTTTGTGTTGGCAGGGGGGCAGAGGTCGACCTCAAGGCACCTTATTTGTGGGGTGCCGCAAGGGTCAGTCCTCTCACCCCTTCTGTTCAACATTTATGTAAAACCGCTAGGCGAGATCATCCGTGGTTTTGGGGTGAGTGTTCATCAGTATGCTGATGACACACAGCTATACATCTCCACCCCAGACCACCCCAATGATGCCCTTGCTGTGATGTCCCGTTGCCTGGAGGCCGTGCGGATCTGGATGGGGAGAAACAAGCTCAGACTCAACCCCTCCAAGACCGAGTGGCTGTGGCTTCCGGCATCCCGGTATAGTCAGCTGGTACCATCACTGACAATAGGGGATGAGATCTTGCTCCCCACAGAGAGGGCCCACAACTTGGGTGTCCTCCTGGATTCACGGCTATCTTTAGAAGATCATTTGACGGCCGTGGACAGGGATGCCTTTTATCAGGTTCGCCTGATCCGCCAGTTGCGTCCCTTTCTGGATCGGGACGCCTTGCGCACGGTCACTCATGCCCTAGTTACCTCCCGTATGGACTACTGTAATGTTCTCTACATGGGGCTCCCCTTGAAAAGCACCCGGAGGCTCCAACTGGTCCAGAATGTAGCCGCACGGGTGATTATGGGCGCAGCTCGTTACGCCCATGTAACACCTCTCCTACGCGAGCTGCACTGGCTCCCGGTGGTCTTCCGGGTGCGATTCAAGGTGTTAGTTATCACCTTTAAAGCGCTCCATGGCTTAGGACCTGGGTACCTACGAGACCGTCTTTTGCCACCAATAGCCTCCCACCGACCAGTTCGTTCTCACAGGGAGGGACTACTCAGGGTGCCATCAGTCAAATTATGCCGACTGGCGACTCCCAGGGGGAGGGCCTTCTCTGTGAGGGCTCCAACCCTTTGGAATGAACTGCCCCTGGAGATATGGAATATCCCTGATCTCCATGCTTTCCGCCGTGCCCTCAAGACCCTGATGTTTCAACAGGCGGGGCTAAACATATGAACATGTGAATGATTTTTTTTTTAATGTTATTTAATTCTGGGTTTTATTTAATTGACCAAACTAAGTAATAATTTTAATTAGCAATTTTATGATGTTTGTGTGTCTATATTTTTCTTGACTGTACACCGCCTTGAGTCCTACGGGAGAAAGGCGGTATAGAAATATAATAAATAAATAAATAAATAAATAAATAAATAAATAAATAAATAAATATGCTAATTGGACATTTATAGAGAAGCATATTTTCCCCTTCCACAGACTACAAAAATGTTCCCTTTCAACTAAATTCTAATATAGCCTTAGATGTGTGGAATTATGGAAATTGTATGGGAGCAGTTTGGTCTGGTCTAGTGTTTAAAGCTTCGCTGGCTGAGGAACTCTGGGAGTTGAAGTCCACAAGTATTTAAAGTTGCCAAGGTTGGAGACCCCTGATTTAAAAGACTGGTCTGGAAACTAGGAGACTGTGAGTGCTAGTGGACAATAAATTATAATAATAAATATTATAACAATAATAATAGACAAATAATATACAGTGTTTTTAAGTTGCAGGCCACCTATTATGGAATAATCTCCTTTTGAAAATGAGCCTAGTGCAGTGGCGGTATTCAGCTGGTTCTATCCAGTTTGGGCAAACCGGTAGCAGTGGCTATGGGAGGCTCCGCCCACCCACCCGGACATCATCACATCCTGTTATTGACCCTCTGCGCATGCACAGAATGCTCTGTGCATGTGCAGAGATGGTGCATGCGAGCGAAGTGAGTGAATACCATCCCTGGCCTACTGCCCTCATTGTTGACATTCTAGAATGTGAAAAAGTCAGCACTTTTGTAGAGGGCTTTGGGAAATGAATGATCACAATTAGGTACATGGCATTGTGGCAGATTTCTGTTTTTACTTTAGGGTTTTCTGTGGTTTAGGCTTTTATGATATAAACAGATAATAGTCATTTTCTGAATCTGAAGATATGCAGTTATAAACAATCAATCAATCAATCAATCTAGATCTTCATCTGAATTCCAACATAATCATTTGGCCATTTATTCAGATGCAATGATGAGGAAATTGTTTTTATAAGTATCTTCTTAAATATACATTCATTCAGAACTTTATTGGACTTTTAAGACTATTAACTACATTTGCATTTTTTTATAAACCAACTGTCACTTTCTATTTATGATATTGATATTGGGATACATAGATATCTGTGAGAGAAAGAGAGAGGGAGAAAAAGAGAGAGAGAGAGAGAACACGCAAGCAATCCCATTTAATTCTACCAACTTTTATGATGGCCCTAATGCCTATCCAGAGAGTTTATTTCAGTTGTCTAGCAAGAAATTCTAACCACAGAAGCTTCGCAGAAGAGGTGAGTCCTGCTATCCTTTCAAGTCCATAATTGGATAATGTTGACATTCATTTCATGTCCCTTGCATGTGCATGTTAACTTTGCCTTCAGAAATTTCCAGGGGCAGACAGTATTTTCTGCAGAAAACATTTGCATGCATGACTAAAATATGAAAAATTTTAGTCATCAGCAATGATTTAAGAATAGAAAAATAAAATATCATTTATTTTGGGAAAATTACAAATAGAGGAAGCCACTTTTTTTTTTTTTTTTTTGCCCAGCAATATCCTTCTCATCTCTCACCCTTTCTGTGTGTGGCATTGCTAGCATCAAACCAAATAAAGTTTGGTTTAATTCAGTTCACAAATGTATTAATTTTATAACATTTATTTCTAAATTTAACAAAAATACTGTGATTTTTGCAGCGTTTTTTTAAATAAAAAACTTACAATCTTCTTGTCTTCTCTTTGCTGTTTATCTGTTTTGTGCTTCCACCAGGCAGTTTCCTCTGTATCACATCCTGTAGGGAAATAATGACCTTGTTTCCAAAAATTCAAAACAATCCTTTAAGTTTAAAATTTCAGGTCACTTTTACATCACCCCTTGTTTAAGGGTCACTTACAATGAATAGGACTACGCATACTATTTTCTGTTCGCTGTGATTATCCCTAAAAGACCACAATTATGAATGTATGTAAATCTTGCTTTCTTGCCCTATAGTTTAGATCAACTACTATATTCTGGAGCTTTTAAAATGCCATTTCAAACAGAATTTAAACTAGCAAGGCCTGCTTTCATCATGATTTAAGCCTGAATAACCACCACTTAAATTACTACCTGCTGATGCTAATATTACATAGCAAATGAACCACTATGACTTACCTGGATGAAATGTGCTATGAAAGTCACGCAAAGATGTAAAAACATATTTCCAACAGATAAATGGAGTAATCGGGTATCTTGAGGAAAGTCGGTTAATTTTTTCCCCATTAAAAAGAAATATAAAATTTTCAGCACCCAGTTGGGGCAATGGGCACCTTTCGTGGAGGAGATGAAATAAACCTTTGTAAATAATTGGGAGTTATAACAGACATGGTTTTATGTGTATATGAAAGAAGAGAACATATAAAGAGAGCTAAATATGCTATTATGGCTGCCTTGCAAAATGTATTTTGTGTTTTTAGAACACACACATAAACATACACACATATATTAATTGATGGTTGAATAACACAGTTACTAGAAAACTATGAGAAATCAGAAGATTTGGAATGGTTTAGAGATAATTCCTGACCTATAGTGAACAGAATTTGGGGAAAGAATTAGGGTTTCTCCTTAAAAATAACTTTTACATTTCTAATTATTATCCCATCTCTCTGCTCTCTTTCCAAATAAAAGAATTATCTGGGCTCATATGTACTTAGATAACTCTTAACCAATTTCTGTTTCCAAATGTTCCAAATATTAACTTTTGACTTCTTTAGAAATAGAATTCATAGTTATAAGCATGGCCTAAATTCCAACATACAGTATTGACAGAAAAGACTAATTGAAATATGATTCTAAATTTGTTTATTTGTCTGTCTATCTATCTATCTATCTATCTATCTATCTATCTATCTATCTATCATCTATCTATACATTTTACAGTTACAGTTTTACCATTTACAGTTATATATTCAGTTAAAACATTAAAAAGTTAAAACCAGACATTAAAACCAAGGAGGGTGGGAATGGAGTTGGGGGGGTAGGTGTGATTGTTATTACTCAATCAACCTCCTCCATTGTGCTGATTTCCCACTGGGACCCCAAGCTGATTGGGGGCCAACCTCACATGGGGGTGGGGGCAAGATGTTCCAGAGTGCAGGAAACAGCAGATTTCCCTAAAGCAAAAAATCTCAGTAGATTAACTGGATTTCTGCTTTAGGGAATTTAGACTCTCAAGAGTTGGTTTAAGGCAAGCTCTCTTTCAATTCCATTATGTTTGATGGTCTATTTCATATCATCTAAATCTGTTCTTATCAAACGTTAGCATTATCTGCTAACTAGATTATTATTACCTGCTCCAGTATTCTTATCTTTTTTGGATTTTGTTATCATTGTTTATTACATTTACTAGCCTGCTTTCATTTTTGTTCCTCATGAAGCTCTAGGAACCCACTAGAAACAAACCTGTTTAATTTCAAAAGAGGAATCTAAATTTAGCACTAGAAAGGCAATTGATATTTTTTGTAAAATTAAGGTTTTTTTATTGAGAGCCAGTAGAACTCAAATATATATTTATACAGATTAGTCATTATTTAAAAGTTTAGAATGATACATTTCAGGATGAAATCCAGTCATATGTGTTTCCTTCTTTATGTAGGCTTCCCTATACCGTACTAGCTTCTTATTATTTTTTATTTGCCAGTTAATGATATTAAATAGTCTAATGCTAAACTGATGCAATTTAAAAAATAAATTGAAATAACCAAATAGGATAATTCCCCCAAATGTAAAACAATATATTTATGCTCCTTCAAAAATAAATAAGTATATTAACTTATTTTTAAAGTATAAAAAAATACCGATCTAATGTCTAAATGTCTACTTTACTACTGTATTATAGGCTAAAGAGATGCAAATTTGTTACTAAAGGAGTCTGGGATGTTGGAGGGAAATTTAATATATATTTTAAAATGTAAAGCCAATAGGAAATAATTTCAAATAACATTTCTCATTTTCCCCACGTTTTCCTGTGCATTTCATGACTTGTAGGAATCATGTTGCTTTGTAAAATGAAAAGTAATTATCCTATGCCATGTAGGCTTCAATTTCTCATCACTATGCCCTTTTTGTCTCTTTTATAGGATGACCTTTTTGTGAAAGGGAAGACATAACAAATTTTTAAAAATGAACAAAATAAAAATATATATTTAACTTTTAAGGAACACATGAAAAGAATAATGACATGTTATTATGTTGTCTGAGTCAGAGCACCCATAATCTATTAAAGACATTACTGGTCAATATAGTAATAATTAGAGACTCATTCATTATGGCATGAAAAGTTAGTATCATTCTCATTGGAGCAAAGTCATGCAGTTAAACATCTTGAAATTGGAAAAGAGTAGCCCAGAATTACTGAAAACGTAGTGCTTCCAAGCATCAAACTATGCTCATTGAAGTATATTTGCTGTCATAATAAAAATCTGGTGTTTCATAATAAGCACTCTTGAATGAACTTGGTCAAAAGCAGAAGACTGGCGATGATACTGCATTCTTTATTGGTTGATGGTTTACATGGGGATCTCCTGGCATTTTTATCCCAACAACAATAATCCCAGGATGTAGTTGAGGCAGAGAAAAGCTGAGGCTTAATGTCACCCAAAGTTCCACAGCTAAGAGTTGGCTTAAACTTTGGGGCTTCCCAGTCCTTGTTTTACACCATAGCAAGGATACTGCATTATCTATGAAAAACAAGATAGTTCAAACATTTTGTTTCAGTGAAAGATACCCTTCTTTGCTGAAAAAAAGCATTAATAATTATAAAACTCCCTCTGGAATTGAGGTGTTATTCTATTTAATGCAACCATTACTAAATATGCATGCACTGGATATCTGCTTTGCAAATAAGGAGAAAATATAACTGGTAGTATTTCTAAATAAAAAGCTATAATCTGACTGAAGTATTTGCCAATCATTTGCTTTAAATCAAATATAGAGCAGGCTCCTTTCAGGGTGCGATAGCCTAGGAACAGTATTAAAAATAATCAATAGCACATCTAAAGCAGCATTATTATTTTTTCATGTTAAAACTGTAAATTGTTTCTACTTAACAAGCAAATATATACCCCATCACTGGTCTCTAGGTCACAAAAGAGGGTTACCCTGTCACCGTCACTGATTTCTGAAAAATGTGACATGTATTTAGTTGTCAGCTCCTATCAGCAGCATTCACAAATCAACATTGCAGCAAAGCACACCATTTTGTGCTCTTTTTGAAGATAATTAGAGTTCCCTTTTGTTGCAAATAAGATGTAAAACAGCTATAACTGCTGGGGAATGTGATTAAAGTAACCTCTATAGAACCCCATTATTTTAGACAGATTCCTTCAGATGCATAATTTCCCCATTTTAAGAAAACATAATGCATGCATATAAAATTCAAATTGTCGAGACACCTTGAACAAAAATTAGTTTCTCTATTAAGGCATTCTTAGTAGCTGGTTAACATGTAAAACTCTTAAAGTGTATTTTAAAATAATCATGAAATAATAGTGCATGTCACTGAAGGTAAACATTTAGCAGAGTTTTTGCTCAGAAAAGGGTATATCAAAGTTTTACTTAAATAAGTTCTACGGAGAAATATATGAACATACACCAAAGATAAATAATCGTTTGGAATAGAACAGCTCCATATCTTATACAAGAACTTTTTACACAAACACATTGAGTTTTTTTGTGGGGAACTATTCAGTAATAACTGAATTCTTTTAAATTCCTGCAATTTTCTCCAGATTGCACTTACAAATGGTCAGCTTTGGGACAAGGGCCAGACCAGCTCTAAACCCCTTTTAGCTGTTTTCTAATTCCCTTTAAAATTTGAGTTAGACTTGAACAAATATTTTTGAATCAGTATACCTTTATAAGAAATCTTATAATTGGGATAGTATTAAATGATATCAAGGAAATTGGACTGTGCTACAAAATATATGGCTCACATATCCTTGGGAAGACCATGGTTTCCTATCTCTGGCCCATATTATTACTTTAGTTATTTTGCTCTGTGTAGGTATTTGTGACTGTATCTGTATGACAGTTTGGTGTAGTGGCTTAAGGTACCATGCTATGAACAGAGAGACTATAATTTCTAGTCCTGCCTTATGTACAAAGCCAACTGGGTGACCTTGGGCCAGTCATTTTTCTCTGAGCCCTAGAAACTTACTTGAAGGCTCTGCACACACACAAAAGCATACATTCCAGACATACAGATCTATACATACACACACATACATTGATCCAGACTCTTGTTGTTTTGTCTATGTGAGTATAAATATTTTGTAGCCAAAATTATGACATCCTACCACAAATAATATTCATGATATTGCTACTATATTTGCCCTCCCCGCCAAAAAATCAATGAAGCTTATTGATGGCAGCAATGAATAATTGAAATATTTCAGCTTTTTGCTAACAAGCATCTAGAATTTTGCTACACAACTATAGTAGCCCTAATTCTTGAGGATGAAGGTATGCCCAGAGATCTGGAAAGTCTTTTGTTGTTGATGTGAGTTACTGTGTATCTACATCCTTCAATTTCAATGACGAGAAACAATTAAGAAGCATGTGTCTTCTATATTAAGGAATTCAAATAGAAGATGCATCATGTATTTGATATGATTTGGGGAAATAATCTTGAAGGGTTGATATATTACAACACAATTGCTCATCTAGTGACCATTATTTTTATCAAACAGGCCTAAAATAAAATTCTTACTCTACTCCATGGGGTGTATCTGTATCAACAGGAAATGTTATTAAAGAAGCTTACAAATGAATAATCATGCCCAACAACTCACAGCAGCAATCTCAGCAGGATTGTGTAAGAAACGAGGAAAGTTTTGAAGCCGTGGACTGATTAGGGTGAGCTTGATTCTCTGTCAGGAGAATGTATTGTGCAGTAATCCCTCGGGAGGCAGAATTTTCACCTGAAAAGAAACAGCATTATGAACAGTACCAAGTGTGGCTTGCAGGACACTGGTCTTATTAAGAACTAATGCTAATTTTCACACCATCTCCTGCTGAACTGGAAGTCAGTTTACCACTGGGTTTGTTAATTTACACAGGACACCATTATCTTTGGTTGGTCTTAATGTTTCTGAGTAGAGGTCATTAACTGCTGGGTTCATTATTATCCAGCATGAATTACATATAGTATCACAGAAATACAGTTTTTCATACTCTTCATTTCTCCATATGTGTTTCTTTAAAGATGATATTTAATTTTTGTCACTTCTGTTCACACAGAGTCAGGTCTAGGATATGATTTTTTTCTTGCCCTGTCTGTTTTAAAAGAAGTAATATAATTATAAATAGAGGGTAATAATTCTGAACTCCATGCATAAGAATTGAAATATGTGATTAGATTAATATACTGCCTTTGAAAATAAAAAATATATTGTAGAGTTGCTCAAATTTCTCTGTGTCATCCCCTGCCCTCCCCCGCCCCCCGCCACTTGCCAAGCTTGTAATGGAGGTTGTTTGTTCCAAAGTTGAGCAAGGAATAGGGAGGAAATATGCTAGATATAGAAGTTGGGAGAAGAGAGATTTATACAAAGGGTTTTGAGGACTAGCAGTAGATGTTTCATTTGGTTCCCTATTATTTCTTATTGTTTATTTATTTTATTTTGCAAAACCAAAATGTCAAAACCAAACAACAACTAGAACATAAGCATGCAGCTTCCACATCATATCCCATCCTGAACCCTGACAAAAGGGTCTATATAACTTGCCTCCCAGAGGTGGGAGTTGCAAGGCTGCCATCTTCTCCATAACCTTTCAAAGAAAAGGAGGGTTGGTCTTCAATTGTCCAATAGATTTTTTTAGCAGGGGTTGCACTGTTGCCTTCTTGGCAGTAGATGCCATGATGAGGAATATACCCCCTCAGCCAAAGAAATGTTTATTACTGCTTTGATTCAACCTTCTGATATCTTCTCCCAAAAAATTATTGAACCAACTATAAGTGGTAGGGTTCCAGATAAGAAGAACTAACATCACATGAGTGGGACTAACTGCATAGAATCCCATGTACTTCCTAAATACTTACAATATCAAGATTATCCCAGATCAGGGGTCTGCAACCTTAAACACTCAAAGAGCCATTTGGACCCATTTCCCACAGAAAAGAAAACATCAGGAGCCACAAAATCCTTCCCATGCCTGACTATTTCTTGAGCGGCCACAAAACTAGCATATGTAGTTGAATTAAACATTTTGTTTTCTTCTGAAACTTTTCTTTTTTTGGATTTATCTATGGTTGGCCTACTGGAGGTGTGTGCCGGCAGGTGTCGCTCATTGGCAGTTGCGACACATATTTTGAGTGACAGGGAACCACAGCAGAGGGGTGAAAGAGCCACATGCGGCTCCAGAGCCTCAGGTTGCTGACCCCTGCCCCAGATAATTCACAAGTTGAGGGTCCAGTAATCTTCATTGGCACTGACCAGCTAGTGTCTGTTTCATCTCAGATCTAAATGATTTTGTCTGTCAAGTTATGTGAAAAATTTACTCAATAATAAAATAGACTTTCAAATGCACCTGGCCTTCTACAAACAAGAACTATTCAACTTTAAAAAGACCATTAAACACAACTCAGCAAACATAATTTTGATTATCAATGTCTGATTAATCTTAAAATGTGTCTTCTTACTGTGGCATTCTAGGCATCTCTTATGTCACTTTATCTCCTGAGATCTTCAGTAAAAGTTAAGTAATATCAATGGGTTTGTGAATAGTGATCGGCTACTCTGAACAACTCAGTCCCCCACTCCAGATGTCACTTTAATCCATTGGGTGACCAAGGTCTCAACTGAATTGCCCCAGATGCTTGTGAAACTCTCCAGAGCTCACTGAAAATTGACATAATCCATTAGGCACCCAGGGAGGAACAATCTAATATTATATTCCCACGATCATTTCCCACTATGGCAATCAGAAAGGGATCTCGTAAAATGGAGTGAAAGTTGATGCTACACACTATTAAATCATGTCAAACCTGCCCTGAGATAAAAACCATTTGTTGTACCATGTAACTGTCCTTAACAAATGGTTTTGCTTGCTTGTTTAAATAAACAAATAAATCTGTTAGCAACTGTTGGATATAGGAGCAAACTAGGAAGTATATTCAATAGCTTGTGATTTATGCTTAAATAAGCCCATTTCCATAAAAATAATTCATTTTAGTTAAATTGAATCAACCAACTAATAATTCATTTACTCCTTTGATATCAGTAGTAGCATATTTATAATAGCAGGAAATATTTTGTGTCTCTGCATGATATCTTGAAAAAAGATGTGATTTTTAGAATTTATTTAATGCAAATAGTTAAGAAGGTAAATTGCTTAGGCATATACAAAGTATGTTTTCATGGTAGCATGGCACCATGGAAAATAATATAACATAATTGTACAGTAAATGTAATGAAGCAACTTTAAAATTATGTATTTTGTAGACTAGCATATAAAAAAGTTAAGAGATATTGTTTGCAAAATCAGAGCTGCTTTTCTTTACAATTGATTTCAGTGCAGTGTTATATATGTTTAAGGAATTGCTTCTCTTTTTGTACTAGTGAAGGGGAGGCGTTTCTTTGAACTCTTTAAAAACTTTTAATGCTCAGATTGCTGAAAGTTGTTGGAATTATCAGAATCCATAACACTTGAACCCAACCGATTAGTGTCAACAGTTTTAACACATTCATTTTTTTCCGCCTCCTTTTACGCAGGATTTGTGGAATTTATGGGGCAGATACTTAGTATAGTCTTGTGTATCACCCTGAATTTTTGTCTTGACAATATGAACACCTACTTCATTCATAACTTGTACACTTTTTTAAAAAAATTTGATTTATATGCCGCCCTTCTCTGGAGACACAGGGCGGCTTACAATGCGTTAAGCAATAGCCTTCATACTTTTGTATATTTATACAAAGTCAGCTTATTGCCCCCACAAACTGGGTCCTCAATTTACCTACCTTAGAAAGGATGGAAGACTGAGTCAACCTTGAGCCTGGGGTGATTCGAACTTACAGTAATTGCAGACAGCTGGTGTTAATCACAATGCTATCAGTCTGCTGAGCCACCATTGAATCATTGTAAAATGATTCATAACATGCATGTGGAAAGAAGTAAATTTCATAGGATTCTGTCATACTTTTTTTAATTGAATCAGGTCCAATTCTCAGCGACTGTCTGGACAAGTTCCTGCAAGTTTTTGGCAACGTTTTTCAGAAGTGATTTGCCATTGCCTCTTTCCTAGGGCTGAAAGTGAGTGGCCCAAGGTCACCCAGCTGGCTTTGTGCCTAAGGTGGAACTAGAACTCAAGGACCTGAAATGTACAGATGAAACATTATCATTTCTGTGAATACAAACTCATGCAAGTATACAAATTATGAATTAGCATAACAGTTTGTTCTCTAGTGTATACCTGATTTCTTTCTTTCAGTACAATATTTCCCAAAATATTTCAGTACAATATTTCCCAAAAGAGATAATTTATTGTTGGCTGGTTCTTGTTAATAAACCATAACTCAAATTTGGATTGCTTTTAATGATTATAATACATAATAGCAAATGAGAGCTACAATCATAAAAAATAGTTTATGTATTATAGTTTATGTCTATGTATCCATCTATATACAGTCAATTCCAAAGTGACTGTGTGTAGATGGTTATTTAAAAGTTATTCAGGTTTTAAAACATTATGGAACCATAGAGAACAAATGATGCTTGGTGGCCTTTTTCGGTGTCCTTCAGATGATGCTTTGGGACTAAATTTTCTAGAATTTCCAATGGACTGGAATGTTGGTTATACACTGAATATCTCTAAAAGAGATGCCATTTATTTAGTTGCAATCCTCTATTACTTTTCAGAAGAATGACTACCCTCACTTCCCCAAAGTAGATATTTCTTCAGATTTGCATTTGTTTGTTTTTTCATTCAATTTATACTTCAGTTTCTTCTTCATTTCTCTTATTTAATTAACAATATTTATGGCCTTACCATTTTCCCTAGTAATTTTGGCTTGTTGTGGTTGAACCAGAATAGGCAGCCTGAAGCCCATCAGATGTTGATGCACTGCTCCCAACCAGCAACCCAACTAGGATGGTCAGTGATGAGGGATGTTCTGGAGAACTATAGATTCCCTACCTGCTGAAAGGTCTAGCTTTCAGGAGTTTGCCTGTAGCAATTCTAAAACTCCAAATGATGCCCAGTTCTTAGTTTAATATCTAAAATTTCCCATGGAACATGGAAGCGTTGCTACCATTCCTTATCAAAGCCTCTTGAATTTTGGATTAGGCATAAAGTCATTTATAATGACAAAACATTTTTTTAAAATCTTGTTAGATATTTTTTTTTTTATTTGATTTATATGCCGCCCTTCTCCGAAGACTCAGGGCGGCTTACAATGTGTTCAGCAATAGCCTTCATCCTTTTGTATATTTATACAAAGTCAGCTTATTGCCTCCACAACTGGGTCCTCATTTCACCTACCTTAGAAAGGATGGAAGGCTGAGTCAACCTTGAGCCTTGGCGAGATTCGAACCCTGCAGTAATTGCAGGCAGCTGGTCTTAATAACCAGCTTAATAACAGGGTGCCTTAAACCCCTGTACCACCAAGGCTCTTCAATCAATTTCATATTTGTTTATGAAAACTTCAGGGACTAAAGTATCTCAAATCCTTAGTCATACCGATCCTATAAATATACTGTGCAGTACAGTATGTATTGGTAGAGCAACATAGTTTCATAATTTAAATTGTACTTTCAAAAATACTAAAAATCAAAGATGTTCTGAGACTGCTGAATTTATATATACAGTATATGCCTTGGTTAACTCAGGGGCGGATATCTGCAAAGCAAAGAATCAACCGTCAGTATCACCTTGTGAGATAAGATTGCCACAAAACCAGGTGAGACTTGTAAAAGAATATGTACAAACTGTAAGAGATTGAACTGTTACAAAATGAAAATCTAAATTATGTTTTGTTTGAGACAGTCTCTACATCAGGGGTATCAAACTGGTGGCCCAAAGGCCGGATGCATCATGTGCAGGCCACGCCCTCCCCAGCTCCACGAAGGGAAGAAATGTCACAAAATATCACATGACAGCAACGTGACACTGTGAGTTTGACACCCATGTTCTACACTTTCTCTCTATCCTACAGAAAGGCAATTTTTAATCTGACCCCAATTTTCTCAACTGAATAGCTGAGCCACAATGGAAATAAAATAAAATTTACTTAGCAAAAGAAAAACAAATTAAGTACTAAATTTCTGATCATTTTCACTGCAAATGTTTGCAAGTTGTTTACCATCTTCTGTGAGTTCTACTTTGAGGGATATTCTGGAGTGTTCTTGGCTATATAAGTCCCCATAAACATTCTAATTATAACTGTAGATCAGCTCTTCCTGCCATGTTTCCTCAGCAATCCTGTTAAAATGCTTGTAGTCTCAAAATTACATTTTCAAAATAGAACATTCCATATGCTTATGCTTACCTATACTTTTTAGGTGTTATCCCATTTATGCAATCCCATATGTATAATAATAACTTTGTCCCAGTAACTGTAACCATCATTTCATTCTTCTGGTGAGAAACTGAGACTTGCTTGTACCTATGAACAGCTCTGCTCATTTTCATGAATAGATTGAAGAAGATAGCATGGGAACATCTGCCTGCCCCAAATCAATGTGCACCTGTTCTATCTCTAAAGGATGGAGATTGTCAGGTTCTGTCTTCTCCACCTGTGAAGCTGGAGAGCTGGCTTACCTATCTATCTCTGCCATGTGGACCACTGAGGTGAGTAGCCTGAAATGTTTTTGCTGGCAGACTATAGGCAATGCATAGGTGGGCAATGGGCAAGGCAGAAAAAAGCAGGTGCTTATTGATAGAGAATGGATGCACCATGTGGTAGCTGCAAAGGATGGGTAGAGTTCTAAATTTCTTTGGGGCAGGTGACATGGTTTGAATAGTAGTGTTGAATCAAGTGGTATTGAATTCTGCTGTGCAATTTCTATAAAAATTCTATCTTGGCAAAAGAAGTTTCTAGTTTCTTTTCTCTTACTTCCAGGATAAAAATTTAAGAATTCCTTTAGAGTTATAATTTTTTGAGTTTTTGAATTTGTAATGGTGGTGGCAGGAACTGGCATTGCCAGTATAAGTTTTTAGGTCTACCGTAAACTTCTTTTCATCATTTTTAAGCTACCCTGGTGGACTAGATCTCCCACTATGAAAAGCCCAGTGGGAGGAGTTACCTGATGATGCTTCCTCTTAGAGAGAGATATTTGTCTTTTCCTCTTGACCACCACAATATTAAGTAAGTAATAGAACAATAAATCTATGAGCATTCTGAAGTTCTAGCAACTTTTGTGTGTGTGTGTGTGTGTGTTAAATTGAGTTCACATGATAGATCAAGTTGGCAGGAAAAAAATTTACCAGAGCATTAGCTGAAAATCATGAAAGTTTGGAGAGCTCAAAATTCGGTAGTATATGCACTTTGTGATTTTTAAGGCCAAACTGCTATTTATTTATTAGATTTATATTCTTTTTCTTCAGAAGATCAAAGCACGGAGGTATTTTTCCATTTTCATGCCTACAACAGCAACCCTGTGAGGATAGACTTAAAAGGAAAATTAAAGTAGGCCAATACTCTAACCACTATACCATATTGATTCACAAACTGCATTAATCAGTAGCACATTTCAATCCTTTTTCTTTTTATATAACAAAAAATCCTGGGCCTCTGGTATGAATTAATATTACTATTGAGCAGAGAAAGATTTAATCCTTCAATTTCAAAGACCTTCCTTCCCAAAGACTTCTCAAAGTGGCAGGTGAAAGAAGCAAAACCTGGATTAATGGTGCTGTTATAATTATGTTTTATTAACTGCTGTCTGTGAGTGGGTGGCTATAGTTGGGTTTGACAGAAGGTGTTAGGAAATCAGGAAAGAAGGGTTGCTTGCCAAATTAAGATCTAGCAGAGAAGACTTTCTGCCATTTAGGATCACAAAGCATGTCTTTTTTGTTGTACTCCTGTCCTTTGGAACAATATTTTACCCAAGGTTAGTTCAGTATCAATCCTGGCATTTAGATAACTTGCTAAAATAGTTGGTTTGAACAGCTTTTGGTGATTGATAGGTTGAGGAGATCCTACCCTTTAGAAGACCCTTGTTTACTTTGATGTTTTGATGAATAGGAAGGCTCTGTTATTAGGTCTTGTCTAGGTTGTATTAATTTTTAAGGGGATTTTGAGCAGTTATATTATTTATAAACTTAACAAGCTACAATTATTTGTAGGCAACATATCAACTGCAACAGACAAACAAATCAGGTGCAGATCTTGGGGGTGTTGAGACCCACAAACCATCTACTGTGCTATTGACTTATAGATCTTTTCCTCTCACAAATTTTGTACTCTCTCCATACAGGTATGAAAAAGAGGGATGGGGGGGTTGAATATTGATATCTACCCAACACAAAGGTATGATTTTAATAAAACAGCTGAAATTTAATAAATTCAGCAAAATTGCTGGAGCCATGCAGATATGTTCAACAGAAGCATATTGCTGAACCAATTACCTGAAGTTATGCCAGTGGTAAAAAAAAAATAATTGCCAAGAGATGTATCAATTTATGCATTGTAACTTTAATTAAGAAGTTATGAAAAATCTATTCCAGTTGACACTATCTGTGAAAGAAAATAAACCCTTTGATATAAGTGTATGTCCAGTAAATTGCAGTGGTTTTAAAACTTACTTAAGATGAGAGAAAACTGCTTTCATCCATGAGTACAAAAAGTACAAAATATCTGACCCAAGTCAATTGGCAAACATGGATAATGATATCATATTTTTTTTCTTTCATATGCAGAAGAATACCTTTGCAGGAAACACTGACAGGATGTTGATGGAAGATGAAAGTTAAATACTATTTAACAGCTTGAAAAGTTGGAAGGTATGCCTTTTATATCTCTCTACTTTTTTTAAAAAAAAAGCAGTGGTTAATTTTATATATGTGTATCCTAAATCTCTGGAAAGAAACCCTTAACCTGTGTGAAATTGCATATTAGATTTAGCAAGCAGATTGGCTTATTTCCCACCATCTAAATTTGTCCAAACATTGGCCTTTATGACCCTTTCTGGTATTTATGTATAGTAGGCAAATGTAAGCTTAATTTCAAATGTCCTGTGGCTACACTGACTTATCGAATGACAAGAAAAGTTCACCTCATCCTTAATTGGAAGACAACTTTAAGAGGGCGTCAGACAGAGAGAGAATAAAGATCAGACAATATATATAATAAACACTGCTGTTAAATTACTGGAGATATGCCGAGAATCAATTTTTAACTCAAATCATGTACAAATTTGATGCTTACTGACACATTGCCCTCAAGTCATTACAGTATATAATAAAATATGCAAATTTAATGATAGCTTTGTTATAAATGATGAGTTAAAGGGAACGGGAGTTTGGTAATAATTGTAATACCTATAATGAAACCATAATGTTAGTTTCCCTCCATTTAAGTTTGTTAATGTATTTATTTAAAACACAGTATTCGAAATGTTGACGGCACTTCCTGAATTCTAATGAAGGTCCTATTCTAGATATGAATAAAATATGATGGAAGAATAGCAGGAGAAATAATATATGTTTTCTGGTAAAGTTAGTTTAATACACAGGAAAATAATTGAATTATTCTGTGCCTATCACTAGATTATTCTATGTGCACAAATTAAGAAAGGACTAGTTGCAGGTCCTTTTACCAAGCTGAACAAATACCCTACAGTTTCTGTTTTAGTCTAGAAATTTGTAGTCTATTTCCACAAAAGACCATAAAATTTATTGTTAAAATCCTATTACAGACCAATTACTTTTCTCCAGTTCTTGTTTCTTCCTTACAGTTTAACTGCACGGTGAACGCTATAGAACCATGGCTTTGTGACACAAGGCTGAGTTTAGGAGCACAGCCTGCAACAGCATGTCCATTGCAGATCTCCTTCCTTGATTTTCAGGGATCTTCCATTTCCCATTCATATCTCCCATTCTCCAATGAATGGCACAAATATAACGAAAGCAGAGGAATTGGCATCATAGGATCCATAGGTATAAATGGCTCACTGTATTTTATCTTACATTCCCTTTCTTGCTATATGTTTTCAATGAACATGGTTGTTTGCAAAGAGCTACCATCTATTTTCTGAAAAAATCTGGAGGATCTGTAACTGTTAACAGAGCTCTTGAGATCACTTTGCTGCTATGTTAGTAGTTATCAGAATTGTGTATTCCTATCTGTAGTCCAAGTGTAGTCTATTTTTATTTTTTTTAATTTTATTTTGATTTATATGCCGCCCTTCTCCAGAGACTCAGGGTGGCTTACAATGTGTTAAGCAATAGCCGTCATACTTTTGTATATTTTATACAAAGTCAGTTTATTGCCCCCACAAACCGGGTCTTGATCCAGCTCGATAGGCTACCCCTTGCCTTCATTTTCTCCTGCCTGCCTTCAACTGCCATGGCCTGGAAAAGTTTCCATTATTGGAAAAACATTTTTTTCCCAGCCCATTTGAAAAGTTTGTCCTGCACCCAGAGGTTCAAGTTTCATCCCCACTCCCGGTACAGTATATGCTTCAATCATCAGAGTCACTCAAAATTCTTCTTAAGATATTATTATTATTATTATTATTATTATTATTATTATTATTATTATTATTATTATTATTATTATTATTATTAGAAAGAGCAACATATTCAACAGTGTATGTGTTACAATTCCTTTGAACAATACTCAGCATCATAATAGTGATGATATTCTCTAGCAATAATCATATAGTACCAGTGCTTTTCCTACATAATATTAATGCATATTAATTATTAATGCTAATTAGAATTAATAATATCTTACAGTAATCAGCCATAATGATAAAATTAATCTTTCTCTTGTAATTTTAAAAATTCTAACTTCTGTTTCTCTTATTTAATGATTTTCAAAGTGAGAGAAGCTGTCTTGGGAATGAAGAGCTGGGAGGGTCCACTTTTACCAAGTGGAGACAACTGTGAAGAAAGGAGGGCAAATGTTCTTAATTTTCATCCAGCTCAAAATATGCAGAAGCAGTGGTGGGTTGCCCCCGGTTCAGACCAGTTCACAAGAACTGGTAGTAAAACCAGTGGGAAGCCCTGCCCACTGCCCCGGATGTCGTCATCAGCACGCGCATGTGATCCCACTGCAAACCGGTAGTAAAGATAAGTAGAACCCATCCCTGTGCAGAAGCATATTAGACACAAGACTGGCCCAAGAAGGGATGAGTGTTTTATTTCACTATATCAGTGGTGGTATTCAGCCAGTTCTATCCGGTTTGGGTGAACCGGTAGCGGTAGCTGCGGGAGGCTTTGCCCACCTGCCTGGACGTAATTACGTCCCATTTATCCACATTTTTGATGCTCTGCACATGTGCGGAAGGTGCATACTCACATTTGAGAACTTTATATCTTTATATGTTGTGTGATGAAACTGTACTATGCAGAGAAGAAAGAATGTTTCATATGATCTTGCAGGTTTGCTGGTCAGACCTTGATAGTTACATACATCTAAATATAATTTCAATTGTTGGAAAGCTTTCTCACCATTCTGGTTAGGGATAGGCAAGGCTAGAAAACATCTCAAGCTGGGTATTTGAGATTAAATATTAAATATAGAGTATTTATTTATTAAATTTGTTTGCTGCCCATCTCACTGCAAGGAAGACACAGCTGTGTCTGGTTTGATCTAATTCAAGTAGTCAGTCTGATTTAGAAAATGGATTTGATCTGATCTGAAGCATCAATTTGTACAATTGAGTTATGTATTGATTTATTAATTCTTTCATTCTTATATACCATCAAATCAATACAAATGCATGGAGTCATTCATGGAGCATCAAACTGTCAATTTAATTTAAATGAAAAGGACTTCTGAGCATGTGCAAAAGTCCATTAAATCCATCCGGAGGCATCTGATTCAAATGAAGGCTTAGAACATTTTTGACAATTCAAATCAGCAAATATATTAAATTAGGAGACTTAAGACTCCAATTGCTTAGGATCCTTTGAATCAAATCTCCAAAGGGAATAGTTTATATAACAGAGAGTTTAATATGTTGAAGACTGGAATAAACGAATACCTCTATATACAGATACATATTTATAATTTTGAGAGTGCCCTACACTGAGTGAGAGAAATCCATTTCTTTTCTATTACAAATTATTTCTGCATCAACTCTTCCTTTGCTATTCTGTGTTTACCAAAAATAAAAGGATCATATTTTAAAAGCGTTTAATGTGTATTTAAAAACCGGACACTTCTTCTCTTCCCAGAGAATAAAACAAAGATCCTGTGGGGCATTGTAGTTGACAACACCTGTGATGAATTATTTGTAAATGTAATGAATTACATTACTAGGGGCATGTCAAATTATACGTCGATAATGAATTTTTGGATGCATCTGCTATGTAATTGTTCCCAGCGGACATGTATTCATCTTCACCTGGCATTATTTTCCCGATTTTGGTGGATTTTTTTTAATTATGCATTTTCGTTCCTATCATAATTGTTACCATGAACCCTGTTCCTTTGTTCTAATCAGGCCCCTTTAATGCAGTGCATATTCTGAACAAAGGAGGAGGAGAAAACACACACACAGGGATATTGGCTAAACAAAACCCTGGTCTTTATGTGTGACTGTGTAACAGCCTACTTGGCTTCAGAACGTTGGGTGGTGTTGACAGTTGTTTTCCTGCTTCTATCTGCCAGCTGCTGCTGCTGCAGTGTATTCTGAAGCAACACAAAATGAATAAAAAGTTAAAAGCTGTGCCGATGACAGATATGCTTGCGTTGCTTTTATTTGGTCTATCTTGGATTTTAATAAGGCAAATAAAGCAAATTGAGAGTGTAAACCAGCCCGTGTCTCGCCTTGACTTTTGTTATGGAAACATTCTCAATGAAACGATCTTTCGTCAGCTTACGAGACCAGAGAGCACCGGGTTTTGCATTAGCCAAGTGTACGCAACTTTTCAACAATAATAGTGTTTGCTATCCAGAGCTCCGTTCCACTTCACAATTTCATTCTGAGGAGGCAAACCTTGTCATTAATACCACAGCTCATGGATCAAAAGTCCTTCTGTGAATAATACAGTTGTTTCCCTATTTGATCTGAGACAGCTGATTGATATGTAGCCCAGTCCAAAAGAAGAATTCAGTTGAAGTACCAGAATTGAAGTTAATTTGCAATCTATTTTGATTCTAAACCTGCTGGGAAATGTGATCTAAGGTCTGATTTTCACATTGCTTACTTCTAGTCTAAGCTGTTCAATGTTCCCTGAAAGTCACCATAGTTTTAGTTATACTGGGAGAACCTCAAGTACGTTCTCAATTGTCAGAGAGACAATTGAGGTATCAGGCTAGAAACTGGGAGGTTGTGAGTTCTAGTCTTACCTTAAGGCACAAAACCAGATGGGTGACCTTGGGCCAATCATTTTTTCTTACCCTAGAGAAGGAAGCAATGTCAAACCACTTCTGAGGGTGGGGGGAAGCTTGCCAAGAAAACTGCAGGAAATTGTCCAGGCAGAATCTGATAATCAGACATGATTGAATGATAAGGGGAAAAATCCTTAGTCAAAAGATTCGTAATTACTATTGCAGTTTGAATAAATAACTGGGTCAAATAAATCTCATCCACTCTACAGGCCTAAGCAGACCACTTGAAAAGAGGTGGTAATTGTTTTCTGCTGTTAATTTGTGGTGGGGGCGGGGGAGGTTTGTAGTGTATCATCTAGCTTACATTTTTTAAATTTTATTTTGGGTATATTTAACTTTTGTTTATCTTGCTTTTTTATGTTTGGCCAAATAAATGTAATCACACATACTGAATCCATTTTGATCTGAGTCAATCCCTCAGGTTTTATAACTGTATATGAAACTGAAACTCCCCCTAATTGAGAGACATGCTGCCTGCAGTCTTTTGAATCCTAGAGTCAATGGACCGAGTTTAGTTCACCAGCAGAACTTAAAACTACAATTTCTTGCCAAAAACCAACCAGTCAAAATTTGCAGCTTCATTTTCTTAGCAGGCGCACAAAGATAGCTAGGCAAAATTAATAAGTTTTGTGGTTCTTGTGGGAAATATTTCATTACTTTTGTTCACGGCTCTATGTCAAATGACTTTGATGTCTTTATTTCATGTATTCTTTCTAATATCCATAGCTATTTTAAGAGCTATAATGCTATTATATTAGTCTGAGGTGTTTGGGTGAAAAATTACATGGGTCCCATTTTAACTCATAATCTATCAACCTTTTATTTTAATGATGCTCGTAAAGTAACAGTATTTGGCAGGCAATGTATGAAAAGTTAACTTCCTTAGGTTTGGAAGTTTGAAAAAAAATCAAACAACGATCAGAGCAATCTATGAATTATCTCTCTTATGTGCAGAGTCTAAACTGTAAAAAGAAATAATATAGAATTTGCAGAAGGTTACTATGCACTTCAGAGTCACTGTTTATGTACTGAACATATTAGATCAGAATGAATGGCTGATGCAGAGTTGGAAAATTTTCTCTAAAATTCTGAAAATTATAATACAATCTCTACAACTGGAAAACTGTGTCCTACCCTTTCCAGGTGGGATTAAATGTGCATTGGTTAGCTGGGAAGTGCTGGGGTGCTACATGTAGTCTACAACCTTAATGTTGCCTATTTAGGGTCCAATGAAGACTCTGTGTAAATTTGTTCATGTAAAACGGTGGGACATCAGATTGATTTAACTAGGCATTGCCCCCCGCCAAACAGTATGGAAATGATCTATACTATATCATCTATAATATATCATTTCTGGACCGGGACGCCTTGCTCACGGTCACTCACGCCCTGGTCACCTCCTGGCTGGACTACTGTAATGCTCTCTACATGGGGCTCCCCTTGAAGAGCACTCCAACTGGTCCAGAATGCGGCCATGTGGGTGATTATGGGCGCGACTCATTGTGCCCATGTGACACCTCTCCTGCACGAGCTGCACTGGCTCCCAGTGGTCTTCCGGGTGCGATTCAAGGTGTTGGTCACCACCTTTAAAGCGCTCCATGACTTAGGACCCGGGTACCTTCGAGACCGACTTCTGCCACCAGTAGCCTCCCACCGGCCAGTCTGCTCCCACAGAGAGGGGCTCGTCAGGGTACCATCGGCCAAGATATGTCGGCTGGTGACACCCAGGGGGATGGCCTTCTCTGTGGGAGCTCCTGCCCTATGGAATGAACTGCCCCCAAAATTGCGCAAGATCTCTGACCTCCGTGTATTTCGCTGTGCCCTCAAGATCCTGCTGTTCCGCCAGGCCGGGCTATCAATGTAAATGATTTTAAATTGGGTGTTTAAAATTTTTGGGTTTTAATTTGGGCTGAAATTATTTTATAATTTTAATTATTTTTAATTGATGTCTGTATATTTTGGTGTTTTTAATAGGCTGTACACCGCTCTGAGTCCTTCGGGAGAAGGGTGGTATAGAAATAAAATTATTGTTATTATTATTATTATTATTATTATTATTATTATTATTATTATTATTATGTAGCAAAGAGGGGGTTGAGGGGTTTTTTAGTTAAATTTTTAAAGAAAATTTTAAGGGGACCCGGGAGGGTGGGAGGGGATTGTAAAAGCGGACCTGGGGGGGTCCAGATAGCGACTGAGCGGGATGATGGGTCGATTAGTTGCAGCAGGAGGGTCGCGAAAGGAAATTTAACCGGGGAGCAGGGGGATGACAGGAAGGGCTGTGAAATTGAAATAATGAGTGGGAGGGGCAGGTATGACGGACGCAGGGGGTCATATCAAGTGTTGGGGGTGCGCATACGCTGTTTACGAGCGATTGCGCATTCCGGCCCCCGATGCGTGACTCGTGTCCTGGGTTGTGTAGAGTCTCAGGCCCAGGGTCCGCGGCTAATGTTGTGTAATGCCAGGTCGGTGGTTAATAAAGCCCCCCTCATTTGTGATCTTATTTCGGAGGGGGGTGCGGACCTGGCAGGTATTACGGAGACCTGGTTGGGCCAGGAGGGGGGGTCCCCCTCGTTGAGATGTGCCCGCCAGGTTTCCGTGCATTTCATCAGCCAAGGGCCCAGGGGAGGGGTGGGGGAGTGGCGGTGATTATTAGGGAAAGTCTTTGTCCGAGGGAGACCACTGTTCCTCAAATAGCCGGATGTGAGTCCCTCTGTGTAAAGTGGGGCCGTGGGGTGCAGATGGGTTTGCTGACTACGAACCTGGCTCCCTGCCACGTGGCAGCGACCCTGCCCGAGTTACTCGACGTCATTGCCGGGGTGGCGGTTGATACCCCCAGACTTATCGTCATGGGGGATTTCAACCTTCCATCCGTGGGTGAGGCGTCAGAGGTGGCTCGGGAGTTCATGGCTTCCATGACGGCCATGGACCTGACCCAGTTAGTTCATGGCCCAACTCACATAGGGGGACACACTCTGGACCTGATTTTTGTCTCTGGTCAGTGGTTGAATGATCTTGGTAGAGGGGACCTAGATATTAAACCCTTGTCATGGACAGATCATTCGCTCCTCCAACTAGACTTTCCTACCACCATCCCCCACCGCAGGGAGACGGAGCCAACTAGATGGTTCCGTCCCAGGCGCCTGATGGATCCCGAAAGGTTCCTGACGGAGCTTGGGCCGTTCCCTGAGACCCTAACACATGACTCGACTGAAGAGCTGGTGGCCGCCTGGGAAAGGACGGCCGCTGGAGCTTTGGACCGCGTCGTGCCTTTGCGGCCTCTGACCCGATGCTGATCTCAACTGGCTCCTTGGTTCTCTGAGGAGCTGAGAGAGATGAAGCGTCGGAAAAGACGCCTAGAGAGCATTTGGAGGACTAGTCAATCCGATTCCGACCAGACACAGGTGAGGTCTTATATCAAGACCTACCTAGTGGCGATAAAAGCGGCAAAGTCTAACCACTTTTCCGCTCTTATCGCATCTGCAGAGAACCGCCCAGCCGCCTTGTTTAGGGTGACCCACTCCCTCCTCCGGGGGGGAGTGCGGGAAGATCTCTTGCAGGGTCGTGCTGAGGATTTTGTGCAATTCCTGCACGATAAAGTTGCTCGGATTCGGGATGGCTTGGACTCCGACTGGATGAGTCCACGGGAGGAGACGAGGGCAGGCCTTGAGAATGTTATCTGGGAGGAGTTTGATCCTGTGACTCCCGAGGATGTGGACAGGGTTCTGGGTAAGATTAGTGCCGCCACGTGTTTATTGGACCCGGCTGAATTAGCCAACTATCGTCCAGTCTCCAACCTTCGTTTTGTGGCGAAGGTTGTTGAGAGCGCGGTGGCACGACAACTTCCCCGGCACCTGGATGAAGCTATCTATCTGGACCCGTACCAGTCGGGCTTCAGGCAGGGGTACAGCACAGAAACGGCATTGGTCGCGTTGGTGGATGATCTCTGGAGGGCTCGGGACAGGGGTTGCTCCTCTGTCCTAGTCCTATTAGACCTCTCAGCGGCTTTTGATACCATCGACCATGGTATCATGCTGCAGCGGTTGAGGGGGTTAGGAATAGGGGGCACCGTTCTGCGGTGGTTCTCCTCCTTCCTCTCCGACCTCTCGCAGTTTGTGTTGGCAGGGGGGCAGAGGTCGACCTCGAGGCATCTCGCATGGGGAGTGCCGCAAGGGTCGGTCCTCTCGCCTCTCCTGTTCAACATTTATGTGAAGCCGCTGGGTGAGATCATCCGTGGTTTTGGGGTGAAGTGCCATCTGTACGCTGATGATACTCAGCTGTACATCTCCACCCCAGACCACCCCAACGATGTCCTTGATGTGATGTCCCGCTGCCTGGAGGCTGTGCGGGCCTGGATGGGGAGGAACAGGCTCAGACTCAACCCCTCCAAGACCGACTGGCTGTGGCTTCCGGCGCCCCGATATAGTCAGCAGGTGCCATCGCTGACTATTGGGGGTGAATCCTTGCCCCCCACAGAGAGGGCTCGCAATCTGGGTGTCCTCCTGGACACACGGCTGTCTTTAGAAGAGCACATGACGGCCGTGGCCAGGGGGGCCTTTTATCAGGTTCGCCTGATTCGCCAGTTGCAGCCCTTTCTGGATCGGGACGCCTTGCACACGGTCACTCACACCCTTGTCACCTCCCGGTTGGACTATTGCAATGCTCTCTACATGGGGCTCCTCTTGAAGAGCACTCGGAGGCTCCAACTGGTCCAGAATGCGGCCGCGCGGGTGGTTATGGGTGCAACTCGTTGCGCCCACGTGACACCCCTCCTGCGCGAGCTGCACTGGCTCCCAGTGGTCTTCCGGGTGCGATTCAAGGTGTTGGTTACCACCTTTAAAGCGCTCCATGGCATAGGACCCGGGTACCTTCGAGACCGACTTCTGCCACCAGTAGCCTCCCACCGACCAGTCCGCTCCCACAGAGAGGGTCTCCTCAGGGTGCCATCGGTCAAGTTATGTCGGCTGGCGACACCCAGGGGGAGTGCCTTCTCTGTGGGAGCCCCAGCCCTGTGGAATGAACTGCCCCCCGAAATACGTAGGATCTCCGACCTCCGGGTGTTCCGCTGCGCTCTGAAGACCCTGTTGTTCCGCCAGGCAGGGCTATTAACATAACGTTTTAAATTGGGGGTATATTAAATTTCTGGGATTTTAATTGGAGCCTAATTATTTAATGATTTTAAATTTTAAATTGTTGTTTTGTTTCTGTGTTTTTAAATAGGCTGTACACCACCCTGAGTCCTTCGGGAGAAGGGCGGTATAGAAATAAAATTATTATTATTATTATTATTATTATTATTATTATTATTATTATTATTATTATTAATTATTATTATTATTATCTAGAGTATCTCTACCTCTACTTTACCTCTTCCTCTACCTCCATCCATCCATCCATGCATGCATCCATCCATCCATCCATCATCTCTCTCTCTCTCTCTCTCTCTCTCTCTCTCTCTTCCTCCCTCCCTCTCTTCCTCTCTCTCTCCCTCTCTCCCTCCCTCTTATCTATCTCTCATCTATCTTTCTATCTGGTTGAATTATACTGTATAATATATCAATCCTATATTGCAACCTACCTATATTGCAACCTATTGCTACACCAACTCAATTCCTTGCAGATAACTAAGACAGGCTGAAAATCAGTTACAACAATCTGAAGAATATCAAATTGCAGTATCTGATGATGGTGACATATGGGAGGCATATTTAAACAGGTCATCATAGGTATAACATCTCAGAGCAATCCCTTTTTTTCAGACCTAATATTTTTATTGAGGTTGGTTGATATATTTAACTTGAAGGTGTCAATATGCAGAATTGTTTTTTTTTAAATGTTCAGCAATGGAACATAATAGGCCTTTTTTCACTAGGAGTATAGGAAAAAGTTAATAGCCTAGAAGCAAGGAAGAAGAGTGACTACGAAGACAATGATCAGATAAAAGAGAACAGAGTTCAGGGCAGGAATGCTCTGAGTCTATGACTATGTCTGAGTTTCAGACATGATTGTCCCTAGTTCTCAGGAAGAGAAAGAGGAGGAAACACATTTAGACTTGCAATTGTCTATTTCTTTAGCTTTACAGTAAAAGTAATACTGACCTACATGACACTGAATTCTTTGTCTGATTTCCCTTGAAGGGCTGACCTTGAATGCTTAAATTGAGAGTAGATGGCTATCTGTCAGGATTTTTTTCTACATCCTACATTGTGAGGATGTAATAAATAGAAAGTGGGAGTTGAGGACTCTCTTTTTCTAATGTCTCTTTCATATCTAATTCTAATTGTAGTACTAGAGGTTTTACTACAAGACCAAGGAACAATTGGATAGTGATGTACAGTATATCTCTTTCCCATATGGGCATGATACATAGAACTTTATATATAATGGTTAAGTATGTAATATAGAATTAAGCAAACATTTATACTTTGTTTTGCCCAGCCCTTGGTGGGATATCTGTATAAAGTAAGGTGACCTTTCTCATCATCAATCCAAAAACCTTGGGAAACATATTCTCTTTAACTTTGAAGTAGTATCATTTCCACCTGATATAAACAAATACTCCTTAACCTTGACATTTCTGACCAGACTAGGCAAAGCATTCCACCTACAAGATAACATACACTTATCCTTGGCAAACTCCAGTGAGATGAGACTATCATAAAGGCATGTCAGTAATTGTACTTCAGATCCTATATAAACTAATCAGAATTAATAGGATGGAACTTCAATATAGACCTAAGGCGTGATTGGTGGCTTTGAAAAGCTTCCATTGGTGGCTTCCATCTCTTTGAGGTTGCATAATTGACAAAGGGTCTTTGTCTTCAGTATTGTGAATATGCTTTGATTGCTGTCTCATGTTATGGTATTATGCTATTTCATTATACTATCATAGTATAAAGCCTGAAGTATTATTATACTGTGATCATGAGCCAGTGGTTAGAGTACAGTGCTGCAGGCTACTTCTGCTGACTGCTGGTTGCCTACAATTTGGCAGTTGAAATCTCACCAGGCTCAAGATTGACTCAGCCTTCCATCCTTCCGAGGTGGGTAAAATGAGGACCCAAATTGTTGAGGGCAATATGCTGACTCTGTAAACTGCTTAAAGAGGGCTGTAAAGCACTGTGAAGTGGTATATAAGTTTAAATGCTATTGCTATTGCTTTGAAATCCAAAAGAACCTGTTATCCAACTCTGCTAGAGTGTGAACAGAGCAGTATAATATTCATAGTGATGGCTGTAGCCATTTAAAAATCAACTTTAATAGTTGGTTTGGCTTACTTCTAGACCTAGAAACAAGGTCCCTTCCTACATAACCTATACTGTATGTAGAAAATGTCTATCAGTCTAGATACTCATGAATATATATAGTGTAATTGTATTGCATCAAAGCATATTAATAGATCTGAATAAAAAGACCTTTTTTTCTCCAGAAGCAACACTTTCTGTTTTCCATCGTGTTTTGATTTAAAAATAGCTATGGTGCTGATGTTCTCCATCTGCAAATATCCAGCACTTCTCTATATGGAGAATGATGCCACAATGTGATATAGGGTTGATTCAAATGGGAACACAAGGAAAGTTTGATTGGCCTGCAATGAAATTGGCCTGCTTGTCACTCCAGCATGTGTATGCATTTTTTAGGGGAGAGGAAGAAATAAAATGTAATGGAAGAATTTTCAGTTCAGCAAATAAATGAATTTTCCAGCCTGCTATATGATTTCTAGACATGCACAGATCTAGGTTGCAATCTGAAGATCAGTCTTTAGAAATTGTTTAATTACAGTGAGATTCAGTTGATGAAGTTTTGTTTTCCCCATTGTCTATTATGGAAAAACACCAATGCTATCTTTCTTTTTAATCCATAAAAGAATGGATTGAATAGAACAAATAGACCAACTAATTAAATAATAAATTTCTTAAGAACTGGAGAAGAGGATGTATTGGCTGGTCCCTTCACACTGCCTCAGATAGATTTTTTTCCCCCTTTATTCTAATTTTAGCTTGGTGGCTACAAGCCGTCTTCTTTTCTCATAGAAAAATGATAACATTAAGTCTGTGTTTGAAGATAATATAGAAAAAAGGAAAAAATGTACAGCTCCCAAATCAACCTGAGAGATCCTGGAAAAAATGATTAAGCTGCAAGGAAAAACCATCCTTACCTATGAGGTGCAGGCCTGGTCTTCATATTAACCCATAATGAATGAATTTATTTATTGATTAGCCCTTGGGCCATATCAAAGTGCAGAGTTATATTAACCCATATTGATAAGTTTTTATAGATTCCCTAAACACTGGAATCAGTATATATTAACTCTAATATTTTAAAAAGAGTAACAGGCTCGATACAGTAAGTATTCAACCAATCACATAATTATTATATGTGAAATATATGCTAAGCACTTTTATGTAAGCTTACTGATTAGATGGTTGAAGAGAAGGTGCTAGCAGAGAAGCAAGGAAGCTTTAGAACTGACCAATCAATCTTTAATCAATGTTCTATCACTTGGTAGAAAAATATTCTTGCCACCTACCAGAACTCTCTTGGTTGCCTTCCTAGAATTAAAACTGACATCTGACTCAGTCCTCACAAAGTGACTATGGAGGAAATTGTCATGCACATTAATGTATTGCTGATTATTCTGTTTGGCCATCAAGCATGAGAAATTCTATCTGCAAGTCAATATAATGCTATTTCTTTACTAATCCCTTCTCTAAAGTTGTATCTTTATTTCTCTAATTTTGACTTCATAGTTTATGTTCTCTTAAAATATGAGTTTCACCTTCCAATATTAGACAATAATCTTACAACCATCTTTTATGCTGATGACACTATCATTCTCTACCAGACTCATGTTAGACTTCATTGTCAATCTTCAGATTAACTTTCTGGACTCTACAAAATATTTCCATAAGAAAAAGGGAGGGGCGGGGAATCAGAAACAAAGGTAGTTTTGTTCGGTTTGCAGTTCTAATTGCTGTCACAAATGGAAAATTAATAAACATAAACATTCAAAATAAACAGATTAACAGATGAACCAAGGTTAAGAGTGCAGTACTGCAGGCTACTTCAGATGACTGCCAGATGCATTTTGGCAGTTCAAATCTCACCAGTTCAAGGTTAACTCAGCCTTCCATCTTTCCGAGGTGGGTAAAATGAGGACCCAGATTGTTGGGGGCATTATGTTGACTCTGTAAACTGCTTAGAGAGGGCTGTAAAAGCACTATGAAGCAATATATAAGTCTGAGTGCTATTGCTATTGGTATTGCTATTGGTATTAAGATTTATAAACATCTAAGAATATCTTTGGTTTGCTACTACCAGAAAGCAACTATTGCAGGCAATACTGCCCATACTGGTTACATCAACAATGTGGTTTCTGCAACAGTCATTATTTAGAGTAAAAGTTTTCTATATGGAGCATGACTTTGCATTTACAAAGATACAAAGGCTTTAGAAACAGTAACAGTTTAGAGGAAATTATTTTTCTGTTTTTCAAACCAGGCCAAAGATATTTATTTAGCATGAACTGGGCTACGCTTCTGTGGACTGAATTGGCTGAAATTCATTTTTTTGAGATGAAAACTTGGTTCATCAATCTTTGGTAATAAGTTTACTCCTCCTGGAAAAAAAAACCGGGTAGCCAGAGATTTGTTTCATTCTGGTTTCTGACATCAATCCCTGCTAATTGTTGGAGCAGAAAGAAATATGGTAGAAATTATTATTATTATTATTTATTGAATTTGTATACCGCCCTACTTCTGAAGGACTCAGGGCGGTGAACAGCCAAAAGATAAAATACATATAATACAAATGTTAAAAAAACCATTAAAATACAGTTAAATAAATTGGCCCAGAGAACAAAATTTAAAACAGCCCACATTTACAAGACAAATTTAAAAGAGAGATTAGGCCAGGGCGGCCTGCTGGAATAGGAATGTTTTGAGGGCATGGCGGAAAGCGCGCAGAAATAAAAAAAACAGCCTTTAATTTGGGAGTACAGAACAACAGATCGAAAATCTCATCCCATTTCTGTTACTAGTAGGCCTTTCACTATTATCTCTCAATTATTTTCTCCATTTGATACAAGAAGGCATTTACATTAGTAAGGCTTCCTATTTTACCCTAAAGTTTATTCAAGAGTGGTAACAGTTAATAACACCCCATATCAGAACACTTTTTTCCATATTTGGATGAGGACATTAAGATAAGTTTTCCCTTTGCTGTCCTCTTTATATCAGGGGTGGGTTCTACTTATCTTTACTACCGGTTTGCAATGGGATCGCGCGTGCGTGGTCACGCGTGTGCAGAAGCTTCTGCATATGCTCAGATCGCTTCTGATGACATCAGGGTCAGTGAGCGGAGCCTCCCACCAGTTTTACTACCGGTTCTATAGAACCGGTCTGAACAGGGGGCAACCCACCACTGCTTTATACCATACATGGCAGTCTGAGTAAATAGTTCCCATCCTTATGAAATGTACAGGTTTGTCTAACTGTCAGCCGTCCCAACTTGGTCAGTTAGAAAAGAAAGACTCTCAAGTCCATGATTAGTGAAAGTTCACTTTACTAAAGCCAAGTGGTCACAATGAAACAAATCTAAATTTTCACACCCAAAACATCTTTTTCACATGATAGAGGACTGGAGGCTAAAACATATGAAGAACGGTTGCAGGAACTGGGTATGTCTAGTTTGATGAAAAGAAGGACTAGGGAAGACATGATAGCGGTGTTCCAATAACTCAGGGGCTACCACAAAGAAGAGGGAGTCAAACTATTCTCCAAAGCACCTGAGGGTAGGACAAGAAGCAATGGGTGGAAACTAATCAAGGAGAGAAGCAACTTAGAACTAAGGAGAAATTTCCTGACAGTTAGAACAATTAATCAGTGGAACAACTTGCCTCCAGAAGTTGTGAATGCTCCAACACTGGAAGTTTTTAGAAGATGTTGGATAACCATTTGTAGGGTTTCCTGCCTAAGCAGGGGTTTGGACTAGAAGACCTCCAAGGTGCCTTCCAACTCTGTTATTCTATTCTATTCTATTCTATTCTATTCTATTCTATTCTATTCTATTCTATTCTATTCTATTCTATTCTATTCTATTCACCTTTCCCTCTCACTACCTGTCCCCCTGGTTATCATTAATTATCCAATTGCATTCAAACAAATTGTTTTGGAATGGTACTTGGCTGACTGGTGTTGCATTCCATGGTGTGACCTTGGAACGGCTGGTGGTTTTCATAGGACAGCACAAAGAGTAGTTTCGTTTCCCTTTATGCTAGCCCCACTTATTCTTCCCCACAGCTCCCTCCTTCTGTTGCATATAGCACACTGGTATCTGGTGAAGTATGGCTGCTGCAGCAGGATGATAGTCCTGACACTAACATCCAGATTGTGTGCAAATAAATTCAGTGAGATGTTTCTGAAAGTTGCCAAATTCTATACAATTGCAATTAGAAGATGCTGGATTTGAATTATGCCCAGATTTGGCTGCATTGACTGCTTAAGCTTTGTGAAAAGAACCTCCAGTGCCACTAATTTCTATTGTCCTCCTATGTCAATTTCTCATCTTCCAGTATTGGCTGATACTATATTATTACTTTGGGGATACTATATTGGGGGTACTATATTATTACCTAATCAAATAAATAAATATACAGCCCAGAGGAAGATAGTCACAAGAATAAAATAAGAATAAAAAAACAAAATGGTAAACCATAGTATTCTTACCATTTTTTAGGATTTTAAATCCTATTTAATATTTTGTTTAATTTAACTTTTTGGATATATAAACAAAAGCAAATAGAGAATAGAAAACAGGTTAAAAGAAATAAGGCACAAATAAGTAAACGAAGGTTATAAAAATATCTAGGAGGTTATAGTTTCCTGATACATCATTAGGAAATTATGAATGATTGAATATAATATGTAGTATTTATTTATCAAATGTATGTTCTGACCATCTCACTGGTAAAATGACCCTGGATGGCTTATACACATTACTTTGAATGATCAAAAATCATTATTAAGCTTTAAACATGGATTAGAATTAAGAACTGAGTTCAGTGCAGTAGAAATCACCAGCTAACATTTTATAACATATAATAGAATGAACTAAAACAAAGAATCTCTTCTGCTTTAAACATCCCATGAACTCTACACATAACTATCATCACCACCCCGTTTCAGATTGAATACAAATCATCCATGTATCAAGATATAATGCAGAAACTATTTCCCCTTTGAATTAAATTATTTACCATATTTTCTTTGAAGGTAAGACGTTGGAAATGGAAGCATATTCCCACAACTTGATCAACATTATTCTTCCAATTTGTTTGATGCAGACATGAGTACTAATGGAAAGATTGTTCTTTTTGTATTGCTTTGTTGTGTAACATTAGGGCCCGCCTGTTGGGAATTTGGGGTAGGAGGGTTTATTAAAATGCTAAATAATGTCATAACCAAGTTCAAAATCCATTAGCAAGGCAAAGTTTTAAATTTCCTCTCCATCTGTCAACAGTATATAAAAATGTTTATAGGCTCCTATTTGGAAGATAATATAGCCATCAGAAGCTGATAGCATGACAATTTAAAAGTAAGCAATCGCAGAGATCACAATTTTTAATGAGAAAATCATTCATAGAATTTTTGCTTTATTGGGGAATTTTCAGTACCAAAAGATGTTGGCTGAATGTGTCTAAAATTAATAGAAGAAGAATCAAGTGGCTCAGTTGACAAAAGCTGCAATGAAATAAATGCCACTTTCTTGATTATGATAAACCAATTAAATCTAATTTCTGTTCTGTTTTCATACATAAGCAACAGCTGTACACGCTATCCATGAGTAATTAATTGCTTCCAACTGCCTGCCAGTGAAAATGATAGTTCTTTACATTGATGACACAACACAACATGTGTCCCTAAACACATTAGGGTTTATCATATGATTACACAATATGCCATAGGGATTTACAGAACAGGCAACAGATTTAGATCAGAACAGGAAAATGTGCAAGCTTTGTTCAACATGACTGGCAGAGGATGAATACAGCACTTCCTAGAGACATTACACATTCAGGAGGGGTGAACACCAAGAAGGATGCCTTGAAAACCTTTAGGCAGTGCCTGCACCTTCCGACATTACCATTAAAATGACAAGAAATATGGGGGGGGGGGGGAAATACTCTATATTTTCAAAATACAATCACTGCATTATTGTTGTGGCACTACAAAACTTCTCCCCAAGGCTTGGGTAATATTAAGCCACTAGTGTTTTAAAGTTTTTCCTTTGAGTGTTTTCTGATCATTCTTCTTCAGTTTGATGGAAATAGAAATTTCCATTTCTTCTTCCATTTGATGGAAATAGAAATGGCTTGGGTTTGTCTTTCTAAAGGCAAAGAACATCTCAACAAATTAGAAAGTATGGTACAGTACCTGCAGAATGAAAAGACAGGTAACAAACTGAAATAATTCAAAAAAAAAAAGAAAGACATTCCAAAAAGCACCTTCACAATAAAGCACAGATATAAAAAAAACCCTCTCATGACAGACTTTGAAAAATAAGGGTCTGTTTAATTACTGCATATGTTTTTATTATCTTAATATGATTTGGTTGAATTTCTCCTTCTTGGAAAGTTTGTTACAAACATTAAGTAATAAATATTTTAATAAAGAAATGGATGTTCACCGCATTCCATAAATAAGGCCATCTCATAGCATTTTCAGGGGTATATTTTTTTTTAATATAAAAAGTTTAAAATAGGATTCTGTTGACTAGTTAAGACTTTGTAGCTGTAGTGTAGCCTTTTTCTCTTCCTTTCCTTTTTAGCCCCTAACAAAAATTGTAGGTACATGGAAAGGCCTTTACTCAGGACTTTATTCCACACTTCTGATGAAATGGAGTAAGGTCTGTGAAAGCTTGCTATATATGAAAACATGTTTCACAATCCCTAATATGGCAAAAAAAAAAAAAAACCCAACCCAAAACCTCTTGGATTATATTCTGAAATATAGGTTTATTTCTGTCAATATTAAGCAGCTTCATCCATGATCATTCTAGAGATAAGAAAGACATCTGACAAATTCACTATGAAAGAAACACTAGGAAGAGAGGAAAATCATATTTTCCTGTGTCTTTCCACGGCAGTCTGAGTACCGGAATCCAAATATATACCAATGAAAGCTGGAGAGAAACTATGTGCAAATAATATTTATTATTTATTGTGCCTTCAGGTCAGTTTTTTACTCCTGGTAACTGCCTAGATATCTCCCTATAAGATTTTAGAACTACTTTGGCAATGTTTCCTTCTCAGGGCTAAAAAAGAGTGGATGGCCCAAGGGTCATCCAGCTGGCTTCATGCCTACAAGCAGGACTAGAACTCAGGGTCACTTAGTTTCTAGCCTAATGCCTTTACACCAAACCTAATGCCTTAACACCAAAAAGTACCAGAGAAAAACCTGCATATTTTTGGGCAGTGGCTGCAATCCAACATAGTTAATCTATTACAATCCATTCACAGGGATTCATCATCATCACTTTGCTCTCTTGCATATCCATGTTGTTTGTATGTGCATTTATGGGCACATCTGCATGCAAATATCTGCTCCCCCTGCCAATAGCTACATGTTTTTCACTTTTCTCTCTATACATTATGCTCAGTATACACATATAAACCAGTGTACTTTTGCTATTCATTATGCACTACGAACTCCATGAACTGCCACTTTCCAAGAATACAACTGAGGCCTAAGTCAGCATTTTTACGATATCATCTGTACTGGCAAAACATTAAAGGCTCAATATTTAATAAACATAATAAACATCCCCATGAAACAAATTGTTCATAAACTACCTGTTTAATTTTTCAGGGTTCCTGAACCACATATTTTCTTATTAGTAGCGAGCCTGCTGGGCTGCAGAATAGATAGGGCCTGTCAGGGACAGAATATAATGTAGCGGTTTTATGAATTATTTCTGTGAGGAAAAGCCTATTACAGCTGACAAGATGATGATATTAGCCCATCATCCTTCCAAAGGCACCACCCTTCCCCCTTTCATCCATCAGGCCTCTTGTATGGGAGCGGTTCGCCAGGCAGGCTTTGCATTGCCAACACAAAGACAAATACTTCCCTCTTTTCCGAGTCCATGAAACATTTAGTATTTCATTTCAAATCATGGCAGGTGACAGTAACAAATGGCCTAATGAATCTCCCTTATTGTCCCCGGTGAATCAGAAGATGAAAGAAAAGTCAAATCTCTTTCTCTCTCTCTCTTCTCTCTCTCTCTCTCTTTTTATCCCCAGAGACTGGATTTGTTTGTTTGTTTATTCACTTGGCCTGAGTAAAAATGGGTCCCGCAAGATTCTAAAATGAATTTCTGGGCTGCCACAATTAGCAATCAGCAAACAATGAACGAGAAAAAGCAGGAAATCGGCTATGTTGCTCTGATGCTCCCTTTTTCTCAATTTGGAGCATAATTACCTGGAAATGGATTTCAGTGAGGTTTTGGCATGGCATTTTTTTAAAAAAACGTAAGTATATATTAAATGGATAGAAGTGGAGCTGGGGAGAACTAAAGCTAAAAAAAAGAACATAAAATGGAGTTGTATATTAGATAATTCTAATAAGATGTGTGTGGGGGACTAATGTATTATGAATTATAAACTTATTGCCTTTTTTGTTTTATTTAAAGGGAAATTGCATTGATGGTGCTTAAATTTTTTAGCAACAATATACCCGAGCCATACAAGTTTTATGTAAGATTGTTTTCTAAATGTGGTTGTCAAAGAAAGAAGTCTCTAGCAGAGATGTGAAAGATAGATTCTCATTTTAACATTGTACTGCAAGGCTGAGACACTTTGCCACAGATTATTCTACATGTCCTCTCTATCACCATTTCTATAATTACATTTTAAAATTTGAAATATTTAAAGACTGCCCACCGTCTACAGCAGTGTTTTTCAACTTTGGGAATTTAAGACATGTGGACTTCAACTCCCAGAATTCACCAGCCAGCTTATCCCATGGGGAATTGAGGAGTTGAAGTCTGCACGTCTTAAACTTGCCAAAATTGAAAAACACTGATCTAAAGGTTCTCATATTGGGTTACCATCCAACAGAAAGTAAGCTTCAATAGTAAAACCAAGTACAATTAACAACAAACATTGTTATTATAATATAAAAAGAACATCTGACTGTCCCAGGTCCTTAGGAAGGACTGGATATGAGGATAAAAATGCCATGTCCAATTTAAACACCTGGCTGACTGTGCGATAGACCTTAATATAGAATGCTCAATCATAACCTTAGTCGAAAAGACATATTAGAGATTTAAGGCAGGATAATTTACAGGAATTAAATCCTGAATGAAAGGATTGTACTGGATGTTTGTCTGCAAATTAAAGGCAGATTGTATCAGTACACACCTATCCTCCATGAAGAACAACACAAAAAAAGTATCTCCATAAAAAAGAACTGTTAGGGTGTGTGTAAAAAGTATTTGTTGCTTGTGCAATGAGCAGAGCAGAAACACACAGGGAAGGAGATAAACGTGCGGCTCGTGTGAGAAAAAATAGTTTATCTACAAGTAACAAGCAGTCTCGGTGTAAGTAAAACAGTCCAAGGTCATAAACAGTAATATCAGTCCAGTAAGTATCTTCCCTTACCAAAGCAAACAGACTTTAGTAACTCTTGGTATACAGTACCATATAATAGACTCAGTAAGCAACAGGATACAAACAGGTATCACTCAGGAAGAACCAGAAAGAAGCAGGAAGAACCAGAAAGAACGAACGCTTCTCTGTGCTGCTTATTTATGCACTGCAGCCTAATTACAGGGTTCAGCAAACCCTGATTACGTGGCTCAGTTGCTTCTTAAAGAAACAGATATATTGCCTGACCAACAAGTTAGGAGTAAGCTGTAAGCTGAACCTAACATTCTCCCCATTGGGCAGGACAATATACACAATAGATACAAAAACAAAAACACACATCCAAATCATACATTGTACAGTAGTATCAGGTACAGTTCAGATTCTTAATCCAAATCTTTCACAACAATTGGTGTGTTTAATGGCACCTTGCGCTTTAGTAAAGTTATCGGCAATATTGTCCTCCGATGCGCAATATTCCAATGTAATCATGTTATCCTTAATACATTGCCGAACATTCAGATAACGTATATCAGTGTATTTAGTCCTTGTCTTTACAGCAAGATTCGTTGCCATTTTAATGGCTGCCTGGTTATCTTCATAAACCGTAATAGGATAGTCCATTTTGAATCCAATATCTTCCATCAACTGTTTATAATAAATCAGTTCAGTACATGTAAGTGATAGACAAGAAAACTCCGCTTCCATGGTAGACAAACTGATGTGTTTCTGGCGAATTGATCTCCATCCAATCAGGCAGTTATCCAACATGATTGCAATTCCAGATGTAGAAGTTCTGTCAAAACTGGCATCAGCATATGCCTTTAACATCATATTGGCATTAGGTTCTAAATACATAGCAAAATGCAAAGTTCTTTTAAGATACCTAAGAACACGTTTTGCAGCCTGCCAATGCCTATCAGTAGGCTCTGAACTATATTGTGCTAGTTGATTAACACTAAAAGCTATATCAGGCCGTGTCCAGTTGCTCAAATACGACAAACTGCCTATTAATGATTGATACAGTTCTTTACTGAACTGTGGACTCTGCAAACTATCCTGTTGGAATTCCTGTGCCATAGGAGTCTTGGCAGGTTTACATAATTCCATCCCATATTTTTTTAACAATTTGCAGATCTTATTAGCTTGTGATATTTTAAATCCTCTAGATGTTGTCAGGATATCCAGCCCTAGATAATGCTGTATATGTCCTAGATTTCTACGTTTAAATTTTGTTTGCAACTGACCAATAATCTCTCTGGCCTCAGCGTCAGTTCTGGTAATTATGGCAATGTCGTCTGTAAAGAGTAACAAGAATGAAACACATCCATCCTGTTCTTTTTTAAACAGACATTTATCTGCTACGCCCTCATAGAACCCAATGTTACGTAATTCCTGCACTATACATTGGTTCCACTCGTAACCTGATTGCCTTAAACCATATAGGCTTTTTTTGTAGCCTCCAACACTCAGTTCTATCCTGTGTATCATAACCAGGAGGTATCTTCATATATAGTGTATGCCTCAACGGAGCGTTCAAATAAGCTGTCTCGACATCTAAATGAGTAATAGAGCATTTATTTCTAGCTGCCCAAACAAGCATCGTTCTCAAAGTGCTCGCTCGTAAACTTGGAGCAAAAACCTCATCATAGTCTCTATCTGTCTGTGAGAACCCTTGTCCAACAAGCCGAGCTTTATGGGTTACTACCCCATCTACACTTTTCTTTACCTTATAGACCCACCTACAGCCTATAAGTTTCTCATTTGGTGGTATTCTTACCACTTCATAGACACCAAGCCTCTTCAATGAATCAATTTCTCTATCCATTGCCTCCTGCCAGGCTTTTTGCTCCTTTTCTGGATATAATTTTATATCCTGATAACTGGATGGTTCGATATCTACTTGGCAAACCACTGTGGCTTTATAGCGATCTGGTGGATGCCGGTCCCTGGAAGATCGTCTAGGCATAACAGGACTAACATCAGGTATATTGGGTTCATCCTCCCCTAACCCTAATTCCTGTTCCTGTTCTTCAACCTTAATAGATGGTCTATCATCCATCTCAGATGAACTATCTTCAGGAATATGGTCCATCTTAACATCAATATCTGTAAAACCATAGTCTGCTTTTTCTAACCTGTCCCAGCCTTCGTGTTCTAGGAATTTAGCACTAGCGCTACACAAAACTTTTGTTGTTCCTTTTTTCCAGAACCTATAGGACCTATGGTTAGCCTCATAACCAACAAAAATCATCTTCTTTGCTCTCTGTTGGTCCTTCCTTCTCTAACTAACTGGTATATGCACCCAGGCTGGTGCACCAAAAGTATGTATGTAACTTAAATCAGGCTTCCTGCCGTGCCATAAAGTAAAAGGAAGAACCAGAAAGAAGCAGGAAGAACCAGAAAGAACGAACACTTCTCTGTGCTGCTTATTTATGCACTGCAGCCTAATTACAGGGTTCAGCAAACCCTGATTACGTGGCTCAGTTGTTTCTTAAAGAAACAGATATATTGCCTGACCAACAAGTTAGGAGTAAGCTGTAAGCTGAACCTAACAAGAACCACTCTTGCGTCCTCTCCAAAATGTTCCTCCAACAGAGGGATGTTGTTTTCTCCTGATGTATCTTGTAAGGTTTCCAAACTTCTATAGAGTGGGTCACTACCCTTTATTTGTGCAAAGTCCTAAAAATAGTAGTAAGTCGGGAACTTATATGAGAGATAGCTTACACATTTGCTATGTAGGACAATAGAATGAAAATTATTCTGGCACTAAAGCTTCCACCACTTGGCAACATAAACCCTTGGTCTCAATGCTGGGGGGGGGGGGGGAATGCATGTGCCCAGTGAGATTCTCACACCTTCTTTCTTTATTAATCACATCTTTCCCAGCTTCCTCTTCTTGGAAATTTTCTCTCTCCCTTCTTTCTGTTTTCTTTCTGCCATATTCAGGTTGTTCAGAAGAATTAGCCGCATCTGTAATGTAGCTTTCTCTTAAAATAAAGTTTTAAAATACTTGATCTTGCCTGATATAGTAAGGAGTGATTTTCTTAGATTAGATAGACATTTTTCTTAATTGTTCACCCTGATTATCTTTATTGTATTACCTATCTTTGTTAATTAATACGGATTTGATTTCAGTAATGGTTTTGAAGCACTAAATTGACACAAGATCATCTTTTTAACCATATTAATCTAAGGTTCTAAAATGTTCATTCCACTTTATACAACTTTTAATTCTCTTTTCTCTTTCGTTTTGTTTTCCATTGATTATCTTGGTTGTGCTTTCAAATATCTTTAAAGTAAAATACCTGCTTTTCTTGCTTACACGATTCTATGAAGCTCAGTATTCATGGATAGCACTGAATAAACTGGCATGCAGATATAAAGAATGTTTTCTTACTTAAACTGACAAAAGCAGGAAAAGCACTTTAATGCTGGAGCACTTTATTTTTTCCATTCATGTCCATGATCTCTCTTGATACCATGATATCTTACCTAGAATGGAGGACTGACTGGGAAAATTGAGTCATTCTACAGTTCTACATTCTTTCATTTGCAAAATCTCAAGTTCCCTTGAACGTGCAAAAAAAGGGACAGCAGAATGGGACAGATGCACTGACCAAAATAGGAAGCATATAGCCCTTTGAAAAGATGATGCATGGCTCCTTGCTGTTACAAATGGTTCTATGACTTATGTGCCACTGTTAGAAGTTACTGAGAAGGTCATTTTTACAATGCTATCAACTGTGAACAAGCTTTAACTCTTCAATACACTACCGACGCTTTATTTGCCTACTTCCACCTGGACTGCTGACAGGTATGCTCTCAGATGATGCCTTACATCTGCCTCCTTCCCCACTTGAACTTCAGTAGGAAGTGATGATAATAATAGTTGATTTGCATATTTTATGCAGTATTCGGGAGATGTTATTATTTTATGCAGTATTACAGAGATGTTATTATTTCACTCCCTCTCACAGCTATATGTACTGTAGGACAGCAGTAATAGGATCTTGATTAAGACCATACTCTAAAACCAGACAATTTCTAAGAAGGGAACCACCTTAGAACCCAGTCAAGTTTCAGTAATACATGCCAGGTCTTATCTGTGAGTTAAGTTACAGATGAGGGAAGTTTTATTATAGGCTGATTTGTTTTTCAGTGGCAGCAGCAAAAAGCAAAGACTTCTGAAGGCCTGCTGACCAGGAATTGAAGTCTAGGGTCAGAACAGTACAAGGGACTGTTCCTCTATTCCCAGAGAGAGGCCTTCTCATACCCTGTCACCACCATGATATTCCTTCCAACAATCTCTCCTGAATTTGCCACACTCCCCACCCCATCCATCCAGTGCTCAAAACAGGATCCACACATCACCTTAAATCATTCATTTGTCCAAAGAAACAGTTTGTGCAGAGGAACCACCTCCCTTCTACAACTAACCAACCATAGCCTACCTCCACAACTGGTCTAACCAGTTGGCCAAGGTCACCTTGCAGTTCATTTACCAAATTTTACCTCTGGCTCTCAGTGGAGGGAGAGAAGATGGTGTGATAACAGGGAAAACTCCACATCCTTCAGGAAGTGGCTTATATCTGGGGTACTTAGATGTACCCCAGATATAAGAATGCACTAAACCATCTTCTATTTCTGCTAGTAGGTTATAGAAATTGGAAATGCCTTCAAATTATGGTAAAATCAGAGAGCTTTTGTGACAATCTAAGTTCTATGTTTATTCTGACCTTACCTGGTCTGGTCCAGTTCCACATGTTATGTGAATCTTGACTGATACTAGCTACTAAATACTAGTTCAGCAGCTGTTCCTTCTCTGTTTTTTGTGTTGCTCAGGATCTGATTTTCAAAATGGGAAGGCTGGCATTAGGGGTTTAGTGGGAAAGACTAAGACAATGGCTTGGGAAAAATGCCTGATAGACAGAATCTTCCATTCCCAATGTTACTGGATCCTAATTAGATCAATAACCTGGCTGAATTCTCTTCCAAAATCAATCGAGAAAGTGTATCTGTAAGGGGAGCACCCAATATGAAAAAGCAAGATAGTCCCAAGCAATCCCAGTCTGGATCAGGACCATGAAATGTGTTTGTGTGCTCATGTAAATGTTTAAAAACGATTATTACTTGTGCTATTAATCCACAGAAATTCAGTATATTCCCAAATATTCCATGGGTTGAGTCATTTCAATAAATTCTGAAATTCAGACAAAAAATGCATCAACTCTTCGACGGTTGGCAGCTTCTCAGAAGATATTAGCACTTTTAAGAAGAGAAATGTGTGTATTTTCTGTTTCATAAGGGTTTCCTTTTCTTTCTTAAAAGATGTGAATTTTTGCAAAGCCGGTGTAGATTCAGTAAACACTCTTGAGACATCTTTGCTTGCTCAGAATCCCTGTCTGTTAATAATGCCTTTGAATCCCAAATCCAACTTAAAAAGTACAGCTGAGCAGGAAGCTTTTGTTAAAAGTAGCATTTTGAAATGCTGTCAGTAACTATCATAAATATTTGAGAAGTTAATATTTTAATCTTCAGCAATCACACTGAAAACATTTTTAGTGACAGACAGTGCTTCATTAATAGAGTTCTATATGTCTAATTGCTTTAGGCAATGAGAGTTGCATTATTTTGACACATGACATGCAATTAGTACATGGTCACACGGCTAAAGGGAGATTTTACACCTTTTTTCTTCCTACATTCAGAGCGAATAATTAGCATATTTTTTCTGCTGAGAATAATCATCAGAGCCTTAGATCAGAAATTGTCTAATGAGGTAAAACTCCAGTTGTTGACATTAATACTTATGACATTTCATTCTACTTTCTTACTTCCCATTGCAAATATATATATATATATATATATATGTATGTAAATCTGCACTATTTCATTTACCCATTTCCAAGACGTTCAGAAAATTCAGAAATGTTTTCCTGGCATGGAAAAAGCATTTTCACAAAGGAAAGAAGGAAACATTTCTTGCAGATTTCCAAAAGGGCTTGTTGGTCTACCGATATTTCTGAAAAGAAGAATGAGTCATCTGACCCAGATCCACATATCAGATGGTTTTACTTGTCATACCATAAATCCCATTCAGTGGTCATGCTCATGTTTTACTTGGTTGTGAGGTGATCATGTGCACGCACACACAGAAATCTGGTTTATCTCTCTCAAGTTAAGTAAATTATGCTTATTTATTTGTTTCATTCTGCCTTTATTATTTTTACAAAAAAACTCAAGGCAACAAACACATTCCTCTTATTTTCCCCACAGCAATCCTGTGAGGTGAGTTCCAGCTGAGACAGAATGCCTTATCCTGCTCACTTTCATAACTAAGGCAGGACTAGAACTCACTGTCCCCACTTTCTAGTCTGGTGCTCAATATATATTAGCAATAGCACTTAACAATAGCACTTAGACTTATATATCACTTCACAGTGCTTTACAGCCCTCTCTAAGCAGTTTTCAGAGTCAGCACACTGCCCCCAAAAATCTGGGTCCTCACTTTACTGACCTTGGAACAGTGGTGGGTTTCAAAAAATTTTACTACTGGTTCTGTGGGTGTGGCTTGGTGGGCATGGTATGGCTTGGTGGGCATGGCTTGGTGGGCATGGCAGGGGAAAAATACTGTAAAATCTCCATTCCCACCCCACTCCAGGGGAAGGTTACTGTAAAATCCTCATTTCCTCCCGATCAGCTGGGACTGGGAGGCAGAGAATAGATGGGGGCGGAGCCAGTCATAATTTTTACTACCGGTTCTCCGAACTACTCAAAATTTCCGCTACTGGTTCTCCAGAACTGGTCAGAACCTGCTGAAACCCACATCTGCCTAGGAAGGATAAAAGGCTGAGTCAACCTTGAGCGGTCAGGATTGAACTCCTGGCAGTGGGCAGAGTCAGCCTCCGATACTGCATTCACCCTGCGCCACCCTATTACTTAGGGCTACAGATTTTTAAAAATAAGAATTGGAAGAAATGCTTCAGATATGAGGACAAGAGCAATAAAGCACCTCTCTCCATTGCATTAAAGTAGCTGAGATTCATTAGCTGAGATTCATTCAGGATTCTGCATGAGTTGGAAGAAGAAAAAATGGTGTTTTGTACAAGTCTCTTTACTTTCAGTAAGAGGATGCCTTAAAGCAGCGTCTTTTTTTTTTCAAGCTAATACAAATGCCTGTAAAAATGTCAGCTGCTTTAATTAATAGAAGAAAGGTTCTGAATTCATGCAAGTTCTGACCCACTGCTTCCCAATCAGGGAAATCATGGCTTAACTGAATTTACCACAATATAAAATGAATTCGATGAGATGTAATGCAATTATGAAAGCAGGTTAGCTTCCAAGATACATGACATGAAAGTAATATTTGCGGCCAGGAAAAAAACTCAATTTGAACTCATGTCATTTATATTTCAATTTAATTAAAATTATATATAAATAACGTGATTGTTCTCTACTTCAGCATTTATCTTCTGATACTTAAAACTTACAATTTAGTAAGAATTGTTAGAGCTCTCTAGATAATAGTTCTATGACCTTAAGAGGCAAATGCCATTCTGGGGACTCTGCACTAAAATAATCCAGCAGAAAACTGAGTCTCAGTAAAAGCAGATTCAGTTTCACTGGTGCTGATTGAGAGCTATGTCTGCGTGATGCAAATATGTTTCGGTTTTTCCTCTAATTTCTATGAACTGAAAACTATTCATTAGCTCTTTAAGCTAACATCTGAATGCTGAGACAAGGCACAGCCTTAAACTATCAGCCTCAGCCATGACACACTGCCCCTTAATTCTACCTCAGACAACTTCTCAGGGTTGCATCAGCTTGAGTTCCTGACTGACAGGGGAAATTTGGAAGTTGAAGTCCGCACTTCTTAAAGTTGCCAAGTTAGAGAAACACAATGCTAGAATCTCCAGCAAATGCTTCTTTGCAACTTTATTTGGTCTTTGCAATTTTATCTCTAGGACAGACAATACAAAGCTAACAATACAAAGCCAGTTTGGTCTTGTGGCTAAGATATTAGGCTAGAAAGCAGGAGTCTGGGAGTTCAAATCCTGCCTTAGCCATGGAAAGCAATTGGGTGATCTTGATCAGTCACTCTGTCTCAGCCCAATTCATCTCACAGGGTTGTTGTTGTGGTGGGAAGAGGAAGATGTACTGTATTTGGATATGTTTATTGCCTTGAGTTATTTGTACACATAATAAATAAACAAAGAAAGAAATAAAAGAGTGTCCTTTCTAGCAGGGAAGGATTTTAAATCTTAGCAGGAGTAGAACATAGAAATTACTAATGATCACCATCTTTCTCAAATTTAAACAAATGAAATTGTTTAAATTGTGTATAACATAATACAACTCTCAAAATTTCTGTATGGTATAAATGGACGATAAAGGAGAATTTAATATTTGAGCATTTTCAAGTTTCTAAATGCCTGACTTCATATTTCTTGTAATAGAATCTGTGAGTTTTATAAGCAAGAAGTCTTCCCGTTCATATTCTCAATGTCTGACTTGGGGGGAAAAAAGGCTTTATTGTGTGTGTGTACATTCTCCCTTCACTGACTTGAATATTAATTATGCATACATTAAAATGGAGGGGGGGACAGCAAAATTTCAGTGCCTGGAAAGATCATATTGTGTACAAGATAGTAAAAAAAAAAAAAGTCAATCAAATTAATAGTCCAGATTCATACTATTCTAGTCTGTGGGAGATTTTTCCAAGAATAACATCAAACATTTAGTATCACTTGCAACAAAGGGCTGAGTTAATATTGAACATAGTAAAATATGTCTTTATTAATATTCAATATCTTTCTGTTAATTTGCATCCATATATGAGTGAATTTCACTGGTGAGTGAATATAAATTATACTCCTGACACACAATACATACTGGGCATTTTCCTAGGACCTATATACAACAAAGGAACAGTTTGTATGAAGAAGTTTGAAAACAAATCATTACAGCTAACAAACAGCTTGGGAACATGAAACATATGACAGCTTGGCTACTACAAATAGTTATATCTTACTGTTTTTAAGGCAATTGGGGGGGGGTATATACCCACATACAGTACATGTGTCTAGTAATATTTATCATAAAATAAATTCTTAGGACGTGCTGCAGGAGCAACCATACTTTTTTTAAAAAAAGAAGATTTCCAGGGTCACAAATGCCATGGCAGTGGTGTGTTGACATCAACAAAAGGAGATGGTGTCAAACAGTTTGGCTTTGCTTGTTTTGTGCAAAATTTCAGGTCTCCAAAACAGCAAAAATGCAACAGCAGGTTTTCTCAACCCTGCTAGATGAATTTTCCCCTATTGTTCCTCATACCCAGGATAAAGTGTGAGAAATACGCATTTGCCAGCTTTGATATCTTTTTTTTCTTTAATGTCTGTGCAGGGCACCACAGCAGTGTTATGCACAAGCAGTCATAGGTCCCTTTAGTGGAGGTGAGGAATCTGCGGCTGAATTACAATTCCTAGCAGACTAAGCCAGCAGTGACCTAGCAAAAGAAGAGAAAACAGTTCAGCAGCTTGTTGAAAGCTGTGAGTGACCTGCCCTTGCCTGTGTGTTTCCGAGGGAATGGTGAAAGTCAAATCCAATTCTCCATTTTAGCTTTTGGAGCCTTTTTAGCTTTGGGGAAAATCTGTCCTGGTCTGTCCTTCTATCCATTTTCCAATACAAGATGTATCTGAACTCCATGGTTTAGTTGAATATTTCATTTTGCAAACATTGCCAGAGATAAAAATTATAAAATTTCTAGAGAGGGTTTTGTTCTGCCCCATTTCCTCCTACCTTGCATACCATTTTACACCCTCTAATCTATCCTGCTTAGCATACATTTCCTCACATATGGCAATGACCATTCATTTCACAGTCACTTAGATCTTAAATCTTATAGCAATTAGCCAAACCTTAGTGCAACCTTATGTTGGGAGATTCCATAGTGCTCTATTCATGTTTCCCACCCTGCAATTCTCCATTACTGAGATATGCTTACAAAGATCAACAATTGCCTATACTACTGGTATAGTTAAAGCACAAAAATCTTTTACCTGATGATTCTGTATATTTTCTTGCATTCCAAGCATAATTTCATATCTACTATAAATTAATAGAATATTTAGCTGCTTGCGTAATGTACCCATAGGTACAATGTCTTTAGAATGAATTTTCTATAAATAATAAAGCTGTTCTGGATATTAAAAAGAAAATATCTTGGAATTATCTAAATAATAAGAGTCTAGGTCTCAGACCCCTATTCTCATGAGGCTAGAATAGAACGTTCAAAATGTTATTTTTTATTTACATTGAAGTTTCTGCAAAGAGTTCAGAAATTCATTGATAAAAATCAAATTAAATATCTGCCCAAAGATAGTAATTTATTGTACCTTTTGCTCATAGCTTGCTGATTAAGCTGTTTAGTAAAGAAAATGCAGTAGCATCTTAATATCATACACTCATGGCATGGAAATGTGTCCTTGAATGTACAGTTAATCCTTTCTTGTAGAGCTAATGCTTTATCTCATATAAATTATGATTGGAAAAAATGAGAAAGGGCAGCAAATATTTTGCAAGCAAGATGTATTACAAAATGAAAGTAATCTTTTAAAGCTCTATGAGAGTTATGCTAATGACAAAAATGTGATTTTCAATTAAGAGGACTACAATATATGATAAAATGCACAACTATGCAAAAATTGGGCTCTGGGGACCGGACTGGTTTTACAGACCTTGGGGGCCACAAGGACATATGTGAGCATGTTCCAGACTTAATTCAGACACTTTGTCACACTGTTTCTCTCTGTTGTACCTATACCCATGTTTATGGGCACATCCTTCATCCTCATTGTAATTTTTAAAAGTAGTACAGAGTTTCTTGGCCGATAACCAACCCAAAAATCACTAACAAGGACCAGAAAAGAGCAGGTGAGGGATTTTAGTGTTCTGACTAGCAATCATTACAAAGAAGGACAAAGATACAGATGCTGCTATTTCCAGTAGTTTGTCAAGCAGCCTGAACAATGAGTGATTAAAGAGCTTGATGGGATTTGTGAGAAATCCCTGGATTCCACAACCTTTGCACTCAAAGTCCACATAGTAGAAGCTCCAACTATCTGTCACAAGGATCAGAAGACAAGGAACAAGGGAAATTAGTGGTATGCCCATAGAAATAGAAAGAGTATTAACTTGCACAGTGGAAATTCAAATCCAAATCATTATAGATAATAAGTAGAACCTGAATCTTGAAGAAAAACCAACTACATCTACCCTATCACCTTCTTCAGAATTTTGTAGCAACTCTGCATCAGTGTTATCACTTAGTGGTTGCAGATCAATAGGATGAACTCTTGGCATTTCTGATCGGTGTCAGATGGAATTAAAGACAATGGTGCTGAACCTCTAGGCTGCCACATGTTACCGACAATACTCTTACAATATTGGCTGAGACTACTGGGGGTTGTAGTTCAAAGTGTAGGTCATTTTAGAGCACCTCAGCTAGAATAGAATAGAATTCTTTGTTGGCCAAGTGTGATTGGACACACAAGGAATTTGTCTTTGGTGCATATGTCTCTCAAAAAGACAAGATACATTTGTCAAGAATCATAAGGTACAACACTTAATGATAGTCATAGGGTACAAATAAGCAATCAAATCATACTAGGAAGCAATCAATATAAATCGTAAGGATACAAGCAACAAAGTTACAGTCATGCAGTCATAAATGGGAGGAGATGGGTGATAGGAATGATGAGAAGATTAATAGTAGTAGTAATGAAGTCTTAGTGAATAGTTTGACAGTGTTGAGGGAATTATTTGTTTAGTAGAGTGATGGCGTTCGGGAAAAAACTGTTCTTGTGTTTAGTTGTTTTCGTGTGCAGTGTTCTATAGCATTGTTTTGAGGGTAGGAGTTGAAACAATTTATGTCCAGGATACGAGGAGCCATTTTATAAGTGCAGACAGGTAGCATAAGTTTCTATTTTACACTGCTGATTCCTTAGAAACTGCAAAGATGGCAGAAGGCATAGCTCATTCTAGTGATTAATGATTTATTATTCAAATTATTCCTGTTTCTACCTAACTTTTTCAGAATATTAACCTGAGGTGACTTACTATAAATACCAGTTCTGATGCATCCTCTATTCTGAAACTTCAGGGTGGAGTGGGAGATAGAAGGTTGTAACACATGCTGTTCTTTTCTCACTGTTCTGAATTTAGGAATAACTTGTGGGACACAAGGTAATGGCTCATTTTCTGGACTGTAATTTATGTGCAAGCACCCAATGATTTTGTGGGCCATATACTGTATATGTAAAAACTATATCAGAATAGTTGTATCTGCAGTCCCCAACTTTCTGGCTCCGTGGACCAGCAGTGGCAGTGGTGGATGGCAGCAGCAGTGGCTGGGGGTGGGAGGGATGGTTTTGCACACACAAATGGAGCTTCACACATTTGCCCATCACTTGTGCAGCCCAGTTCCCGATGGTCTACGACCTGGTACTGCTGTGACCATGGACTGAGGATTGGGGACCCCTGAGTTATATGGAAACTCATTTCCAAACATAGGATAACTCTGGGGTCAGAAGTATAAAATGAATAGTAAATAATAACTACCATCTGATGGTCACGTCTCTGCATTGCTTGAAAAAGAGCAATGGATTAAATTAATGGCTTCTCTCTTGTGATAAAGGCCCTGAGACAAGACAAAAAATAAAATAATAGAAAGTTGGAGGGATCTTAAAACTAATGTAGTCCAGTTTCTGACCGAGAAGGAAAATCCCCTATACAGCATCTCTAAAACCTGACCGTTGGTTTTGGCACTGGGAGCTTTAAAAAAAAGCATACACTGATTAAAGCTATTATTTTGTCAAAGTACTCATTCCATAGGATTTCTTCCCAATGTTTAACTGAAATCCTCTTTCTTGTTATTTGAAGTGGTAAATTGTTATCCTTTGAAATAACCGAAAACAAATTTCCTCAATCATCCTTATGATAGTACTTCTGATATTGGAAAGAAAAGCAGAAATAAATCCAATTTTGTGCAGCTGTAATTCCTGAGAAACCAAATATTCTAATAAAGGAAACCAAGACCTTTGTTCTTCTTGGCTCAACTGGATTCATCTGCTACAAGAACAAAGAGAATTGTGACAGATTATAATTGAGAAGAAAAGAGGCAAAATTGGGGAACAAGGGGGTGAAAGCTTTACACAGAAATGAAGTGTAGAAATTGTAGAGAGTGAAAATTACTTGAAGATAGTGGCCATTCACAAAATAGCTGTTGTTACACATAGTCTTTTACTACTCTGCAGATTAACACATGTCATGCGATAAAAAAAAATAGGGCTGAGCAGCACTTCAGATCTGAAAGGTAAGAGGTGCTTCAGAGTGTGCTGTGATGCTCATGTAACACCTGTCTGCTTCTCCTTAAAGCAGATGCATCTTTTCTCAGGATGATCTGATTTTCTTTATTTGTAGCAAAGCTCAAACACTTTTACAAAGTAACTGGACAGAGGAAAGTCTAAAGAACAAAAACAAAAGTAAATAAAGGATATGTGCAACTTCATAAACAATGTGATTTCATCACAAGAGATGGGATAACAATGACAACATTATAGTTATCAACAACTTCCAGCAATGATGTCCTGAATAAATCATGTGATTGGCACTTCCTTGGTGTTTGTTTGTTTTTTACTTGAACTTTTCCTTAAAAATTGGCATCCTATTTAGCTTGGCATCTTAAATAACCACATGATTTGCCTTTATGGGCAGGCTCCCCTGCAGATATGATGACATTATCTACATTATGAATTATAAATGGCAAAACTTACTCAAAAAACTTCTTCATATTTTTAGAATTTGTAGTTCCTGGTTCTGATTTCACTCTGCCACACTTGCCAACAGAAATTAGGTTGCAGCTAGTTCAACCAGAAATTTTTAAAAATGATGTGACTTTGTCTTTCTAAAGTCACAATTTATAGCTACAGGCTATATTCTTTTTTCAAAGGGCATGCATTCCACTAATTAAGGGTAATGGAAATGACAGCTCTGTAAGAAGGAAACTTAAGGTTTTATAGAAAATAATATTTGCAACAATAATACTAATGGAGAGAGAGGAATTTAATCCTGGAGATATAAATGTTAGCTGTTGGGTGGATTAAAAATATAATAAATATATATAAATAAAGTACGCAGTTTAATACCCCAGATAACCCCAATTGAAATTAGAAAGACTTAATTCTGGACAGAAATATATAGAATTGCAAGAAGAATTTTATATGGAATTTTTTAAATTTAAAGATTATGTTCAATCCTTTTCTATCTGTTCTTTGTTTGTATGTTGTCATAGGCTGTCTGGGGTCTGAAGGTGGAAGTACATCAGGTACCAATTGATACCTCTCTCTTTGACCTTTGATGCTTGAATGCCTGCACGAAGTGTCTCCATACAATCATTCAAGCAAACCTCTTTGCTGATGACTATGCAGTCTTGGCACACAAAGACAATGATTTACAACTGATGCTGAACTGATTCTCAAAGACTACTATGTTTTTTGGCCTCACTATCAGCCCAAACAAGACTGAAGTACTTTTCCAGCCCTTACAAAATCAATCCCATTGAACCAAAATCACTGTTGACATCACCCAGCTGACAAATATAAAGAGCTTTAATACTTTGGGAGCATCATCTCAAGCAATAGGACTCTGGAGAAAAATTTATTCCAGGATCAACAAGGCCAGCTAGTCTCTGGGGCAATCAATATAGTATACCTATCACCACAAAGCTAAAAATCTACACAATTGTAGTTATCCCTTCCATCCTATATGGATGTGAGTCCTGGGATCTGTACCAATGACACATCAAATAATTGGAGAACTTACTGTTCCATCCTTGCCTGCTGGCAAGACTGTGTCTCCAACCTGGAAGTATTGGATTATGTTAAATCCATCAACTTTTTAGTCCCTGATTACCAGAGCCCAGATGCAGTGGGTGGCCTCACCAGTAGCTTTATGGTATACTGGAGACAGAATAGATACCTCGAGGTTCTCCATGCAAGTGCTACAAAGACACCATGAAGGAAACCCCACACCACTATGACATCCAGCCCAGGAAACTAGAAGCTATGACTGCTGACAGAAGCAATGGGTGAGCCTTGTGCTGTGGAGTCTCCAACAGTTTTTAGTTGCTACCCAAAATTGATCGAAAACCATGAGCAGTGTCACTAGAACTGAAACCTACAATTATCATAACAATGTGCTTCAAGTTCCCTCGTTATGTTAGACTCAGCACTTCCACATTGGGATTCTGTGTCTACAGATGAGCTGCACGACAGCAAACTTCAAACCTGAAAGTTTACACATGTTCATACAAAGATTATATTTCAGATACAAGGATAAGCATCACTTACAACTGGTTAGGTGGCAGGCTGTTCCCCTCTCTGAAATGTAACCATCAGAGTTTCAGATGTGGCACTAGCCGCAATTCCAAGATGGGGATGGGGTATAGCTGTTGTTATTCATGAATTTTTAGTGGCCACTAAGGGCCCTTCCCCAGGATTGCCAGATATGAGACTTTCTTTGTGAGTCTGGGTTTAATAGGGATTATTACTCATTTACCTTCCTTAGGCAATGTATCAGTATCCCTGCCTATGCTCCTAGATTGTGTCTGGGTTGGCAATGGATTTTCTAGGCTTCTGGATCTCAGGGATTTCAACCTGCCAACTTTGGGTCCAGGGCTGGAGGTATTGCAGGCGTTTATGAGCACCATGGCAGCCATGGACTTGGCCTAACTCATTAATGGCCCTACTCACACATTAGACCTAATATTTGCCTTTGGTCAGTGGTATCAGATATGGATTTGGGAACATTAATATCAATCACCTGCCATGGATGCACAACTGCCTTAGAGTTCTCCGTAGCTGCCCACACCATAGGGAGATAGAGACTATTTGATCAGCCCATCCCAGGCACTTGATGGAGCAAGGTCTTTCCTGAAACTCTGTACATTATGTGGTAGACACTCTCATCAAATCTTAGGACAAGCAAGTGGCAGTGGCCATGGACCAAATCACACCCCTGTGAAATCTCTATGTACCTGGATCTCATAAAATTCCATGGTTTACTGAGTGACTTAAAAGTGGAAGTGACATAAGAGATACCCAAAACACTGCTTGAAGAAAACGAAGAGCAAGACCAATCAAGCACAAATAAAAGCCTGTATTAGGTCCTACCTTGTGGTAATAAGAGCGGTGAAACATAATTATGTCTCCACCCATAACTGCATCTGCAGATAGCTGACTGGCACCTGTATTTTGAATAATCAGGTAAGAAGGAGCTGGGGAAGGCTTGGCATGGCTGCTATGAGAAATATTCTCATCATCTGTCAGATAAAGTTGCTCGACTTGAGCAGGAATGAGACTTTGGCTGGGCAGACTCTTTGGAGGTGAAGGAGACATGTCTGAGACTTGTTATTTGGTATGACTGAGCTAGTGGACAGGGCACTTGGGGCTGTGAGCTCAGCCATTTGTGTTCTGGATTCATGTTCTTCCTGTCTGGTTAATCTCTCTCCTGGGAGAGGACATGTGTTTGGGTTCAATAGTGATTAATGTCTCTTTGTGGGAGGGAGTGGTACCACCTGCTCTGAAGTGGTGGTGTGCCCCTTTTTCAAGATACCATTCTTGGCCCCCACAGTATTGGACAATTTTCAACCACTTTACAATCTTTCTCTTTTTAGGAAAGGTTGTTGAGATGGTGGTTGGCACACAGCTGAGCGCCCTGGATGTAGCAGATTATCTGGATCCTTTTTGGTTAGGTTTAGGACAGGTCACAGCACTCCAACAGCATTGGTCACATGCCCTTTGAATAGCTCAGGATGGAGGTGGTGAACCCTTCTGGGCCTCTGATGTCTAAACAGCTTTCAATATTATCAACCATGGTGTCCTTCTGGACTAATTTAGGGAGTTGGGATTAGGAAACACTGTGTTACAGCAATTCTTTTTCCTTCGTGCCCAGTTCCTGTCAGTGTTGATAGGAGAGGAGAGGTCAAGCCCAAGGTCCCTGCAACATAGGCTGCCCCACAACTCAAGGCTTTCACCACTCCTTTATAACATCTATATGAAACCACATATATCTCCATTCCTAGCCAGAAAGGTAGTGCTGTGGTAGTGCTGGCCGAGTGCCTAAAAGTTGTAATGGTTTGGATGAGAAAAACTGGCTTTGGTTCAAACCTAGCAAGATGGAGCTCTGGGTTTTTGCCCCCACCCCTGCACCCCAAAGACATTTCATCTTTGGACAGGAAGGCACTTCCCTAAAATGAGCTGCGGCATAATTTGGATGTCCTCTTGGACTCACAACTCCTGGTCAACAAACAGGTGACAGCCCTGGCTTTAGGGGACCTCATCTAATGAATCAATTGCACCCTTTCCTAACCTGGAAGGCCTTGCTCTCAGTCACTTATGCCTTGGTCACTTCTATTTGAATTATTGCAATGCCCCTGCAATAATGCCCTTGAAAACCACCCCAAAACTACAACTGGTCCAGAAAGCAGTAGTGCACACAATGATAGGTCCCCTTAAGTTTACCCAACTAACACCTGTGTTGTATGAACTGCAATGGCTTCCAGTTTCTCTCTGGGTCCAATTCAAGGTGCTGGTCATCATCCTTAAAGCCCTATATGGCACACATCGGCACAGGGTAAGGTTATCTGCAGGACTGCCTTTCCCTAAGGATATCTACCAGGTAACATAGGGTGGGCATGCTCCTAGTTTTTTCCCCTTAAACATTGCCCTCTAATGGAAGCTAGAGTCAGCCCCTTTCCTCTGAAGACTCTTGAAATCAGTACTTTTAATCTTCTATAGAAAGGCAAAAAGAGAGATAGAAAGGCATAAGAAAGATAGCACCTTTCCTATGAAAAGTACTGAAATTTAGCACTTCTAATCTTCCATAAAACACAGAAGGCCTGATTTCCCCCTCCCCCCACCCCAAGCACAAGGATAAGGTGAGATGACTGCATATTGGAAGTTTGACTTGGTGCTAGGCAGGGGTGAATCCAGCAGGTTCTGACAGGTTCTGGAGAACCGGTAGTGGAAATTTTGAGTAGTTCAGAGAACCAGCAAATGCCACCTCTGGCTGGCCCCAGGATGGGGTGGGAATGGAGATTTTGCACTATCCTTCCCCCAGGAGTGGGGTGGGAATGGAAATTTTGCACTATCCTTCCCCTACCATGCCCACCAAGCCACACCATGCCCACAGAACCGGTAATAAAAAAATGCCCACAGAACCGGTAGTAAAAAAATTTGGATTTCACCACTGGTGCCAGATTTTTGTTTTTAAGGGTGATATACTCTCAGGATTAAAAGCTGTTGGGCATTTGCAAGAAACAAGAGGAACTGAAGGAAAAAGTAGAGTAGTACTATTGCTAATAGTACTATTACTAATTAGTAGTATTAGTATTAATTAGTACTAGTACTGACTAGTGCTACTACTAAAAAGTACTATTCATTTTTTCTGTTTTTGCTATAAAATTCTTCTTTCTCTTTCATTCTATTTTTTAATTTTCTGATACTTTTTCTTCTTTCCTCTGTTCCCCTGTGTATCTATGGTAAAAATGGGAAAAATAGTTTGATTAAGTTTACAGTGCAATTTTAAGCATGCCAGTTCATAAGACAGGGAGCTTAGTCCTAAGTCACTCTGTACAAAATTGCAATCATAGGCAGCAGTTCTCAATACTACCTAGGACGGGGGTCCCCAACTGCCAGGCCAGGGTCCACTACCAGGCTGTGAGCTGTTTGGAATTGGGCCATGTGAGTGGCAGGCCAGAGCATGCATGCATGTGCAACTCAACTTGCACAAGCCACAGACCGGTGGGCACTCGTGCATGTGCACACTGTCCCACTGCTCACACAAGCTGCACCCGTGTGTGCACTGGCTTGCCACTCATTGCAAGTTCTCCTTTCCCCCAGTCAGTCCACCAAGCTGCAAAGGTTAAGGACAGCTCACCTAGAGATCAGGTTTCTCTAACCTGATGATTTTCAGATGTGATATGGCTATATATTCCAGCATCCCTGCCTACTCTAGTTATTCTGAGCTCTGAATACAAATGCGTAGCACTGGACTGTAAATGGCCTTTTGTAAAGGACCTCCATAATTTCTGCATTGCTATTCATACAACTACAGTAAGTTCTATTTAATATAATTTAAGAGTTAAAACTTTTTTTAAAAAATCCTTGCATAAATTATTTACTGTGCTCATTTTGGAAACTAGTGGTAATTACAGTGACTAGTTAATTATAACTTCATCGGAACTTGACAACAATGCTAATAATGCAGTTGAAGAAATGTGTGTGGTTGATCTTAATTGGAGGAGATGACATTATTTACCAGAATAAGTGATGGTACATAATCTCACATTCCTAATTATCACTGACAAACCAACATAAAAAGAAGTGGAGACTTCATTCTTTCAGCTGAAGCCTCCAAATATTATTTATTCGCTGCATGTTTGAACTATTAAGAATTTGTATTAGGTATAACAGGCAGGTCAACATTTTGGTTCTTTAAGCAAACATTTCTTATCCTATCTAGTCTTAATTTAACTTATTAAATTCCATTATGTGATGACCTAGTAAATACCTAGATTTTTTACTAGGCTTATCAAATCCTCTGTTACAGAGGTTAAGACTAATTTGAGCATAATATAGAACTCTATCAAACTGATGCCCTCTAGGAATATCTGATTAATAAGATCAGGCAAGTTGTAATACAAAATGCTTAGATGGTACTATGTTGAAAATAACTGGACTCAAATATGAGCTTAGATAAACATCACACTATATCTTGGAACAGTTCTATTTTTTATTTCTAAAGTACATGTCTTAAAAATTATGTTTTTGACATCATGTTGCATGAAAAAAGAAATTCGCATTTCTTGTACCACTCACTTTATTTTTATTTATAATTCTTATTTCTGGTTCACTACCTTCTGTTGTCCCCCACAATAATTGAAGAAACTAGTTCTTGATGTGATGAAGGCTTTTAAAGTCTTTTTCCCTCTTATTATTAAAAATAGCATTATTTTGTAGGATCAGAGTTGCAGCACTGGGATGTACAGTATGGATAAACAAAGCATTATAGAAGATTTTTTAAGGATGATGTGTGCCTTTAATCAAATCCTTTCATTCACAAGTTTATTGCTTTGTGATTAGCTTGGAGGGTGGAGTGATAAATAGTCTTTTAATTGTTGATTAAATAGCCTTTATTAATTGACCCAATTCCAGCTCCTAATGGTGGAGAGAATGATGCTTTAATGATAATGATGCTTTTCCTCATTATTTTTTTAAATAGAAAATAGTGTTACTGGAATGTCTAAAAAGGAAATACAATAAAAATTTAAAAATTTAAAAACAAGAAAAATATAATCATACCTTGACTAAAAAGAGACATAGGACAATTTAAAAAGTTTATTTAAGGAACTGGTCATAAGTGATTTCTGCCAGTAATTACCCACCAACATTAATGAGGAAGATATTAGGACTGGATTTATTTGTGTAAATAAAGAACTTGATCAGAAAAAAAGGCTTTGTTAAATAATACGTAGGTTATATGGCACGATGTATGATTCTGAAACTTCCGCAAATTTCCCTGTGGGATACAATGTGTGACACTATCTCTTAAACAACCCTGGTGTAAAGCAGCAGTTATGAATCTTAACCAAGGACAACACTTTAAAAAAGTAACTTGACTTAACTGATAAATAATTGGGGTTTTTTATAATTTCCTGTTTAAATTATAAGTATACTTTCATAATTATTTTTTAAATAATAATTTTCACCTCTTTTCTTCCCAAGTGTCATAGCATTGCTGCACTGATCAAAGCATTTTGTGCTCTATTAATAGAACAATCTATTAATATAATTTTGGAATTTACCCAAACTATTTAGAGTCGGCATGATAGATCTGTCCGTTTGGGGTGGCTAATACCTTAATGTTTGTGTTGATATCTCAGCTAGTCAGAACACGTTTTCCCCCACCTTCATCTGAATGTGAACATAGCCCACCATAATGTGTGGTGTTTTAGCTTGTTTTTGTTCTGGATTTCAGCTGATATGAAGATATTCATTTGCTTTGAAAACATGGTTTTGTCAGTGAGCTTTGGGACCCCATTAGGAAAGCTGATCAAGTGGCCTTTTTAATTCTGTTGTCACTGCCACAGGGTGTGGTGTGAGGTTAAATTGTGAATTTTTAATGTTGTATGCCACCCAAAGTCACTCTGTGTAATTTGGGTGGCTGACAGGCTGTATACATTTGTTTAATAAATAAATAAAATAACTTGCACAGTCTCAAAACAGATTCCAATGTTGGGATTTCTATATTCATCACCATAACTAATCCAAAAGTGATTTTTTAGGAGGCAACTGGACTTTCCTGTTTTTTCTTTGAAGATGTTTCGCTTCTCATCCAAGAAGCTTCTTCAGCTTTGACAGGAGAGTGGGGAATGGAAGGATTTATATTCCTTGCAGACAGCTGGTCATTTGCATCCTTTCAAAGCAGGGGAGTCCAACTCAAGGCCCGCAAGCTGGATACGGCATGAGGGGTGTTTAGATAAGGCCCACAGGGTTGCCCCGGAAACAGCAAAGTACTGGCCCGCATTTCTTCTGCCAGTGAAAGTGCAGCCCAGGAGCGCTGTGTGCGGCTCTCCCAGGCCCCATTTTTGGCTGTGACAGCCTCCTGAAGCCCTCGGCCAGTGAAAATGGAGGTCGGGGGCCTGCATGCAGCCCCCTGAGCTCCATTTTCACTGGCAGAGGGCTTCAGAAGGCTGTTACAGCTGAAAATGGGGCCCAGGGGGGCCCATACAGGCAGAGAGTTCTGCATTTGTGCATGCAAGAAGGGACAGGAAAGGAGAATGGGACAGAGGAAAGACAAAGAAAAAGAAGGAAAGATGAGAAGAAAGCAAGGAAGGAAATATGAGGAAAGAGGTAAAGGAAGAAGAAAGGAGAAGAAAGAAGGAAGGAAAAAGAAGAAAAGGAGGGAGGGAGGGAGGGAGGGAAGGAAGGAAGGAAGGAAGGAAGGAAGGAAGGAAGGAAGGAAGGAAGGAAGGAAGGGACATTAAATGAGAATGAGGGAGGGTCTGAGGGAAGTCCTGCCTTAGCACTTGGCCACCACGGGTGCCCCTGAAATGAGTGACTTCGAACTGGTCATACACACCCTGGCCATGCTCACCCAGCCACATCCACCCCAGCCCCCTGAGGCCAAACACAACCCTGATGTAGCTCTCAATGAAATTGAGTTTGACACCCCTGTTTTAGAGGGTCATTGAAGCACTTGGAGGTTTATCTGTGTCCTCAGGGTCACCTGAGTAGTGCTCCGGGTTCCTGTAGTCTGCAATTTTTCTCTGGAAATCCATTCCTACTACCACACCATTCCAAGGGTGTTCATCCCAAATTGTACAGCTAAAAGTCTGTGGAGTCTTCAAAGAAAAAAACAAGTCCAGTTGCCTCCTGAGAAAGTACTTTTGGGATAACCACGACCCAAAAGACAGACACCATAAGTAAAGTTAATCTTACCTAACAGGGGTTTATATTTGGAATTATAAAATTCTTAAGTATCTAACTGTAGTCCTATGGAATTAAATTGTTGTTAGAAACTGAATGTTCAGATTCAGATCTCACAATAAATTGGTTTTTCATTAGATTATAGTAGCAAAAGTATACACACTTATCTGGAAGTAACCTCTATAAAAAAGAATGAGATTTGTTTCTGAACAGGCATCTGGAATTATGCGGTTTATCTTTGTATTCCCTCAAAATAAATGTATTTTTCTTTTTTCCAAACATATTATTACCCATTGTTTCCTTTGTCTTCTTTTTTGTACAGTAAAACTGCCTTGTTTGTTCTCTACTTTGTGATAGATATCAATAGAACAAATAATCCCCATTAATTTATAGTATCTCTTGACAATCCACACAAGACAATCTTCATAACAACAAAGCAATAATGAAGAACAAACCCATTATTTGACCAATTGTTTAGTTCAAAAATGGTCTTTTTTACACATCTACAAAGATTAATAGAATTTATTCCAGTGAGAAAAGTGTAGAACAATAGAGCAATATATGCAAACTAGTAGCCAGCCCATCTTTTTCTCTGTTAATTTTAAATTTTTATTTAATAGTTATGCTTCAGGAAAGCGAAACATTTGCCATGTCAGTGTCAAATATTTTTCAACATTGGGGTTTTTTTATTCAACATGTTTTATTATTCACAGAAAAAAGAAATTTGTGAAATAGCTGCATAATTTTTAGAATAATCAAACTGGGCATCATTTTATATTTTATAAAATGTATTTCCTTTTTTATTAACACTGAAGAGCCATGGTGGCATAGTGGTTAGAATGCAGTACTGCAGGATACTTCTGCTGACTGCCTGCTGACTGCAATTTGGCAGATTGAATCTCACCAGGCTCATGGTTGACTCAGTCTTCCAGCCTTCCCTGGTGGGTAAAATGAGGACGCAGATTATTGGGGGCAATATGCTGACTCTGTAAACCGCTTAGAGAAGGCTGTAAAAGCACTGTGAAGCGGTATATAAGTCTAAGTGCTATTGCTAACACATGAAACATCCAAGTTGATTACTTTATTGCAATTCTTCCTATAATATAGGAATCTCCTCAGACTGTTTGCTTTCCCTTGGATAAGATTCCGTATCTTGGATAAGGTTCCTTAAAGGGGCCAGGCCGGGATCGCTTGAGGCTGCACAGTGATTCAAAGCTAATTCCCTGCTTGATTCCTCCTGCCTGCCTGGCTGGACATTTCCCAACAAAAAGAATTATGAACCAAATGCATCATTTTTAGTTGAATTGATTTAGCTAAATTTAAGTTTGTGCTTAATTCTAACTGAGATCAATGCATTATTGCAGTTTGTTTTTTTAAATATATGTGTGATTTCATTTTTATAATATAAATTATGAAATTAGAAGCTATAATATAAAAATGCTTGTGGGCAGGACCCTAATTTGTTGGGCTCTATTACTCTTGACTCAAACTGATATCTGATCTATCGAGACTTATAGATTTGTCACAGGGAAGGGCAGCTTTTTAGAATTCTACTCTATTTTTCTGACCTTTGAAATGCCTAAAAACACATTTACACACATCCACATACATGCACACAAGTCATAGATTAAAGTAAGATCAATGATATGAAGACACAATCCAGTTCCAATTATATTTTCAGGAGGGCATTGCATTTCATTATCTTGCTGCCAATTATTCTTCTCTACTTGTTTAATGTTGACATGAATGAAGAATGCATGCCCATAATTTACACACAAGTGTGCTTCTTGACTAATGGGTTAAATTAAAGATGCCAGTGATGAGCTTCAACACATTTTGAATTAATTCGAGAAGGGTGCCTATATTTTAGTAGGTGATGGCAAAGATATACAGTATTTTTAGCATTGATTTTACAGGTTAAGTTTGTATCATAATATATTGACATTGTACTTTATTCAAGACTTGTTTTGGGGTGTTGCCATATACAGCACTGAATAACAGGCTAATAAAAATGGTTCAAAGGAATTGCTTTCCAACCTTCTACTGACTTAGGTTCTCCATTATATTTTCCTAAAGCTGACACCTGAATTAAGGGTTAACCAACATAGTTTAATGAATTGTCTAAAGGACCATACATAACACAAATACAAGCCTACTAATACCATGTAGATGCTGCACTCTATCTATATATATTAAAGGAATGAGCATTTGTAATAAATTCATACAGATATCTTAGGTATCTTAGGTATAATATTTTGGTAATACTTGTTCCAATTAAAAGCAATTTTCCCCTTCCATTCAATCATGTGCAATTTTCAGAGGCAGCCTGGAGAAGTCCCTGCAGTTTTCTTTTCAGATGTGGTTTGCCGCAGTGTCTTTCCTAGGGCTGAGAAAAAGTGACTGGCCCAAGGGCACCTAGATGGCTTTGTGCCTAAAGCAACACTAGAACTCACAGTTTCTTGGTTTGTAGCCTGGTGCCTTAGCCTACATTCAAACTGGCTCTCAGTTAAGAGTATATTTACCATTAAAATGATCTATCCTCATTTGAACAATATCATTAATTTCCACAATGCATCATGGATATTTTGGGTTTCTTTCAAAATTATACACACACACACATGCACACTAGAAACCCATTGCACAAAATCATAAACTCTCAGTTATATAAATAATAAAATACAGCTTAGCAAATTGTCAGGTGGAAAGGCAAGATAAAGGCTAAATAATAAATAAATAAATACATTGGAAGAAAAATTGAGCCCTTTTTCCATAGGAAAAAAGATAACTGATAACAATGCAGTAACCATATAAAAAAACTTTATTAATCTTTCTCTCTAGTAATTTTCAAGACATATGGTTTATAATAATATAAAATTTTACTAACCTCTTGCACAATAAAATCTTTCATTATACTGTATATTCTAATAATTAAGAAGCATGCTTAATAGTTAAATAAAGTATGCTAGCTCTATTAAAATATACTAAACTCTGGTTTTACTTGTATTGCTTTTTTTAAAAAATACAATAAATTTGACTGGATAACAAGACTTCCAAAGTGCAACTGTGATAGCAGTTTCCATTTTCTAACCAGTTAAACTTATCTTTATAGTTTAAAACATTAACAAACAGGGAAGTCAATATAACATAGTCTATTCTGCCATAAATCAGAATGAAATGATATATGAACTAGCTAGAATATTTGAGACTGACTAGTTTATTAATTTCATCTTCAAATTAATGTGAGCATGTCATTCTGGTAAAGTATTTGCTTTGTTAAAATTGTGTTCCATCTTTTACATGTACTTAATCTATTCTCCTTTTTAATCATATTTCAGATGATATAAATCAAGCATCTAATTTTGTTGAAAACTCAGTGACAATTAATTCATTTACAAAATATTTTAATTATTTTTAACTGAAATGAGAAAGATATAAAGGGAGCATATTCAGAACACAATTTTCAAATACCCTCTAAATCCAAAATTCTAACAGTCCTTTTTTTTTAAACTGACTGCATCTTGAAATACAGCACTTTCCAGTTTTTATAGGTGAAAAATTATATGGTAAAGTGTTTATTTATCGCAGCAGGACCTTGAAACAAGAACATCAAGTACTGATTGCAATTTTAGCTGTTGTTTATTTATAAAGTTCTAGGGGACACAGTAGCACAGAGGCTTAATGACGCTGGAGGTGCTGAGCAATTGCCAGCATTCTGATGGTTTGAGTCCAGTTCTATGGGACAGGGTGAGCTCCTGTGTCTTGTCCCTAACTCCTGCCCACTTAGCAGTTTGAAAGCATTGTTTGCGAGTGGATAGATAGATACCACCATTTCAGTGATGGGAAACTGCTGTCTGCATTCTGCATGGGGAGCTGGAACCAGTGCTGGATCTGTCCGAATGCAATTGGTAGAGGAGCGATTGAGGAAAGTCCTGGATGAATCAGGTACCTCTGAGAACCCTGTTGAAAGCTTGTTCATTTTCTTGTGCACCGGTGCCACAGACGAGCAACTGTTGGTTAGCAGGACTTCTAAGTGGGGAAACCTTGTAGCCTGATTTTGCTACTGTTATTACTTTGAGATGAGGAGGACTATGGGTGCTAAATACCATCAAGCTGATTGTTGATGAAATGGGTTCACTCTACTTAGTCGCAAGTAGCCTGGCATAAAATGCAAGCGTTATATTGCAGTTCAAAAATCCAAGAAAGCTCGTGAAGTACTAGTACTATATATCTTAAACAGTATAAGTAAGGGGATAAAGTCCTAAAGTCAAAGCCCCATCCAGTGTTATGGTGAGAAACAATAACCATATACCCATTTTTCAGGGATTCAAGCTATTGAAAACCAAAGGGAAACGTGACTACTTTCTATTCTTTCTCCAGTATATTTTAGCAACAAGCAATATTAATTATCCAAATCAGATAGAAACAGTTGCATGCCTTTTTCACTTCTGGAACATTTAGTTGGAGTCTGTGGTCCTGTCCAGGCACAAACCACATATTTCTCCTCAGCTATTGATCGGACTTCGCTAATGGCCTTACTTATGGCTATTGGAAAAGTAATCACTCTGTTGAATGCAATACAAGTATGTAAAATGGTAGTGACAACAAAATATATGGAGATAAATTATGTTTTTATTTTTATTATCATGTGTTATTATTCAATTAATCATCTGTAGATAGCCCAAAAGGGGACATGTATATCTTCTTTTTCCTGGGCCACTAACTGATGTCAGCTGCAATGCAGTGTTCAGTTGACAATTTTGGCAACTCAATCAATATTTAAGTAATTTATGATCAGCTTCAAATAATCATATCCTATTGATTGACATGCCAAATGCTTGGCAGCCTAAGAAATTATGGATCATGCAAATTGCTGCCTTCCCACAAGTTCAATTAACCATCTTTATGTTGATGTAATTAAAACAGCACTGGCATCTGAAATTTATCAAACACGATAGGCCAAGTAAGATAGCTTTCTAGAGTGGTAAAAATAACTTTATGCGACAAATAGTAAGCATTTATTTTCAAAACATTACTGAATTTGGGTAAGTAGAGATCCATTTAATCATTCTCTTTTCTTATTTCCCATAAGAGATTACAATGTTTAATTCATTCATTTTGACTGTCATATGCAATAATTTCAAGTCTTACCAGCAATGGTTTCTTTCAAGATAGTACAAACTCCCAAGGTATGCTGTTGTGAAAAGTCAAGTCACTTTATTTTGTCTTGCCAAACTTTTATCCCCAGCAAGCTTTAGAGAATATTTGGTAAAAGCTAACTTTTCTTTCCTAATGAGAAGGAAGGATTCACTAGAGAAGAGACTAATACTGGGAACGATTGAGGGCGAAAGAAGAAGGGGATGACAGAGAATGAGGTGGCTGGATGGAGTCACTGAAGTAGTCATAGTGAGATTAAATGAACTCTGGGGCAGGGGTGAAATCTACTTACCTTCCCAACCAGTTTGGAAGTGCGTGCTCATTGTCATGTCCGATTTTTGACCCTCTTCGCATGCACAAAGCTTTCTGCACATGCACAGAGGGTCAAAAATGGGTTACTTCCTGGTTAAAACCAGGAAGTAATGATATCCAGGTGGATGGGCGGAGCCTTGCACTGCCGCCACTACCAGTTCACCGAACCACATGCCGCCACCTCTACCAGTTCAGGCGAGCCAGACAGAACCAGCAGGATTTCACCACTGCTCTGGGGGATGTTAGAGAACAGAAAGTCCTAGAGGAACGTTGTCCATGGGGTCAGACACAACTTCGCAATTAACAACAACAACAACAAACTTTTCTTTTTTTTCTGGATTGGACTTGCTAGCATTGTGGAGATTTTCAAATATATGGCCCCGGTGTTACATGTAGCTCTCAGAATCATTTTCTGCGACCTACAGAATTACTTTATAGGTTCGGAGGATATTGCCCACCAGGACATTTGTATGTTGGCCTACATGAAGCAAGCCGTGAAGAGAAATGGTCTGGTCTCATCGGGTCTCCTGGCCGAGTAGGACTTGATTAGCTGAGCTAGGCAGTCATTTTCCTAAAACCTTCAATGCTAAGAACTATCTCATATTTCATGTCAGGCAGTGCTTCTGAGATGACATTGGGGTCTTTGGACAAGAAGACAGTCCAGATGGCTCAAGAATAGTGGGATGCCCTAAAGAGGAAAGAAGAAGGCAGCTGAGGAGGAGGGCCAGGAATATCTCTGTGCTGTGCAAAGAGTGGGAAAAGCAAAGTGAAGAAGCCTGTTGCCTTAACCACTATATTTGGCTCCCTTTCTCTCTACTAGGGCTATGCAAAGCATTGGAAAGTATTCAGTATTTCATAGCAGCATTGGCACAGGCCAAGTGTCTCTACTCAAAGATTTGAAATAGGCATGTCGCCTGGAAAGCTGGCTCAACTGCTTCAAGATCATCTCCACAAGCATAACTATTCCAATCACTTTACTTACCTTTCAGTCCTAGCAGAAGACTAGGAAAGCCTTTGAGAAAGCTTTGTACTGTCTAATATATATTTTTGTCTGTCATCTGTCTGACATTGATCTGTCCATCCATCCATCCATCCATCCACTAACAATTACTAAAGTTCTATGGTTGGACTCAGTGATGAAATCCATTTTTTTTACTACCGGTTCTGTGGGCGTGGCTTGGTGGGCGTGGTGTGGCTTGGTGGGCGTGGCTTGGTGGGCATGGCAGGGGAAGGATCCTGCAAAAACTCCATTCCCACCCTATTCCAAGGGGAAGGATATTGCAAAATCTCCATTCCTACCCCCCTCTGGGGCCAGCCAGAAGTGGTATTTGCTGGTTCTCTGAACTGCTCAAAATTTCTGCTACGGTTCTCCAGAACCTGTCAGAACCTGCTGAATTTCACCCCTGGTTGGACTGCAAACTTACTTAACATTATTAAATGGGAAAATAATAGAATATAATATTATAAAACATATCAAGGTATTAACCCACTGTAATGCACAAAAAAGACCTATGTGTGCCAGATGTGCCTCTCCAAGGAATGTCTTCCACAAATGCCTTCCGTATATGGGAAGAATTTCTTTTATAGTCACCTTTGAACTGCACCTCAATTGTGCCAAAAGCATATTTTTTTCTGGGTAATACAAAAGCACATATCTTCAGCCTTCTTTAAAGGAAAAACTGACCCTGCCAGGAAATCCAGAACATTTCTCTTTCCTACCTGAAGTGCTGATTTTCTCCCCAGTATCATTTTTGGAGCAAAATAAATTATGTAAAAGAGACATTGCAACCTATTAAAATCCCCGCTCCCTTTTGTTCCTATAAAGTCCTTTGAAGCCTTTATATTGAATTATGATGGAAGTTTGAGGATGAAAAACCTGACTAAGCTTAGAAATAGAAAGCATAGTCAGAAATAATGTCCTTAGATCCATAATCATAAAATCTTGTAACGGAAAGGGGATTCCAGAAAATGATACACAGTTATTAAATATTACAGAGGAAAATGGGACAAGGAGATATATCTAGATTTTTAAATAAAATAGATAGCATTATTAGACTAAATTTGTTCTTTTGGTTTAAAATCTTACTAATTAAGTTAAATGTAACACTAAATGTTCAGTATGTTTGCAGAATGTCAGAAAAATGAGGATATTTACAGTCATACTACAGTAATAATAGCCAATCTCTTTCAGAGATACAATATCTGTTTTAAATATCCATGGCCACATTCCCATAAAAAACCCAATGCATACACAAAATAAAGATATATTCTTCAAGCACAGCCAAGGGACTTTAAGAAATGCTATAAATAATGCAAGCACAAGAAGCTTAGAGCTACTAAGCAATTGCATGACAAGGAAGGCCTGGTAGCTGTGCAGATTTGCTAGCACCTCTAATTTGGAAAGTGAGAGGAAAAGAAAAGAATATATATACTGTGTGTGTGTGGGTGTGTGTGTGTGTGTGTGTGTGTGTGTGTAAAAAATTAAAATCTCGGGTGTTTTCCCGCGTCATTATAAATAAGTTGGTTAAAATGTTTAAAATCCTGGTTAAAATCCCAGCTTAAAATCTTCTAAAAATCCTTACAGAGCATTCTGCAAGGTCCTTTAAAACCTCAGCTAAAATCCTACCAGTGACTTTAAAAGTTTTTCTTAAAGCAATGTTTCAACAGGCTCACAACCCTGTCATCTTCAGGCTCTGTTTCATTTAGAAGCTATGGGTTCTCTGTTGCGGGGCCGGAGCTGTCGCTTATCTATATTTGCTGCTGCTGACGTATGCTGGCTAGCCTGCAACTCTGTGTTCCGATTGGAGGACAACAGTTTTTCTTCCTGCTTCCTCATCCTAGCTGCTTGGCTTCGTGTTACTGGCCCAGCTTTCTCAGATTCTCTATTATTATCTGTCTGCTGTAGAGGGGAAAGGATTCTGGTAGGCATCACAGCACCCTTGATTGTTAGTTGAGATCTCAGCCTGTCTTCTGGCTCGATCCTCTCTCTCTCTCCTTATTGCTAGCTACCCTCTGCAGAGCGGGAAGAATTCTGGCAGGCCTTGCAACACCACTGGTTGCTTGTTGGAATCTCTGCCTCTCTTCTGATGTTAACATTCGAGTTTCTCTCAGTGCAGGTCCCCAAATACTTGATAACCTAGAGGCGTCATCTCGTCTGTTCATATTCTGCGGCCTCTTTTCAATTTCGATGGCCTCCCTGATTATTCTTTTGTTGAGATGTTCCTCTTTCGCCACTGTTCTGGTTTTATTAAAATCAATATTGTGTCCCGTGGCTTTCATGTGTTGTACCAAAGAAGAAGTTTGCTCTTCTTTCCTCACTGCATTTTTATGTTCTTCTAAACGCACACTTATTCGTCTATTTGTCTGTCCAATATAAGATGCACATGGCACTTTGGCACATGCACATGGCAGGAGGCACATGGCACTTTGTATATCCCCTGGTTTTCCAACTCAATTTTATCCTTAGGGTTTCTCACCATCATCGATATTTTTCTATCTGTACGGAACACTGTTTTTATTTTTTGTTTCTGTAATATCTTACTAATTTTATTGGTGGTCCCTTTTATATAGGTTTTAACCAGGATTTTAAATATTTTAACCAACTTATTTATAATGATGCAGAAAAACACCCGAGATTTTAATTTTTTGCATATGCACACCCACAAAAACTTAAGAAGACATATATATATATGGTGTTAGAAAGGAAAAAAGCCCAGAACCGAGTAGATGTGATTCTACTGAGCTGGAGCTACAAAAAACCTTGGATACGTAGGGAAAACCTGGCTAGAAGAAAGAAATATATATATATATATATGATAAGAGTACTGAGGTTGATGGATTTACAAAAAAAGATGTAAATATAAGTTACACCTCTAAAGTTATTTAGGAATCAACTCCTATTAACAAGGAAAGGGATTATTTTATAAATACATAAAGCTATTTCAGACTAAGAGACATTATTAAAAGTATTTTGGTTTATTTAATCAGTCTTATGGACACAATGACACTGGCATTTCAGATTCTGAAAAACTATCCTGTTCTTTTGCAGAAATCTAACTATTTTGCTTTAACAGTATATTTAAAGGTTGCTTAAAATCAAGAAAGAAAAATGTACTTTAGATCCAAGTTGTATGCCATGAGATAGTGAAAATCATAGAAGATTTTAGAGAAGCAGTACCCAATCTCACTCTTTCAAAGTCAGTTTTGAAGATAACTAGTTTCTGAGATATTTAGCAGATTCCTTTCTTCTATGTTATCTGCTCTTTTCCTATGAATTGCTTATCAGACAAAACAAGAAAACTAGTAAATCTATTCTGATCCCAACATTAATAGAACTTGCATACAAAAATTTCTGCATCTACCTGTTGGAAATTTTTGCTGTACTTCTTCAGAATGTATAGCTGTGCTAGCAAAGCTAATTGATTTGTGTTTTATAATATTAAAAAGTTAATATTTTAAATCCATTTTCTTTTAAAATGATATTACTTTGTAGAAAAAAATGTATTAATTTTATGCTTAATAATTGCATTGTTTCTCTGAACTCCGATTCCCTGACAAAGGTGTAATTCAGTGGTGGATTTCAAAAATTTTCACTACTGGTTCGGTGGGCATGGCTAGGTGGGCGGGGCCATGTGACTGAGTGGGTATGGCCAACTTGACGTCACTCCACCCATGCCCACTCAATCACATGACCCCCCCACCTAGCCACACCCACAGGAAAAGGTAGGAAAATTTTGGGAATTTCCACCTATCTACCCCCGCCCTCCCTTCACCAATCGCCCCCATTTCCCCTCCTTTAATGGCCTGCCCTAGCCCCACTTCCTCCACCACCACCATCTCTTTGTTCAGGCTGCTTATCTTCCACGGCAGCTGGTCCATAGTCCGGAAGGCAAGCTGACCGAGTTTTCGGTGGCCCCCAGCCAGCCACTGCTGCTGGAAAGCAACTGGCAAAGAATCCTCCCTCTTTGAGAGCTGCTTTGTGGCTGTGGTGGCTGGCTGCAGGCCACTGAAAACTACTGGAGGTCACAGAAAAATCTGCTGCTGTCATTGCCATGTTCTTCGCACACGCATCCCATTGGACTTGCAAGGCAAAGGGATCCGTATGCATGAAGAACATGGCAGGTGGGACAAGCAAGTGATGACTGGGGGACTGGTTTGGAGGTGGAGCCAGCCAGCAATCACTACCGATTCAGTGACCTTGGCCAAATTTCTGCCAACAGTTTGCGCAAACCAGTGTGAACCGGCAGAATACCACTTCTGGTGTAATGTGCTTCCAAAAACATAAATAAACCTATAAACAAAACTTATTTATAGATTATAGTAGACAATAGGAATCACCATGTAAAAAGTTTTCAAACTTCCTTCAGATTTAGGCTGAAGTTAGATCAAGTAGTTTCCATATTTGTCTGAATCAAATTAGACTTCAGAGTCCTCTTGCTTATTTTCATTCAGACATTTCATTACCTGGAGAGGTAATATCTTGAGTGATGGAAAGGAGTGGAGTTATAGACAGTATGACAATATTGGCGGGGATGAGAACTACCTTGGTAGTTCTTTGACTAGACAGTTGTTTATTGCTTGATTGTTTGTTTGTCTGGGATTAATACTGATATTAATTTCTGCTTGTCTGTGTGTTGATTGATGGCCAGGAGGGGTTCTAATCTTTTGGGTTCCTTTGGGGTTTGTTTGAGGGTTTTTTGCTTCTTTTGAATGTGGTATAAATGTTCTTTATCTTTATGCTATATGCCAGTGATGGCGAACCTTTTCGGCACCGAATGCCTAAACCAGAATGCGTGCACATACCAGAGAGCCAGAAACCTGAAGATCAGTTGGCCGGTGCACATGTGCGTGCTGGAAACCAGAAGAGCAGCTAGCAATGGTGCACGTGCCCACAAAGAGGGCTCTGTGTGCCACCTCTGGCACATGTGCCATAGCTTCACCATCATGGCTATATGCTATATCTATGTGCTATATGCTGAATCATAGTGTAAACAGAGAGCAAACTCCACTCCTTTCCAGCACTGAAGATGTTATTTAGCTAGATCAGGGGTGGGCAACCTGTAGACCCCTTTTACAACCCCTTTTACAACCTGTAGACTTCAACTCCCAGAATTCCTGAGACAGTTTGGCTGCCTCAAGAATTCTGGGAGTTGAAGTCCATAGGTTGTAAAAGAGCCACAATTGCCCACCCCTGAGCTAAATAATGAAATAAGTACATATGTTCTTGTCTATTAAATTAAATTAAAACCATTCTGCAGAGTCTGTAGGCTCAGAGCTTGTTCAGCTAATTGTGGATGGGGGAACACCCCCCCCTCACTGCTTGTTTGTCAGCCATCCTGCCACACAAAAAAAGCTCTCTTTTTTTTAAAGAAAACTTTTACCCAAACAAGATCAAATACGGATCTCCAAGAAAAAAGAAACTTAAAATGGATATTTTCCTTCTAGTCTAGCCGGCACTGTATATTTCGCTACTGTGTAGCTTACTATGGAAGGACTTTCACTTTCGGCTTTCTTCTCAAGCCTCATCAGTCGCCATTTTAAACCTATTTTTTCCGTTCAATTAGAAACACTTGTAAAATCATTAAAAATGCTTGCGGTTTAGGATCCCAGGTACAAATTTCGCTCTCTTTAACTGAGCCATCTGTTATTTTATTAGTTGGTCTGGTCCCAGCGCCTAGCTCTGCAAAAAAGCAGAATCCTTCCGAAGCCTGGAGCAGCGGCGAGGGAAAATAGGGAGCCACAATCTGCTCATCCCCAAGAGTAAAAAAAAACAACTCTGGGGACTTCACGGAGGGCTCTACTTGCCCTTGCCTGCTCTGGCTCACATTTCCATCGGGAAATGGAGTTTTTCGAGCTGCCTTTCAGATGTAAAGGCGGCTCTTTACAGGCAACGGGGCTGGCGGTCACGGAGGACCGTCTGGTGGCGACGGAAGCCAGACCGGAAGTCCCTTGTCTATTAAATTAGACTTATTTCTGAATAACTGTTTTCTGAATCACTGAATTTTGAACGATTTTAGTATATAGTCTATTGTATGTAATGACTCCAAGCAGATACTTTAATACTGTGCCTTGAGTATCCATACAATAATTAGTGTTTCTTCAACCATACATCATTTTTTTTTAATTTATTTTTTTGTTAATGCCTGACATTTTAGTCCCTGGTAGGAAATTTGCAAGTCTCCAGCAGTTGGATTTCAAGTCCAAACAGTCCCAGCTGGTATGGTGTAGGGAAGAAATCATGGGAATTGTACATTTGAAAGTACAATTTCAAATTTTCATTTTTGTTTTAGTGGCATATGGGGCAGGGAAATACGTCCTCTGTTTTTCTCATGATTTTTAGGTTTAGACTCTAAAGAAGTAGGGTCTACTGGAAAGATACGCAGACGTTCGATAATTAGAAGCTGTATCCCTTATATAGTTGGACAATAGAGTCCTCCAAAGCTTGATTTCACATCGTCTTACATAAAAAAAGGTTTGTAAAAGAGGAGCTCCTGAAAAGATGGTGTTTATATAGTGCACAGTATGACATAATTAAATTTATTTCTTGGTGCTCTTCTACAAAAATGACACTTCAAATAGCTCATTAAATCCCCCAGTAGAAAGAATTGATTTGAAGTTTTGTTTTCAACTCAAGTTTCCATCAGCTAACTTTGCTGCCTGAAATCACAGTTACTACCATTACAGAAATGCTGAATGCTATTTGCTGCTATCAGTCTCTGCATCTCCATTTCAAACACCTGGGCCTGGAGCATCGATGCCAGAACAATTCTTATTTTCCAACCAGCCAAGCATAGCTGGGGCAAAAAAGTTCCTAATTAGGGAAATTGATAAATATGGTAACCCTACATTAAGTTTAAAATAAAGTGTATATATATGATTGCCCCATGCTATATAGTATAAAGCTATCTGGCTATGCATGAAAACCGAACGGATTCTCATGAAAGCACAATCTTCTTTGCTGCCTATATTATTTGTTCCCATCAGGAAGAAATAAATTTAGCTACATAATGTTTTGCCATATTTTTTTAACAACATGGTAATATCAGAATATCAGTATAAATATACATGCAATTGTCAGCTAATATTGTGGTAAGATTTTCGCAGTGCCTGAGGCAACAGATCAGTATTGTCAGAAGGAGGAAAAATAATGCAGAAAGAATTACATTAAAAAGAAGAATTTCCAAATGCTTTTTTAGAGCCGTGACACAGAACGGGCTCATTATCAACATGTGGTCCTGTACTGTTGAATATGAATAATCTAAATGCTGTATATTCCAGCAATGCCATATGCTGCACATATGGACTTACCATGAAAAAAAAAAAACCTTGCAGTGCCAAAAGGAATCTGCATTTGAAAGCAAGTAGAAAATCCTATAAATGCCACAAATGAACTGGATTCCTCAAAAATCTACAAAAAAAAAAAAAAACCACAGCACAACACAACACAACACAGGGAAAGTCAACATTGTTATCCTTGCATTTACAAAAACGGTTCTAAATTGGACAGCACTCACACCAGACTTTCCATGGACGGATCCTCTGATTTATTGCAGTTTCTCTATGATCTGCAATGGTCATCACCAGTTATTGAGAGGACCCTTGAAATGTTGCATACAGGTTTTTGCCTACCAAAACAGATAATCCCAGTCTTTGATGGTTAAACATCAGCATCATGATGCTAATGATGATGATGATAATAATGATATTATCCATTCAGTTGTATCCGACTGTTGGAGATTCTATGGGCCAGTTCTCTCCACATCATCCAATCTTGTATTGCTTCTTTGAGTTGTTCTATACTCTGGCTGTTGTCAGCTTTGATAGTATCCAGCCACCATGTTCTTTGGTGGCCTGGTTTCCTTTTACCACTAACTCTTCTCATCATAATTGCTTTCTCCAGTGAATTCTGCTGCATGATGTGGCCAAAATAAGTGGGACACAGTTTTGTGATTTTGCCTTCCAAGGACATGTCTGGTGTTATGTGCTCCAGTACCTGCTCCAGTCACCTTTGCTGTCCAAGGAAAATAAAGACCTACACTTCACAATCACCACTCTAACCATGTCAGAGTTCATAGTTTGGGAAAGAAATATTCTGAGATGCTGGCAGATATGGACGCAAAAGGATTCTTCTAATGTATTTTTTCTCAAAACTAGAATGCGCTCTCTCTCTCTCTCTCTCTCTCTCTCTCTCTCTCTCTCTCTCTCTCTCTCTCTCTCTCACACACACACACACACACACACACACACACACACACACACACAGCTTCAAACTGCTTCAGGGGATTTCTGAAGCACCATAGAGTTTCTGGGATACTGTCCCAAGTTTATAATATTACAACTTTTGCTTTTAATGTGAAGTAGTTCATTGTTGCATTCTATAAACTACTCTGAAAGCATGTTTGAGGAGGAAAAAATACCATAAATAAATAAATAAATAAATAAATAAATAAATAAATAAACAAACAAACAAACAAACAAACCCCAGCATTTGGACTGGGTCATTTTCAGCTATTTTATGCATTGGGAAATGCATTATGTGACTGGCTATATCTTTCTTAAGTGTATGTTTACATGCAGCCAATCAGATACATTTATGATAATAATCACACTTGATTATCTTCGCTCAGGATTTACCTGCAAATGTCTACCCACGAATAACTTTAGCATTGGAAATTCATCATGTGTGAAGTAGTCCATACAATACAACTGACTTTTGTAAGCATGCTCAGTTATGAATAGAATTACCTGACTGTCAGTCATCTTATTTTAAAATACCTATGTTGCAAAAACCGTATGTGTCATTATAGATTTAGCAGTACTAGCAACATCCTCTTTTGTTAAACAAGGAGGCAATAAGACTAATTAACACTCACTAGGGAACCTGAAATAATGATCCCTCTCTCTTTGGAGAGCCAATTACCCCAAATATTCACATTAACTACTTAGTGCTTCTTTGAAAGAACTGTCTTGATTTCTTCTTTTCTTTTTAATTTAAAGCATTATATAACATGTAGCATCACATTATAAAATGTTATGTCACATCCTGACAGGATACAGCTAAGGGTATGATGAATACATTGGGAGCAATCTGAAATCTGCTAAAATTAATAAAGAAATGAACTTTACTTGGTAAAGAAAGCTTGGGTGATATCTTCAGCTCCCAATCACTGATGAGAACACATCAAAATAAAGTTGTCTACCACAGTGTGTCACTATTGCTTCTCATAGAGGCATGGGATACAATATCCTTTTTTTCTATGGAGGAAATAAATAAGGGATGCAATACATAACTGAAACCTAAATTTATTGTCTTACTTTTCCATCCTTATCATATGTGATTTCATGACCCTGAAGGCACTTTCAGAAAAATATTTGAAGTGATCTTGGTGCTCTCCAAGTTTAGTTTATTTATTTATTTATTGGTTCGATTTATATGCCGCCCTTTTCCGGAGACTCAGGGCGTCTTACAATGCGTTAAGCAATAGCCTTCATACTTTTGTATATACCTGCTTAGTAGGGCTTTCGCCCCCCCCCCAAAAAAAAAACTGGTGTTCTTTTTTATATATATACAAAGTCAGCTTACTTACTTACAAACCGGGTCCTCATTTTACCTACCTCGAAAGGATGGAAGGCTGAGTCAACCTTGAGCCTAGTGAGATTTGAACTTGCAGTAATTGCAGGCAGCTGGTGTTACTTAACAGTGCTTTAGTCTGCTGCGCCACCAAGGCTCTAGTTGTTTTCTTGCAGATGCTTCATTACCCAAACTGGGTAACATCATCAGTGATAGAGAAAGTATTTACAGTTTTTAATAGAATTATCTGTATAAGAGTAAGAACATGTGAAGATGCCCCTTTTAAAGATTTTTTTAATCCCACTTTTATTCCTTTTAAGTAACTCAAGGTAGTCAACATATATAATACTCCTTTCCCAATTTTCCCCACAACAATAATACCGTTGCAGAGTCCTTGGGTCTCTCTGATTAAAGATACCAATAGAAAAGAATATATATGGTTCAGAGTTGAACTTGGTAGTACAGTGGTCTAAGGCACCCTGTTATTAAGACCAGCTGCCTGCAATTACTGCAGGTTCGAATCTCGCCAAGGCTCAAAGTTGACTCAGCCTTCCATCCTTTCTAAGGTAGGTAAATTGAGGACCCAGTTGTGGGGGCAATAAGCTGACTTTGTATAAATATACAAAAGAATGAAGGCTATTGCTTAGCGCATTGTAAGCCGCCCTGAGTCTCCGGAGAAGGGTGGCATATAAATCAAATTTAAAAAAAAACAAAAAAATCTGGAGTCCTTGGTGCTCGCTGAGCTTGCTTGCTTGCTTGTAGACATGTTTCATCACCCAACTTGGTACTTCATCAATGCTAGCGATTACAGGTAGTCCTCGATGTATGAACATAAGTGAGCCCAAAACTTACGTTCTTAAGTGAGATAGTGATTAACTGAGATTTGCCCATTTTATGACCTTTCGTGCCACACTTGTTAAGTGAATCACTGCAGCTGGTAAGTTAGTAACACAGTTGTTAAGTGAATCTGGCTTCCCTATTGACTTTGCTTGTTGGAAGGTTACAAAGTGATCACATGACCTTGAAACACTGCAACCCTCATAAATATGAACCAGTCACCAAGCACCTGAATTTTGATCACATGACCATGGGGGTGCTGGAATGACCATAAGTGTGAAAAATAGTCATAAATCACTTTTTCTCCAGTGCTGTTGTAACTTTGAATTGTCACTAAATAAATGGTTGCAGTCAAGGACTATCTGTATGGGATTTGCTCTCTTCTTTGTATACACCCCAACAATATTGGCAGGGCAAGCCATTGTATAAAAAGAGGGAGCAAACCACTGGTAAAATCTAAAATTTGTTACTACCGTTTCTGTGGACGTGGCTTGGTGGTGGTGGTGTAATGTGACTGGGTGGGTGTGGCCATTTTTTTTTTTTTTTTTTACTTTTAAAACCATTTTTTCTACAACCTCTTCGGGGAAGAAGTTGTAGAAAAAATGCTTCTAAAAGCCTTTGAGGATCCCAGTTGAGCCGCGCAATCATCAGAAACTTTTTTTTTTTTACTTTTAAAAGCATTTTTTGGCCAAAGAGGTTGTAGAAAAAATGCTTTTTTTAAAAAAAAAAAGCCTCTGATGATTGTGCAGTTCAGCTGGGTATGGGGGTAGGACAGGGATTTTTGCTACCCGTTCTCCGAACCACCCGCCTCCATCGCTACCGGATCGGGTGATCCGGTCCGAACCGGGAGCATTTCACCCCGGAGCAAACTTCATACTCCCTAGCACTGACTATTATCACTAGCCAGGTGGTGAAACAACTACAAGCAAACAACCAACCTCAGAGAGCACCAGCCTCCAAAGTTCAACCCTGAACTACATATATTATTTTCTATTAGTTTTCTATGGGAATTTTTTGAGGCCTGCTATGATGCTATTAGCATAATTATGAAGAAATTGACACATCTGGATTTGTTCCAGGAACAGGTATCCATGATGGCATGCTGTTTCTGGTTGTTTTTTGAGAATCTGCTTCAGTATGCAAGTGTGGTCCTGCCACTCTGTGCCTGAGGAAGTGCAGTGTTATTGACCAGTATGGGTTGTAACTGAATAGTAACACATTTGAATGGCATGAGTTGTGAGCTGTAGGTAGCAACCAGTGGTGCTTTGTTGTTCTATTTTTGTGGCCTGTCTTTTAAAAGGTTCTCCCTGAGAATCAATCTGATTGATTTGTCTATTGATCTCACTGGGTGGGTAGTTCAGTTTCCTGAATGCCTGGTTAATTCCATCAGTTAAGATTCTTACAGCATTTGCTTTATTAAAATTAAAGCCAGTGATTTATTTGAAAAAAAAAAAACCCTCAACCACATGTACCCATTAAAATAGTTAAAAATACAATACTTTTCTAGGATTATGAACAAAATAGGAAAAATATTTTTTTTCTAACACAGAATGCAGTAACAGTAACCATATTCTGGAGGTTCTTTTGGACAATCTTGGAGCAATTTGTTTACCAAAACCAGAACCAGGAGAAGTGAATAGGGCAAAGCTCATTCTTTTCTTAGCAGTTCTTGGCCTTTTGTACACACACACACACACACACACACACACACACACACACACCAGTGCCTTCCCTTCTAGACTGTATTTTGTTTATCTGACACGGATAGCTCAGTAGTCTTACTGACACTAGTCCTACTAAGTAGCTTCTCCCCCACTCCTGATCTTCCCAACACATTCCCTCCTCTTTATCAGTAACTGATATACCAATACAGCACCTCCCACTGCCCTACCTGCTCCCTCAGTTTTTCTACTGAATCCACTCCTTCACCCCCTCAACTGCAGCCCCTCCCCTCACCACAGTTGATGTTCCCGTATATTCTACCAACCAGTCCAACCCGGTCTGCTTAGATCCAGACTTTGAGGATATGCTTTATGGATGTTGTTTTAATTTTGCATATATATGGCTTAGAACAACTGACGGAAATTGACAAAGAAAATAAAATTAGAATTATATAAAGCTGTCAAGTAAAAACATTCAGGTTCAAATAGCACAGCCAGGCAAATATGATGGATGGTGCCTCTCACTTCTAATGAATGAGCCAAGGTCATTTTCTCTCCGCAATTCTTGGCAACAGGCCACATGGTATCCTTAGGAGCCCATGACTTTCTTCCTTCCATCTTGTTCAAGGGAGAAGCATTTAAACATATGCTTTACTATTAACCTAAAGTGTACAGCCAGCTATGCTGTGTGATTCTGTGGAACGTGTTGCTTTGCTATAAAATTCTCTTTTTCAGATGGATTTGTATAACATATTATTTATGAAGTGTATACATTTTAAAACTTTCATCCTGAATTATTATGAAGATGTTTATATGACTGGGAAAATAAGCATATTTTCTGCATGTGTGTGTTTTCCTACCACCCAACTGCAAAGACGGGAATTAATTACTTTTCAACACTGACTTTGTTCTCCAAACAAATAAGAGAAACAACTAAAGATACTAAGTAGATGGCTTCCGACCTTCTTTTCAACAGATATTAACAAACCCATCGTCTCCCCTCCTTCTTAACTATTCCAGAAATCCCTTTAGTCCCTTATTTAATTCCCACCTTTTTCAGTCATTAAACCCATAAATCATCATTTCACTTTTTTCTTCTTTTAGCAGAGCTAAGGCTGGACTGAAAAACATGTGTTAATTTCCTGAAATAGGCATTAGACCAACCTCTTTGTTTTTGTAAGGCTTTGAGCCCAAATGACAAGAAGCCTGGTGACTTTTCGATGCCTGTGGAACTGTTTTGAAGCCAGTCCAGTAAAATAACTTTTAAGATAAATACATGAAACTTCAAACCAGGAGAATGAATGCTTCTTCTCTGGAATTACCTTTCTATATATTACCTGCACACAGTTGAAATTAGAGATAAGTGAGTTTGTAAAACTACCATGCTTCCACTATTAACTTTTGATCCTAGGATTTAAACAGAGAGAAAAAAGAAGATTCAGAACTGATTGTGAGATTCATTATCTTTGCCTCTGTTTCTCTTGCTGCCAATGCTTGACTTGGCCCTGCGATCTTTCCTGTTCACTTTTGAACTTGGTTACTTTAAAACTAGAAAGTGAGACATTATATTACTCTCTGGTTGCAAATTATAACAGATAACAACATTGCATCTTTATTTCTTGAAAACCAGATATGAATTTGCACAGAACTCCAGGCAGTGAGATTAATAGGTTAAAGGTAATAATAGATAAATCATGGAGATATTTATAGATTAAAATATTTTCTTGTTTCATATTTTTTACTATGATTCTCAAGCAGTTTCTCTCAACCATATGATATATGTTTGCTGCATTAGATTCTTGTATCTATTCATCTGCACCTCATTGAAGAAAACACTTTCCCCCTTTGCCAAATTCAAACTTCATTCATGTGCATTTGTTAGTTATTCTGTATACTCAAACTATTTAAAAATAGAGAGCATTCATTATTTTATATTTATATAATGTGTGTATGTATATTCCATTTATCCTATTTTGTTTCATCTAGCCAGTATGAGACAGTTTTCCCCCGAAGCATAAACTATTGTAATATTTGGATTTGACTAGTAGCAGAATACTTTTTAAAATTTAATAGTTACCAAAGAAAATAATGTGGTGACTATATAGCACAAAGTCAATTAGTTACACTTCCATTTAAATTGTAGTGTTGGGTGTAGAATCTGGTGTTCTAAGAAAGAAATAGCTTGTTTTATTTTTCCTAAAACTGTATTGCTTATGAATTATTCTGTAATTGATGCTGTTATCCATGTATTTTTATTAGGCACCTTATTTTAACTGACTTGTGTCTGTCAGGCTTTATATCCCGGCAGCCTATTTCCCAATTTTAATATTCACATTTAGATAAAATCTAAATATACTTATGAGTTAACTATTTGGAGACATAGTCATATTTACAGCATTATAAGCATGGTCATTCCTACACATTTTAAGTCTAGAACATCAACCACTTTTCACATAGTTTCATCAAAACTATTCATTTTTCCCCATCCCATTTGTATCTCCTCAGTGAAGGGAGGTTTTCTCAGCAAACCTTCTCTAGAGCAGCGGTCTCCAACCTTGGCAACTTTAAGACTTGTGGACTTCAACTCTCAGAGTTTCTCAGCCAGCAAAGCTGAGAATTCTATCGCTGATGTAAAAAACAAAAAGGCATCTGAATATTCTCTCTGTCAATAACAGATAGAATTGTCACATCCTACCTAAATGAATGGTGAAACCCACCAAACTGAGGACTGAAAAAATCAGAAGCAGCCTGGCAGTATCTTCCTCAACTAATCAATTAATGAGCTACAGCTCACTCCATCAAGTGGAATCTGATCTAATTGCATCTCACTTCATCAGATGCCATCTGAAATTACATGTGTTGAGGTGAGCTGCAGCTCATAAAAATGTACGCCTTTTAAATGTGTTAGTTGAAAAAGGTGCTACGAGATTCTTTTAATTTTGAGCTAATATATCTCTCTGTCTACATCATCTGAGATGAGGACTATGCACCAAGAGTATACAATAATCAAAAGATATGTACACAAGGGATTATATTCAACAACAATTTGAGGAGAGACCAATATATTGGAAGGAGACTGCACAGTCTGCAAAACTGCTTCCAACTGTGCCAGCCTTCTGGAATCCCAAAATGAATGTTGGCTGTCACCAAATCACCCTTCCTATGCTTTAGATTTTGTTCTACATTCCACGCAGAGCCCATGAACAGCTGCTGCTTGCAAATATCTACAAACATCAAGTATTTTGGATTTTCAATGTCATCTTTCAATTAGCAATGCACATTGGTTACCAGCATTTCAATATAAGAACAGTGAAAGGAATAGTACATCCTCAAAAACTGTTGATACAGCAACCAATAAAAACATTGGCATGCTTTTCAAATGTTAAGCAATTTATCTTGCTAAAGGCTACATATTTAGAGCAGGAAAGCACTTCAACTAGATTGATACAGTTGTTGTTTCAGTGCTTGTCAAATAGCCTTTTATGTTGCAATCAAGTAATAGATACAAGATTGACAAGTTACAAAGAAAAGGAGCTTTCAGTCAACAAACAGACTAAAACCCATTATTGCAGTGTGTGCACTGTGTCCTAGACTTGTAAACACATCTTCATTGATCCCATAGAAAGATAGTAATACCTCCCCTTGTATGGCTCAATCAAGATGCTTTTCACAAAGGAAAAGTGCAAACAGTATTGAAAAAGCCAAAAGAGACTGATGTTACAGTCAAACAGTAAATAATGGTTGATGTCGGGAAACCTATCTATAACCTCTCAAACTCTTGTCAACTGGAATGAAAGTTATAACCTATACTGCACCTACAGAAGATCAAAACTATAGCAACAAGCACCAGTCCTCTTATTGTCATTCATGCTTTAACAGTTGATGAAACCAGTGAGGGGAAAAATATATATTTTCTACTTTGGCATAATATGTGTAAGTGTGTCTGGGATGGGAGAATTGATTTCAAAATATGTATTGCTCAGCACTTGGTTTTCAATAAAATTTTCAAAGTTCAAACAGTGAACTATTATGACTGAATCCAAAATTCTGGATATGTCCAAATAATAGTTTGAAAAGATTCATCTGTCACTTGAAAAGTTTCCTTGTTATTCAAGTTGTCTGATTTTTTATTATTATTATTATTATTAAAAATTGGGTCATGTATATTAGCTTGGATTTTTAAAAGTAAAAAATTATACATTTTATTCTGTTGGATTTAATTTTGGTTTCTTTTGTTTTAAACTACCCTCAAAGAATCCAAACAAGTAAACATTTTAGGCTTCATTTCTTCCAGTGTTTTCACCCAATTATCACCATATTCCAGATGATCACAAGGAGGAGGAAGAAAACTAACCATGACTGTAAAAAGTTTCCTTATCCACTCAGATGAATAAATTCATATGATGCATTTTGGTAGCCAAAATTTGTAAGCATACATTTAAATAATTGGCAGGGGAGGGAGATGGTCCTTCCAGGTAATATAAACTGGTTTAAACACTGGATTTGTGGCTTGAGGAAACTATATTTCCCTTTACAGATAAGATGGCTCTTCTGTCTATTATATTTCAATAGCTAAAACTAAATACAGAGAATACAGACAGTCATGGACTTCTTAGAGTTTAGTAAAGAAAAGGGAGTTTGAATGAGACCACGTTTGAAATTTCCATTGATCTATGTGATTTCAAGTTTTATTTTTTATTTATTTTTTTAATAAAAATCTCAAATCAATGCATGAACAGTGTGGCACCTGGATGTCATACATCCTAATGCAAATAAAACTAATAAAGTTCATCATAATTATTACATTCTATCAGCTTATGTATTTCTAATAATAATACACATTTATATTATGTTACAGTCTATCGTTCAATCATTCCACATTTTCTCTTGTTATTGCTTTCATTTTGTTATATAAAAATATATACACTAAAGTGCCCCCTTCTCTTATTTCTATCACTTATTCTAGCTTTTAATCGTGGCACCCTTTATTAAATGACTTTATCTTCCTTTCCTATCTAGCTTCTAATCATGTCACCTACCTAAATCTATGTGATTTCAATATACTGGATAAACAAGGTCAATGTACATACTATTTGTATGTAGGGTTACTATAGTCAAGCAGGTTGAACTGTGATTTAGTCTTGCCCCTCCAATCAAATCTTCATTTAGTAGCTTACAATCCTTGGTGGAAGAATAACAGACTGAATATAAGAATTCATATCATAATTGCAACGAGGTACTCCAATCATGGTTGGGAAAGCTATTTGCAAATTAGAATTCGTTTGCAGAAATATACATGTACATAGATATGTAATACAGACAGCTGAGGTGAGAAAGGTGAAGCCTCACTCCTTTTACCAACATAGCAAGGTTATGCTCAAACAACATCTGAATATAACTTGAACATTAATCCTTTCCTCTATATATTTTCTTTTTCCATTCTCATCTACCCTAGCACAGATTTCCTCTCCCTCCCTCTCTCTCTCTCCCCCACTCCTAATTTCCAGTTTCTAACTAAAGGACATGCAGTTCAGGGGTGGGTTCTACTTACCTTTACTACTGGTTTGCAACAGGGCTGTGCACATGCGCAGAAGATTCCTGATGACGTACGGGTTGGTGGGCGGAGCAGCCCACTGGTTTTACAACCAGTTCTTGCAAACCAGTCCGAACCAGGGGCAACCCACCACTAATGCAGTTTGCGTTGACATGGGGAAAAAATACAAAATGCCAATCTGTCAACATGTTTGCTGCTTTGTTGCATGCTGCAACAGCAAAGGGAAAAGATAAAGGGATTTTTTTTCTCTTATGGAAATAAAACATTAAGAATGAAATGCTGTTCTATGGTCATTATGAAGAACAGTCCCTCAAAATTGTTGAAGAATTTCTCCTGGCCCAGGAAAAACTATGAAGAAACTTATGAAGAAAATAAACCAAAGTGAGATCAAACAAATTCTCAAGAAAATTGATAGGAACATTACCTGAGTGTTATGCCCATTTGTCTCTCTGTCTATAGCAGGCGTCTCAAACTCGTGGCCCTTGGGCCACATGCATCATGCTATGCCCACCCCTGGTTTAGTGAAGGGAAAAAGTTGCCATGCATCACGTGATCACAACATGACACTGTGAGTTTGACACCCCTGGTCTATAGTATTTATCTATCGTATCTAATTTCATGGAAAAACGTCTCTGGTTAACTAAGTAGGGAAGGCACCATGCATCAACCAGATTGAGATAAGGAGAGGGATCTGTTTGTTAAACAATATACGGCTGGTTTTAGATTACAAACTCAAGTTCATCTATGCACTGTCTCTACCATCAAACCAAAAAATATGATTTTCATGGTTGATTCACAGTTTTCTTTAGCAGGTGAAAGTGATATCACAATGCACCTAAAACATTAAAATAAAGCATGGCAAAATACTATTTTTTCATAGCTACAAGGCTATATGGAGACAGTGGAAATTGTGTGGTGCATATTGAGGACAAGCAAAAAGTTCTAATGAAATACCTCAAACTTTAAAAAGCAATTAGTCCAATCTATTAATACATCTAATTAGCATTGCACCTTGCTAATAATGTTGACTAATATTTAACTCAATTAACATAGGCCCTATATGATTCCTGATGAAGCGTTTGTGATACAAATTCTCTGCTTCCTTCATTAAAAGTTATGATGACCTGACAACCATATGAAATCTAATCATCTTGCATTTTTTTTTATCTTATGGTTTTTCTACAATGCCTTTTTTGAAACTTGTAAAAAAGATTTAAATTTGGAAAACCAAAGCACTGCAAAATTCTTTGTCTGGAAGCATGTTCTGTTAGAAATGTTTGGACCATTTAGGTAAATTTTTTGTGCATTTTTTAATGTGCACATTAGTAGAATTTGTCCCTGTCTTTATTCTGAAATGCATGAAATAAGGCAGCCCAAACAGAAGCAAACTATTATTGTTGTAATATAATAACTTTAATTACTACTTTTAAAAATATTTATTATGCACATTTTTTTAAAAAAAACCCTTCAATAAAAGATATTATCTTATACAGTATCATAGTATTCATCATTTGGTAAGTAAGTGTGAATGTTCAGGGAATGCAGTTGATGCTTAAAATCTGCATTATACAAATAAAAATTGAGGACAGTTCTTTTTTTTCTTCAATTAACTTTTCGGGAAACGTACTATGGCAGAAATTGCTTTACAAAACTCTGATCAATAAAATGTGGTGAATACCCAAAGCTACACTAACTCATTAGAAAATCATACACTGAAGGACTTGGTTTAGTTGAAACAATCTCAGATAAATTGCAGTTCACTGGAAGGATGGAAATCCATAATTCCACATCATTTTGCTCAATTGATTACCTGGGGAGAAAATATGATAGAAGAAGCTTTATTTCACTAATAGAGGAGAGGGAAAGCCATTTGTGGCCTCATTTTCACAATTACCTTGAGAATACACCATGCATTATTTAATAACTGTGTTTCTTTGATATGTAAGATGCTTGCTTTCTTATATTATAAAATCTAAGTCTGCAATTATACAAACTAAAGCTATCAACTGGGCTGACTTCACAAAAGGGGTTTGACCAATTCATGGGGGTCAATGACTATTAGCTTGATGACAGTGGGGCTACTCATGGGATACCACTAGTGGGCTTCTTTGTGCAGTTGGTTGGCCATCACGAAAGAAGATTGATAGACTAGATGTGTCTGATCTAGCAGGGTATTGCTTATTTTGCTGTCAATTCTTTACTAATTTATTTTATTAAGTCCCAAAGACCTCAGCTGAATATTTATTTGAATAATGCTATTACAGTTTTCCTATTGAGTATTGCCTAGTTAGGAGGCACTTAGACAATGCTGGCTGATGTAGAAAAGCTAAGGAAAGTCAGGTATGAATAGGTCTTAGACTGGAGAGCACAAGGAAATCTCAGGTTTATAGACTAGACGGGGAAATCATATCTATCTTTATTACAGATCTAATGGAGAGTCCGTCTATATCAGGGGTGTCAAATTCGATTTCATTAAGGGCCACATCAAGGTTGTTTGACCTCAGGTGGGTCAGAGTGGGCATGGCCAGCTCACCGTCAGTCATGTCAGATGCGCTCTGCCAGAGAAAATGGGCTCCTGAGCTCCATTTTCGGATGTGATGGCCTCCTACAACCCCCTGCCAACAAAAACGGAGCTCACAAGGGTGACCCACAGTCCTCATGAGCTCCGTTTTCCCTGGCAGAGGCACCATGGGCTGGTCCTTCGCTGTTTCCAGGGCGGCCCTGCAGGCCAGATCTAAGCACCCCGCAGGCTGGATCCAGCCCCAGGGCCATGAATTTGACACCCCTGGTCTATATTATTTAGTTTGAGGAGCTATAGACTACTAGATTTATTATAGCAGAATGAAAGTGATAATTGGAAAATCATTCTCTTTATCATGTTTACCTTTTCCACAATGCTTTATATCAAAGTTGCACCAGTAGCACCAGAAAAGGACAAAGAAGAAAAGTGTACAATTGGATGGCATTACAATCACACTATTGCAAGATAAACGTATTATTTACAGGATATTTTAATTATACTGTTGGCGACAGGATTTAAACCCTTTCAAGAACTCTAGGGAAGGCAAAAGTTGCACAAATTTAGTGAAGTTCAATTCAGTGTATTAAAAAAGTTCCTTCTATTTTTAGACACTAATGATGAGAAAATAATCCTTGGAGAACCCTTGAAAGGACATCCATTCCATTTCTTCTGGAATATATTATTCAAAAATTCATTAAATGTCTCATCTGGATCTACTTCAGAGAAACAGAAGTGGATTTCAAACTTCTAGTAGAGCCTCCAAACTTAATTCATATTCCAGGACAATCAGCCCAATTTTATGCTAGCAAAGTGTTATATTGTAACGGCTTGTGGCAAACAGCCTGATAACTGTTTTGCCGATATACAATATCATAAAATTTCATTACATGCAGTGCTATTCAAGCTGCATGAATCACTATACCTTCATTCTAGACAAGGTTCAAAGGGATTATTTTTTCATCAAGGAAAGCGCAGTATTCAGACCTGAAGTGTGAAAAGTGTTTCATCCCTGTCTTTTTGGTAGTTCTTAAAGTTTCAACCTTTCCTGGGTTCACAGGTAGCTGGATGGCATCAGGAAAATCTGTGCTTATATTAAAGTGGTATTAAGAATGCAAACAACAGAGCAGGATATGGCAACAGGATGCAAACAAATCTCTATATTCTGTCACAGTCTCCTTAATGTTCCTTTACCTTAACTCCAAAGTATTTTCCTGAAATGTCATGATTACCATGCAAACTTTCTTTAAGGAGCCACACAAGGTATTATGAATACCAAATCTAAAGCTTTTCTTCCCCCACTGAATCTAATACTTGATAAATCCCTAATTCTGTATACAGTAAGTCAAAAGTTTGTCGTATATAATTCTAGTGTATACTCATATGTTTAAATTGTATTGATTTCTGTAATACCATATTAATATTCTCAAAAGAGACCACTGCTATACCAAGACCCATTATACATACAACAGTTAGGACAAAGATACCACTACTAACAAAAATGTCATATACATTTATTAATATGGTATTACAGGGATCAAACTACAGCTTGGACATGTGAATGTATGCTGGAATTGTATACCCCAAACTTTGAACTTGTTGTATCAAGAATTATGGATTTATCAAGTATCGGGGCAACAAAAAAGTTCACTATTTAATATTGGAAAAACAATGGGACCTCTAATTTACAATCTTCAATCATATTTGCTATCTTTTTATTTATGAAGTGGTTCTCTATTGATTTATTGGAAAGGTTGATTACTCCATACAGCCAAGGTATAATGATATTTTTAAAAATTGGATTGAATGATTTCTTGGTCATATGATTTTGTTTTTGTTTCCTTCTTTCCTTCCTCTTATGGTTTTGTCCTTTTTTATTTTTCCTCTTCTTCATTCGGTTAATATAAAAAAATAAAACAAATAATCAAATGTCAGCAAAAATGAAATGGACAGAACTCAGAAAGGTGAATTAAATTAACAGAACCAAGTATAATATTTTAATTCTCCCCAGGGCCACACTTAAAAACATTCGGCATTACTGGATACACCCAACACGATTCATTTTCACAAATGGAGTCTGTTTCAATTCTCAGCTGTTGTCTGATGACTTGACTTAGAGCAAAGACAGTATAATTGGGTAGCAGCTGAAATGAGCTTCATTGGAGACAGCCATTGCTGGATTTCCAGGAGTGTGAATTAGAATTCCAAGAATATATCAAGCAACTAATTTTATTCTTTAGAAGTGGAGGCATAAAAGAAGTTTAGGTTCTCTTATTTCAGGCTTTAATTGAGGCCTAGGTTGTAACTCATTTTCATCCTTGAATGGGTGGTAAAAACATACACAGCAGGTAATTCACACTACCTGGAAAACTGTTGGTGCTGTAAGAAGACTAATCAGGATAAGCTTCCAGTAGCAAATTATCAGCTACAAATTAAAATCTTGGCTTATGTCTGTTAAAAGCAACCTTTTTATTTCTTACCAATATATATATGCCAGTATTAGTAACAGTCGGATTACTCCAAAATACGAAGACTGAGGGGGGGAGGTAATTGAGCAAGAGAGAGAAATGCTATGATTTGTTTTTATGTCTGTTGTTTTATACACACATATCTCTGATCTCAAACTATATCTCAAACTGATCTCAGTTTGAAGTTTCTGAATAGCCATGCATAGGAGAACATGAGCACTAAAGAAATCTGAAACCAAAACGACTTCAAACAGTTGTTGAATTCAGAAAGCAAAGGTGGAATGGGGTTCATTTTGAAACAACATTAACAGCCAAGGTTTTGCAAACAGAAAAGTCTTTCAACTTTTTAAAGGAAACAGTACAGAGATTTGCCTCTTAGGGGAATGATGAAAAAGCGAAGCAAGAATTAATTTGGGATGAACAACATTGTCTAGAAGGAAGGGGAAGAAGCTTAGAAATAAGGATGAAAGGAAGAAGCAGTGATAATCTGGACTTCTCTACTATAATGGTAGAAACTGGAAAGCTAAATCCCAGCAGTCTGCAAGCAGCCCTCCAACCATAGAATGCATAGTCCTGAGTTAAATAGGTATTTGCGAATAGGTAAATAGGTATTTTTTTCTACTACTCATATTGGGGGTAAGATAAATTCTACTCCACGTGTCAGCAGAGGATAATGTGGCTCTGAACTGAGACTCTTCTTTCAAGTGAAAACATATCCCAGAAGGTCACCTGTATTAGAACTGCAAAAACTGTATAAAATACCATTCTTCCACAATCGCTGCTTGCTCCAGTTTGAGAGCAGATCAAGCCACTTCAGAGATGAGACACATGGTGTGAGTTTACACTGAGGTCAGATTTAATTTGCAGTTTCATGGGTTTTTATTGTAGTCTAATTATTGTATTTTTGTTGTCTTTTTTTTCCCTCCACATGTTTCTCCACTCCCTCTTTAACCTTCATTTTTATTCTTTGATAACACCGTTGAGAAAAATTAAAAAGATTCTCACTGAATTATTATACAAAGGTATCAGAATAGTGTCATCTCTTAGAAATGCAGTTAATTTGTATATTTCTTTAAAGGGATCATTCATTGATAAGTCATGAAAGTATGTTTTTCTTTTTTATATGAATACATGCAGGTATATTCCACAATGGTAGCATTTCTTAATTAGAGTACCAGATGTATATTTTTAAAATGTTGTCTTAGAAACTTCAAGCCTAACTTTGAATCCTTAAATAATATGGCTTTTTTTTTTAATGATTGGAGAGGGAGATAAAAAGAATGCACCAAACTGCTCTATACTAAGAATTTCATTTTATTTTCAGCCCCTACAATTGGGAAAAAAAAATCTTTCAAACTGATCACAATTTTTTATCAATGCCAACATTTTGTTCTTTTGGAGACTATTAAAAGCCTGACTTTTAAAAAACATGTTACCTGTAAGTCTATGAATTGCTCTGTTGCTTGCTTTTAAACAAGCCAAAGAACAATACATAGTTTGATACCATAAAATAAAAATCAATACTCTGATTACACATTGACTTTACCCAGCACCTTTATTGCATAACATACAGAGAATAAGAAGAATATGGAAATAATTTCTTAAAATAAATTTTCAAGGAACTATTAGTTATCGAACGGACTATTACAAGTCATAACAGTAGGAGTCTTAATAATGACGGTAGCGATAGCAATAGCACTTAGACTTATATACCGCTTCATAGTGCTTTACAGCCCTCTCTAAGCAATTTACAGAGTCAGCCTGTTGTCCTCAACAATCTGGTCCTCATTTTACTGACCTCAGAAGGATGGAAGGGTGAATCAGTCTTGAGCCCCATCAGGATCATGGATTTTATCCCTTCAATCTTAATAATAGGAAAAACAAAACTTCACTGTTGGATTTTTTCCTTTCCACTTTATTTCTTCCTAGCAATTAATACCCAGTAATATCAATTGTAAAACTTTAATAGATTGTAGACTTATTTATTTGAAGATGCTGAAACCAATAAGGTAATTCTGATCATTTTGAAGAAATACTGTATTATGTTTTTACTATGTTGTTTGGAAGTATAACCTGCCCCAAAGGGTGATTTTATTGTATGAAGCAAATAAATAAAAACAACAGCAACAAGAACCATATCAGTACAAATTAGTTCCACAAAGTGAATATTGACGTGGTTGGTTTTAATAGCTCAGTTATTAGGTATTATTTCTCATAGGCTGCATTCATAAAGATCTGCTACACATTTGTTTAAAATGCTGTTTTGCCTGAAGGCTCCATTCCCCACCCCCCTCAGTTACCAACTGAGCTGAATACATCAGAATGCCCAAGGATACAAATAATCCCACACCCCAATCAATTTCAGGCTTGACAGGCTGCCCCCCTCAACAGAAGGAACAACCCTGCAAGTATAAGACACTCTGGGGGTTAGTAGATATCACTAGCCCCCTCTTCCTCCCCCAGGAGGCCCCTTGGGTTTCTGAGGATACTTGTCATGGAACTGCTTTAGTAGTCTGTCTGCACTTACTTTCCAGCTCTTTACCCAGGTGGCCACAGAAAGTGGGTGCCCTTTCCAGTACACCAAATACTCCAACTTTCCCCTTTGTACTTAGACCCCTTCGACCTAAGATCCTCTTTATTTTATAGTGTGTTTGACCCTCGATTACCATGGGTTTAGGGGTTGCTCGACCCACTGGTCAGATTTGAGCCTTCAGCTAGTGATATGAGGGTGCAGGTTCATTCTCTGAGCTTGTGGGTTGGTTTCCAAATGTTTCATTACCAGGCTAGGTAATATCTTCAGTAGAGTTTAGCGGATGTCAGTGTTCTTCTGTTTATAAGGACTTCAGGTATGGTGTGTCAAGTGAGGGTCTTGTAATGGGTCTTGTGATGAGTCAGGTATGAGTCATCAGTGATCATCAGTGAGTCTTGTGATGGTTCTTCTGATAAGGAGATTACATCAGGTCAGGTCATTGGGAGGGGAACTGCCCATTGGGTGGAGGGGGGTTGTGTGGGTTGGTTGAGGATCGGTTCTGTCTCTGGTTGGCTGTGCGGTTGATTTGGATTCTGAGGGGTTTGTAGGTTTTGTTTAATTGAAAGCTTTATTCCCAGACATTAGTAAAGTGGTCTCCTTGTTTACCTTCTTTCATTCTAGCATCAAATATATTTGATTACTTCATTTATACTATCACACAAAATAATAATTTGCTTAGTTTTCATAAATCATACTTTGCTTGGCTTGCTCAGCACACTAAGTCATAAACGATGGTTTACAAATTACAACAGATGGGCTCATACAACTTATTAAGTTAAAACCAAGCCAAACACAATATGATTTAGTATGATGCCTAAAGCATGCCAAGTACAGTAGAACCTCTGGTCACAAACGCTTCTGACAACAACCAAATCGGGTTCTGGCCAAAAATTCACAATTTTTTTTTTCTGGCTGATTTCCCCTTTCATGCCATTTTTTTTTGTAAGTGCCAAATTTCCAAAATTAGGTTCGGGTCACAACCAAATCAGTTTGCAACCAAAGTTATGGAACGAATTATGGTTGTGACCAAAGGTTCTACTGTATATACAACTTAACTATAATAGTTTATATTAGTTTTAGTGTAGTTTACTTTATTATTATTGCACCTCGTACAACAAAATTAAATGCCATCTTCAGTGTACATTATAACTATAAAAATAAAACACAAAAGCACATCCTTCACTTTCTATTCAATTGAATTGAAAACCCAATATTGCATTAATATTGCACTATACAGTAGCATTCAATATAGGCCCTGGGATAGAAGCTGTTTTTCAGTCTATTTGTCCTTGTTTTTATTATCCTGTACCATCTGCCAGATGGTAATAGTTCAAAAAAAGGGTGTCCAGGATGAGATGGATCTTTAAGAATGTTTTGAACTTTCTTAAGGCAGCGGGAGCTATAAAGCTCCCCAAAAGAGGGGAGAGGGCAACCAATGATCATCTGGGCAATGACATTAACCCTCTGGAGTGCTGTCCTATCTGCCACTGTGCAATTGGCAAACCATACACAGATGCAGTAAGTTAAAATACTCTTTATGGTGCAAAGGTAGAAGGTCACCAGCAGTTTTTCATTCAGTTGTTATTTCCTGAGAAGTCTCTGCTGGGCCCTTTTGACCAGTGCTGCAATGTGAGTGCCTCAGGTCAGGTCCTCTTTTATGATAACATCCAGAAACTTAAAACTGGCCACTTGTTCCACTCGATCTCCATTGATAAACAAGGGCTGGATGTGCGATGTATTCCTTCTATTGTCCACTATAAGCTCCTTGGTCTTATTGGTGTTAAGGACCAAGTTATTGTCTACACACCATGAAAGCAACTGGTCCATCTCAACTCACAATATAAATGCAAGCTGAGGAAAGATAGGTTTGGGACCATCCCATCCTTATAATTTTGTGATTACATTTGTCCTCATCTTTGGACAGTTGAACAGTTTTGAGATTAGGCATCCTGCCTTGAGCTGCACTGATATCTGGATGACTTGTGCCAATTCTGAGGACATTTGAGGAATGACCTATAAATCAACTAAGATAACAGTCTGACATATTACACAGCGGATGAAACATCAAACTGTTCTTTAAAAATCAGTTAAATTGCTTGAAGGAACAACAGATTCCTACATTAGCCTATTCTTTATGTTCTGAAGTGCAATTTACAGGGCTAAACCAAAGCATATGTCATACCTTTAATTTTGTAAAAAGTTAGGTACAAGTCTATTATTCAAAATAATCACATAACTGGGAATTTCACAGAACAGCTACCTTTCACCCCAGCAGGGTGCCATTTTATAGACTTTAACATTCACTAAGTTCAAGCAGCTTTCATTCTAAATAATATGTGTGCTAAATTTGTCACATTGAAAGTGCTTTTGGCATGTAAATGATCCGTTTTCACCTAGAAATGCTTTTAAAAGAATCTGAGCTCACTTTTTGGGAAATTATAAGTGCATTGAATTTCATTGTCCTACAGAACCACGCAGAGTTGATAGAAATGAACTACAGTGACAAACCAGCCCTTGTCAGCCCATATACTTATGTATCATTTGAACTGTCAGAAGTACATGTACGCTGACTTCCACACATTTTTCAGTTCAAATTGGGAGGAAAAAAAAAGATTTGTTTTCTGGCTGCCCTCTCACCTTACCATATATTTTTTTAAAGTCTAAATGTTAGCAATGCATTTTGCAGCAGATGGAAAGTTAGCAATTTTTTTATACCAAACTCATTTTGTTTGTAAAATGTGATTGTTGTCATTATTAGCTTTTATCTCCTTCTTACACAGTATAGGCAGTATTTCTATTAGCCATGACTTTATTATTAAAGCACAATATGTTAGTTTTTATAAAGGGGATCTCTCTCCCCTAGACTGAATTTTGAAAAGTTATATGAATTGGACTTTTTTTTTTACAAAAAGTAGGTCCTTGTATTTGCAGGTAGTGCTTGACTAGAACCACAATTGAGCCTAAAATTCCTGTTGCTAATCGTTAAGTGAATTTTGCTCCATTTTGCAACCTTTTTGCCACGGTTTCACAAACCACTGCAGTTGTTAAATGAATTGTGTTGTGATTAAGTTAATCTGGCTTCACCCATTTACTTTGCTTGTCAGAAGTTGTCTGGGAAAGTTAGAAAGGGTGACAACATGACTTGCCAGGACAAGGCAACTGTCATGAATACATGCCAGTTGCTAAGGACCCAAATTTTGATTACATGACTACGGGGGTGGTGATGTGTGAAAACCAGTCATAAATCACTTTTTTCATAATTTAAAAATTTAAAATTTATAATTAAATTTAAATTTAATTATAATTTAAAACAGTCATTAAATGAATGGTTGTAAGTCAAGGACTACTGTATACTTTTATTCTTTCATAATGCTATACATACCAAAAATGAGATTTATTGATGATAACTTTAAGTCATGCCAGCAGGAAGGTATGATGGCAAGGTGAGAGAACATTTGTAGAGAAGGGACACAATACATCCTTAAGGTGTTCCCTGGTTTACACCTACAAAAGTCCAAATGGGAAATCTTTTGCTGAGCAAATTATATTTCAGCCTGTCTGGTGGCTTTCCTCCTTAAGTGACAGACATGCATATTCTTTCCCAGCATCAACTGCTCACATGTTTTGCTTCACATGTGGGGTCAACTGCTCACATGTTTTGCTCCACAGGCTCCATGTTGGGCTGCAACCTTGGAGACACCCCCAACTACTTGAATTGCTGGGCATATCATTCCTGCTTCTCAAACCATGGATCTGGCCAAAGGCCAATGAAAAAAGGAAAACGATAAATACTATACAAATTCAGAGATAACAAAGTTGGAAAGGACCTTGGAGGTCTTCTAGTCCAAACCGCCTGCTCAGGCAGAAAACCCTATACCATTTCAGACAAATAGTTGTGAAGGCAAGTTGTTCCACTAATTAATTGTTCTATCTGGTGGGAATTTCTCCTTAGTTCTAGATTGCTTCTCTCCATCCATTGCTTCTTGTCCTGCCCTCAGGTGCTTGTCCTGCCTTCAGGTGCATAATAAAGAATGAATAAAGAATATGGTAACAATGATAAAAGATGAGGAGAGGATGTAATCTTGCCAGTCTTTTTGTATATGGTAGTGAAACGAGCAGGCCTTAGACCACTAATCACATTCAGCCTAAGAGATGACTGAACAATCATTTTTGCTAGAAGACAAAGAAATAAGATTTCCTTCTCTGTGATTTAAAGCTTCACTGCTAACATAAGCAGCTTTACTCCCTTCATTATTTGGGATGTGGGATTGCATTGCATCTTCTTCAGTAGTGCATTTCAATTTCATTCGCTACCGGTTCACTCGTGTGTGTGTGTGGGTGGGTGGGTGGGTGCATATGCGCAGAGACGTCCGGGAGGGTGGGTGTAGCCTCCCGCCACCACCGCTACTAGTTCGCCTGATCCAGGGCGAACCTGTAGCAACCCACCACTGATCTTCTTACCACCTTCCAGAAGTTTCTATTTTTTTAAGAAAAGAATTGTAGGAGTAACATCTTACATTCTCCATTTCTCTTTTGTTCTTGTGAAAGTAGACAAAACAAAAGTCTCAATTCAAAATTGCTACTTTGCACTAGCTCTCATAGATAGAGGGACACTATAAATTTGGCAAATAAACAAGCTGACAAAAACACTTGCTTATTTTAAATATCAAAGCAAAATCTGTTCAAAGTCTAAAACAAAGTGAGAAGTCCTGATTGTGAATGAATGACAAAGCAAGAAGGGGATACAAACAAAGCATATTGTTAACTGCAATAGTGCTTGTGGTTTTTCTCCTCTTCAATGACATTGACCCTGATGTGTGTATGTAAAAAGAAATTTAATCATCTTACTTTTTTTTAAAAAAAAATGCATAAATTGTTATGTCATAGTCAATTGCTATAATATTGTTCTTACAATATTTGTCCAATAATACAAAAGTCTAGAACAGAGTTTGAAGAACTGTAATTTACATCACACTACTGTTTCTGTGCTCCAAAATCACTTTGACAGCAAAATATATTTTACCCAGGAAACAATTATTTGAGTAAGACCATTCTTATTATTACCAATTCATTGTATATCATATTTCCAAGGGGGGGGAAATGTTGCTAGGGTGACATTAAAAAACCCTGCTGTTTAGTAATATAAAGCTTATCAGTTCATTAACTTTACTCAAAGCTATTTATTTGTCAATAACATTTGCCAATAGGCAAGCTATGCCAAATTTTGTCTTTCGATTTCTCCATTTTTTTCTTCTCCTGAGGAATGAGGCTTTTGCAATAGCAGAAAATATCTGTAGCTTACTGTAGAAATATCTGTAGCTTATGTGTAGGATGAGAGTGAAGATTCATTTTCCAAGCTTGTGGGTTTCCGAATGTTTCATTACCAAACTAGGTAACATCTTCAGCAGAGTTTAGGAGATGTCAGTGTTCTGTTTATAATTAGATGGTTTTTGTTTTTCTAACCTGTTCTCGGGATACTTTAACATTTCTTTTAAATTTCTTTTGGTGATGCTTTAGAACTTATTGTTGTGAGCTTACAAAAGTTGCTGCAGATGTTGTTCTTTTACACAATCCTATTATTTGCATCCACTGGTTGCTGACACTTCCTGATTTGAAGCCCCATGGAAGGATTTCCTTTCTGATGTCTTCTCTCAAGATTTAACTGAAGCACAAAACATCAGGAGGCAGCTGAAGAGATGAAAAACAATGAAAGATTCACCTGTACTTTTCAGTCACATTACAATTTAAGTGCAGAAATCTGCATTCCATTTATGAGAATTCTGTTGAAACCTCCCTTGGGGGGGGAGGAGAAATCAAAAGCAGTTTCTATTTCATTGAATGGCTAGAAAAATGCAGAAGGAATTTCAACCATGTTCCTGATTTCTGTTCCCAGAAAAGCCAATACTTGTCCTAATAATTAGGATACCTAGTTTAAAAATTATTTACACTTAAGTACTGTGGCTTAAGACAGATTTACACATAATAATTTGGTCTGATTTTTCCAACTGTGTGTCCTGATCATATGAATATATTTCAACAAAAATCAGATTATTTCTATAAAAAATAGAGGAAGAAACTACATTTCCATAACACTCAATGCATTGCATATTCTGCCTCATTCTCACATTAAAATTATGTAAGGAATACAATTTAGAAAACAAGTTCAATAAAAGGCAGAAATAAGCTCAAAATCACACAGAAGAAACCGTTAAAATGACAGGAAGGCAGAAAACAGAACAATAAAGAATGCTTTATTAGTAAAAAAAAAATGCTAAAGATGATTGGGGTGTTAAATTAGGAAAAAAGACTCCCAGAGCATAGCATATTTACTTTCAGAAAGTGAGAAATGCCTCATTCTCTGCTATATGCTTCAGCTTTTAATATATACTTAATATATATTGAAATATATAATAGAAATAATTGTTTTTGTTGTTGACGAACAGGAATATCACAAGCAAGTCTTTCCAAAAGGAATTTTCCACAATTTCAAGTATCTTTAATGAGCATACCAAGTGTGGGCAGAATAATAATATGCAGTTGTCAAAATCAAGCATAAATTTTTGTTTGTAAGTTATCTTACGGTGGTGTAGCTATGAAGCAAACAAATTTCACTGCTATATGAAACATCCTTTCACATAGAATCTGCTTTTATTTTGACTCAAAAACAGATCATGTCAAACAAATCTTATAACATTCTTTGACAAAATTAGTGGACCAGAGAAATGCTGTGGATATAATTTACTTGGACTTCAGTAAGGCATTTGACAAAGTAGACCACAACTTACTACTTGATAAGATAGAAAAATGCAGGTTAGATAGCATCACCACCAGATGGATTTGTAAATGGCTAACCAACCACACTCAACATGTAGTCCTGAATGGAACTGCATCTACATCAGTGGTGGGTTCCTCCCGGTTTGGCCCGGTTCTTCCGAGCCAGTAGTGGTGGCGATATGATGTCTGAACTACATGGAGGGAAGTATGCAATGAGATAGTTCTATCATAGGCCCAGTACTCTTCAACATCTTCATCAATGATCTGGATGAGGGGAAAGGTGGAGAACTCGTCAAATTTGCAAACACCAAGCTGACAGGAATAGCTAGCACTCCAGAAGATAGGCTTAAGATACAGAAGGATCTTGACAGACTTGAACATTGGGCACTTTCTAACAAAATGAAATTCAATGGTGAAAAAAGTAAGGTTCTACATTTAGGCAGGAAAACCAAATGCACAGATATAGTATAGATGGTACCTGGCTCAATAGTAGTAACTGTGAGAGGGATCTTGGAGTTCTAGTGGATGATCATTTAAATATGAGCCAGCAGTGTGCTGCAGTTGCCAAAAAAGCCAACACAGTTCTAGGCTGTATTAACAGAGGGATGGAATCAAGATCACATGAAATGTTAATGCCACTTTACAATGCCTTGGAAAGGCCACACTTGGAATACTGCATCCAGTTTTGGTTGCCACAATATATAAAAGATGCTGAGACTCTAGAAACAGTGCAAAGAAGAGTAACGAAGATGATTAGGGGACTGGAGGCTAAAACATATAAGGAACAGCTGCTGGAATTTGGTAGGTGTTATGTATTGATACTTTTAAGCGGGAGTTTCAAACCTGCCTACGTTTCTGATTGGCTGACAGTCCCTCCTGGATTGTATATAAGGAGGGCTGCAGCCTCTGAGTTTTTGCTGAAGTCTCACTGTATATTAAAGAGCTGTTGTCACTTGCTTGCTTGTGCCTCTCGTTATTCCCGAACCACTTCATTGGCGACGAAGGTGGGATAGAGGCTACAAGAAGCCGACCAGTGAGACCACGAGCTTCAGCTAGGCGACGAGGCGAACCACAGGAGGCATACGAACATGTCTGCCTACGTTCCGCCCAAGCCTTTTGATCCGACCCGCGAGAAATGGGTCTCGTACTTAACCCGATTCGAATGCTCGCTTGAAGCCAGCGACATGCAGGGCCTCTCCGCTAATCGAAAGAGAGCCCTCTTCCTTAGCCACTGCGGACCGGACGTGTTTGAGATGGCCGAGTCACTGTGCGAGCCAACGCCGGTTCAAACCGTCTCCTGGGACACCCTGATGGCAACTCTCCGGGCTCACTACGCTCCCGTGCCCTCCAAGTTCGTGCAACGATACCAACTCAGACAGGGCGTTCAACGTGAGGGAGAACCGGTCAGCGCGTACATGGCTAGCCTGAGAAAAGCCGCAACCCATTGCGACTATAGAGATTTGGACGATGCGTTGCTTGAGCAACTTATCTGTGGTGTTCGGGACATTAGGCTGCAACGGCGCCTGCTCGCCAAACCTGATTTGACGCTTGCCGGAGCCCTAGACGAAGCCAGGGCTCATGAAGCCTCCACTAAAGCTGCAGAAATGCTGCAGTGTCCGCTGACCAGCAAAGACAGCCCCAAGTCTGCCCCGGTGCACAGAGAAGACGCCGGATCCAGCTCGGAGTCCGAGTCGGATGAGGACATCTTCCGAACGGAGCACCAGAGAAAAGACACTCGCAGCCCCCGGCGAAGCTGTCCCAGCTGTGGCGGGCACCATGATAGACTGTCCTGCAAATACAGAGAGGCTATTTGCAGGCGCTGCGAGAAAAAAGGGCACTTGGCGCGAGTCTCTAGAGCCATTCTGCCCAGAAAACACCAACCACGTGAGCGCCGCAGCCAACCGGAATCAGCGCGCCAGAAGCAGCCAACAAGAGAAGGCGGCGCGAAAAAACGGCGCGAATTTGAACCGCGAGATGGCCGCAGCATACACATCGACCAGGCCAGCACGATGATCGAGGACAAAGTCAGCACGGTGGTCGAGATCAACGGAAAGCCTTGCTCGATGGAGATCGACACCGGATCAGCTCTCTCCATAATGTCGTGGGCGACCCTAAAGACCCCACTGCCATCGTTCCGGAAGGACCAGCTCTCCAAGCAGAGACTGCGCATCCTAGACTACCAGGGGAACCGAGTCCCCCTCGAAGGCGTGGGCACGTTCCGAGTCACCTACGGAGACTACGAAAGAAACTTGCCGCTGACCATCGTCTCGAAGCAGCTTCCTAGCCTCCTGGGCATGGGGTGGTTCCGAGCCCTTGGCATGGGCTTTACCGGTGTCCACCTGATGTCCAAATCAACCTTGAAAGACAGCCTCCTGTCCGAGTTCCAGGACGTCTTCGGGGACACGTTGGGCAAGTATGTGGGGACCCCTATTTCTCTAAACTTAGACCCCAACGTAGCCCAAATAAGACTTAAGGCCAGACGGGTGCCGTTCGCATTGAAACCGAAGATCGATGCGGAACTGGACAAATTAATTAGGCAAGGGGTGTTGGTTCCCGTTGACCATGCAAAATGGGAAACCCCTATAGTGACCCCAGTTAAGTCCGACGGCTCAATAAGAATTTGCGCCGACTACAAGTGCACGATCAACAAGGCTTTGCAGCCGAGCGCCTATCCGGTGCCGATCGTGCACCATCTACTACACTCCCTGGGGCCCGGAAAAATTTTCGCCAAATTAGACCTGGCCCAAGCCTACCAACAGTTACCAGTTGACGACGCCACGGCAGAGGCGCAAACAATCGTAACTCATAGGGGTGCATTTAAATGCACCAGGCTCCAGTTTGGGGTGAGCGTCGCACCCGGTTTATTTCAAAGCACCATGGAGCGCCTGTTGCAAGGACTCCCAGGAGTGGTGCCCTATTTCGATGACGTTTTTGTCAGTGCCCAAGACGAACATCAACTAGGGGACAGAGTAAGGAACGTCCTGTCCAGGTTCAGAGAAGCGGGACTGAAACTTAAAAAAAACAAGTGTATGATTGCTGTCCCCTCTGTGGAATTTCTGGGGTACAGGGTGGACAGCACAGGCATTCACCCTACCGAAAGCAAGGTGAGAGCTATTAAGAGCGCACCTGCCCCCAAATCCAAAGCGGAGCTCCAAGTCTTCCTTGGACTGCTCAATTTTTACTCCATGTTTCTAAAGGACAAAGCCACGGTTGCAGATCCACTACACAAGCTTCTAGGAAAGAATGTACCATGGGTCTGGGGGAAACCACAGGCAGCTGCTTTTGAGGCAGTGAAAAGACTCCTGTCTGAGGACAGCTTCCTGATTCAGTACAATACAGAGCTGCCGCTTGTCTTAGTTTGTGACGCCTCCCCCGTAGGAGTTGGTGCCGTCCTAGGCCATAGACTGCCGAACAGCCTAGAGGCGCCCATTGCATTTTATTCTCGCACCCTGTCCAGCGCAGAGCGGAACTATAGTCAGTTGGACAGAGAGGCTCTGGCTGCGATTGCGGGGGTTAAAAAGTTCCACGAATACCTCTATGGCCGAAAATTCAAACTTGTGACTGATCATAGACCCTTGCTAGGACTTTTGGCGGGCGATAGGCCAACCCCCGCTGCCCTTTCCCCTCGTTTGACCAGATGGGCCATTTTTCTGTCGGCCTACTCGTATCAGCTCGTCCATCAACCTGGGCGAACCCTGGGTCATGCGGATGCCCTTAGCCGCTGCCCCCTTCCCGACCTACTGGACAACCCAACGCCGGAAGCCTCTGTCCTCTTGTTGGACACGTTGACTTTGGGCCCTATCTCCTCCGGCGAGGTGGCGAAAGCCTCGGCTAGAGACCCAATCATCCGAACTGTTATGGGTTGGGTTCTGAAGGGGTGGCCGGACAAGGTGGACGGAGGGGAGTACCAAGGGTTTGCCAACAAACGAAACGAACTGTTTATGCAAGGGGGTTGCTTGCTATGGGGTGACAGGGTGGTGATTCCAACGAAGCTACGGAATAGAGTTTTGGAGTTGCTGCACGAAGGGCACCCGGGCATTGTTAGGATGAAAGGTTTAGCCCGCAGCTATGTCTGGTGGCCCAACATGGACCAAGTCATTTCCGAGTGGGTGGGGAAGTGCAGACCCTGCCAGGAATCTCGTCCCGATCCCCCAGTAGCGCCCATCCGAGAGTGGGAGAAACCAAAAGGCCCATGGGGGAGGATCCACATTGATTTTGCCGGCCCGTTCCATGGCCAAACGTTTTTAATAGTTGTGGATGCCTACTCAAAGTGGCTCGAAATTATATTAATGCCATCAACAACGGCCGAGGCAGTTATCAAGGTCCTAAGGAAGTTGTTTGCCACCCACAGCCTGCCAGATACCTTGGTATCTGATAACGGCCCTCAATTTACGGCAACTCTTTTTGAAGGCTACTTGGCCGGACTGGGGATCCGCCATGCCCTATCAGCTCCGTTTCACCTGGCTTCGAACGGATTGGCTGAACGCTTTGTTAGAACAGCCAAAGAAGCACTGTCCAGATTAGACAACGGGGACTGGCAGGCCAGGATAGACCAATTCCTAGCAGTCCAGCATGCCACACCATGCACAGCAACAGGGAGAAGCCCAGCAGAGCTCCTCATGGGGAGGAAGCTCCGGTGCGTGTTAGACAGGCTTCACCCTAACTACTCGCACGAAAACTTCAAGGGAGAGACCTGTGGCTTAAGACAGTTTCAGGTTGGGTCCCCGGTGTTCACTCGCAATTATGCCAGCGGACCTCTATGGATTGCAGGAACCATAGTGGGCCCAAAATCGTACACGGTGGATGTAGGGGTGGACAGACTCTGGAAGCGCCACATAGACCAACTTAGAAAAAGGGTGGTTGGCGAGGCGAACATCAACTTAGACATCGCCGAGCCTAACTATAACAATTTTCCCAAAACAGCTAACTCAAACCCGGGTTCGCGAGAATACTTAGCTGACAAGCCCTGGTTCCAGCGCTGCCCCAGCGAGTCGCCACTCCCAGCCGGGGATAACCACGCCCCGGACAAAATCCAGGAGGTTCCATTGGCGGAGCCGGGAGAGACGAAGAGTCCCTCCGACCAGCTCGACGCCCCACCAGACACTGAACTGCGCAGGTCAACTAGGGCGAGAACTCGTCCTAAGCACCTGCGAGATTTTGTGTGTACATATGTTAATTTCTGAGTATTAGTGCCTTCTGGGAAGGGAGGGGTGTTATGTATTGATACTTTTAAGCGGGAGTTTCAAACCTGCCTACGTTTCTGATTGGCTGACAGTCCCTCCTGGATTGTATATAAGGAGGGCTGCAGCCTCTGAGTTTTTGCTGAAGTCTCACTGTATATTAAAGAGCTGTTGTCACTTGCTTGCTTGTGCCTCTCGTTATTCCCGAACCACTTCAGTATGTCTGATGGAAAGAAGGACTAGGGGTAACATGATAGCAGTGTCCCAATATCTCAGGGATTGCCACAAAGAAGAGGGAGTCAAGCTATTCTCCAAAGCACCTGAAGCAGAGGTGGTATTCAACAGGTCCTGACCAGTTCTGGAGAACCAGTAGTGGAAATTTTGAGTAATTCGGAGAACCGGTAAATACCACCTCTGACTGGCCCCACCCCCATCTATTCTCTGCTTCCCGAGTCCCAGCTGATTGGCTGGGTCTTCTTTTGTTGCCCTGCACAGGAGAACGGAGCTGGAAATCAGGTTAGTGGAGTGGAGGTGGAACGGAGATTTTAAAGTATCCTTCCCCCTGGAATGGGGTGGGAATGGAGATTTTACAGTATCCTTTCCCTGCCCTGCCCACCAAGCATGTCACGCCCACCAAGCCACGCCCACAGAACCCATAGTAAAAAAAATTTGAATCCCACCACTGACCTGAAGGCAGGACAAGAGCAATGGATGGAAACTAATCACAGAGAGAATCAACCTAGATCTAAAGAAATTTCCTGACAGAATAATTAATCGGTGGAATAACTTGCCTCCAGAAGTTGTGGGTGCTCCAATACTGAAAGCTTTTAAGAAGATATTGGGCAACCATTTGTCTGAAATGGAATAGGGTTTCCTCCCTAAGCAGGGGGTTGGACTAGAAGACCTTCAAGAGCCCTTCCGATATTCTGTTACAGTAAAAACTCAGCATATACAGCCAGAAGGCTCCTGTGATACCTTAGAACTGAAACCAAAGATGCTGTAGCGGAGACTAGTTTATCTCCACTCATAGACTTCCTGTTCACCTCTTTATCTATCATTAACAGTTGGTCTGTTTTGTTACTGTCCTCTTGTGTTTCCGGTCTATAATTTAAATGAATAAAGGCAAAACAGAAAATTGGAAACCACAATACCCAGGTTCAGGAAGTTGCTAAAACACCTACAGCAGCAAGGCTAGATCCAACTAACCTTCAGCTGCACACAGCTGCCTCTGTTTAGAGATCTGCAGGAAATGATACAGTTCCCATGCAAATGTGTCTATTTCTTTAGGCTAAATGACACTGAAGCTTTTTTTTTTAAAATCATTTTTTAAAAAATGACCTATAACAATCAGTTCAACAAACTGCTCTCTGCCATATGCTTTAGTCTTCATCTGAAAGTAATTTAAACCAACCAAAGATGACCCAAAAAACTAGCTCTTTTCTAAAATCTGCATTAAGGAAATTATGCTGGGTCGATAACAGCCTGTAATCTATTTCAAAGTTACTTAACCAGGCTACATTCAAGGAAGGAAACTTGTTTGGATTCACATAATTGGTGGCCATAAGCTATAGCCAACTATGATAGTATTTGCAATGAACAGTCAGTTTTCGTCTACCTTTTTGTAGATGAAGCAGCTGTGCCCTTAACCTCTGGTGAAGGTGTGCCCTTTAAATGGTGTCACACTTTAAAAGTTAGCTATTCTTGTCAAACTATTGAACAATAAAAGCAAAATGTAACATGTCTGATTCTGTCTACTATCTACTGTCAGCAGTATAGTTCCTCACTTAAAAGATGGGAGAAAATAATATTTAACACTAGAGAGTGTTTTTTGTAGTTGTTTATCAAATGATAAATAAGGATGTGCAAAGTTGGAACTCCAGTAGAGTTTACATTCTGAGGAATGCTAGTTAACTCTGCAAACTTAGATTTTTAATTAATGCAGCTGTTTCCTCTTTGTTATTATATAATGGGCTTATGAAAATTATCCTCCTTAATTCCAAAGAAGTTAATATTCTTAGTTAAAGCTGAGAGTGGAGCAACAGCATTAAAAAAACAACTTGATCACAAGCTGAAGATAGCATGATGGCAAACGAGAAATGTTTTTCTACCAAAAAACTACCCACATCAACTAAGTGTTCCACAACCAAAGTAATAACCTAACCTCCCACAAGAGAAGCTGTGTAAGAACACTATTTAGATGAGCACAAATACACTGCAGCAACCCTGAACATCAGAAAAAGGAAACATCTATACATCCGTAAACATCTGTATCAGTGGTGGGTTGCCCCCAGTTCAGACAGGTTCTATAGAACCAGTAGTAAAACTGGAGGGAGGCTCCGCCCACCCACCTCGACATCATCAAAATGCCTCTGCACATGCACAGAACAGCGCATACAATCGAAGCAAGCGCACACACATGGCCCCATTGCGAACCGGTAGTAAAGGTAAGTAGAACCCACACCTGATCTGTATCATTTATAAAACAAAATGGATATATCCATGCAACTTCATCGTAAAAATTTTCAGAAGAACTTTTAAGAAAATTCCCCCAACTACTGAGCAAACTGGTAGTGGGCTAAGAGGGCACGAGGGCAAGCTTCTCAGTAATGGCTCCTTTGAAACATCTGTCTATTTCACTCTTACAGACACACATGATATTTGATCCTCTTATGCCTTAATGCAGGGGTCTCCAACCTTGGCAACTCTAAGACTTGTGGACTTCAACTCCCAGAGTTCCTCAGCCAGCAAGTCCACAAGTCTTAAAGTTGTCAAGGTTGGAGGCCCCTGCATTATTGGGCTTCTGAATGGTCCTTTAAGTTTTAGTCTGACTCCAGGGTGGCACTATTATTGGGCATTGATTGACTGATGATTCAATGTTGGATGTTTCTAAAATTGTATTTTGGCATTCTGTAAACCACTTAGAGTCTATGTCTTCTGTGCCAGCAATTACAGGTGTGGGAGGTCAGAACTTAGATAAAAGTCTTTATGTCAGCTAAAAAACTCATCATTGTCCAGAAATGCAAAAACTCAGGAAAAATAAAAAAAAGATTACTTCAGAACTCAAAAATCCAAGATTCGGGAATTAGAGCTGACTATAGTCTTATACAAGTCCAGAGGTCAGCCAGAGAATCAGAGGCAGCACATGTTCAGGAAGTCAGATGCAAAGTTGGAATTTTTTTTCTTAACTGGTTCCCAGGCTTTCCTTTTATAGCACTGTCCCAGGCATGCCTAATTTCCTGAGTCATACCTCTTTCTTCTGAAGTGCTTCACTAAATATCACTTTTGTTATACTCACTTGCTCTTTCTCAGTGAGTGCAGGCTGACTTTTCCTCTTCCATCTTTGAGGAACAGCTGACTCACCTGGCTGCAGTGATTCTGCAATAGGTGGCCAATCACCTGTTTGCTCTAGTGTTGCAGGCTCATTATTCAAAAAGTCCTGATCATCATGAGGGCTCATTTATAGCAGATATCTAAAAGTTCATTGGCTCTTGGGTTGGAAAGCCAGAACCCTGCTCATCCAATTCAAAGTGTGACTCATAAAAACAGGCTCAGAACACTTGAAAATAGTGGCATCATAGATGTCTTAGTAAATAAAACATGAATTAAGCGCATGCATCCTGAAAGAGTGGGAATAAATTGGCAATTTTATTACTGAATGGAACTAAAAAGTGGAGCCCCTCAAGGGTTTGTATTGGAGACAAGTGCTTTTTAATTTATTCACAAATGCACTCATCTTTCAGTAAACAATGAGCTGACCTACTTTGTAACGTTACTCAATTGTTCAGGTAATAAAAGCTGAAGAGTTCAAAACCACTCATTAAACTCGGTAAATTAAGCCAATCAAGAGCTGCAGTGGCGCAATGGTCAGAGTGCAGTACTGCAAGCTACTTCTGTTGACAGCCAGCTGCCTGCAATTGGGCAGATCGAATCTCACCAGGTTCAAGATTGACTTAGCCTTCCATCCTTCCAAGGTGGGTAAAATGAGGACCCAAATTGTTGGAGGCAATAGGCTGATTCTGTAAACTGCTTAGAGAGGGCTGTAAAAGCACTATGAAGCAGTATATAAGTCTAAGTGCTATTGCTATTGCTAAAGATTCAGCCAAATGGGAATGCTTTTAATATCAGAACTGCCTTGACTTGAATCTTTGAGCAAGAATGATCCTTAACTCCATTTCTTGAGAAAAGTATAGTTCACTAAAAGTCAAGTGAAATACAAAACTGAAAAGTGCACACCAAAATCCCCAAGTGTAACTTTTTCTTCCTTAGATGCATCCCTCTGCCGGACCCCATTGTCCAATCAAATTCAGAGAGATCATTTTTGAAACAGTGCTTCACGTGTGGGTTAGAATGCAGCTATGATCCATTCTCAGCCATCTGACCTTGAAGTTGCATCTCCAACAGATACACTGAACTCTGTTACTCTTGAATCCTTCCCATTCAGTTTCCTGGGAATTTGAGGCAGACTGGCACCAAGTGATAGCAGAGCACAAGAGTGAGGCAGCAATTCTGACAGATAATTTCATATACACATAGAAATGAAAGCATAAAGTCACATATACAATGACATGATCTGAGTTGGCAATTGTGAAAGAGATCATTTCTATGCAAAAAAAAAAATGGAAAAAAAATGATTGAAAATCAATAGTCAACAGTGACTATTTACACAAACCTTTGGTGCATGCCCATCTGGAATATTGTCTACAGTTGCCATTGCTACATTTAATAAAGGATATAAAAAAGTTAGAAAAGGGGGGAAAGGCAACAGCCATAATTATAGAGAGCTCAGACACATCTGGAGAGAAAAAAACCCTGAAATATTGATTGCTTGATTCAACTAATCAAGTTGAATCAACGCCCTCAAGACGCTGGGTTGGCCTAAACATTAATTTTAACGGGTTGTTTTTGTTTTAATGACGTCGGAGCCAAATTATTTAACGTGTTTTAAAATTGTTTTTAAATTTTATATGGGTACTTGTTTTATCTTTGGCTGTGCACCGCCCTGAGTCCTTCAGGAGAAGGGCGTTATAAAAATTAGATTAAATAAATAAATAAATAAATAAATAAATAAATAAATAAATAAATAAACAAACAAACTAAGCTTATGTGCTGCTCAGTTACCAACTGAGGATCTTACAATATTACCACATGCAAATAAGGAGAGGAGAAAAAATTAGCTGAATTATAAACTGTGTTATGTTATAGAATATTCCTATATCCTATACTTACTCAAGAGGAATCCATCTTCAATTATCTTCCCTGCTGAAATCACAGCTTTTAATAGAGACTACTCCATTTAGTTTGGAAAAATACAGTTGAGGGGGAGAGGTGACTAAGTTGCATGCGCACAGAAAGTAGAAGAGGTTTTCCATTTTCAAAACATTAAAACCAGAGAGCATTCAATGAAGCTGTTCAGAAGGATATTTAGAACAGGAAAAAGAAAGCATTTCCCCCCCCCACAAAGAACATAATTCGCTTGCAGAATTTATTACCCTGAGGCATGATGTTGACCATTAAATTGGACAGCTTTAAAAGAGGATCGGATAAATCCATGGAGAGCTATCAAGAGCTAGCAGCCTTGAAAGCCAGTGATAGCTCTGCATTGGGAGCGTTGTGCATCCCAACATGAATTGCAGGAGAAAGGTGATGGGAGGGAGGCGTGTCTCCATTACCTGCATGCAAGCACCCCAAAGGCATCTGATTGGTTGTTTTGAGAAATAAATGGCCAGGCTAAGAAGGATCTTGGACTGACCCAGTAGGGCTTGTTTTATGTTCTTCTGAGCAGGCAACCCTACACAAGTCCAGAAACTAAAATGTTGCTATTTAATATACCAGATATACCCATTCTAGAAGACATGAAACATCTATTTTTTTCTTACCTCTGATTACCAGTAATAAAAAATGTTACAAATTTCACCATTTCAAGGAAATTTAAATGTGACCTAGCTGATGCCCTAAGATCTACTGAGTGAAGACAATAAATCTCCCAAATAAAGCCTTCATGTTAAGAAGGGTTTATGATATCCAGTATACTGAAGGATCAGTATATGAAAAGTAAACTCAGGTAAAACAAGAGATTAAACTGAGCAGGCAAGCACTAAAATACATTTAAAAGCCTAGATTCTTTCTCTTCTGTATTAAGAGGACTGATCAGAAAGTTAATTTACTAACCTAACATCAGCCTTTATATGTTAAATGAAATTTCCTATCGGCCCTTGAATTTTTAATTATTCACCTATGTTAGAAGTTTATCAGTGCATACGGAGAATTATATTTATCAAAGAAATGAAAATTAGTGCAACTTTTGCTTTCTATAGAAGGAAGCAGGAGAAAAGAAGCTGTTTATGTTTAGAAGTATTTCTTACAGTTTTTGTCTAAAAATCAAATCACTTTTGCTTCTTTAAATGGTTGAAACTGTAAACTACAAACTTATTCAAAGCATTATTCTCAACACAACTCGGAGGCTGATCAATTAAATTGAAATCGAAGGTTTTAGAAATTATCTCAGGCTGGATCCCATTTCCAATCACAAAGACTTTCTTGCTTTTAAGGGGAAGGAAGAGGCAGGAAAAGGGAAACAAAACTCATCTGTACTTTGAAAAAAGCAGGATCAACTGGTGCCAGGTTTCATTCCTTTGAACAGGAGATGGAATTGCATTTACAAATCTATTTTCTGTGTCCATAATTATTCATTTGTCAATGAATTGCAGAAAACGCATTAAGATTGCATTGTGAGAATTCATGCCATTCAAATTTGGCTTAAGTAAACAATAACATAAAATCAGTAGAATCACAATTTTATTTCTTAGCACTTATTATTTAATACTTCCAACATCTATGTTACAGAGTTTCATAAAAATCAAAGTACAATAAATGCAACATCATCATAATCTTGTGTGATTATGGGACAGCTATTTGCAAGAGATTAAGCAAAAAGATTATAGTTTTAAAAAGCAACGATTTAAAATTTTAGTTACTTGGGCCTTTAGTTATTTGAGCCACACTCTAATTTAACAGTTCCATTGTAAGGCAATGCATCTGAAAGCAAAATCTACTATGATAGCCTTGCTTCAATATTTTTATTCCAAAGGAGGAAGCTTTCTCCTGCAGCAATAAAAGTTTTAATGTCAGAATAGCATCTCAAATTTCATATGGAACTTTAATTTGGATCACATTTGCCACTAACATAGCACAACTGTAGATGAATTTTTAAAAACCTTCTTCAAATGTCATAAGCTTTGTTCCAAATCTTATTATTCTCTGGGAAACTGGGCAATACCCTTGGATTAAAAAAAAAAAGGTTTGAGCATTATTAAGTTTTGGTAACAAATACATGTTTGTTTGTTTTTAAAAGGATTGCTTCGGAAAACTTCAAATGAATCCTTTGCAGATATGTGGTTCAAACAGGTAACTCAAAAGATTAGTCAGATTGGCATTGATTCTGATTATTTATTCTCTAGGGGGTATGACATCAGCAATTCAGTGTATCAAATTAGAGTATAGGATAAATTGGTACAGTAATGAAAGGCAAATTATGGGGTACATCTGCAGCATTTGAAACTGATTATAGATGTATTTTTCAACTCCCTAAACAAACAGCTTATACTTTAGTAAATACAGAATAGCCAATTCAAAAGCTAGATTAAATGTGTTGCCATCAAATATGCTGTAGGGTGGGTTTCAAAAAATCCTCAAATATTTTGCCCCTGTAAGAATACTGATCCTGAAATTGATGTATTTGTGGAAGTTATTGTATGAGTTTTCAACAAAAAGATTGGCTAAAAAGTGGCCTATTTTAAAATCTAAACCAAGAAGACATATTTCCAAATATATGTAAAATTTTAACTTGCAATGAAAATCCTAATATTATAGTGGCAACAGCCAAATTTTTAACTAGGTTTTGGGGGACAATGAATCAATGAATTGGCGTTTGAAGTCTTTTATGTAATATTTTTTAAAACATTTTACATGTTAAACTTTTTCAAGTATAACAATAGCAAGTTTATGTTAGATTTATAACTTGCTTTTGGGGCTTCTGGCAATAAATAACATTGATTAGAAATCATTGATTGATTTTTAGGGATTTGCCAGCAAAAAAGAAAACTTTAGTATGTGATTACAAGTGGTACCTTGCAGTTTTTCTCTCTCCTCACAACCTTCTTCATAAAGTGCATGTAGCGTTTAATGCTTTGTTTCCCAGCCATGCAAAATGAATTTAAAAGTTTGTTTCTGCTACTATCTCTTATTTTCCTTCCATCAAAACAAGTGTCAAGTTAGAATTCTGTTTCTGCATTTTTTAAGAAAATGAAAAATATACAAGTACCATACCAATTAATTATGTCTATTTAATTCAGTACTGTATTCCCTCAGCAGATAAATTCCTAACATATATTCCCAAAGCCGCCATGCTCTTTTCTTCTCTTCCCTAAACTTTGTATCACTTCTTCCAGTTAGCACTCCTGGTTTCAAAAAGTTCTCTTTTTCCTTCTCTCCTTACTCGTTGGCTTATTCCTTCTCCAAGATAAGTTCTTCCTTCTTTTACAAAGGAAAATAGAAAGAGGGAACACTATGTATCCTGTATTCAAATCATGAATGGAAAGCAGGATACAAATCCATCAAATAAATATTTCCATTAATTTAAATAATTTGTAATGGGGGCTGGAGAGCGGTGGGTTCTATTTACTTTTACTATCGGTTTGCAATGGGGCCGCGCACACACTCTTCTGCATATGTGCAGAAACTTTTGCGCATGTGCAGAAGCATTCTGATGACGTTGGGCTCGGTGGGCGGAGCCTCCGTCCGGTTTTACTATAGAACCGGTTCAAACCAAGGGAAACCCACCCAGGGGTGGGTTCTAAAATTTTTTACTACCGGTTCTGTGGGCGTGGTTTATTTTGTGGGCATGGCTTGATGGTCATTAGACAATTATTTAGGATTTAGCAGAGGTACTGGTCTACCAGGCTTTTAACTGCTTGCAGAGTTGTACCATCTACCAATTTATTTTTTGCAGGCACTGGTCTACCCATTTATTTTTGCAGGCACTGATCTACTCATGTATTTTTGCAGGCACTGGTCTACTCATTTGTTTTCTTTTAACACTGATCAGCTGTAGGGCGGCCCTTTGAAGCCCCGCGGCAAGAGTTTAAACAGTTTTTTTCCCTCTAGCCATCAGCTGGGAATCAGGAGGCAGCAATAGATTGGGGGTGGGGCCAAATAAAAGATAAGAATAACGTGGGGGTGGGTGGGGGGCACGGGGATGGGGGCACGGGGGGGTGGGGGGGAAGAACCGGTTTGGTGACATCATATCGTCACCGCTACCAGCTTGGGATAACCGGCCAAACCGGGAGGAACTCACCACTGAACCCACCACTGGGCTGGAGAGATAACTTCAAGTCAGTTTTGACTTCTAGAGACTGTCTGGATAAGTTCCTGCAGTTTTCTTGGCATGATTTACATGTATTTTTCCATTGCTGCTGCTTAGAACTGAGAGAAAGGGGCAGGCCTAAGGATACACAGCAAGCTTTGTGCCTAAGGCAGGACTAGAACTCACAGCCTCATGGTTTCTAGTTTATTGCCTTAACAACTACTACAGCCGTTTTATGGATCTACTCATCCTTATTTTTCAAAGCTATTTATATTATGTTTCAAGCTAAGAAACAACACCTGTCTGACCTCAAAAGTGGGTTCAGTCCTGATTAATATATGGATGGAAAACTCTAAGAAGAAGGCCTATAGGCTAAGTGGTTATAAGTTGAAAAAGGAAGGCAATGGAAAAACCTCTTCTGTAATGCTGCCAGGAAAATGTCATGAATCACCAGGAATTCAGCATTTCAAGAAGTCACCATGAGCTAAGCTTGAGTTTACAAAGACTTTGCCGTTTATATAATTTTGGTAGCAATTAACAAATGTTAAGCATTTATCTTAGCTTGACTTTTGAAAATGCTTAAATTCGTTCAAGAAAGAAGCTCGTCCATTTGTTCAAAATGATAATGCATTAAGTATCAGTCTGTGTAAGCCACTTCCTTGCAGTTTTGAACAAAATTGTTCAGAAGCTGTTGAAACAATCCCAGGGGTTACTTAAAACAATAGATGAAAATGCTGCAACTTTTGTTCTTAGACATTTAAAGACAGCAAGAGCACTGCAGGCATCCTGGTTTTTAATTAAGCTGTGATTATGGATAATTGTACCTCTAACTACTGGATTGCAAATACTGTGTAACTCTCATTCCTATATTGTAAGGGCATCATCTTCAGTACCATTATAGTTCCAGGAATTCAATGTTTTAATTGTCAAAAGTAAATTCCAACTAACTAATAATTTGATTTGATGCAGATGTACTTTAAAGAATGAATTCACGTTTATTTATTTCTTACAGTGATTACTAAATATCAAAAGTCTATCTTCATTTGAACTAGTAATCTAATATATATTTCTGCAAGACAATCACACAAACCGATAAATCTATTTATATTTCAACAATTATGTAAAGACTTTGTGTGGTCAGACTGAATTCAAAACAAAACCCAGCCTTGTTTTTGGTTAAAAATTACAAAACTGAAAGAAAAGTTTGCAATTCATTTGGGGGGCAGTAGGCCTTCTGGGCTTCCTTCATTGCTCTCGGTGGTTTCACTTCAGCAAAGTGAAAAATTTGAGATTTGGCTGCCTTGAAATTGTCTTTTCTCACAAACTTTCAAATAAGATGAATAGATTGGACTCCTCTAAGTCCAACATTGGAGGGGAATGTGGAGAGGTGGTTTTTCTCCCTTAGCTAGTTGTTGTTTTATGGATTTTTGTGGTGATTTTAAAGGAATTTTGTTCTTTATGAACAGCTGCCCAGATTCTTTTGGAGTTGTATAGCCTAGAAAAATAAATAATAAAAAACCAAACAAAGAAATAAACAAATCAAGCCTGTTTATGGAATGAAGAAAAATGCACAGGGAATCCAGATACCAGTAGTATCCAGTAGTATCAGGGTAGAAGTGGAAGGAAGGAAGGAAGGAAGGAAGGAAGGAAGGAAGGAAGGAAGGAAGGAAGGAAGGAAGGAGAAAGAAAAGAAAGGAAAGGAAAGGAAAGGAAAGGAAAGGGAAGAAGGAAGGAAGGAAGGAAGGAAGGAAGGAAGGAAGGAAGGAAGGGAGGGAAAGTCATTGCTTTATTTTCTTTTTCCTCCAATGGGAAAAATACTGCTTTTTATTATACGGAACAACTTCACCCATATCCACACCCACGCACACTTTCACTTTTTTGCTGTTAAAAGAGTTTGCCTCCCTTTTAAGGAACAGGTTGCTTTGTATTTCTCTACAATGAGATACATGAAACTCAGTTTCTGAACTGGAACTGTGTGAGTTTTTCTTCTCTTCATTAATACAAGCACACATTTATATGACTGAATGTGTGCATGCACAAATGCCTATGCACATGTCCATACTTTGCAACTAGATCTTAAAAATGTTTCCAAGTTCAAATTATTTTTCTGTAGAATTAGAGTTTACATTTTTCGGTTGTATCAGAATAATGTGCATCAAATAGATGGATTATTGCTTTCATTCATAAACAGGTAGTCGTTCACATGTATACTTTGAAAAGTTAATATGTGTGTTCTGTACTCAAAGCAAGTAATTTCAGGAAAACAAAATAACACATTTTGTTATTTCTGATATGGAAATGAATAGATCACTATGTCAGAAATGCCAAATATGAATACAAATGTTCCTCTTGATTGATAGTATATTTTGGGAAAGTAAAGGATGTGTGTATTGTTTATGAACATATTCAGATGAAATATGATAAAAAAAAATTCCCTGCAAAAGCATTTCTACTAGACAAAGCCACATTTTCTGAAAACGTATTTCGCCCACCCAACTTTAAAATATCCAATATCCAAAGTTCATGGCCACAATGAAATCCATTGCACTGTTATTCAGAATAAAACTTCCAAACATCTAGTTTATTTGTTTTCTTGGATTAAACAATGCTTCTCTGCCCAGAATTGCAGCCACAATTCATCGATTTGCTTACAAGATTAAAAGATAAATAAAAATATAATTTCAATATATCATTTTTTTAGAAGTTTTAAAAATAAAGCTTTGCAAACAAGGAAAAAAATTAAAGAAAAAGCTAAAAGTTCAGGAAAGAAAGAAAAAGGAAAGGAAAAATGGGGGAGAAAATGGAAACGATAGAAGTAGCTTCCAATCTTCTTTGCTGCAGTTATAAGTACAATTATAAATTTACCTCTTTCTTTAAAATTACATCATGGCTTTATTTTTTCTATAATCTTTCCCATCTAATCATTGAAACCATAAACTACAAGTTTATTTTTTTCCTATTTTATACTACAGGGTTTCCAGTCATCAAGAAATGCAGTTATTGCCTTTTCTCTAAATCAAAGAAGTCAACTCAGTCGTCTCAGCAAATTTTCAACAATCATTCCTCCCTTGTAGGTATTGCCAAACCATTCCGTCTCCGTGCATATAATCATTTGGCTACTGTTATCATATATGAAAGCAAGGCTGCAGGACATTTTTCCAGTTGTTTCAAGAGATTGCTGGCTGCTTCTTTCGGTTCTGTAAAAACTCCAGAAAAGGTGTTTTCAGGCACAATCTGGATGTATTATCTATTCCACATTCTTAAAATGGCACTGCTAAGATAATGATTTTTGAAGTCTACATTAACTTTAACTTAATCATACCATAGTTAGCCATGGAACCGAAATCCCAAGTCATGCTCTTCTAATTGTTACATTCTCTTATTTCTTGGCAACATCCCTTTTAAAAAAAAACACACAATTCACCTTTACTTTAAATTGAGGGGACAGGATTGTTCCGATTCTTCTGTTTTAAAAATGCTAACAATTGTAACAGTAATTCTGTTCCAGGCAAAAGGATTTTTCTTAGCCTCATATGCTATAAGGGGTCTATTAGTCAGGGTCCTTACACCCAGTTAGCATTAGTCATTCAAGGTCAGCCTTGGAATGAAAAGATTATGTGTACAGATAGGCATTCAAGAGGTAAGTCTTCAATCACTTGACAGAGATGCCCCAATCAAATTCTGCCTACTGTGAGGTGAAGCAAAGCTTGTCTAGCATGTTATATTAAAGCCAGGGGTTCAAACTGCAATACAACATGCTTCAAAAATTGAATTTGCATCAACTGATTTCTTTATTTCTCTGTCTTGTTCAGTTTGCAAAGTCCGTACTCCTTTTAACTCTGCTGTATTGAATTTACTGAATCTGCACATTATACAATGAACCATAAACTAATCACACAAGATGGCTTCAGACACCCATTATTCATTCATCAATGTGTCACACAGACATAATTTTTCTCCCTCGTACCCACCTCGACTTGTCTCAGAGGATTGTTGTGCAGTCAATATAAGAAGAACAATGTGTACTCCCCTGCTTTGTTAAACAGGATAAGAAGTGTGAAGTTATTTAATAAAATATTTTATTATTCATGTCTTCCCTGGTGGGGATAAACCTTTACAAATGAACAAAACAATATTGTTACATAACTATTCAATTGGTTGTATACTAAAAGAGAAAAATGGTAGGATAGTGGTTGGAGAAAGCCTTCCTTAATCTGGCATCTTCTAGATATACTGCAATAATTTTACTATTTCTTTATGCTATGGAATCTGGTGATTATAATTCCATTCTTGAACTAGGGACTATATGAGGCCTGACTTCATTTCAAACTATAATGTAACTGGCTTTTACAAATATGCAAAATATACCAGTCTGTGAAATTCCTGAATATATTATTTTTTTATCATGATCATGCTAACCAAATATTCCCAGGTAATCCAGCAGCTCTCCAAAGGTAAACCTTTTGGAATCAGAAGGGTTTTGTATCACTATTTCTGAAACATTTTTACAGAGCAAAAATGGAACATTCCAGAGTTTTGGAGATCATCCATTCCATTAAAGATATGTTTTGTACATGACTTCTTGCTTCAAAAACTATATGATAAGTGGCCATATAAATTCTCTAAATAAATAAAATAAATTCTGAATGTAGAAAAAGGACCAATGATGAATTTGAAATAAAGAATAATTATATGACTCAGAGTTATGAAGCAGCTTGCCTCCAGGAATTGTGGGTGCTTCATCATTGGAAGCAAAGGTTGGACAGCCATTTGACTGTGCTGTTCTGAAGAATTTTGCCCTGGACCAGGGAGTTGGATGAGAAGACTTCCAAGGCACCTTGTAACCTACAATCCTTTGTTAAATTTTGGAGGTGATTCAACAAGAACATAAAATACTATTTTATATGCTCAGAAAATGAGTGATAAAATATTGACTTACCTGAACAAGCTTATACAGCAGGAGTTCTCTTATTTCTTATCATTACAAGCCATTGCATTTATGACCCTGTTTCTTCAAGGTTTATCATATGTTATCTGTTGATTCACACTTGAATACTAAACAGTGACCTGAAGTCTACTTAATATTCTATTGAGGAGAAACTGAATCCTCTACTTATAATTTCCAAGTGGCTAGACTATTTGCTTGATAAAAGCATCCGTTGTTTTCATTGACCAAGCATCACAGTTGATCTTCCAACCATTCCATTCATACGTGTGATTAAAAATCTTTTCTGAAATGGCATGCTTTTGTGTGTGTTCAACATTCACAAAGCTGTCTTATTTGAAAGATGGGTGACAGTGTTAACAGAAGGTGACTACAAAAGCTTTGTAACATCTGCAAGAAAATATCTTGTCCAAACACATCTTTCGTAAACACTGAGAATACTTTACATTTACTAGAATAAATAGAGAGTTATAACTCAATTACACCCACGCTCATTGGGCTGCTTAGAATGACCCCTTCTTGTTGATGAATGATCAGGAAAATAAAATGCCACATGGGCTTTGAAAGAATAAAAGACTATATTCATTCATTCTACAGACATAAGTGTTCTTAAAATGACTTTGCCATACCTGTGAAGGTTTGTTACACTGGCAGCCAGGTCTTCACCCCCAAAAATAAATGGGGTAATAGTAGGACAATTCTATGAGGGCCAGTTTTAAAGAAACAAAGCCAAAGGCATTAAAAAAGTCAAGCTGGACAGTACAACCATGTATCATATTGCATTTTAAAAAGACAGGACTTCAATCACATGGTTGTAGGCATTAATTTGACTGTTTTGACCTTGTCTCTCCAGAACCCCCTAGAGATAGCATTACCAATAGCAACTTCATGACCTCTGCCAAGATCAAGCCTACTTCTCTGACCTCCCATTCCCCGCTACTGTACTTGACCTTGGCAGAAGAGATTATTGACAGTGTGATTATTGGGAGTTGACTACAACTTGAAGGCACAATCAAGGATGCCATGTGGGATGGCACACAATCAAGGATGACATGTTGGAAGCTGTCCAAGTGGCTGACAAGACAAAAAAGGGAGAAAAGTTATTTTCAACTGCTAGACACCAGCTCCAGATTCTTCTTTAAAGTTTTTCTTTTATGCAGCTAGGACAATCTAAGTGAGGTTCCTCTAAGAGGCAGTGGAGGCAACATAACTACGCTGAAGTAAGATTTCCAATAGTAGAGCAGCTATTATTTCACAATATATCTTCTGATCCTTCTTCATAAACATCAGGAAACATTCATTGGTTTAGGTCTGTAAATTGCATGAGGCAGACCCATGCTGTAATGAACCATATAGGGAGAGGGGTGTCCTTTGAGGAAGTGTGGTATGACTGTACATTTTGATTGCTTTGTAGTATTGGGAATCATTTGACTAGATAGATGATAGATAGATAGATAGATAGATAGATAGATAGATAGATAGATGGATGGATGGATGAACGGACACTGTTTACAAATGATTGACTTGAAGATGTTATAATACATCAGTCTTTTACTGAATTAAGACAGAATCAAAGGATAAAAATTGGAGGTCTTTACAGTTTGGGGCACATATCACTGAAAGATTTAATTTTAGGATTGTTTTTATAGGGTTCGAATGCTAGTCCATCATTACCTTTTACAGCAGTGAAATGAAAACAGACATTGGAAACAATCAAGAGGCAATTGCATAAATGCCTTTGGGTATCTATTTCCATCTGGATAATTACTGTGTATGTCTTTGCAGCTCAAAAGGTGAGAGGATTTTCTCTCTGGGTCTGTGCCTTTTCATTCCACACTGCCGCTATTTTTGGCCTTTAGCCACTATCACAGTATTTACCAGCAAAGGTCTAAAACCATACAGCAAATCTCAATTCAAGAGCTACTTAATCTACGGCAAAGTAACTGGGAGAGCCTTTGTGTTTGACTGCAACACTGTGGGGGAACTAAGAACTTGGCTGACAAATTAGACAAAAGATATTGCTAATCCTATTCACTGTATACTGTTGAATATGTATGAAGTGGATTTATAACCAGTTGCTGAAGAGTTACTTTATTACAGACTTCATTTGCAAAATAATAATAAAAAAAGAAGCTATTCCACAGCAGGCACTTTTTCCTTTAAAAAAAATGATTTTCAAAGTTTCCTATTCATTATATTTTACCCACATACTGACTTAGAAAATGCCTTAGCCCAGTTTGTCAAATATCATATTTTGACTCTGTTTGTTTACTCTACTTATGATTGTCAGCTTATTCTTTAATAATCCAAACAGTAGGTCTTTTTTTTTTTTTTTAGTTCCAAAATATTTTTTTAAAATGTGTTTTCAAGAGTATGTACAAGTAGGTACCTCAAGTCGATTTTCATAGTAAATATCTTGGCAGGAGCCACTTGCAGAGATCAATTTTTGGAAACCTTTTAGAGTGTTGAGAAACATGTAAGCAAGGACAATCCCCCAGGTACTATATGCAAAAAGCTTGTTAACAATTTCAAGTAAAAAAAAATTCTTATTGTTTAAAAATTGGTTAAACCTTTTGGATAAATGTTATTTATTTTACTTAATAATTCCACTTAAAAAGGAAAGAACTATGAGCGTGCCTAGAGCTATTTTATTAATTGAGGTGAAGGTTGAGATGAGCTTTATTGCCCTTTCAAGTGCCATAAGAAACAAATTAGGACACCACATCTTCCACTGTATTTGAGGGCAGAAAGATGATAATAGAGAGTGTGAGATACAAACTGATCTGCCTTCCACCTGCCACTTGTCATGCATATCATCTACCATACCTCTGTATAAGCACAAGGCCAGATATGGATAATCAAAGCAATAGACAAGTCGAAGACCTTTCCATTAAAAACTTATCTTAAGCACAGCATTAGTGGCAATGGAGAAGGGGGAAAAATCTTATTTTTCTGCTATCCTTATTTTTACGTAATGTCAACTAACAGAGCTTCTATAGACAGAGTTATAAACAAGGACTTGAAGGCCCATTACGAGCAGTTTCCATTACATTTTCTTTAAACAGTATCACAGATAACTAACCAGGGTGTCATAGTTTTAGCCAGACTGAGGAAGATGAGAACAAGCAAGCAGAAGCTTAACACAGACACATGCATGCAACTGATGTGGTGTAAAATTATATTCTTAAAGAGCCCAAATACATCATCTGGGAAATTTCCTGAACTCAGCATTTCTATGGGTAACTAGCAATGCTTTATGCCAGTTTAAGCAGCTTCACTATCCATCGCCTCATCTCCAGAAAGTTAACAAGACTTTGATAGCAGCTCAGAGAGATTCAGGCAGAATTACAATATCCGTTCATTTTATGCCTGTGACCTCACAACATGTTAATCCGTCATTTGATGAATAATCTTGTCTCATATTGTGATTACAGTACTGTAATTTGTTCTAGATGGGTCTGCCCCTGAAAGTGATTTGGAAGCAACAGATGGCGCAAAATACAAGAAAGCAGTTATAGCAACGTGACATCGATATAATGGGAGCTGTGTTGATTGCTAGTTTATTTTTTTTCCTAGATCCTATTCAAGGTTCTGGCCATTACCAATAAACTCCTTTACGATCTGGCTCCCATGTGAACTCAGCCTGATATGTATGAATGAGGGCAAAATGGACATCTTCCTGGAAGAGACTAGGGAGTAGAATAAGGCCTCTTCAGTGACTTCCCCATCCCTATGAAACATCTTTACCACAAAATTAGATTGGCCTGCTGTCTTTGAATTTTTCACCATCTGGTTAAGACCTTTCTTTTCTGCTGTTTCTTTGCCAACATTGATGTTTTGATTTCATTGTTTGAAGTGTGTTATTTTTATTTTCATGGAGTGGATTTTTCAATTTGTGAGCTGCCTAGAGCTTATTGATTGGGGCCACATTCACATTTCAGTAAATTATATAAATTCTAATTATATATTAGATCTGATTATAACTTAGATCTGATTGATATAATGCACTCAATATTATAATCATTTTATTTATTTCTATAATGTTATTTTCTCCTGAAAGGACCCAAGACAACACAGAAGGAAAAATAAGCTTACATAAAACTATCATAATAAAACAAGCAACCCTTTAAAGCCTGACAGAAATATAAATGTTCGACTTTTAAAAAGTATTACAATAGACAGACAAATAAAACAAGTAAAAGACAGAAAAATCCTGGAAGAAGCTGTTTGGTTACTGTTGACATAAAAATTGTAAACCAAGATTGATTATGAGAATCAGAATCAAATCCATTGTTGAAGTGCAGCTGAGTCATCTAGGACTTCTGTAGATTGTGGATTGTCAGACTGGAAGAAACTTGTCAGATTGTTCACTGGAGGAAAGCAAAAACCTTTACCTTCAAAAAGGTAGGAGCAGAAGAAGATCTAGGTTATCATGAATACATCACTCTAACATTGATACTGGGCAGTTGTGAGATTCAAATTTTTTTACTACAGGTTTTGTGGGTGTGGCTTGGTGGGCATGGCAGAGGAAGGATACTGTAAAATCTCCATTCCCTCCCCACTCCAGGGGAAGGTTACTGCAAAATCCCCATTTCCTCCCAATCAGCTGGGACTCAGGAGGCAGAGAATAGATGGGGCAGGGACAGTCAGAGGTGGTATGTATCAGTTCTCCGAACTACTCAATATTTCCACTACCGGTTCTCCAGAACTGGTCAGAACCTGCTGAAACCCACCTTTGATACCAAGTGAAGATTCTAGAAACTGATCTGCAAGCAGTTTGAAAATATCTTGTATTTATCAGAGGTCAGCATGGATTTGAAAGAAACAAATCTTGCCCGTCTTTCTTCATATCGCTTTTCCTGATTATGTCACCTTTTAAAATACAGTGTTGGAATGTTGTACCCATATAGTTTTAGCCAAGCATCAGCCAAGTACCTTATAATGTTCTGGATATCAGATTAATTAGATGTAGTTTATATGGTATGACAGTTAGGTCTATACTTAGTTGGTTTTGCAACATACCATCACCCATCCTCATTAAACTGAAATGGGATAATAATGGGTGCCACAAGATTATAGTCCTGCCCCCTGGTTTTCAACATTTGTATTAAGGATATGAATGAACAGATAGAGGGAATGCTTTTCAATCTGCAGATTATCCAAAATCAGATGGAATGGCAAATATATTTTTTTTAAAAAAAACTGTCTTAATTTTTAGAGAAAAAGACTGAAAGTTACAAAACAAAATATCACAGATATGTATAAGTTGGAAAAGTTCAGGCTTGGTGAAAAAGGTCTTAGGCTGCTGACAGTATACTGAATTTAAGTCAGCAGTGTGATGTAACTGCAAAAAAAAGTGCTTTAGTTAGTATCAACAAAATTGCAGATTCTATATTGCAAAAGTATAATTCTCAGTTTATTCAGAATTGGGCAAATTTCCCCTCAAGTGTTAGTTTGTGGTACCACATTTTAAGGATTCAGAAGAACTATTAACTGTCTCAGAGAAGGACAATGAGAATGATAAGGGGATTGGAAAGTCTTATGAGAGAAATTGAAAAGGGGGTTTGTTTTGAAGATGGATATGATAAATGGTCTTCAAATAACTGCAAGGATGTCCTGTCATATAGGAGAAGATCAAAACCATGTATTATTCCAGAGTACAGGTTATAAAAGAATAGATTTAAGTTATAGGAAGTTGAATAACAATAAAAAACCTCCTCATAATGAGATGGTTTAACAATAAATCCAGATATAGTCATAAAATCATAAGGCTGGAAGGGACTTTGGAGGTCTTCTAGTCCATCTCCCTGCTCAAGGCAAGAGACTATATGTACATTATCTAGACAGTGATTTATTTCCCTTCACTGTATGTGTTCTAGCAAGTTGAGAAAGCATCTATCAGCAATGCTTTACTTCCAATAGACAATATCTGTAGCAGTCTAGATGTTCTCTGAGCTTGATCGTTTGCTTGCAGACATTTTATTATCCAACTAGGAAACATAATCAGTATGAAAATGTCTCACACTGCTGATAATAATGAAGCATCCGCAAGCAAACAACCAAGTTCAGAGAGCACCAAGAACTCAATAGGCTTTAATTTGGATTCCTGCACTAGCCAGGAATTTAGGCTTAATGGCATAAATAACTATTTCCAGTGCTCAATGAAATATTGTTCCTATTCCAGAAACCTGAGTCATAGGTGTTAGATCCATGATGCTCCAAGAAGGTGCTTTCTGATATAAAAACCAGAACACTTCTAGGAATTTTATTTGACTTTTTTTTATGTCACTTAGATCCCCTGTAAGGTGATGCTGGATGACTTACAGACTACTGTATAAAAAGAAAAATAATTAAAATATTAAAACTATACTAAAAATTACAAATTTTAAAATTATACCAAAAAAAGATTAAGAAATAGATAGCATGGGGTTGAACTCACCTGCAGTGGTGAGCACCCCACTTGGGGCCCCATTTCAATTGGTAAAGCCAAGTTTTAATGTCCTTCCGGAAGGCCAAAAGTATGGGAACAGTTTTCACCTCTGGTTGTAGAATGTTTCACAGGGAGAGGGCCACAGTGGAAAAGATCTTCTCCTTAACCCCACCTGCATGACAAAATGGGGCACTTGGAAATTAAATACCTGTTCAGCAACCATTAAACTGGCTGATCATTTAAATCTGGATAAAACAGGATCTTTTCTTATAGTGAAATCACGTTTTAAATGCCTTTCCTTTAATTTCAGTATGCTGTTTGTTATTTAAATACTGCTTTAAGATGATTTAAAATTTAATTGCTGACGTTCATATTCCAATTCTCTTTTTTCCAATTCCACAGCAAATCATACAATACAATGCAATTAGATGTATCAACAATACATTAGATAGTCAAGTAAACTCTCCAATCTGGAGATGAAAGTGTTTCTTGGATGATAAGTTAGCATTTTGTTTGAAGATCTACCAAAGACATTTAGGTTTACAAAGTGATTAATTATAGAAACAAAAGCACTAGAATCTAGTTATATTGTAACAAATACATAATCTATCAAAAATGTAACTTTGTTAATGCAAACATGACAGCTCTTTTCCTCAAAGGAAACCCACAATTAAAAACCTCAAGAAACTAGCTTTTATCCTCGAAGCCAGTACTAATTTATTATGAAAAGTTCTAACTTCATTTTCTAATAAATTAGCATTAAAACAATAAAATAACTGACTGCCCTGCAAAGGGAATGTGTAATTTGGTGGAAAGAGGTGAAATGTACAATTTCAGGGTTGACATTTCAATATCTTGAATATTACTTTTCCTTTTATTACCATCTCTATTTATACTTGCTATGAATTAATTACTACAGTTTCTCCAGTTTGAGTTTGTCATGAAATGAAAAGAGGTCTGTCACTTCTGTGTCATCAATGAATCAAGTAAGTAATTTTCTTTGCTAGGTACAATCTACTAGAAACTGGATTTCTGGTGCGAACATGAAAGGAAAGAGCTCTTGTGCAGCTTCTATTCATTTCAATGCATTTTTTAAAAAAATACAACTAACTTCACTATCCATAGGGAGCTGATAGGGAACAATTGCTCATCTCTATCCCCCTGAACTTGGGATGGCCAGATAAGAAGGGAGATATTAACCAGTTCAGCTTGATGGGTTCTGTAAGGAATAGCAATAGCACTTACACTTATATATCACTTCATAGTGCTTTTACAGCCCTCTCTAAGTGGTTTACAGAGTCAGCATATTTCCCCCAACAATCTGGGTCCTCATTTTACCCACCTCGGAAGTATGGAAGGTGAGTCAACCTTGAGCCGGTGAGATTTGAATTGCCTAACTGCAGCTAACAGTCAGCTGAAGTAGCCTGCAGTGCTGCACTCTAACCACTGCACCACCTTGGCTCTATGTTGCTCTTTTACTGACAGAACTGGAGTTTTACTTGACCTCACATTGTGATATGTCTTAAACATAGCTTACTGAAAGGCCAAAATTGACTGTCTTCCACAAACACACCTAGCTATTCATAAATCACAAATACTGGACTCATTCAACACCCAGTGCCAAACCCTAGCAAACAGTGAAATGAAATAGTGTGAACCCAGACAATATCTATTCTCTACCCAAATTTGGCCAACATGAGAGAATGAAGAGAATATGGTGATCCAGTGGCTTGGAAACTGGCTCATTGCCAACTGGATTCCTTTATTTTGAGGGTAGCCTACTTCTGCTATTCTTCTGCAGGAAGAAGACTAGTGAGATCTTTCCATCAGTTGTGGCAGAATCATGCCTCTAGCAGTGTTGTTTCCCTCAGCTGGCATCTTCTAACTGTTCACAGAAAGACATTCTGTTCACAGAAGAACAGCACTTTACATGGATTCTCTCCATTGAGTAAAGCTTCCAATTCAATATATTGAGCAAATCTTTTGTTTTCAGCAAACAAGAATCTAGCATATTACTCAACCAAGCCCACACAAACATTTCTATTAACATGATAGTTTTTTTACTATTTTCCAATCCTTCCTTCCTATTTCCTTTCTCTGTTTCTTTTAATTTCCTACTTCCTTCCACACAGAGATATAGTCATCTTCTCCATTTAGGCCAGCACAATTAACAGAAGAATATATGCAATACCTATGACTTTACAGTATGTGGTCTCCTTAAAAAGCTAGAGCAAAATGAAGATGATCTGATGAGATAAATCTTAGAAGGTTAATAGCTTTTTAAAAAATCAATCTTCTTTGCAAAAGAAAACGGATAAATGGCTTAGTAGATGAAGCGCTGGCCTCTCACCTTTGTGAGCAGAGTTCAAGTCTAAACTATGTGGGTCCAAATTAACATGGCTTTACTGGGCTGAGATCAGTCTCTAGTGGGCAGGAATCTGTATTACAAGATTCCAGTTTGTAATTTTCTATATGGGCATACGGATATACTAAGGCACTCAAAGCTGCCCATCATTTCCATAACAAGCAGCAGAAACAGGCTGGAGTGAAAACAACCATAAATAAGTGGCTTAAAATAAACACATACACCTACACCATGCTGTTTGCAACATTCATCCTGTTTTAATCCTATATGAGACTTATAACACATGTATTTGCATCTGTTGTGCACAAGCAATAATTCTTAATGGATTTTATCAATTACATTCTGGCAATAAAAATAGTCAGTAGCATTATAAGCATGAAAATAATCTTTTTAAAAAAAAATGGCATATGTGTGTGTTTCATTGAGAATGAGTTGTTCTTACTCTTACTCTTGTTTCCTAACAGTAAATGAACCAAATCTGTTTCAAAGGTAAGTTTATTCCATATATTAGCCTAAGAACTCCACAGGTTCTTGACCTCACTGAAGGTTAATTGTAAGACTGTAAGGATAAAAACTGACATGCATCAAGATGGGGAGAAATTGGTGTGGAAAGCTGTATGTTTTGGTCAAAGCATTTTGAATGTGTGAATTGAATTTAAGAATGAAGGATTCAAAGATTGAATGTGTATTTTCTATCATTTGGGTTAAGATGAAAACTAAATAAAGATAAATCCCCATAGCTAGTTAAATCGAAGCAAAAGACTAGAAGTTTATTTAAATCTTGTTCTCCCTAAGTAGTACTCCAATGCTTTATTAATAACCATTGTTTACAGCTAATTCAAACCACCTGCAAATCCCTTTGTTTTGATCAAAGCATCTCTTCTCCTTTTTCCTGCTTCCCAAAGGATTAATAGATGGCTTTGTAAATTGTGAGATAATATGTTAAAGGTCATGAGTTAATGCATCCTATGGAACTTTTTCTCTTCCTTTCTCAAATGGGTAGTCGGAATATGTCTGCTTTCTGTCTCCAGTTCTTTGTAACATGGTTTATAACTAAATTTAAAGTATTGTGTGCATGTGTGTGCGTGTACTCATACACAGACATACACAGACATCTTTTAAAAGATTATTAAAACCTTTCTATAATAATGTATTACCATCTTTGCCTGAATCAAAGTAAAACTATCACTCCTTTTAAATTAAACTATCCACAAAACACGCATTTACTTTCTGCTATAGAAAATGCTAATAATGCTTTTAGAATGGTATTTAAAAAGTCTAATTATATCATTTAAAAACTGAGACCAAAGGGCAAACTAAATTCTCCTCACATAAATCAGACTTTTTTCTTTATTCCAATGACTTTAAAAACCTCAAATGTGGTAATTTTAATAGCAATGAAGGAATGAATAAGTCATAACTCCACCTGATCACATAACTGTCTATAACTGTTATTAAATGCTCGAAAATAAGTGAACTCATTATGTTTCAGTGCTGCTTTTAGCTAATCTAAGATTCTCCTCACTTAATCATGCAGAAAAGGCTTCAGTGTAGTTTCAGACCCACAGCAAGGTCACTTCTTTCCTCACCCCCACCAGCCTGCTTTCTGCTGATCATTTAAGAACAGCACTTTTGACCTGAAGCTGATGGTCTCTCATAGAAACTGAATGTTTAATCCCAAAGAGCTGTGCTTGAATACAAAATGTGTGTACTGACCAGAGTTATATTTACTGCTAATGGAATCACAAAGAAGAGGGGGGTGGAAATGTCTATCAGAAGAATTACACACTGTGCCCCTGCCTTGAATTGTAGGAAGATGACTTTTGATATCTGCAACCACCAACTAATGATTTTAAAACTTGATAACCACATGGCAAATTCTGACAAATTCCAACTGACTTGAAAGGTACAGAGATAAAACACTTCCACTTGCCACTAAATATATAAATCTGATTTCTAGCATTTATATCAGGTTTATTGGTTTTAATACAGTAAAAGGATTCAAGGAAACAAACAAACAAACAAACAAACAAAAACCCACACATAATGTGTACTTTAGCTCCAGCAGTTATTTCAAAAAATCATTCTGCTACCTCAGAAGTAGTGACTTTGTAATGAAACAGAATCTTCTAATTCCTCCGTTAACAAGAATGAAATCATAAAGAACAGAGCCAGGTTTTTTTGGACCAAGCCAGGATCATAATTAACCACAGATGTAAGTCTCATGGTTCATGGTTCATTTAGCCTTTCTGTCCAAGTGAAAGCAATCAAGAAATATCAACTGTCAAGTTATTAATTTCTGAAATTGCTATACAGTATTTGAACCTTCAATGGTGCTGATTGTTTTTAAGGAATTGAAGAGAAGTTAAGTACATGTGGTGTACTTTATAATACACCAGGTTTAATTGTGATTGAAAAGAAGAAAGAGCGGATAACCAATATGAGGTGATTGTAGAGTAGAAGACAAAGAATTGGAGAAGATCACAAAATATAAAGATCTGAAAATCAAAATTAGAATAGAATAGGATAGGATAGGATAGGATAGAATAGAATAGAATAGAATAGAATAGAATAGAATAGAATAGAATAGAATAGAATAGAATAGAATAGAATAGAATTCTTTATTGGCCAAGTGTGATTGGACACACAAGGAATTTGTTTTGGTGCATACGCTCTCAGTGTACATAAAAGAAAAGATACATCATCAAGAATCATAAGGTACAACACTTAATGATAGTCATAGGGAACAAATAAGCAATCAAATCATATTAGGAAACAGTCAATATAAATCGTAAGCATACCAGCAACAAAGTTACAGTCATACAGTCATAAGTGGGAAGAGATGGGTGATAGGAACGATGAGAAGATTAATAGTAATGCAGACTTAGTAACTAGTTTGACAGTGTTGAGAGAATTATGTCTTTAGCAGAGTGATCACGTTCAGGGGAAAAAGCTGTTCTTATGTCTAGTTGTTCTGGTGTGCAGTGCTCTATAGCATTGTTTTGAGTGTAGGAGTGGAAACAGTTTATGTCCAGGATACAAGGGGTCTGTAAATATTTTCACAACCCTCTTTTTGAAGGCAGATTAGTTACAATTGTTTTTTCTGCAGTTCTAATTATCCTCTGAAGTCTGTGTCTGTCTTATTGGGTTGCAGAACCAAACCATACAGTTATGGAGGTGCAGATGACAGACTCAATAATTCCTCTGTAGAACTATATCATCAGCTCCTTGGGCAGTTTGAGCTTTCTGAGTTCTTTGTTGTGCTTTTTTGTTGACGTTTTTGATGTTAAGTGTCCATTTTAGGTCTTGACATATGGTAGAACCTAGAAATTTGAAGGTCTTTACTGTTGATTCTGTGTTGTCTAGTATTGTAAGAGGTGGTAGTATGAGAGGGTTTCTCCTAAAGTTCACCACCATTTCTACAGTTTTGAGTGTATTCAGTTCCAGATTGTTCTGGACCAAATGGAAATTATATGGCATAAACTGGCTGTGGTAGTGGTTATTGGTCATACCAAAAAATCTTGGATGGTACTTAGAAAATCTGTGTATTGACAAAATTTTTATCAATTACAAAAGGTCATACTGCTTGGATTCGCACATATACAGTGCTGAAACATTACAACACCCTAGGTTCTTATGAAAGCCAACACAAGCCAGTTTGATCTAGTGTTTAAGGCACCAGGCTAGAAAATGTGAAACAGTGAGTTCTATTCCCGCCTTAGGCATGAAAGCCAATTGGATGACTTTGGACCAATCATTCTCTCTCTCTCATCCCAACCCGTCACAGAGTTGTTGTTGTTGTGGAAAAAATAAGAGGACGGAGGAGTATTAGATATCTGTGCTGCCTTATTTATAAAAATAATAAAGGCAGGATAGAAATTAAATAAAAATAATAATAAAAGAAAGAACTGGCAGCTGTGATTTCATGTTATGTATATAATAATAAAAAGACACAAATAATGTAAATGGAAGTAGAATGACTGTAGCAAAAGAAAGCAAAGAATACAAACAGTAATAGATGCCTTGGGTGCAATCTCAAAACATCTGGAGCACCACTTGAACACCACTGGCATTTACACCATCAATCAAATGCAAAAGACAACTTCCTTTGGGACAGCTTACATCCTGCAATACCTTTAACCATCAAACAGCAACCATTTGCCCAGCCTAGATCCTTGGGAAGGACTCAATAGCTGGATAAAAATGCCAGGTCCATTCTATACATATGGCTGAGTATGTGGCCAGCCATAATATATTCAGAGCTATACCCTGTATATTAAAAAATACCATGTATTTACTAAGTATTCATTAAAAATATGAACATATGTGTTGAGTTTACAGAAAAAAACAGGTGCCTCTATTAAATTAATTCTGGTACCTATCCTATGGTAATTTATTGGATAATTTTATGGAAAAGGAATTACGGGATTTATGTGGTATCAGGTTTTTAATAGAATGACACAATACTTTGGATTCAATTCAGAACAATGAGAGATTGAATGCACCACCTGTATGAAACTTATTAAAACACAAATAACTATTTCTAAGTTGCAGCACAGTTCTAAAAAAATTTTTAGAACTGATTTTTTTTTTTTTTTATGAGTTGCAGACTACAGTAATACTGAGTTTCCATTCCCACGTGTTCTGAAGCACTTCCTTCTGGATTCCCCCTATTTTCTTATTATTCTGATTGCCCTTTAAACGGTTGCTTTTCAAAAGCACCACTTGACTAGGGAAACATCTGGACAGTTCGCATTTCATCTCATTTCATTCATTTCATGAATGAGATGCTATGGAGGCAAATGAAACAATTATTTGAAATTATTTGTTTAGTGTATGTTGTAATAACATAGGAAATCAGTTATCTGTAGCAACCATTAACAATGAAGCTATTTTACACCATTCTGTTAAAATAGTTTCAAAATAAGTAAAATAAAATCACCCAAGTATCCAACTAGCTGTTATAGGTAAGTGATACCTTGGTACGTCAGGGTATATGCATAAATTGTGATAATAAAGTATAGCCATATTTTTTGCTCTAGTTATGATTTTTAGTGGAATCAAACATAATATCCTGGGTTCTCTATCCAATTACCTAATCCATGCTACACTGAAGATGATGGTAACATAGGACCATGAAGAAGTATACTCTGGACATAATCTTATGTTTCTCAGTTTCCTTGGTGCTGTCATGTGTTTGGCCTGAAAGCTCTACAAATTCCCTCCCTGGTTAATACCTCTATATTCATATGAACGAAGAGGGCAGCCTTAGTATGGAATTTGTCAAGTGTGAAAGACCAGGACCACATGTAAAATTCCCAATTAAACTTGTTTATTATTAAGGTAAAGGTAAAGGTTCCCCTCGCACATATGTGCTAGTCATTCCCGACTCTAGATGATTCTGCTCATCTCCATTTCAAAGCCAAAGAGCCAGCACTGTCCAAAGACATCTCCGTGGTCATGTGGCCAGCATGACTAAATGCCAAAGGTGCACAGAACCCTATTACCTTCCCACCAAAGGTGGACCCTATTTTTCTACTTGCATTTTTTACATGCTTTTGAACTGCTAGGTTGGCAGAAGCTGGGACAAGTTACAGGACATCACCCCATTACGCAGCACTAGGGATTCAAACCCCTGAACTGCCGACCTTTTGATCGACAAGCTCAGCATCTTAGCCACTGAGCCACCGCATCCCACTTGTTTATTATTACACATACCATTATATGCACAGAATCTATTCAACTAATGGCACTGGATACAAGTCAACAGAATTCACAAGGGGTTGGACTTGGTTCATTTGTGGCTATGTAGCAACTCCAGGCTGATAACTCTTTTGACTCCACTACCAGATTCTGCCACCCCTTCTCCTGAAGAATTACCACATGTAGGGTCTCTATATTTATGAAAAATTTTCCAGGTATGTTGGAATTGTAATATAAATAATGCATAGCCAAATTGTTTAGGACAGGATTATGAAACTGGCAGCTATAGCAATAGCACTTAGACTTATATACCGCTTCATAGTGCTTTACAGCCCTCTCTAAGCAATTTACAGAGTTCAGCATATTGCCCCCAACAATCTGGGTCCTCATTTTACCAATCTCGGAAGGATGGAAGGTGAGTCAATCTTGAGCCTGGTGAGATTCGATCCGCCAAACTGCTGGCAGCCGGTGATCAGCAGAAGTAGCAGTACTGCACTCTAACCACTGTGCCACCGTGGGTCATATTATAGGATATGAACCTATCAATATAGGATAGTTCAGCTATCCTATATTGCTGAACTGTAGCTCCTAGCATCCTTTACAATTGATTTCACTTACTGGTGTTAATGGGAATTGTAAGTCAATGACTTCTTTAAAAAATAATATGGGTTACTGGGTTGCTATGTAAGTGGATATTTTTAACTATGTGTTTTTTCCAATTTATGTTTTTTTTTCCTTTTATATATTGTTTATGAAAAATTGATATTGCTCAAGTCCTATTTTTAAATACTTTGTTTCTAATGTCTGTTCTGGGATGTTGAAAGCAGAACAGAAAGGTGTGGAGAAGAAGATTCTGTTGTACAATAGCTGTTGTCTTGTCCAGCAGCCTGTCTGAAAAATAAAGCCACCAAAACACCCTGACAAGTCAAGTTGAGGCAGCCTTCCTCTCTGAACTATGATCAATTGTTGTGACACTATAAAACTGCCATGGGGTAATGCCACAAAATCAAAGCTGTGAGGATAATACCTTACCTCAAGCTTATTTTCTCCTCTAAAAAGGCTTGCTTTCGAAACTATCTTAGACAGAACTTTCATCTCCTTGAAAATAATCAATAAAACATCATAACACATGTGAGTTAGCTGAAACAAGTATAAATTAAAATGCTAGACCAAATGGATTTGTAGTCTAGACTTTCCTTTGTTCCTCCTCTGCGATTCAGAAATTGCCTTGGATCATACACACCTCTTCACACATTACGTTTTCCAAGTATACTTAAACCTTTCATGCAGGATGAAACCAAAGCTTTGCAAACATAGGTATTGCATTCATGTTTTTATAGCAAGGGTAGAGAGAAATTAGCTGCTCCTGCTTCTATATAATGTTCAATCCAGGGACTGCTCAGTTGGAGAGTAAAGCCCTAGAAGTGAAGGGATCTAATAATGTATCTTTTAAAGAAGAAGTTAGCTTGCTTCCAATTTGAAGAAATGAACTAAACGAAAAATGAGAAAGGGACTAACTTCTCATAAGGATTTAACACTGCAGTTGTGTGAAACGCTTTGCATTTCATTGCATGAGGGCTTTTCTCACTTTCTCTTGCAATAAGACTCCACATTTTGTTTTTTAGAGTCTCCCTAATCTCTCAAGTCACATGTAAAATATCCTCCCAAGCTTCAAAGATCTGTTTTTTATTAAGAAAAATGACAAGCACACATACTTATCCATGCTGTGATCGGAGAATTTTATGGCCAGCATTTATATATGCTACAAGCCTGAAGACGACTGAAAAAAATGTTACTGTTTCTGAAACTTGTACTCTTATGATGACAGCTTACAGCAACACTTCCAACCTAGGTTTGAATGTTCAAAAACTCTACACGGGAAATTGATATACTTCAATGAAAAATGTTGAGCTGCTGGCTCTATGGAAATACAATGCATATTCACAGAAAATAAATTAAAAAAAGATGAGTGGGCCCGCTACTTTGTTTGCAATTGTACCCACTGCCCTAAAAAGAAACGAAGAAAGGGTGGTAACCTGAGTTCTTAGAAATATCTTGACAGTTAGGAGAGCTGGTTTGATGTGTGGATGACCTTGGGCAATGAGAGAAAGAGATAACTGTTTAGGAAACAATCAGACAAGAGAGGAAGAGCTTCCAGTGGCTTGCAAGATTCTGTCAATGTATCCTTACAATAAAGGACAATTAATTCATCTAGTCGTGTCTCACATCTGATTTACCTGGGAGGATTGACATCAATCTTACAAGTCTGAAAGTATAAACTTTCCACCGCCATTTTTTACTGCTTGGTCCATTAGAGTGGGTTCTTCCTAAGTTTCTTGTTCTGACTGTTAAGTCAACTGGGGCTCCAGCCTCTCTTGTCTGATTGTTTCCTAGGCAGCATCTCTTCCCCTTGTTCCCCAAGGTCATCCTCACACTCCATTACATAAACTGGCCACAACTATCATAGTAGCCATTTTGTAAGAGCACCAGTGACATATCCTTAAAAATTAAAATGAGTATACCGGCAAAAAGATTACTTGTCATGTCTTATAAAATACAATGTACTGACTAGCATTGCTTGGTTGATGGTGAATGGTAGAACGCTGGTCCAGAACTCCTATGAACTGCAGCTGTCAACATGATCATAATAGCTATATATGATTATTTATTCATTTGTCTACTATGTACATTGGGGGATATTAAAAATCTGAACTGAGTTTCAGTTTTTTAAACTGATTTGTATAGTCTCGCTTTTGATCTTCTTAAATATCAACATGAGTTCATAAAATTCTTTACAAGAGAAAGATTTTTTTTAATTCCCAATATACAATATCGCTTTTATGCTAATGACATATTTTTGAATTCAACTGTATTTCTGCTTCATTTATTATTAAATTAATTCAGAATTCAGCAGTAGGTTTATTAGTAATTTGCTGATGAGCTTTGGAGACACATCTCTGAGTATTAAATTATTTCACCAACCATTAACTGCTCCTGCTTGCTAATTAATATTTTTGAGTTGTGAATACCAATCTAATGCATGTTACCACTTTAGTTTCTAATCTAGATGAGTAAAATCTTTCATCCCAAGAAACATGGAAAAGGTTGTTCTAAAGGCTGATAAAATTGTTATTTTTATTCTCACATGGATATACATAATTTTTGCAGAGTTCATGTTACGTATGTAGTAATGTCTTTACAATAAACATTTTGCCCATTGAAAGTTGAATAGCTTTCCTCCCAAAACTGTGTGTTGGTCTAGGTGTACTTTCACACTTATACTACAAACACATATTTCTAGATAAGAAAAAAATATCCTTGCTTGTTCTGTTCCTCATTTCTGTACTAATATTTACATTTAAGATAGCAAATTCTTTTCAAGAATTAGTCCAGAGTAATTTCAATGTAAGTAACATGGTATCTGGATAATCTCTACATTAGCTGCACCCTAGTAAACCTAAGTGGCAGTTGACCATTTTTAAATTGCTTCCCTCCTTAACAATTGTGGCCTGAAGCCTCTGAGAGTTGTTTCTCAAAATAAATGACCAAACTGGTTAGAATTCAAGAATACCCAAACTGTAATTTAAAAATGTAACCAACACTACTCTATGACCGCCATGTTTGAACAATATTTCCCCATCATTTTACAGATGTTAATAGCTAGAGGGAAGAATTTCAAGGAAATTGCAAGACAAAATAGTTCTAGTTTTTGGCTGAGACATCAAACTGACTGATTGGATTCATGTTCCACCTAAGATTCCATCTAAACCTTAAGGCTGTTTATAAGATTCAAAATAAAAATAGTTGATTATATCTATAATGGATTTAGCATAAAACAGCTCATTTCATCTGAAAGGGTCTTCTACATTCTGGGTCTGACATCATTCTTCCCAATTCATATCCCTGTTCTTTCTTCAGAGAAAGAAAATGGAACTAGAAGTGGTTTAACACAAAATCCCTTTTGAAGGCAGAACATCCTTTCAAGATGACCTTTAGTTGAATGAGAAATGTGATTGGCTAATATCAAACGCCTGAAGACACACCCCAAATTATTCCTACATTGCCAACAGTAATTTCAGAAAAGCTTCTGCATTCTATTGAAAGCCCAGTTCTAAAGAAAGCTCATAGCTAACTGACATGCTTTGTATTTATAGGCAAAGATCCTAAGATCAGTCCTTGTAAGGATCTCAAAGAGCAATGACCTCTGTCTGAAACCTTGAAGAACTGCTGCCAAACTGATTTAATACAAGACAATTCCTCTGAGATTTGCTAGAAGTATATCTGACCATTCTGTCATTAAAAATATAAGATTTAGTTGTGAAAAATAAAACAGTTCACTGAGAACACTTAATAGATATCATGCATTAGTAATGGAAAAATTGATTCAGATTTTAGATTAAATATGCAAAACTTAAGGAATAAGCAAGTATCTTAGGTCTATTAAATGCTGTTCTATTATTACTCATCATACACTTCAGTTTGTAATTTCTGCCTCTCTCTCATTTCAGTTATAATTATTGTATTGGCTATGGTAAATGGGAGAATTGAGAAATTTCCTAGACTCTTGTTATTTAGGTTATTCTATTTTATGAGTATCTGAAACTTTCATTGTAAAATGCAATCCTGTATTTAGAATCAGATCGATATTTTGAGTACTTCGTGATTATACCTTCTAGTTTATGTAACTCTCTTTATTGCCAGTTTCTACAAGCAACTAAATAACACAGAAGTTTTTAAAAAATAAAACATGGCTTTTGCCAATTGATTTATAAGGAAGACTGATATTTTGTTGACTTAGCTTCTATCATTGCCCATCTTCTTTGCTTCACTGACACAATTTTACACAATTATTACCAAAATTATCATTAGTATTATAAACGAGTGTTGAGTACATCTTCCAATGCTGATGGGTTTTTCCCTAAGTGCTCATATTTTTTCCAGCATGCCTGAGTTGGTGAGGGGGGCAGGCAGGATTGTACTAAAAAGGCTCTTAGGAATGCAAGTTATTCCTATTTGCTAATTATTGAGGCTCTGTAGAGTTGGGTAATTCACGATCATGGATCAAAGAAAATTACAATCAATTTTCTCACCTAAAATATATACCAGTCAGATGGAATGTTTTATCACTGTTCTGTTTTATAGAAATATCAGTGAAATGAAAACTGGATGTGTTTAGAGAAAACTGTTTAGAAACCCAATTCCTCAGCAAGTTGCACTTTTTAAAAAAGAAATGCCAGCTTACATTTATATTTAGGAAGAAGCAATCACCGTCCACTGGATTTGAGTGGTTAGAAAGCCAAAGTATTTATAGGCACCTTGGCTATGCCAGGGCTCACATTCCTTCTACCTGCCACTGTGAATACAAACTGGCTTCTGCAAATGCTGTCAAATCCAAAGCCAAGTATGTCCTTCATCCAGAAAACTGCTATTAAGAATATCAGTCAGCAGGTGCCCCTTCCCACCCACCCCCATTGCTTCTACTGCCCAGTAGCCTGCAGTTACTTGATATAGCAGAAAAGCAAAACTGACGGAATATGGTTGTTTGTCTTTCTTTGATGGGGAAGGAATTGCTTTCAGGGCAATTCCCCCAGTGGAAAACAAATGGGGAAAAATATAACCTCCCAAGTGCAGATCTTGATGGGAATGAAGCATCCATTCAATATATTTTAGATGGTGTTGACTTTTCCTTGGTTTTAAATTCTACACGTAAAACAAATGCAGATTATAAGAATGTTTGTCCTTCCTGAGTTTTAGTTCATAGAGTGTGACACAGGTTTTCAAACATGAAAATGTGTAAGGCGTTCCTAATCAATTTTCGGTTTTTGTCCATTGTAGCCATCAGCTGGGATTCACACACACAAAAGACAACAGTGAATTTGTGGGTTGTTTGTTTGTTTGTTTGTTTGTTTGTTTGTTTATTAGTTCGATTTATATGCCGCCCTTCTCCAGAGACTCAGGACGGCTTACAATGTATTAAGCAATAGCCTTCATACTTTTTGCATCTACCTGCTTAGTAGGGCTTTTGGGGCCCCATAAGCGGTGTTCTTTTTTATACAAAGTCAGTTTATTGCCCTCACAATCTGGGTCCTCATTTTACCTACCTCAGAAGGATGGAAGGCTGAGTCAACCTTGAGCCTGGTGAGATTTGAACTTGAAGTAATTGCAGGCAGTTGGCAGCTAAGTGCTGTTTAACAGCACTTTAGTCCACTGCGCCACCAAGGCTCATTCTGTTCACCAAGCAGAAGTAATTATGACTTCTGCTTCAAGATTGTGTACAAAATTACTGTTACACCACAATTGATATACTGTATGTATGTAGGTACTTTACCTATGTTGCAGTGTAACTTACACAGTAATTAATTCCAGAGAGTTACTGTATTGCTGCTGCTGCTGCTGTTCTTTCAGAATTTAGAAAAAGACTATGAATTTTTCTGATTTGGAAAACCAGTGAATATGCTCAGAGTCTATGTGAAACAAGATGAAGCTTTTGCTTCAGGTAGCTAATTTCAAAAGGAATATCATGTCATTTTAATTTTTCCAGATTCTGCAGTTCATTCTTATCAACATCCATTCCATGTGCAGTTAAATTGACTTTTCATTTTAGATTCACTTTTTATGTGCATTTTTAGAAGTGTCTTTGCCTTGTTGTTTCTCTAGTATAGCCTGGGTGTCCAGCCTTCACACTTTCTAAACCCTCTAAAAACTTCACTTTCATTTACAAAATTATTTTGTTGGAAGACTCTCGTGGGTGTATTATCCAAATGGTTCAAAATACTTCCCTCCTGAAATAATATTGTTATACACTTATTTTACATTAAATGTAAATTTTGGGGCTATGTGTCAGCAATTTTTCTTTTGACAAATCTATTTTAAGTACTGTGGCTTGTAATGTTTGATTAATCATTATGTATCAGTCTCCTTTCTCTAACATTTCATTTGTTCATATTTTTGAGAGGGATGAAAGCAATATTTTCCATTTTCTGATTCAATGTCCAGCAGCTTTTCCCTATCTGGTGCTGACCACATGGAATAATTTTAGAATTTCCTAAATCCCCAACCAGGTGAAAGGAATAGTGGAGAATGCACTGCACTTTAACATCTCCTGCAAATTTGAAAAAGGCTATTCTACAAGATTCTTCAATGTCCCCATTCAATTTTCTAGGATGATTCCAGCTATGTATAATCTGGAGCTTTTACTCAGCTAATATCTTTGTCTGAAAATATATCTGCTCTAATACATTTGGATAGACAAGTGAAGAATTCATAGCATCTACGATAGTTTATTAGCCTGATTAAAATATTGTATAATAAATATTTTTCATATTGGATGTACGACCATTTCTAACAAATATCTCTCAAAACTTGGAAGGTTGTATTAGTGATCGCATATCTGTAGAAAAAAATAACTTAGTGGATTTTCCTCACACATTTGGGTTGAGGCTTTTTTCTCTCACTAAGGAAGAATGCTGAAATATATTGGGTAATTTACATCTGAATCTTATTCTGAAATGTATCTTAGATAAGGTTGATACAGTGTCATCCAGGTAGCTCTAAAGCAGCATTGGCTTAGTGACTGCAACTGTATAACTGCAATTATTTTGGAATTTCTTTGGACCATTTTCCCCTCCATGTGATATCAGCAGGAATGCATACAGTCAGTCAAGTATAGTTTAATGAAACCTTTGCAAATCCACTGCACCATTCATCTAAATGAATCTCTCCCATGCCTAAATGGAAAATATTGAAGCACAAATATTTTTGTGTTTGGGAGAGATTCTCCAGGGACATCTGCACATATAATGGAAGCTGTGTGAATAATGAGTGACAGTTTCTTAAAGGTTAATATTTTCTTTAATCTATTTCCATAACAGGAAAAAGAGGTGGGGGGAATACTATGTTAAGCACAAGGTGTGCTTTGGGGATTAGAAAAACAATCTCTGCTGTTATGTATATCTAAGACTACAGGGAACAATATGAATAACACTAACAGAGTTTATTATATTGCACAAAATATAGAAATACCTTAAATATGTTTCACTCAGTTATTTAAAAGAGAAGGAGTGGAGCTCAGGATTTGTTAGAATTATTTTATTTTGTTTGCTTCCTCCTAAAAACTAAAATTGTCCATAATATTGGACTAGCCTCTTTGATTGTCATGTAAAGTAATGAAACCATTAAATGCACAGTATTAAGCAGAGACAAGATGCAATTAGCCAAGAAATTACTCTGATCTCGGTGACATTTTCGAAAAATCATAATACAATATACATGGGAAGACATGATTGGCAGACTAATCCAGTTTTGATGGAATGTAGTCCACATAGTGAGAGTAAAGCAGTACATGACCAGATAAAACTCACAGCTGTGGATCCCTGATATGTCCTTATAGCCTTGTCACCCTGGAAATTCCTCAGGTTTAAAAGATGATGAAAGTATCGACCATTAATGACAGGATCATCCCCTACCCTGAAATAAAATGTACTAATCCCTTTTGCTAGGTCTATGAATTCCTAATATAAATTATATAAACTCTAGTAATTCATCTCTGTTAGCACAGTTGTGTTTGGAAATTGTACAGCAGTCTTTGCCCTGTTTGAAATGCCAGATGAAAGGAAGACATGTTCGTTTAAGCTATGGTATAAAAGTAATTTAACAGAAGGAACAGAATAACTTCTGGATAATGAGCACAAGATATGGAAGGAAATGCTAAAGTTCTAAAGTGGAAGGAAGAAGAGGCTGAGTGAAAGGGGGGGAGGGAGAATAGATATATAAAAATAGAGTTAAAACATGGTTTTAGCAGTTAAGGTGATTTAGTGCCAGAGTAAAGAATGCTGTACAGTTTGACTTTAAAGAAAAACACAGAATGGCTGTATACGTTTACAAATACTTGGTCTGGAAAGTCCCCCTTATTTAAAAAAGAATCATTAAAAGAGTGAATTGCAAATGCCTTTGGATAAGGCAAGTGGCAGAGGATATCCCTTAAATATTCATTAGAAATAATATTAGAACAATTGCCAATTTAACATGTACAATCCTTTGTAATACAGATTGTGCTTACACAGACTACTGTGTTGTAAGGACGTTCTACACTGTTGTTGGGATTGGATCCAAATGGATGCTTTCTGAATCTATATGACATACCTTTTCCCTGAAAAGTAGCAAGCAAACATGATGCTTTTTACACAATCTGTTTAGCTCGGCATTCTCTCTCTGACTTAGAGGGGCTCTCCAGGGTCTCAGAATTAGTCCTCCTGCAACCGGGTCCTTTTAACTGGAAATCTTGAGTATTGATTCTTGCCTGGAAAGACTGATGTAATGGCATTTTGGAACCATAGAGATTTGCATTCTAAGCAACTGGGCATCCCTCCATGAACAACTTCTTCACAAGTTCACATACGAGCCAAGACTCTGAAACTATTTGTAACTTTTTGTAAAGATTGTAAAGAAACTGTACTGTGCATTCTACCTGAGGCTTGGGTATTTCCTGTAGATAAGGTAAAGATAAAAATTCCCCTCGCACATATGTGCTAATCATTCCCGACTCTAGGGGGCGGTGCTCATCTCCATTTCAAAGCCGAAGAGCCAGCGCTGTCCGAAGATGTCTCCGTGGTCATGTCGCTGGCATGACTAAATGCCAAAGGCGAACATAACATTTTTACCTTCCCACCAAAGGCAGTCCCTATTTTTCTACTTGCATTTTTTACGTGCTTTTGAACTGCTAGGTTGACAGAAGCTGGGACAAGTAACGGGAGCTCACCCCGTTACGCGGCACTAGGGATTCGAACTGCTGAACTGCTGACCTTTCGATCAACAACTTAACGTCTTAGCCATTGAGCCACTGCGTCCCACATTCCTGTATATAGGATAGTTAAATATCATTTCCAGTCTGAAAAAATGTGTCGTTTAATGAAACATCAGCATACACAAATCACAATTACCTTATGAAAGAAAAAAAGAGATCCGGAAATATTCCTGATGTTCTCAGGCCTGTGCCTAGAGTATTTGTGGATCTGTGTAAATTCATTCTAAAAGTTACTCTTGTTGATGTTTTATGTGGGTGGTTATTCTTTTATTTTAATAAAAAAAAAACCTGAATGTTTAAGTTATGTATTTGAAATGTTGTATGTTGGCCCAATGTCCTTGAAAATCGAAAATGTAAAGAACGGTGGAGTGGAACGGAATAGAACAGAATGAAATGAAACAGGATAGCGCCAGGCAGAATAGGCTAGGACAGGGCAGAACACTGTGTAAAAATAATATATATTAAATATGAGGTTTTTATGTGCTAGAATAATGAGTTATGGAGTCTGGTTACAATGTTAATACAAGTAATTCTCATAAAGCAGCTACTAGTTCAGTGACTATTTGACATTACAACAGTGCTGAATGAGTGGTACTTATGACTGATCCTTGATATTCCAGCCATCCCATCACCTCTGTGATCTTGTGATTGCCAGTTGGTGTTTGGCAATCAGCTGGCACTTGATTGCAGCATCCCACAGTCATGTGATCGCCATTTGCAAGCTTCCCTGTCAGCTTCCCACAGGCAAAGTCAATGGAAAAGCTTGCAGGAAATGTCTCAAGTCATCTCAGTAAGTGCTTCCATACTCCCCAAGCCACCAATAGCTACCCCTAGCCTTGCCATGCTTGCACTTGCACTACACCTCACTGGCCACCTGCACACCATCCCTCCCCATCTAGTAGCAGCCCAATGGCCTGCTTGTAAACCACCTAAATCTTGCTTAGAAACTTGTGCTCCTTGCTTAATGATGGTAATAGGAGTGGCAGGATTGCCATTGCTAAATGATGTGGTCACATGTCATCATGCTTTATAAGTGCCATCACTTAGCAATGAAAATTCTGGTCCCAATTACCATTGTAAACCTGTACAGAATAGCCAGTTTAATGCTCATTCCATCAACAGTTGATGGAATTAGATAACTTTAAATGTGGGGCAAGACATGTTTCTAGCCTGTCAAGAATCTAGCCAACATGTTTTCTGCTTTTTGTCTCATCTTCTGCTCTTGAGGATTGTCCAAGATTTAGTCTCACTGTACCACTGCACTGTTAAACTCATTCTCTTCTTTCTCTCCCTCAGGCACACATACAGAATTGAAATCCAATACGATTTAGTGCTTTAAGAGCAATACTTTTCGAAACTGAAGAAGAAAATTTCAATTCTTTGATATTTGATTCGAGACACAGGATTCTTTAGAGTTTCTTTTGCTTAAAATGGAATGGAAACTAATGGATGGAAATTAATTTTGCTTAAAATGGATGGAAATTAATCAAGGAGAGAAGCAACCTAGAACTAAGAAGAAATTTCCTGACAGTTAGAACAATTAACCAGTTAGAACAATTAACCAGTTAGAACAATTAACCAGCGGAACAACTTACCTTCAGAAGTTGTGAATTCTCGAACACTGGATGTTTTTAAGAAGAGATTGGACAGCCAATCTCTTGTCTGAAATGGTATAGGGTTTCCTGACTGGGTTGGACTACAAGACCTCCAAGGTCCCTTCAAACTCTGTTATTCTATTCTATTCTATTCTATTCTATTCTATTCTATTCTATTCTATTCTATTCTAAAATAATTATAGTGAGATCAAAAGCTGAAAGAATAATAAGTTTTCACAACATGGACTTAGAAACATACTATATACATTCCAGATTTCAGCAGTCTGAAAATCTTCAAACTTCTGCCAGAAATCAGAGACAAATCACAATAGATTATATGCTGTTCCATAATCACTTCTAAGAAATTTGGTGGGAACTAAATTATATGCTTTATGGCTACAAATGCATTAGCTAAGAGATGGATTTAAAAAAAATAGGAATGGTGCATTTGACAAGCCAGTTTAATATTTAATCATTTTATAGCACGTTAAACTTTTAACAAAGGGTTTCAAATATTTCATCTCCTTCACGCTTACCATATCCCTTAAGAACATAAGAATAGCAATTCTAGAACAGCAAAAGCCTGCCCTAGTTTAGCAATTTGTTTCTCACAACCAGATACTTCTGGGTTGCTGAAAAGCAAAAGATGGAACTATATTCCTCTATCACCATTGCTGTCCTGCATGCTGCCCCAGATCTGCAGGTTAGCACTGAATATTATGGACAATAGCTCTTGTCCATGTTATTTTTCCATTTCCCAAATAATTTCTTAATTATTTTAATTATTAAGGAAGCCAATATTATTTGCCATTCAGGTACACCTTGACTTATGAGTGTTCATTTAATGTTGGTTCAAAATTGTGATGGCTTCAGAAAAACTGACTTATGACTCTATTTTGCACTTATGACTGTGGCAGGATCCCAATGGTCACGTGATTGCAACTTGGATGCTTGGCAATCAGTTCACGTTTATGACAATCGTAGTATCCTGCAGCCACGTAATTGCAATGTGCAACTTTCCGAGACATTTTGTGGGGGGGAAAATCAATTGGGAAAGCTGGATTCACTTAATGACCACATGATTTGCTTAACAACCATGATAAAAATCATCATAAAATTGAATCTGCCCACATGATGATTCAACTTCTGACCACACCGACTTACAATGGAAATTCTGAACCCAATTGTGGTCATAAGTTGAGGATTACCTATATTACACACAAAATTATATTTAATGTGTTCATGGATGAACTCATTCTCATCTACTATGAACACTAGTTTTCAGTGAACATAACTACCATGGAGCTCAGGTTCTAGGGTTTGGAAGGGTGGCAATCTTTTTAATATTTGTAAAAAGAAGTTATTCAAAATGCTTTATCAATTAGTAAGCATATAACTACATATATATGACAAACAACTTATTTAGCATTATATGGTCAAAGCCTTCCTATTTTCCATAGTCTTCTTCAAGATATCAGGTTAAGCTACAGCTTAGTACATATCTCAAATGTGACATCTATCATTGTGCAACATTATAAGCTGAAACTCACACCTATAGTATTAAACCAGTGGTGGTATTCTACTGGTTCGCCCTGGTTCAGGCAAACTGGTAGCAGTGGTGGGAGGCTCTGCCCACCCACCCGGATGTCATCACGGATGCTCTGCGCATGCACATAAGGTTTTGCACATGCGCAGAAGAGGCACATGCGCACTCACAGTTCCAAACCGGTAGCGAAGGTAAGTGAATACTTACCTGTATTAAACGATAGCATAATCATCATCAAGAACAACAACAATTTTATCTTTCTTTCTCTATCTGTCTCTTTACGGTATTGTCATCCCGAGACAAATCACATGCATTATATATTTAGAGACCATGGCTAAAAATGTAACACTTGGTTGCAACAGTATAGTAGGCCTGTACTACATTATAGTACAGACAAAACTTCGGAAATAAACTTTCTTCCACATTTTAGCTGTTCTTGATATATGATGAGAGGCTGTCAAATGAGTTGAGGATGCTTTGTGCTTCTCAAAAGGCTTTTAACAAGACCATCAAATCTTAAGAAATAGAAAAAAAACTGGTTTCAAATGTAAGGAAATGCCTTACCTTTCCATGAATTATTTCTTTCACAACAGTGAAATCTCCTCAGGCAAAGGGCAGCCAACCTATTTCACATACAAAATGAGATCTTCTTGCTTCCTTAAATTTCCCTGAAAATAAACTACTATTGTGATTTCTTCCAGCAATTCTGCTGGAAATATTATGAGGCGAGATCATTTCTTTGGAAAAAAAAATTCAAAACAAACTCAACATCATGTATGTTTAATCTAAACAAACTCCAATATATATATATAAATACCAGCCTGAAGATGACGAATGAAACAAACTCATATATATATATGAGGAGTTTGTTTCATTCGTCATCTTCAGGCTGGTGTTTTCAGCTTTGTGCTTCTAGGAGCAATGTGTCTAGGAGCAATGTGTCTAGGAGCAATGCTTCTAGGAGAAACAGCTGCGATCACACATTGCTCCTAGAAGCACGAAGCCAAAAATACCAGCCTGAAGATGACGAATGAGACTTCATCGAAACGTCACCAAGACACTTCCAATTTTATGCGGGAGAAAACCTGAATAACCAAAGACATATATATATATATATATATATATATATATATATATATATATATATATATATATATATATATATATACACTGCTCAAAAAAATAAAGGAAACACAAGCAGAAGACATCCGAGATCTGAATGAATGAAATAGCCTTATTAAATACTTTGTTCGTTACATACAGTAGTTTTGTGTTCCCTTTAGTTGTTTGAACAGTGTATAAACTACTGTATGTAACGAACAAAGTATTTAATAAGGCTATTTCATTCATTCAGATCTCGGATGTCTTCTGCTTATGTTCCCTTTATTTTTTTCTGTGTTGAACAAAAATCAGTTGCCTACCATGTATTTCTGTAATTGACTCTTAAGGTAATAGGATATTATTTATAGATTAGTTTAGATTGTATTTAACTTTCATTATTTTTATTATATTGATTCTGAGGTATGAACACTGAATATTTTATTTAAAAATATAGTAAATGTGATATCTTCTATTTTTAACAGTTTTAAAGTAAACAATAGAACTTCTAAAATCACAAGATAAACAGGTTTCAATGTTTTGCAATTTGTACTAAATTTCTAAAGAGAGAGTTATCACAAAATTATCTTAATTACCTAATATTGAAGAAATATCAGAAGTATTAGTGAATGCAGTGTGGCTTACTAAAACCTCTGCTATAATTTAGCTGATTATTCTAAAACTAAAATCGCAATTAAAGTAAGATGCTGTTGAAAGAAAGCTACACATGTATATTATTCTGATTATATAATTCCTCTCTTTTATCTGACAAACACCAATATTTAGGCTGGAACTATATTATTGTTTATTTATTTGTTCCCAAATAAACAAATAAAAGTAAAATATATAGTTCTGAGGAGGTCTATTTTCTTGCAAGATTTTTCAGTTAAAATGAGGCTTCTTCTTCTTCCTCCTCTTCCTCCTCCTCTTCAACTACTATTACTACTATATTGCTACTATCAATACACTAAAAGTTAGATCAAAGGTTGTATTCTAAAAAATAATGTATCCTTAGCAGTTTCTAAGTGTTCTGAGCCTTTACTTTAGTAATTTACTGTAATGATTTGTCTCGGTACAGTAAGAGTAGCCATTTTCATTATGTTAAAATGCACCACTTCCTAAAATATATCGCAAAAGAATAATTTTCTGTTGAAAAGATTAAACAGCGACTGCTTTTTTAAATAAAGAGAATTAAATGGCAGCTTATATAATTAACGCAAATGGAAAGGGAGTCCCCCCATCTGCTATTTTGGAGGTGGAAGCAGCTAAGGGTGGGAGAATTCTCGCTCACTTTAAAGAAATGTTAAATACTTCTTTTCTGTCAACATTTGAAATAGCTATTTGACAGGGTTGTTATGGCTAATTAATTACTTTCGTTTGGTCTAAGTTGTATACTTGAAGATGAATTGTACATGATAATAAGGTAAGGCTGGATGAGGAAAAACCTTTGGTAGTCTGTACCGTGTGTACTGCCTCATTACAGAACTAGCTATCTGCAGGAAGTCTGACATTGAAAGGTACCACACATCCCATAATGCCCTTCCCTAACTGAGATGATTGTAGCTTCTTCCTAAAAGTGATGATTAGGAGAGAGAAAAAGCAAAACGGAATGCGGTATGAATATTTCATGTAAATGCAAGCAGGCACTTACTGGACGCAGAACTTTGATTGATGCTAGAGTGCTCCTAAATGCCTTGACATTGAAGGGCTTATACAATGAAGGCTTCGAGAGAGGCAGTTAATATTAGAATACAGCTGTATTTAGCTGGAGAGCTCTTTATTACTAGCTGATATTAAACAAGACCATAGGCCTCGGATTTCAGTAAGTGGATCTAGATAAAAAGAGCAGAAATCTACGGAAGATAAGACATTTAAGAATCCTATTCCTGGACCAGTAGGCAACCTGTTTAATTCAAGCAGTTTTCAAACACACTTATCTGACAGTAAGTCCTACTGATCTCAGATTTACTTCTGAGTAAGTATGCCGAGATTGTCCTGTCAGTTTTAGTCCCTTTCTATCATACCATTAATAAACAGGCAAAAAACGTGAACTCAATTTGCTTCGCCCTATCAATGAAAGCCTGTAAAATATAGAGAAACAAAAATTACATTCAGTGAAATAAGAAAAATCACGCACTGAGCAATGTTTTTTTTGCTTTCCAAATTACTATTTTTTAAAAAACAAAAACAGCTGCATGCTTTGGGTAATAGATCCTTTTAGGATCCTCTCCAACCCCATTTCACAAGTATGGCAGCTCAGGAAGATGTACATTGTCTTTGCAATGTCTTGGGGTGAGGATTTAAAATGACTCCATCTAAATCCTCATGGGCTCCTTCAGTGAATGGAAATTGTGGTGCAACAAACAGCAATTAATTGGGCTGTGACATACTGTATGTACTTATACATTTCCAATACTGTACACATACACACACAATTTCTTTCAGCAAATTTATTGAGGCAGGGAACCAAAGTAAAGATTGTTTTCTCCCCAGATAGCTATGTAGCTTTAACCAAAGGGTTGCCAATTTGGTGGAGGAGGAGATGTCAAGGAATGAGACTGAATTACCAGACTAAACAGGTTGAAGTCAGGTTGAAAACTTTCAGCCCATTTTGGGTTAAGGGTTGTTGGTTTTGTCTCATTTTGGGTAGACATTGAAGCATGTCTTTTGCCCACTTCAGCTCCCAGAACCCCAGAAATGCAAAAACAGGAGTCTAAAAGTTCAGTCCTCCAAGTGAACCTGATCAAGATCCATTTTTTAAAACCTTTAAAGCTTTTTTTAATATTTTTTTCTGCAAGATTATAAGTCTCTCACACACCTCAGCCAGCATTTGTGATATGATCAGGAATGTTATTTAGGAATGAGGAAAAGCAAACTTGATAGAATTACTCAGGTGAGCAGGTTTTAAGCTCCTCTTGACACAAAAGCGGTGGGGCGTAACATCCTCACTTCACCTACACGCTGACAGGGTCTGCAGAAACTGGCTCAAAAAGGGAATGGGGGCTGCTTGTGGGATCATTTAATAGAAATGTTGGTCCAGTGTAAGAGGTTGAAAACAAAATGTCAAAGCTGAGGCAAGAAGGCAGAGGGCAAATTTGAAAAGTTGCCTTATTCTCCTTCCCACCTTGCTCTCTACTATTTGTTTATAATAGTATTGTCTTATTTGACGAGCAGATAAAAGGGTTCCAATCAAAGCACTGGACCAAAAATGCCACCATTAAAAAAAAATCTAAGAATGCCTCTTAGAGTTTCAAATGTAGTTTTATAAATAAAGGTCATGCTTGAAGCTGGTGGCTTTGCTTACAGCACACTAATTTCCCAAGACTACCAAGGAAGATATCTCTACAGCAGTGGGATCCACAAAACACCTTAGGTTTGGACCCCTAAGGTTAGCAGAACGAGGTAGAAAGTTATGCATTGAATGGAATTGAAAAAAATGGACGGAGAGAAACTTTGTTCCCATTCTTGTGAAACCTGGGGTCAAGTTGAACATTAGAAATTTCAGGACAGATAAAGGGAAGTCTTTATTCACATAAGGCCTAGTTAGAGTTAAAATTTGTCAATGCAAGACATAGAATAAAGTTGGGAATAATAACTAATTATTATGGCTATCTGATACATCCAGATCAGAAGCAATATGCTTTCTTGCTGTTGTATCAACAGAGTTGGAATGATAAGTCTCTTGCTCTTAAAAGTATACTTTTTTCCAATCCTCCCATGGTCCTGTTCAGAACATCCAGTTGTGTATATTGTATACTGTTAGAACAGAAAGATTATTCTTCTTTGACACAATGTACAAATAATTCAACAAAGAAAGTGCTGCAGTAATTATCAGGGATTAGATCACTGTAATTTGAAAGTAATTTATAAATATGTAACTTCAATGTAGAGATCCAGCATCAAACACTCAGATGTATCAAAGTGCCATACTTCCACAGCATGTTTTTAGTGGGATAATCAACTTTACCAAATTATTTTCTTGACTTTAAAATACAAAAATATCCCAAATACATCTAGACTTCAAAGTGTACTTGGCTCTCCCCATCCCCAAAATGGTAGCCAAATAAGCTAGTTAAAATTTTAATGTTCAACCAAAATGCTGGAGATGTGATTGTCTAGATGCTACATATTATCATGTGTGGTGGACTTGTAAGAAAGTGAAGGCTTTTTGGATAAAAATTTGGTGGGTTATGCAGAATGTTTTGAAGAAAAAAATTCAATTTTTTCCACAATTGTTTTTATTGGGTATAGTTAAGGGTTTTACATTGGGTGAAACAAAGTTGATATTGTATATGATAACAGCAGCGAGATTACTGATAGGTCAATATTGGAAAAATGAAGCTATGCCTACTATTGAGGAATGGACTTTGAAGATGGCCAGCTTTGCAGAGATGGCGAAGATTTCAGCATATCTAAAAGATCGCTCACAAGAGACTTATGAATGGGAGTGGAAAAAGTGGATAGATTATGTGCAGAATAAATATCAAACTAGGAAATATCAGATAGCTTTTAACTGAAAGTATTATATAAAGATAGAATATTTGAATTTTGTGAAGATGTGAAAAATATACAGGGGGTGGAGAGGTTCAAGTTTTATAAAAAGGAGATTTTGATTTGGATTATATTCTGTGGAAGTCCGGGGGGGAGGGGTGGGTTAGGGAGGGTTAGGGAGGGTTAGGGAGGTTAGGGAGGGTTGGGGGGGGGAAATTGGGGAGAAAATGTAATTGTAAAACTTTTTCAATAAAAAAAAATTATTAGTTTCTCAGAGTATAAAATATAAAGAAAATGAAAATATTGGGAAACTAAGGGAGGGAAAAGAGAAAAGGAGAAAGTATGGGATAGAAGGGAAATCTTTCCAAATTACCATTTGGAAATAGCTTCTGGATTTTGTGCTTGTGGTGAAAAAAAAATGAAATTTTGATTTTGCTGATTAGATGGGTTTGTTGTTACAGAAATGTCTAGTTTTTATTATTGCATAAAAGTAAAAAATTAGGCTGTGATGTTATTATCTTCTTCTGTGCTAAAAAGAGTTGGAAGTTAACACCTTTTATTCTTTTTCCCCCTTTCTCCCCAATAGTGGACAAATTAACTGAGTCATTTCCAGCTATAATTTATGCCAGGCTTGTATAACCTCGTTTTTCCCTAGCTGATTCCAGTCTGTGAACATTGCTCAACCAAGATATAGCTAGTATGACATCATGATTGTTAAACTAGAGTCCCATATGCTATATAGAAATTTACTGGGTGATATTGTCTCACAATTTGGTTCTTGTGAGGAAAAGAAAATAGAACAGGTGATATTAGGTATGCCACCTTAGGTTTCTTAAGGAACAGTTGATGAAACAAACCAGACAGTTTGCAGAGCATTTATTTTACAGAAAGTGCTTACTTTCTACTTAGAATTCTATAGAATATCAACAATTCTATGCCAGGTATCAAGTGGCATTGCTTTTGTCCAATCTACAGTGATATTTCTATTTACAGAAGCACAACAACAGCAACAACCATCACCTAGTGAGGCACTGTCTTAAAGTGATTGTGTGCTCAGAAGAAGATGAGAGCTATGCCAGAAATTCAACCCTACTAGACAGGTCTCATCAGAATACAATATGGTGAGAAGTAACTTATAGAACCATATAGGTGATCAGTCATCACCCAGATTAACAAGGACCATGCTAGGTGTTGGAGCTCGTGGACCAGGAGTGGGTTCTACTTACCTTTACTACCAGTAATGGGGTTGCGCATGAGTGAGCGAAGCAAGCGTGTACGCCTTGCTTCTGCGCATGCACAGAATCTTCTGTGCATGTGCAGATCACTGATGACGACATCCGGGGTGGTGGGTGGAGTCTCCCGCCGGTTTTACTACCGGTTCTTGCGAACGGGTCCAAACCTGGGGCAACCCACCACTGTCCTGGACCTCTGGTGACAAGTGGGATATAGGACTCTGGACAATTGGCTGACAATCAGAACTAGCAGTTTCAAGACTCCTGGAAGAAAAGTTGCTTACCCACAAATATATAAAGAAGAAAGAAAGAAAAATAAATAATACTTTGCTATTACAAATCAAATTCAATGAAAAAACTATATTTGCAAAGAAAGCACCAGTTTTGGAAAGAACAACATCCAGAATCAGAAATTACCGAATGGAAGCTAGCAGATCAACATTGATTTATAATATGAAATAAAGTATTCACAGAAGTGGAATTGGAAGAACTGCAAGCTTAAATGTGCTCTGGGACTTTAGAATGCAAACAAAGGCAGCCTGGACTCAACAATTCTGATAAGAAAGACAATATAGTCTAGATAGAAAGTATTATAATACCTGGAGACAGCAGAAAAAAGAGAAAAAAATGGAGAAAAATATAAGTATACTTGCAAATTGTTATATTATTATAGCAAAAGAAAGAAAATATAGCACCAATAATAATAATAGACACCTTAGCATCTAGAGTACCACTTGAACACCATTGGTATTGGCAAAATCATCTTTAGTGAATCTCAAAAAGCATCTTTACTTCTATGACAATACCATTAACACTTTTACATAACAACATCTGCCTTGGGAAGGTTCAATAGGTGAAAAAAAAATCCAGATCTAGAATGTATGATCAACCATAATGTTGATGTTCTGTTCCCCTTCCCCACACAAGCAAACACACAACCAGGCATGCCTGCCAAGATTTTATTAAGCAATCAGACTAGAAACTCTTGCAGATAAGAGTTTTGGCAGTAAACTGCGAAATGCCTGCCAAGTCAGTTTTCACTCACAGTCAGCAAGAGAGAGTTTCTCCTCAGTCTGGTTCAGTAGCAAAAAGTAATCCATGAAGCAAGAATTGGCCAAGTCCAATCCAAATATGCATAAGCCAGATTTCAGGTAACGCGATGTGACTCTCAGGTTTTTAACTTTGACCATCACAAAGCCTGAAGAACAATTACACCCACTTTTATTCCTTGTGGGGTGTGGCTCAGTGACTCAGCTCAATCTCTGGCCCTCCCATGCCTCTTTCGTTGCTGTCCGACGCTGCCTGGGATCAAGCCAGGATTCATCATCCTCGCTCCCTATATGTTGTTGTTCCGATATGCTTTCCTCCTGGCATATCCCAGGCTATTCCTCTTGGCCTTCAGATGGAACCTGAGGCATTGCCAGAGAGGAAGGTCCTGGAGAGGGAGGCCTTATCAATTCCTCCCCATCACTTCTGAGTCCTCTTCCTCTGTTAGGACAGATTCGGGAGTCAGGGTCAAACAGATGCTGGGATTTCATTCAAAGCAGTGCACTCCTGTGGAACAGCTGTCTGATAAGAAAAATATGAAAACACAGCACACTGACTTAGTCATGAAGTCTAGCAGCAACCATGCTTAAAGAATTACCTAAGCAGAACTCACCAGGTTGCATGGACTTATTTGGAAAGCCTTGCTAGGAACTCAAGTTACCCACTTCCAGGACAATTTTGAAGTTGCATCCAATAGTAAGTAACAAATGGAGATTTTGCAGTAAGAACAGAAAATGCATTTGAAACAAGCATAAGAAGGAAAGGGGGTCATGGAATGGAGAGACTATAACATATGACACCACTTCCCTAACTGTGTTTAATATGGTATGGTTATTATTCTCTTATTGGTATGGAATTACCTCAGAATTCAAGACTTAGAATCTATTAACTGGTATGTGATATCAAGGCTTACTAGTGGCTATATGCATTATTTCATTATTTTACTTTCTTGGAATGGTCACGATTTTTATTGTCAGGTTTTCATTTAATAAAAAATAAAAATGACTTCTGCTTTCTTATGAATTTAGTTACATGATTTTTCTTGTAGGGTTCTTAGCTACCTCATACGTCTAAGAAATACATTCAGCCACAAATGAACTTCATACAAATACCTCTGTACTACTTAAAGCAATCGTCAGCTGTGTGGTTCTCCTACAGGATATTTGTTCCTTAATAATCACGGGGAGTGGGGGGATGGAAATTTAGAAGAAGAGGTTTGCCAGTCCTTTTTAACTGGACTTTGTAAAAAAATCATACAAGGCTTAAACAGAGTTTGAGATGCTATAGCATGTTTAGGTGAACAGAGAATCTTTTCAAACACTGAGCTTAGTTTTATCATTTTGATGAATTCCTCTAATGTATTTGCTCAAATTGGCAAATCCTTCCATTTCTTATTATTGCCTTCATATTCATGTATGAAAAAGACCCAATCCTTATGAATTACCATTCAAAGTTGTTCATCTTCTAATAATATGACTGGGCCATAAGATGCAGTAAATGATCTGCAAGTTTTAACAATTGCTGCTGTGCAGAAATATTTTTGGTGGCTTCTACATATGTTTGATGAAACCTAGCATGTCCTTACACAGTCCATCACAAAGATCCCTTTTGCATGTGATATGCTTCAAGGTGGTGGAACTGTAGCTGATGGGTATTTAGGCAAGCGCCATCACATTTTAATAGCACAGTTAGATATTTATGAAAAGAGGTGCATTCAATTTTATCTCAGTAGTATAGATCAATTTTCAGGACAGAGTTCCTAACAGTGTATTCATAGGCTAGGTACAAAACCAATTTTATCTGCTTCACTGGTGTGTGAACTGTATAAGAAAAGACATCTTTTTACTCTCTGATAGCTTATCTTCCTTGGTGACCATTTATGCATGCTTTTGTAAATATACATATTTTACAGGCGAAAAAAGCTCTTTAAACTATCCTTTGAGATGACCTTGAAAGAAGAACATTTGAATCTTCCAGGAAATTAGCAGCAAAGTGTGTTTGGGTAATGATCGGTGGGGTGAGAAATGCCACTCAAAGCAGTAGAAATCATTGGTGCAGCCGGCTATTTAATAATATGGGTCTCTCATAAAGGCAGGTTTTGACGAGGAAGTATAAAAGGGGTGGAGGCGGGGCAGAAGAATTAGCATTCAACTGTAGAAAATGTTCTGCAAAACTGAGAAAGCTCTAAAATGTTTCTCCCCACAGATCAAGGTTGTTTCTGGAAGAAAAAAAAATGAAAATAATCAAGAAAAATACAGATGATTTCAGCTTCTACACATCATAATTCATATCTCTATGTGAAAATAAAAAAGTTTTTCTAAGTCATAACTGCTGGTCAATGTATGTATGTATGTATGTATGTATGTATGTATGTATGTATGTATATCTTATTCTTTAAAGTTCCCAAACCTTGTTTCCATTTTTCCCAAGCTAATTCAAGTTACTACTCAGTCACCACCATGGTTTTCTATTTTTTCTGTTCTCATTCATTCATTTTCCTTGTACAGGCATTTCAGAGCAGATTCTAATAATAATTCCATATACTTCCATAACCAGATGTAAGTCTATAGAGCTGTCCCATCTCTTAGTAGGCCCCTTATTGTATCCTCTGTTCTGCTTTTACCCAATAAAGATCTGGAAATACAAAAGCTGCTTGTTAAAAGCAGAACAGAAGCAAAAACAACTCTTGCCTATTCAGTGTATGCCATATGTATGCAGTGTGATTTAATAAATTAGAACCAGGGCAAACAATAAATTTACTGGAGGAGTAAGTCACTATAACCTGTACAGCATAAAATAATTCAGACTGTAAAGATAGATACATTGGAACAAATACAATTGTTTCCTGGGCTGAAATGAATACATCCTCAAAAATGACAATACTGTGTAAATGACAGATTTGAGCTATATCTCAACTAAGATCAACTAAGATGTTGATTCCATTAATAGCAACTGATTTATTAACACAATTTCTGTACTGACCTAATCTCATGATTTATACAGATTAAGTTAGTATTTCTATTTGCTCCAGATGAAGAGAAAACTCAATTTCATAATAAAGTACACCATATAAAATTACAGAGAGTTGTTGTTTTTAAAATTAATACTCAATGGCTAACCCTCTAACATGTCGTTTCTTTAATCATTTGTTTTACAGGGCCATCTTTATTTTTCTCTCTTAGCATTTGGTTTTTCTGAACTTCCAATTAGATGTTCCTCTCCTCCTTTCTCATTTCAGCTTTCCCTTCTATGACATTTTATTTATTTGTCTGTATATTTGTTTAGTCAATTCCTATAGCCACCCATCTCAGTCAATGACTCTGAACAGCTTAAATTCAAAAAATATATTACAATCAAAACACTAAAAAATATGTTAAAGAGTTAGGCCATATAAGAAATGAGTATTTTTTTCCTTTTCAAGCATCATTGGTAATCTTTAACAGAGATGAAGAAGAAATTTCTGTTTTTGAATCAATACCTTAGTTGAAACTCAGTGATCTTCCACAATTGTATTTTTTCTGCATTTTGAAATTTACTTCTCTAACTTTTTAAAAATTTGCATGAGAGTGGAGCTATTAGGACAAACATTACATTCAGAAATGAATTATTTTAGAAGAAATAGCTATAGGAAGAAAAAGGGAACACTGCAAGCTAAAATATATATTACAGGAATTAGGAACAAAAATACTTTTAGAACAAAAATGAAAATGGGATCAATCAATTTAAAAGGAGGAAAAATCAGGAAAGGGGGACAATGGAAGTTGACTGAGTCAGCTTTCCTTATTCTCTACCAGTGATCCTGAATTTCTTTGCTAAATTGTGAAAGGGGGGGAGAGGGGTGTCCATTACCCTGCAACTCTTCTTTCTTTCTGATCCTGGTTTGGGGAAACATTATTTCCTGCCTCTTGCTTCTTCCATTTGTCTCTCAGGTTTTGCTACCTTCTTACTGAAACAAAGGAGAAAACCACTAGACTCTACTGTTGCAAAGTATAGCAGTAGCCATAGCAGTTACACTTATATACTGCTTCATAGTGCTTTTACAGCCCTCTCTAAGTAGTTTACAATGTCAGCATATTGTCTCCAATAATCTGGCTCCTCATTTTACTGACCTCAGAAGGATGGAAGGCTGAGTCAACATTGAGCCAGTCAGAATTGAACTCCTGCAGTGAGCAGTGAGTTAGCCAGCTTATATGGTGACACAGCTCCAAAGTGAATGCATCTCTAAATTAGATGCTGCTTGACAGCAATAGTTGACTGGTGAATCTAAATTTTCTTTGCAATTACTAAACATGATTTCTCTCTTTTTCCCTTCCTTCCTTCCTTCCCTATCCTTCCCTACCGTCTTCCCTACCCCATTCCTTCCCTACTCACCTCAACCATATCTGGTTTTATTCCCTTTCTCACACTTCCTCTTACTCCATCTTCAACTTCCCCTTTTTTCTGTTTCTGATTAAAGGTAGCAGAGGAATGTGTGTTCGCACTTGTTTAATTTGGCATATTAAAAAAACAGAACTGTTGATACATGCAAGGAAAGATCAAGTATAATGGGGTCTTATTTTACAAGTAGTTAATTTTGATTGATTTTTATTCATTCAGTTCATTCAAATTAGGCTGTTTTTGTGAGAGGGACAACCCTGGCCCTTCTCTTTTCTTAGAATGTGACTTTTGACAGGCATATAGGCATATACATCTATAGTGCATATTCTTTATGTAGAAAATCTCTTGGTATGCACTGGAGTTGGTACCCTGAGTTGACTTGGTTTGGAGAAATAGATCATTACACAAGGTATGTTGCTTATCTATTCTTTCTTTTGAGGGAAAGGAAGAACTGCCTTAGAATGTAGGATTGTCTTCTTTTTGCAAATAATTGGTACCAGAGCATGTAAAATGAACAAAGCTTTCACAGTGGATTGGTTCCAGATATGAGATTTCTTAAATACCTTAAAACCTTGGGCAGTGTCTCAACTCATCATTGTAGTTGACTAGCATCTAAGTCCCCCTTTTCTGTTTCCTTCCTTTACTCCTTTCTTTTCATTAAGACAGAAGTGGTTTGCCTTGAGCTTTTTTTTTTAAATTTCCCTTGAAGCCTACAGTATAACCAAGCAGTAGGAAGCCTGATCTTACTTGGTTTCTAAACCCAGACACTGCTAACTAGATATTGCCATCTGCTGCAACTAAACAGGCTTCACACATTAAATGGCACAGTCTTATACACTTGTCCCATTGATCTCACCAGTATTTAACAGTATTTAGAGAGGCAGTTTGTTGTAGCATGTCAATTGCTGGGTTAAAATGTGGAAGACTCTTATAGACATGAAAGCTGGCAGAGGGACATTTGGCCAGTCATTCTCTCTTAGCTCAATTCATTTCACTCATCTCTCTTGTTGTTGTGGGGAGAAAAGGAGGTGAGTACAAAATAAATGTACAAAATAAGGGAGGATACAAATCTAATTAATAATAATTCAATGCTAATTTACTGAGCTCAGGAATACTGTCTTCCGTTACATATTCTGTCAATTCTCATGCATAGAAATGCCACATGAAAGAGATTTCTTTGTTGAATGCTGTTATTTGAAAAGTAATCAGCCTACATCTTGAAAAACCTCAGCATATTTATTTGCAATTTATTTTTTGAGAAGAGAACTGGAAATTCTCTTTGCATATTATTACTTTCATATGCAATTTATACAATTTATTTGAAAAATGCTATGAAGTGTCATGCTCTCTACAAATGTGCATTACATGACAGCAAAATAAGAATTACCTTCTTTAGTCACATTTTTCCCAAAAACCATGCTTGAGTTGATTAGTTTTCTAAAGAAGAAGAAAAGGAGCCCTTAGAGTCCTTTCTCCCCAACATATGAAAATCCCCCTCGTCCTTGACCATATTTTTCCAAACTAGCATCTAAATCAGATTTTTTAAAACTTTGGAAGCTTTAAAATGTGTGAACTTCAACTTCCAGAATTTCCCAGCCCGGTTCAAGTTGGACTATACACCACCCAAAGCCCCTCTCTGGTGGAAATTGGTCATTAAGAAATAAGAAAAGAAAGAAAGAAAGAAAGAAATACATAGGTGGTGAAATGAGGACCCAGTTTGTGGGGGCAATAAGCTGACTTTGTATAAAATATACAAAAGAATGAAGGCTATTGCTTAACGCATTGTAAGCCTCCCTGAGTCTCCGGAGAAGGGCGGCATATAAATCAAATTTAAAAAAAAAAAAAAGTAAAATAAAATAAAGTCCTCTTAGTACTCTTTCAGATTCAGAGCCATTCACAATAGCCCAGCTCTTTCTACCTCACAGAGTTAAAACACAAAACATAGAATGATCGGGTTGGAATTCCAAAGGTGTTTTTCAAGAGGCAACTGGACTTCCTGGTTTTTCTTTGAAGATGCTTTGCTTCTCATTCAAGAAGCTCCTTCAGCTCAGAGCTTGAAAAAGCACAACCATGACCTGGATGACTGAGAATCTCCATAGACAATAGAGTTGGAAGGCACCTTGGAGGTCATTTAGTTCAAACTCCTGCTTAGGCAGGAGACCCTAAAGCAAGAGGTCTTCAAACTATGGTCCACAGACTATATTTGACTTCCAAAAGGTTCCTTCTAGCTTGCCAGCTCCTCCTATGTGCTATGCTCCAATTCTTTCCAAACAGCACAAGGAGAGAAAGCAGGATTATATTCCCCAGTTTTTGGAAAGGAAGGTAGCATTTTCTCAATTTCACTGAAGGGGAGGGGGTTTACGAGCCAGCTGAAAGGTCGCTGGAAAAGGAAAGGGAAGCATCTTCCCCTTTAAAATTTGTGCCGGCTTTAAAATTTGTGCTGGCTGGACGGTTGTTTCTTTTACTTCCTTTGCTGGGGAGGAGTGATCCAAGAGCCCCCCCCCCCACTGCCCTTAGATCATTTCTCTGCCACGGTGCAAAGAAACTGACTCAGAGCCAGCTGGACAAGGAAAAAGAAGATGGCTGGAGGGTTGCTTCCTTTGCCTGCAAGGGGGAGAGGAGTGATCTGGACTGGTTGGGCACTTGTTGGACTGGTTGGCTACCAGTATAGCTTCTATCTCTTTTTAAGTTTTATGCCCCAGTTATAAGACCCAATGGCACCCACTGCTCTTCACTTAGTGTAGATATTCAGTTATACATTTCTTTTTTAACCTGTGGTTGTGAATCATATCACACTGAGCAAACTAAAACACATCCATTCAATTAAACTGTATTCGCTCATTTATTCATTCATTGATTTTTTTTTCTCCTGCCCCTTAAATGTTTACAAAATATCCAATACGGCCTTCAGACTGAAAAGTTTGGAAATCTCTGCCCTATACCATTCCGGACAAATGGCTGCCCGGTCTCTTCTTCGAAACTGCCACCCATAACTTCCAGAGGTAAATATTGAAGGAGAAACTGCTACATACATTGCCTTGAGCTCTTGGCCTCCAGCAGAACAAAAATCTAATTACTGAATTAATAAGCATTTACTTAGAAGAAAATAGCTTCAGGAACCAAGGGCCACTTTAGCTTTAGAAAGGAAAAGGAGAAAATACTCACTTTTCAGGAGAGATTTCTGTCTTGTCTTTATCCTTCTTCAATGTTAAGAAGATGCTAACTGCAAAAATTTATAAATCAACATATTTCAAATCATACGCCAATTGAAGAGAAAGGGGCCTGTGCTTGTAAATCATTTTTTCTAATTGTTACATATTCATAAATCATTTGCCATTTTAAACAGATCTTCCTGCATGTTGTTAATGTCACCCTTCTACGGAGAGTAACACTGACTGAAATACCGAATCAACTGAGACTTTATACTGTAAAGCAATTGAGAATAGAAGACCTTTTAGTTATGGGTATTCAGTCTTAAAGCTGTCCTGATCTCAGCAGGAGATTCTGCTAAGACATATTTACAAGATATCTGGTCAAAGTAATTATACAAATCATAGAGTGAAACAAAAACAAGAAATAACACATATTCTGCCAAAAATTTTATACACACACACACACACACATATTTTTATACCATATATATATTTATACATATTTAGTACAATGTCAGAGCCAGAGCCATGTACCTCTTCATGTATAAACTCTTAGAGGTAAAGTCTTCCACAGTTTAGTTTAGTTTAGTTTTATTAAATTTGTATACCGCCCTACTCCCGAAGGACTCAGGGCGGTGAACAGGCACAAGATAAAATACAGAAATACAAAAGTTAAAACAATTTAAAACCAAATTAAATAATATTGGCCCACGACAATTAAAATCCCAATAAATTTAAAACCAATTAAAATTTCAATTTAAAATTTTAAAAAGGGGAGAAAAATTAGGCCAGGCCGGCTTGCTGGAATAAGAGGGTCTTAAGAGCACGGCGGAAGGTACGCAGATCCGGGATCCTCCGTATCTCCACGGGGAGCTCGTTCCAGATAGTGGGTGCCCCCACAGAGAAGGCCCTCCCCTTGGGGGCCACCAGTCGACACTGCTTGGCTGAAGGCACCCGGAGGAGACCCTCTCTATGAGAGCGTACCAGCCAGTGGAAGGCTATTTGTGGTAATAGGCGGTCCCGTAAATAACCAGGTCCGGAAGATCACCAGGAGCCAGTGCAGCTCGCACAGGAGAGGTGTTACACGGGAGCGCCATGTTGCTCCCATAACCACCCGCGCGGCCGCACTCTGCGCCAGTTGGAGCCTCCGCGTGCTCCTCAAGGGGAGCCCCATGTAGATAGCATTACAATAGTCCAGGCGGGAGGTGACGAGGGCATGAGTGACTGTGTGTAGGGAGTCCCGATCCAGAAAGGGACACAACTGGCAGATCAGGCGAATCTGATGAAAAGGTTCCACAGGAGTTGATCTAGTGAAGTGTATATCTCAACTTTGGCAATTGTAAGATGTGTGGACTTCAATTCCCAGTACTGAATTCTGGAAGTAGAAGTCCACAAATCTTAAAGCTGCCAAGGTTGAAAAACACTTATCCAGCGTAATCCAACATATATGGAAATTTGCATGTGTAGCCTTTTCTGAATTGGTGGCTCGATCTAATTTATATAGATTGAGGATAGGGTTGCTCTAAAATTGTTAGTTTGGAAATGTATCTAGCATCCTTTAATGCTTGGAACTCCTTGGCAGGATATTTTTACAGATAATTTATAGGCTTACCATGGAGGTAGTAAATTATCAGAATCTGTTGCAATATGCAACAGAAACATGGACACTGTTTTCTCACTACGATGCACAGTTACATCTGATAAGCAGCAATTAAAGCCAGCAAGGAACAATTATATTATGTACATTTCAGGGCATTGTTATCACACAAAACTATATTCTTGTATGATACTATGATAGCAGTTCATATCACTGCCTGAACATCTAAACAACATATAACCAACAGGTCCATCTTATTGCAAGAAATCCTTTAGACCACCACAATTTTAAAAAAAGGGTAATTACTGTATGAACTTTAAATAAAACAGTGTCTTATTAGCCAACATATTATTAGCTGGAATTGGGTATGTCTAGTTTAATGAAAAGAAGGACTAGGGGGTGACATGATAGCAGCGTTCCAATATCTCATGGGTTGCCACAAAGAAGAGGGAATCAGGTTATTCTCCAAAGCACCTGAGTGTAGGACAAGGAGCAGTGGATGGAAACTTACCAAGGAGAGAAACACAACCTAGAACTAAGATGACATTTCCTGGCAGTTAGAACAATTAATCAGTGGAACAACTTGCTTCCAGAAGTTGTGAATGCTCCAACACTGGAAGCTTTTAAGAAGAAAGTGGACAACCATTTGTCTGAAATGGTATAGGGTTTTCTGCATGAGCAGGGGGTTGGACTAGAAGACCTCCCAGGTCCCTTCCAACTCTGTTATTCTATTCTATTCTATTCTATTCTATTCTATTCTATTCTATTCTATTCTATTCTATTCTATTCTATTCCATTCCATTCCATTCCATTCTATTCTATTCTATTCTATTCTATTCTATTCTATTCTATTCTTAATACTGTTTTATGAAAAATAAAACAGATTTCTTCCTCTTTATTTTTTAATCTTTATTTTACCAATATCACTGTAGCTTTACCGTTGACAACCAAGAGAAGTCGACATGTAGGACTTTATTTTCAAACTGTCATTGTCTATGAATGGTGTTTTCTTGAGGTATTTAATCTGTCAAATCAGATTAGGCAGGACAATAAACAATAGTTGGAAACAAATCAAAGAGAGAAGCAACCTGGAATTAAGGAGAAACTACCTAACAGTGAGGACAATTCATGGGGCTCTACATGGGGCTCCCCTTGAGGAGCACCCGGAGGCTCCAGCTGGTGCAGAATGCGGCCACACGGAGGCCCTGAAGACCATCACTGAAGGTTTTTAAGAAGAGACTGGACAGTCACCTATAGGTTTTCCTGCTTGAGCAATGAGCTGGACTTGAAGACCTCCAAGGTCTATTCTAGCTCATTCATTCATTCATATGTCCGGACGGGATGACTGAGGCAGGTCTTGAGAGTGTTATCTGGGGGGAGTTCGATCCTGTGGCTCCCGAGGACATGGAGAGGGTCCTGGGATGGCTGAACGCAACCACATGTTTATTGGACCCGTGTCCCTCCTGGTTGGTACTGGCTTCCCGGGAGGTGACACGAGGCTGGCTCCAGAAGATTGTTAACGCTTCTTTGAGTGAGGGGGTCCTGCCGGCCGCTTTGAAAGAAGCGGTTGTGAGGCCCCTCCTCAAAAAGCCCTCTCTGGATCCGGCTGTTTTGGCTAACTATCATCCAGTCTCCAACCTTCGCTTCGTTGCGAAGGTTGTTGAGAGTGTGGTAGCGCAACAGCTTCCCCGGTACCTGGATGAAGCTGTCTATCTAGACCCGCTCCAGTCCGGCTTCCGGCCTGGGCACAGCACGGAAACGGCATTGGTCGCGTTGGTGGATGATCTCTGGAGGGCTCGGGATAGGGGTTGCTCCTCTATCCTGGTCCTGTTAGACCTCTCAGCGGCTTTTGATACCATCGACCATGGTATCATGTTGCACCGGTTGGCGGGGTTGGGGGTGGGAGGCACCATTCTGCAGTGGTTCTCCTCCTACCTCTCTGACCGGTCGCAATCTGTGTTGATGGGGGGGCAGCGGTCGACCCCGAGGCACCTTGCTTGTGGGGTGCCACAAGGGTCGGTCCTCTCGCCCCTTCTGTTCAACATTTATGTAAAGTCGCTGGGTGAGATCATCCGTGGCTTCGGGGTGGAGTTCCATCAGTACGCTGATGACACCCAGCTGTACATCTCCACCCCAGGCCACCCCAACGATGCCCTTGAAGTGATGTCCCAGCGCCTGGAGGCCGTGCGGGCCTGGATGGGGAGAAACAGGCTCCGACTCAACCCCTCCAAGACCGAGTGGCTGTGGCTTCCAGCGTCCCGATATAGCCAGCTGACGCCATCGCTGGCTATTGGGGGTGAATCACTCGCCCCCACGGAGAGGGCTCGCAATTTGGGTGTCTTCCTGGACGCACGGCTGTCTTTAGAAGATCATTTGACGGCCGTGGCCAGGGGGGCTTTTTATCAGGTTCGCCTGATACGCCAGTTGCGCCCCTTTCTAGATCGGGACTCTCTACGCACAGTCACTCAGGCCCTAGTTACTTCCCGCCTGGACTACTGCAACGCTCTCTACATGGGGCTCCCCCTGGGGTGCATCCGGAGGCTCCAGGTGGTCCAGAACGCGGCCGCGCGGGGGATTATGGGGGCGACGAGGTGCTCCCATGTGACACCTCTCCTGCGCGAGCTGCACTGGCTCCCGGTGGTCTTCCGGGTGCGCTTCAATGTGTTGGTGACCACCTTTAAAGCGCTCCATGGCTTAGGGCCGGGGTACTTACGAGACCGCCTTCTGCCACCAATAGCCTCCCACCGGCCAGTACGCTCGCACAGAGTGGGCCTCCTCAGGGTGGCGTCTGCCAGACAATGTCGGCTGGCGACCCCCAGGGGGAAAGCCTTCTCTGTGACGGCGCCCACCCTCTGGAACAACCTTCCCCCAGAGTTACGTATAATAACAGACCTCCGGATTTTTCATCGGGCCCTGAAAACCTATTTATTTCAACTAGCTGGGCTGGCTTGAGCTAAATTTTAAATTGATTTTAAATTGGGTTGTTTTAATTTACGGCCAAAATATTTAATTATTTTAATACTGTTTTTTAAATTTTGTATGCTCTGTTTTTACTTTGGCTGTGCACCGCCCTGAGTCCTACTGGAGAAGGGCGGTATAGAAATTTAATTAATAAATAATAAAATAATTAATAATATGAATCAACACAGAATAAGGTATATGGTTTTTTGGTTCACTATATCCCTCATCTCCATAATGTACATGTGACTAAGTAATTCTTGGGCTTCTTCTACATTCTGAAAGAGAAAGGATAATTAGTATAAAAACCAAAAGGGTCTTTAAATAAATGTTTTTCATCTCTATTTTTTCCAGTTTCTTGCTAAATTCATGTCTGAAATCTGAATGCCACATCAATCTCAAAGAAATGGAGCTACAAATTTTCAATATGATATAACCAAGCTTAAGCAATTTTGTGTCTCATTTCAGCAGGAAAATCCAAGAGCATCTGAAAACATTTCCACAAGTGACTTATAATTAACTGTGGGAAGGAATGCTCTAGTCTACAGATCATCAACATAACTTTTGGGAGGCATTGAAGGTAGGACTGAATGGAAAGTGGTACATGACTCCAATATCATACTTCTCACAAGTAAAAATCAGATCTATCAAGAAAATCTGTTGGGAAACACCAGAAATCTATGAAATCAATGGGAAATCAAGTTTAAAAGGATTTCCTTTCCATCAGGAAAGTTTGAAGATATTTGATATTTCCTACTATTCAACAATTAATATTTATGGCCTGCTGTGAATGAACTGAAAATTCACTCTTTTTGAAACACCCTTTCCAATAGCAGTTGACAGACTTTCAGACATTTTAGACATTGAAAGAAATATGTCAATCTGAACTGTTACAACTCTGTAAATTAATTACATATTATATGGATTGCTTTCTTTGTCTAATCATAATCAATGGCCCATCCATTTCACTAAACGGATAAAAATTGTAGTAGAAGGTGGGAAAATCTTTTTTTTTCTACACACACATTCATATATTTTTGATTCTCCAAATCATAACACAAAGTTGCTGGTGCATGAATGTATATTTTAGATATCTGCAATATGGAAAAAGATTTTGAATTTGATTCCTCTGTTTATCCCAAGGATGCTTTCCCAAAAGGCAGCTGGACTTTCTTGTTTTTTTCCTTTCCAAGAAAGTCCAGTTGCCTTTTGGAAAAGCACATTTGGAACAAACACAACCTGGATGATTGAGAATCTCCATAGACATTCCTTGGTTTAATTTTTTAAGTCATATCATTCTTTATGATTCTTCCAAAGTATATACCAAAAGTGATCATGTCTCTATTTTTAAAAAAACAGCAATGATTTTTACTGCTTATTTATTTTGTGGTCATAAATTCTACTTTTCAGAGGACTGCCATCTTTTGAAGCACAGTCCTAAGACTGTTTTCAGTTTGAAAACATCACATCTGATGTAAATCTCTTTAAAGATAATGAAAAGCAAGAAAGGAGAGCAACAATGGCTTTAAAAGTGTTCCCTGGCAGTTATGGTAGCAACTCAGCTTTTGTCTCCCATATGTTGAGATGTGTTGCATTCCAATATAATTTGTAGTAATTATTTCTAACTATAAGAGCCAGTTTGGTGTAGTGGTTAAGACACCAGGTTAGAAACCTGGAAACTGTGAGTTCTTGTCCTGCTTTAGCACAAAGCCTAGGTGACCTTGGGCCAGGCACTCTCTCTTAACCCATGGAAGGAAGCAATGGCAAACCATGTCTTAAAAAAAACATGCCAAGAAAATTGCAGGGACATGAATACGCATTTGCTAGGAATCAGCAATGACTCAAAGGCACCCCCCCCCCCCAAATAATCTAACTATAAGTGCCTGCACTTATAAATTAACAGATATGTCTATTCTGCTGGTGTATAAGAATTTGTCCAAAAGAAAATACTCTTTGACAATGCTAGCAGAGCTATTGGACAATATTCTGCTGCTCCCAACAGTGCAACTCAGTAGCTTGTATTTTATATATATATATATATGTTTCTAGAATAAAATACATTATAGTGGTACTCATAGGCAGAGTAAAAGAACTGAATAGTAATTGGACAAATCCTGAGAATTTGAATCCTCTAATAATTTCACACACACACACCTTTTTCTTTTGGTTTAAAAGTATGCCCAGCCTGAAATACTTTTTGGTTCTTATACTTACTATTCCAGTGCTTTAGTTTACAAGATGGAGGCCTGTTCTTTCCATTCCTACCAGAGGTGGGTTTCAGTAGGTTCTGACCAGTTCTGGAGAACCGGTAGCGGAAATTTTGAGTAGTTCAGAGAACCGGTAGTAAAAATTTTGATTGGCCCCACCCCCATCTATTCTCTGCCTCTCACGTCCCAGCTGATCAGGAGGAAATGGGGATTTTGCAGTAACCTTCCTCTGGATTAGGGAGGGAATGGAGATTTTACAGTATCCTTCACCTGTCAGGCCCACCAAGCCATGCCACGCCCACCAAGCCACACCTAGAGAACTGGTAGTAAAAAATTTTGAAACCCACCACTGATTCCTACATGTCCTTTATGAAATAGGCTTGTGAGATGATTGGCTGATCTAAATGGTTCCTCCACTTCAAGAAAGATGGTGGAAGCTTATGCAAATTTGGGCATCATCTCTCCCGCATCTCATAGAGTACCCACCTCATATTTGATCCACCACATTTTTGGTGGATATTGTGCTGCTTCCCTAGTACGCATATGAGGGTGCCTAGCCAATAAAGTTCTTATATTTGTCACTTCACATGACAGTATGATTATTCATTCTCTCTCTCTCCCTGCCTCCCTCCCTCCATTCCTCTCTCCCTCTCTCTCTCTCCCTCCCTCCCTCCCTCCCTCACACACACACACACACACACACACACACACCATTTCACTACATTGAGATTTTCCCCCCAAATTCTACAAAATTGTTGCTGTTTAATATTGATTGCGGCACACAAATTTCACTCCAGTTCGTAAAATGCAGATCTAATTGCAATCCATCAACTGGTGTATATTGGGCTAACTGGATAGACTTTTTATAAGAGAAAAGGGGGGAACCTTACTTAATAAAGAGCATATCAAGACTCCAGCTGTGGCTAATGTGCATAAAAAATTCACCCTGTCAGATCTTCACTTTTCTAATTCAGTAATCTAAATAATTTATTTGACATTTTAGCTCAAGATGACCTTTCCAGGGGAAAAAATTACTGTTTTAAACTTTCAGCAAGTGCAGCCACTGCAGCAGAATGCTGGTTGAAGTCTGCATTTTCCCAAACGAGCAAAGGTTAATCTTGTACAGCTCAAACACATCTCTGACCCTTTTAAACAAGTTCACCAAATGTCAGTTAATTTTTTAAAATCTAATTTAAATTAGGTTGTAATATTTGTGTATAACTAGTCCCCTAATTTCCGAAGTCTGAAGTGTTGTTTCTTATGCACAGAGAGCACCTGACATAAATTTTAGATTGGAAGGATATAGTGAAATGGTTTGTCTCGTGCAAATCATGTTGTTCTAAGAACTAACCATCATAAAGCATTGTTTGAGAAACAAAATTCAAAATGTAGCATGATAAACATGATTAAAAAGTTAGTCTCCAGTAACAACTTGTATGTATCCTGGATATGAGACTCTCGAAACCTGTGGAAATGAGGCCATGAACTATGTCTCTAATGTATTAAGTATATTCCTTGCTATCTTTATAGCTAAAATATTGCATTGGTTTCTTAAAAATTTTATTATAAAATGATAATATAGATAATATAATTTTATTATGAAATATTATGAAATATTTTCTTCGCAAGTTGCCATTTGTTTAGCTAGCGTTGAACTTTTTTTAAAAAAAAGACTTTGTGAGATAGCGTATTTTCTTTTTTTCACGGAATAGGGTATCATGGTGATTCTAGATATGTTTTTGGTCTTCCACTTTAGGAATCTATTGGAAATGGAATACTGAAATCCCAGTGTCTTGTTCACCATTAGGTTTTTTTTTTTAAGGGAAAGAAATTTGTTTTTAATCTCCAGCCTAGCTATATGTTTAATTATAATTAAAACTCTTTGGGTCTACATCAAACTGAATGGTGAGGCCTTCTCATTCATTTTTGCCTCTCTCAGCTTCCTACTTCAGCTTCTTTCTCAATAAATTAAAAATCAATGACACTGCAATGTTCTAAGTTGCTTAAATAGGAAGTGAAGATAATAGAACCCTAACTCGTTTCCTGTTCTTATAGCATAAACGTTTTTGGCTAGAAAAATACCAAATGTCATGATTTAAGATAGCATTCCAGTGCCTTCTTCAGATGCCGTTCAGTGGCCTCTTTCAACTGAAAATGAGTAAAAGAGTTTCTCCCTAGTTTAATCAGAAAATAAAGGAAAATTTAACATAAACCCTAAAATAAGCATAACAGAGGTTTAAACAGAAGGGCTTTGTTAAGCCCGTAGTTCCCCACCATCCCTGCTGCTGAAAACATATCAAAAAGCCCATCTCTGCCCTAATGAGCTATGATACACACTTTGTATCATAGCTGCAAACTTGTTGTCATGCTATAAAAGAGAACACCTTCAAATATTCTTTCCCATTCACTCATTTACTAAACAGGATTCTATCTGATCTCTTTCTCTAACAATGTACTCGTTTACTTACAGTACTCTACCTAACTGATTTTGGCTTATCTCAAAAAGCTAGATAGGGATAAATCTGATTATTAATGAGTTTAATGAGTTATAGATTATTCTGAGAAGCTGGAAAAAAATATCCTGCAGAAAAAAAAACAGTGGCAAACCATCTCTGTGATGTTGCCAAGGAAAATACATGGATATGTCCATGCAGTTACCAGAAGGCAGTAAATATTTTTATACTTCCGTTCCATGAAAAAGCCACCAAGCTGGTAAAAAACATGTGAAAACATAATGCTGTAAAAATATTCTTAAAAACCACTACTAAAATTATCCTGACATATCAATGGTAAAAATAGATCATTATAAAATATTTTTTTAAAGTTCTGCCTTAACACTTCTTTAAAAAGCTGAAGGAATAGGGTTAATCCTAGCTTATAAAGAAATGATATGCTACTGTTTAGGTCCAACACCAGAAAAGGCCTTTTATTGATCTTTAGCAAACAGTCCTCTCTGGCTGGCACCAGTCTCCAAAGATCCCCTTTTGGTGATGCTGATAATTGGATAGCCCTACATTTTTAAGGTGAAACAGATGTCAAGATCTTCAAATAGCTTCAAACATGCATGTGAGATGGAGAGGGAGAGGGAGAGGGGGAGAGAGGGGGGGAAAGAATATTTATCTAGAGTGTGTCATAACTGTAGCTAAACCAGATTGCCTCTGCAAAAGCACCACCTGACAACTAAGTATAGTTGTCTAAAAATACTCCTGGGCACTGCTGCCAGCTGAAAACCTAGGGCCACAAAGGATTTAAGAGCAGCCTCATTTATTGATTGATTGATTGATTAGATTTATATGCTGTCCATCACACTATCAAGATCAATTATCATGACAGCAGCTGCAGGAATTATTTGCTGAATGAAATAGAACATCAGGCTCAAAATCTAAGAAAGTAAAGCAGACTCCAGCGATATTCATGAAGTATGGATAAAAAATGCAAAGATGGTGACAATGGTGTGTTTTTTTAATGACCCTGTAATCCCTTGTATTGGGCTGGAGTTGGGGCATCTGAATGGAGCTCGAGAATTTTCTGGCTGGATGCCCTTCCTAATGCTTATGTGGAGTTCCCAGCACACAGTTATTCATTGCGCCCAGAGAAGGAAATATCTGCCACTACATAGGATCAAACTCACAGTCTCCTGATTGTGAAGCAATAACTCCATCTCTAGGCCACCCCGCTGCTTGGCCTCAATGGTGTTAGTTAGTTATTATATATAGCTGGCCATTTCACTGCTATGACTTTGGATAGCTTATAAGTTAAAAACCCGAGAACAACCAAAAGTAACTGCAAAAAAAATATTTAGAGGGCGCAGGGCAGTATAATGATTTACAGTGAAGTGGAAGTTTGCCCGGAAAGAGGGATCATATTCCAAGGAGAAGGGGAAAGCAAGAGATGACACAACCTGAAGCTGGACTGGAGAAAGAGGAAGTGAATTGGGAGAGCCACTCTCTAGAATCTCACAGAGTATATCAATTAGAATTAGAGTAGTATAGGTTTAACCTGGCAAGATTCTGTCTATATGGCTGAACAAATAAAGAAGAGAACTTTGGTTGGATTGTTCTCTTTTGTTCTTGAGCTGGGTAGTCAGAAGGGCAGAGACTCACTTACTGACTCACAATTCTCGGTTAACTATGGCAACAGGGAATGCCAAGATACTAATGGCTAAATGATGCAATAAAAATGTAATATAATGCAATACAATATAATTTGATAAAAACCTGTAACAATCTGGTCACTTGAGGAAAAACATATTCTAAACATTGGCCGGTTGGCTTGAAACTTTTTCACAGTTATGACTGTGCAGCATCTCCATGATCATGTAATCTAAATTCAGATACTTGACATCTGGTTCATATTTATGACTATTGCTGTGTCCCAAGGTCATGTAATCACCTTTTGTGACCTTCTGACAAGCAAAGTCAATGGGGAAGTCAGATTTACTAACTAATCCACTGCAGTGATTTACTTAACAACTGTGGCAAGAAAGTTCGTAAAATGAGGCAAAACTCACAAATGTCTCACTTAACAATAGAAATTTTGGACTCAATTGTGGTCATAAGTTGACCAGCAATTGTATTGCTTCCTCTATCAAATAGAAGTAAAAGCTAAATTTACTGCCCACAATTCTCTATCAGTAAAAAAAAAAAACAAAAAAAAAACCATAATAAGGCTAGCTAACTAGCAGAGAAAATAAGAGCAAAAACCTGAAGAGGTTTCACCTTTGAGTCTGCACATGTTATTGTCAGTTTATTTTTTACTGTGGTTCTAGTTTTTAGTTTAATAAGGATGCAGGTGGATTCACATGAAGCCCCTTTGGATTTAATTCACTATTTTTAAAATGGTTGTGTAAGCAACTTTGAAAATTCTTCTGCTTTGAAACTAAATAAACTGAACTGCTATTTCAACTAAATAAAAGTGAAATGGCTAAAAATGTATAGCAATTCATCAAACCAAGTGATTAGTTCAACAGACAAAGAATTGAAGTATGTTCCCAAGCAAAACCAAGAAAGAAAGATTTGTGAAATATATTTTTTTTAAATATACATACTACAGATCTAGAAGAAAACAATCAGAAGAGCAAAATTGCTCTCAGAGACAAAAAACCTAGTTTCATAGAAAATTTTGTTCCCGGCATACATCTATTGAGTTCTGTAGAAATTCAGAGACTGGCATGGTAAGCACATAAACATCTTTTAGACTCTATGATAACAAAGTATATGAATGTTGCAGTACTGATGTTAATTTTCTGGTTGTCTGTTTATTTTCATTTGCGTATATCGATATGACTTTCCAATATATCCTATGTGTTAATAGAATTATAGCCCCATTAGTAATAAATATAAAGAGCTTTCCAGATGTCCCATTTGTTTCTCCTCAAATCACAAGTAAGGTTTGTTTATTTTTTAAAACTCCGTCAGGAAAATCTATCAGCAGAACAAATCAAACAGCAAAGTTCTGCGGTACTGAGATATTCACTAAAGCATTTTTGTGCTAAGTGGAATTTGTATGGAATATAAAATCAGAAAGGCATGTTTTTAGTTGGGGACCAATATAGGCTGCTTTATATACATATGGTTAAAAAGCAAGTCAGTCACTTTAGGAAAAAGAGCCTGTCATATAAAAAAATGATAATTAGAAGGAACAAAAATGACTTTCCAAGAAACATAGTTGTATTTTTATATATGCTGTGGCTGGTATTTTAGTCTGTTACATTTTTTCTTCATTATTTTCTTTATAATTACATTGCTTTATTTTTAAAAAAACCTAAACATTTAAATGGCATTTGGTAACTTGGATTTGACTTAATAAGAGGACTGCCTTCATGTGGGTTGTTTAGTTTTCTGTAACATTTTTCAAAGCAGTCAGAATCATAGTGGTTCTCAAAGTTGGCAACCTTAAGATGTGAGGACTTCAACTCCCAGAAAGGCTGGGAATTCTGGGAACTGAAGTCTACTACAACTTAAAGTTGTCAACTTTGAAAAACTCTGAAAGAAACATTTGCCTTAGCAATAACCAATGAGTCTAAATTCAACATATAAGATATTTAAAAATTGAGGTGTTTGAAAAAAAGTAAATTTCAAGTCAACAACGTTGATCTATGACCAGTTAGTAATTTAAAAAAACTGCAGATGCTATAAACTCTTTTTCAGAAGATATTCTATATATAAACCTACATATCTATTTCACTATGCCCTTTCAAAACAAACAGTGGTATGTGAAGCAAGGAGAAAAAAGGATTAAGAACCAGAAAACCATAAAAATTAAAGACATGTAATAATAAGAAAAGAAATTAGTTTAGAAGTCAAGTTTTCAGTTTTTGAAAAGTAGCCTTGTTTTCACCATTTTCATATATCACTTTATACAGTTTTTCTCTTTAGAAGTTACTTTGCTTTACTAAAAATGCCATTGTTTGATTATGTTTTTATAAATATTTCTCTTTGCTCAAACATTGTTTCTCAAATTTTGGGGGGTGCACTGAGCCTGAAGGAAGGAAAGAGTAGTATTGTCCCCCAACACTATATTGCCCTAGATTAGGTGTCCCCAAATTCTCTAGTTCATTAATTCCTTCATGAATTTTCAGATTGACTGCCATAGATTTATTAGATGAAAATAATGTAATAAATACTATTTTAACTAATAGCATTATAAATCATAGTTATATCAATAAAATAATAAAGATTATGACATAAACCAGCTGTGTGGTACTAGTGACTATCAGCACAGTGGATGCCATACCAAAAGATCTTGGACAGCACTCAGAAAATCTGAACATTAACAAAATTTCCATCTGTCAATTGCAAAAGTTCATACAGATCCACACATACATTGCTACAATAGATCCACACATACATTTCTACAATACATTACCATGTCTTAAGTTCTTGGAAAGAACTTGATGTGTATGAAGGTCAACACAGCTGGCAACTGTGACTTCACATTGTTGTTATGGCTGTTTATTGTCCTCTTGGATAGGAGGTGGGGCTCAATACTGACCATTTCAGACAACCCAGTCCTAGAGCAAAGAAATTGCTATGATTGCAGGACATAGCTAAAGACTAACATTCATTATTTTTGCAGTTGAAAATGGAGTGACATTCCTAAGGTTCAAAGTTATAATTGCAAAAACATTGGGTTTTTTTTATCTTCACCTCAGCCATATGCTTGCAAACTAAAGACAAGGTGGAGATGGAGGGTCATACATGCTCTAAGAACAAAAGTCTGCATAGCTTTCCTTTCCACCAATGTTCCAGTAACATTTCTCAAAGTCTGTCTCACTTCTTATACCCCAGCCAGGAAAGCAAAGCAAATGGCTATAGAAACAATCTGGGAAGGAAGTGAAGTTCCACGACCCCCTGCCACATATTCTTTTAGCTCTTAAGCAAACATTTTCTCTGTCTCCCCCCACCTCAATTATTATGACATTTAAAGTCTTCTAAACCAGCTGCTTCCCTATTCACTGTAAATATATATGAACAGAGACATTCTGTGCTAAGGTACTGAAAATAGCCTTGGGAGTCAGAGGTGATAAAGTGTTTAAGTAAAATGGCTTCTCTTTTTCTACATTTATTGTTGTTGAAGTTGCCTGCCTGAGTCAAGCTCAACGTGTTAAACCTCACATTTCAATTGTAAAAAGCTCCCAATATGTTTTCCTGCTGTTGTTCCTATCAGTCTTCTTTCTGAAGTCCTTCAGTCTAATTGATTTCATTTCCCATTATTTCACTCGCCTTGCCCCTTGTCACATCCCTGAGTGAAGGAATAATGTCATTTTACCAACAGATGGTGATGTTTATTTTAGTGTTGGTGACAGACATCTTGCTAGGCTTTTTTACAAGGGAAGTGGGTGAGAAGGAAATATTGAGTTACAACAGGCTGGGCTCCCCAGCAGCAGCAGAGAGCTAAGAGCAGGTCTTTCCTTGCTCCCACCACCATCGCTGGACCTCCTGGGTTGCACACGTGTTGATGAGGAGGATGGCATCTGTCCCTGCTCATATTGTCTGAACAGAAGGAAAGGTGCAAAAGAACATTGGAAATAGCAAGAACGTACCTCTTGGGTAAAAAAATGTGGATTTGGCACCTAAGTGTTAAAAATATGACAGAGACAGCTCTGCAATGATTACAAGAGAGGCAAAAGAATTCAGTTACCTGCCATTGAGAAAATCAATCATAAATGTAATATTTTAGGAGCCACGATGGCACAATGGTTAGAATCAGTACTGCAGGCTAATTCTGCTGACTGCCAGCTGTTCGTTTCCCTCAATCCTGATTGGCTCAAGATTGACTCAGCTGTCTATCCTTTCAATGAGCACAGATTGTTGGGGGTAATATGCTGTCTCTGTAAATCGCTTAGAGAGTGCTGTAAAGTATTATGAAATGGTATATACAGTACTGTAAGTCTAAGTGCTATTGCTATTTTGCATTTCTGTTGAATTCACCTTGGTACCTTCTCAAGGGTGCCCTATGTCACCTTGATTAGCCTGGCATTGGCTGAAGCTGGTACTTCACTGCAGATGGAAAGTCTGGTAATAAACAGAATATCCTGGGTACTATGGACCTTTCAAAGGAGGATAACCATTTTGGTATTGATACCCAGCTTTCCTATTGAAATTGCTGTCCAAGGATTGGATCAACATATCCCTACTATAAGACTATGCTACACTTTCCAGACTAAGAGCCACACCAGGCTGGCTGGGGGCCAGACCTTAAAGCAGTGATTGCTGGGATTGAGGCAAAACAGTGTTTATTTCATGAACGAAGGTACATATATACACTCTGGTGAGAGAGACATTCCACAACTTTGGACTTTGGCTCCAATATGAGTCTAAAAACTTGGAAAACTAAATCTCTGGTTCTGGTGACCAATCCAGATTGGATCCCACAGTATTTTGGGTTTTTTTACCTCTATTTAAATAAATTCTGAATCCTTTCTCTTTGTCTCTCAATTAAACTTACCACTTGGTAAAACTTTTGATAATCTTTTGGAGTATATCCGAGGTTTATGAGGTCATGCCATCCTTGACTCTCAGGCTGGCAATCGGATACCACAGAAGAACGATCCATTCTTGCTGAATCATGGTTAACTTTGCAGGCCAATATTAAACAACAATGGCTCTTTTTGTTTAAAAAATATGGTCAAGCTGATCTCTCTTGTTTATCAGTGGGTACAATATATTCGTCAAATCTTGTAATAATATTTCAATATTTCTAGTATAGGAGGAGGGGGATGTTTGCATAGTTTAGATCAATAAATTAAAAAATAACATTTAGTAATAAAACCCTGGGAAATAACTGGCCCTCAAATTCCCACTAGAGCAATGTTTCTCAATTTTGGCAATTTTAAGATGTGCAGACTTCAACACTCAAATTCCATACATTTTAAAGTTGCTGAGGTTGGGAAACACTGCACTAGAACATCCTAAAGACATGGAAAACATAACATTGTTGAAACCCAGGTGCGGAGAAAGGAGACCACAGATAAAATAAAAAATACTATTTCCATAAGTAAAAAAAGTAGGGCGTCAAAAGCAGATGTTCTCAGCACTTACTGTATCTCGAAGTAAGTCAGTGTTTCTCAACCTTGGCAACATGAAGATGTTTCCAAGAATTCTGGGAGCTGAAATACACAGATCTTAAAAGTTTTCAAGGTTGAGAAAGACTGAGCTAAGCAATGAGGCAAAGTAATCTGCCAGGCAAAAATTTGCAATCCATTTGCCCTTCTTGCTGCTTTAGCATGAATGTGAATGAAACATATGAATGAAAACTTAGGGGAGAGGAGGAGAAAGGAGGGAAAGAACAATCACTACCTCCTCGATATAGGATTAAATAGCTCAGAAAAGAATCAGAAATAAAAAATATTGCTTAGCACCCTTTTTTTTTTTTTTTTTTTTAGCTTTTGCAGTACTGTTCCCATTTAGCTGCTTGTAATTTAATATGCCTACATCTCTAGGAAGCATACACAGCAGCCAGTGTCAAGTTGACATGGGCTGCAGGCCAAGTAGTGCCTGTTAAGGAATCCACTTTTTTTTTTTGGCATTTCTCAGGATCATCAGGCTATTATACCAAACCAAAGGGAATTGACCTTCTCCCCCCCCCCCCGCCCTGCACTCCCGCCCCAACTACTTCCTTTCATGTCAGTTTTATTGGGAAAGGAAATGTCTATAACAGAAGAAAAACCTCGTATCTCTGTGTCTGACCCGCAATGCTATTTTTTTTTTCCTTCTGACAATCCTTTAAAACTACCTTTTTTGCAAAGCCAGTAAAATTACACTTTAGCCTTCAGACTTGTAGGCGTATGAAGCTGTTGTAACAGGAAGAATCATATATTTATTCTGTCATTATCTTTACCTCCATTTCAATGGTGAAATCTTATCCGATTTGCTACCGGTTCACTGGCCGTGCGTGCACCGGTAGTAAAAAAAATGCTACTGGTTTGCTGAACCGGTAATAAAAAAATAGTTCCAATGATTAGCTGAGCGACGCGTGATCGTTGGAACTTTTTTTTTAATGCTTTAAAAAGTTTTTTAAAAAGTTCCAACAATCACGCGTCGCTCAGCTAATCATCAGAACTTTTTTTTTACATTTTTTTACTACTAGTTCAGTGAACCAGTAGCATTTTTTACTACCAGTTCAGATGAACTGGTCCGAACCGGTAGCATTTCACCCCTGCTCCATTTCCATTCTGTTTTTCTCTTGTATCCCTCCTATGAATTTATTGACCCTCAACCATTTAGAAAAGTGTCTATCTCCTCCTTATTTCAGTGTATGGGTGAGGATGTGCCTAATATATAGACGTATGCATGCTAAAGCTGGAGTTGCCTTGCCCTACAACTAGTTTGAAATGTGTTGCTTCTATTATTTACATGTCCTATTTTTATCCCACTTATTTTCCAAGGAACCTAGAGTTTCATGAGTTCATGATGATTGTATCTTGTTATAAAGTTTATCTCCACCATAATTCTGGTTGTTTGATTAGTTTGGCGGGGGGGAGTGACTTCTCTGAGATCCCTCTTGTCACCAACTAGTTGCATGATTCTGTAGGGAATTAAATCAAGACCTCCCTGGAGTAAATACGGTGTATTTATTATTACACTACACTAGCCTTAGAAAATAAGCTTGTTTGAAATATTATTGAAATGCTTTTTGCATATAATCTTTCTCCTGCAAATAAAATTAATATACAGAACACAGCTGTTTGTTTAATATACTTTCCCAAGGGGAAACTGCTGTTTTATTTCAGATTTCATTAGATTTTAGGGAATGCCTGCTTTGAGATATATTCAAGGGCCCTCAAAAAAATTGCGTCAATACACATGTTTAAAAAAAAGACATGGTTGTGTTTGCTGTATTCTTCCTTTTTTTATTCAGATATCACAACGTGAAGTGTTCTCAAAATAGTATAACTCAACCTATTTTAGAACTTAGAGATACATGCTTTTAATGCAAATTCATAAAATCCAGCGCCAATTATGATTACAGTGGTCAAGCTGTAGAATTCATGTTGCCATGCTCCTGTATTGTAGATGATGCTGTGCTGTTATTTCAAACACCAATTGGTGTGAAGCAAGCTTTGTGTCCTTTAGCTGCACATTGTAGTACAAATTTAGCTGCCCATTGTAGTACAAAATTAACTATGCAATAATTTGCTTTACTAAGAACCTAAAACTAAAGAATTCTGAAGAACAGATTAAATCTTCAAGTATTTAAGGGTAGTGTTTTATGCTACCAATAAATGCAGTGCACATATCGAGTATAGGTAGTCCTCACTTAATGACCACAATTGGGACTGGCAATTCTGTCACTAAGTGACATAGTCATTAAATGACTCATTGTGTAACTGCAACAGATTTACAAGGTCATTTCTGCCATGGTCATTAATGAAGACATGACTACAATTTATGATTTTATTCCATCTTCTCCATTGACTCTACCTGTTGGAAGCTGACTGTGCAGTGTGTATTTGGTGCTCATGTGACAGCAGGATGCTGCAAAATTCATAATTGCATGCCAGTTGCCAAACACCTGAATCTCAATCATGAGACCATGATAATGGTCAGGGTTAGGTGTGGACTAGTCACACAATTACTTTTTCATGATTTTGTGATTTTGAAGGATTGCTAAACAGAGCAATCATTAAGCAAGGTTTACCTATACATTGTCCAAAATCCACAGAAGTCAGCAACAGCCCTGCAGTCTTTCTATTACAGGATACCTGTGGTGCTAAAATAGTTTTATCTAATTTTTGGTTGCAATCTGGGTATAGGTTTAGCTTCCAGCTCAGTTGGGACCATTTAGTTCCTCCTTAGAGTGCTGTCTAAATTCTTTCAGGCCTAACATTTGTTCTTAATGTTGTGTTGCACCATAAGGCTGGCATGACCAAAATGGAAACTCGTATTTACACAAGCATCTTCTCCTATTGGCTAAGTTCCTTTTTTTTTCCTGAGGGCGTGACACCTCTGATTTTAACTGATGATCTTGTTTCCTTTGAGGATAGGGTGTTGCATGAGAAACTGAAATGCTATCGTTTCTCACCCAACGCAATCCTGAGGATGGGACATGAGCATGTGGTGGCAATCTTTCAACAGCATACCGAGGACCTGGAAGTCCAATCAGACTGGCCACCATACACAAATGGTATGTGTTTTTATTTATCAAATTTATTGGCCGCCCATCTTACTGCAGGGTAACTCTTGGGTGTTCTTGGGTAGTCTTGGAGTTCTTGCCTCCTTTTTTTTTCAAACCACATAGATATTTTAGCCAAATAATAGTTTCCAAATTCAAAACTACTTCATCCTGGCAAAATTAAATGCCTTTCCAATAGCTGTTTTTGAGGGAAAGCTATGGGGTATCCCATTTGAACTTTGCCCTATGGTAAAGAGTTCCTTTAAACAATAAGCCAAGGACTATGTTGCTCATATTACAAAGTTGTTAGGCTGCGGCTAAAGTCCCCATTTAGTCAGATTTCCAGGCATGCCACTTGCACCGATTTTATTTACAAATGTTACTGTGGATCAATGTAATTTTATTTCTCTGAATGCAACTAAATTTTGTTTTGCTGTCGGCAAAATACACCATATTTTGACCTCATTGGTTTTATGGTGTTTTTTTCATTTGCTACCTCAGAATCTGCTTTTTTGTTTTGTCTTTGAGTCAAAACTATAATGTTTTATAATAAAGTTTACTTCTTCTACTACTCCAAATCATGACTTTGCTAAACATACAATTCCCATAGCACTGTCTTATGCCTAAGGATATCTAACCATATATAGGACTATATTGCTATTATTCCTTCTCATCTTTCCTATTACCACTCCTATTGGTATCTCATGACTATCACTTTGTTGGTTATATCTCATGATTTATTACTTTGTTGTTTGTATATACACTATACTGAGAGCTTATGCATCAGAGACAAATTCCTTGTTTGTCCAATCACAGTTGATCAATAAAGAATATTCTATTCTATTCTATTCTATTCTATTCTATTCTATTCTATTCTATTCTATTCTATTCTATTCCAGTGGTGGATTGTCCCCAGTTCGCACCAGTTCTATAGAACTGGTAGTAGAACTGGCGGGAGGCTCCGCCCACCGACCCCGACATCATCAAAATGCTTCTGTGCATGCGCAGAAGAACGCAAGCGAAGTGAGCGTGCGTGTGCAGCCCTGTTGCGAACCGGTAGTAAAGGTAAGTAGAACCCACCCCTGTTCTATTCTATTGGTCACCATGATGTAAAACAGATGTTGAGACTCTAGAAAGAGTGCAGAGAAGAGCAACAAAGATGATTAGGAGACTGGAGGCTAAAATATATAAAGAACAGTTGATGGAATTGGGTATGTCTAGTTTAATGAAAAGAAGGACTATTGGAGACATGATAGCAGTGTTCCAATATCTCAGGGGTTGCCACAAAGAAGAGGGAGTCCAAAGCACCTGAGGGCAGGACAAGAAGCAATGGATGGAAACTAATCAAGGAGAGAAGCAACCTAGAACAAGAAATGTCCTGATAGTTAGAACAACTTGCCTCCAGAAGTTGTGAATTCTCCAACAATGGAAGTTTTTAAGAAGAGATTGGACAACCATTTGTCTGAAATGGTATAGGGTTTCCTGCCTGAGCAGGGGGTTGGACTAAAAGACCTCCGAAGTCCCTTCCAACTCTGCTGTTCTGTTCATTCTATTCTGTTCTATTCTATTCTATTCTGTTCTATTCTATTCTATTCTATTCCATTCCATTCCATTCCATTCCATTCCATTCCATTCCATTCTATTCTATTCTATTCTATTCTACAGTACTTCTACTATATCCTAGAAACCCTGCATGCTTTCCATGCCAACCACGTCCAGATGCTTTTTAAAACTTTGTTTGATTAACAGCATGGTGTACAAGGTGTTGTACACCATGCAAGAGCAGATATGATAATAGCAAAGGCAAGATAGAAAGAATATTGTGTACAATAAATATTTGAGATCAATATATAAGTTAAGGAGAAATGTTTCTTTTATATCTTCTCATCCTTGATTTTCCTCCCATCAAAATAAGTAGTGGCACAAAAGAAGAAATGTTCAAGCTAGTTTATCTCGAGCTTGATCTAGACATTTGATTGGAAATCCTTCCTGGAAGACAAGCAGCCTAGAAATAGGATCTTCACCCATGCTCAGCTGTCTGGCAAACGCTTTTGTGCAGCTGTACTAAATTATTCACCACCTTCATTAGAAGGTTTCTATATTTAATCCCTTATTTGATGAGTGGCCTAATAGGTTAAAAAGCTATGGAGCATTGTGTTGAGATGTTTAGACTTGTTTGAACAGGTCATAGACCAGGAGGTGGAATGATCACGCGGGTGCTATTCAAAGAAGAAAGGTAGTGTTTTATCATGCTCTATTTTCCGAATGACAATAAATCTGCAAATGATACAAAATTGAAGTAGCTGTTTCAATCACCTTTCTGTGTTTAAGCTTGTCGCCTCCGCAATTTAGTGGCAGAGGAGGGTAGTTTCAAAGTAATAATTAAAAGACAGAAAAATGCAATGCGCAATAAAGAAAATCACCCTTGCCCAAACATTCTTTCTAGCTATTTGGCTGATCTGCTATATAGCAGAACCATCCTTAACGTTTGTGTTTGTATGCTTGTGTATATATGTATCCACAATAAGTGTAAGGGGAAAATACTATTTTTTTTATAAAAAAAGCTGAATAAATAAATATGCTCAAATAGCTGCTGTTTTTTTTTCATTATGATTTCTACTATTTGCTAAGAGTCTTATTATTATATACACTTTAAAAACATAATCACTAGGCATGTAAGTGGAAACAAATCTGTTTCCTGGAGAAACCAGAAAATGTTTCAGGCATGTAGCATAATTTCTTTTATTTTGCAAGTATTAGTTAATGCTTTGATCCCCCCTTAGAGCACCCTTCTCAATGTGCTTGCCCTTGTTTAAACATATTTCAATGAAGCTGGTGAGTTTAACTTATCTGATTTCCCCAGCCAGAAAATGCCCTGTTATTCTGTGTACTGTTATTCTGTAAATGTTTTCTTGCTGTCATACTTGCCAGACTTTAGAGCCCTGAATCTGCCTTTGGTCACACTATTTGCTCCTCTATGGTCACCTCTGAGAAGATTAACCCTTTCATTAAGAAACCTTAGCCAGGGTCAAACTACCGCCTGGCTCTCGGCTCTAACACCGCTTTGATCTCCCAGCTACGGAGAAATTATTAGCAAATTCTAAGCCTTCCCATGTGATTTGTTTTTGTAAATTTGTAGAAATTATTCCTAATCCTATTACGTGGCCTAGGGCAAACCTGCCTTAAATATACGAGCCTTTTTGTTATGTGGCAGATGGATAATAAAGGAATGCTGAATGCAGCCCCATTCCAAGTTATGGGAATCTGGGCACTTCATCAGCATTCACTTAATCCTCTGCCATGGCCTGTGCCTTTGATGAATACTCTCATTTATGACCACTGATGCCACTCACTTAATTTCAGAGCAGAAAAATAATACCTTAAGTGTTAATGTGAATATCTGAGTGTAGGCCTCTCCAGTGAATAATTGTGACATTATCAAGGGAACATCTTCTTATACATTATTCACTTGTATAGAGACCACATTAACCCAAGAGGGAGCAACACGGAAGGAGGGAGAAAGAGCAGAGGAGAGAGAGAGAGAGAGAGAGAGAGAGAGAGAGAGAGAGAGAGAGAGAGAGAGGAAACTTGCAATTTTGTATCTTCCATCCTCTTTGGAAAGTAGACACCGTGCAGACAAAAGTCAGTGTCTTAACCCAAATTCTAGCTGACAGCGCGTATCAGCCCTCACTATATTTTGCTCATTGTGGTGCCAATCTTCTGCTTCACCAATGACATTTTTTCAAAGAAAGAGTGGATTTCCTAGAGACTCTACCCCATGCAACTTCCATCACTTATTATTGAATAGGAAAATGTACCCCTCCATTCTCTTTTCATGCTGTTGCCAGGCAGGACGTCTGTAAGTTTAGGATGAAAATTAAGACAGCACACACTGGGCTGCTTACTTTTTATTTAATTTATTAAAAATCCTTTCCTTTACTTTTCTGACAAGTTCACTGGTGAAATTTCTTTAACTTTTAAAGTTTAAAAAAACTCTGAAATCTCGAACTGTCCTTTTCATAATGACCAATTGAGGCAGAACAATGACCCCAAAATGTGGTCATTGCCCTCATGTGATTTAAGGTAAATCTTGTTTCAATAAGTCCTCTGATCAAATATATCTTTTTAAAAAACCTCTATTACAATATAATTTTGTTGTACAAGATGAATATTTTAAACATTACCTACTCCACACCTTTTCTACTTTGTTCAGTATGTTGCACTAAAGTCACAAATCCCTAGAAAACCATTTTCCTCTCAATTTTAGTATTTTAGCAAGTTGGTAATTGTGATAATGATATTGTTATTATATGTGTGTGTGTATGCATGTGTGTGTGTGTGTGTGTGTGTGTGTATAATCTCCCTGGTGTTTTTTTCCATTTGTACATACCAAAAATAAATCCAGAGATAAATGGATAGTTGTGTATTCAGTAAAGAGGAGCAAAAACATGAGCATTTCCCAGAAAGAATTTTAAATCCCTCTCTAGTTAATTCAATGTTTAAACATTTTAATCAATACTATAATGGAGGTGGCAGCACCTGGTTGACTTTGGAAGCTAAGTGAGGTTGGGTGTGATTACTATTTGTATGGAAGCTCATTTAGAATCCAATGGTTGTAAACTGCCCTCTGAACTATAAAGAGCCTTGCAAAACAAAGCAATAGCAAATCACTTCTATATCAATGCTAAAAATAAACCTGCTTCATTGAACCCATGAAGTCATCAGCAGTTGACGTCAACTCAAAGAATACCTTACCAACAATTTAACCAACAATTTGCATCTGTTTTGTTCAACTTTGATAGAAACAAAAGGAAAAGTCCTGGTGGGAAACCTGGAAAAAGACTGTGGCTCTGACCTAATCTCATTTTCCTTAAAGAGGTAGATGGAAAAAGAAATGAAGAAAACATTAGCTGTTCCTGCTCTGATCAAAAAATAAAGTTTAGCCTTTAAAATTTCTAACGGTAGGAATGTACAGTAGTTCAACCCCAAATATCAGTTATTAGGACCAATTTCTAATCTGAAATATCCAGTATTCCCAGCAAACAGTATTCCCACTGTAGTCTGAATGCAAAAGATACAAAATCTAAGTCTCATAATAAGCTCCTAACATTTCTCTGTTGAGCTGATTGGAGATGAATCTTTAAGGCCACCGAAATGCCAAAGATGTTTTAGAATGAGAAATTCTTATTTGAGTAGGTGACTTTCAAAATTTTAAACTGCAAATTGGTACCCATGGAGTAATAATCTTTACCCATCTTATTTTGAAGGAGATTACATTGCTTATCATCATGACTATATATTGACTATTAAGGATAAAAGATACAAAACCGATGGTTAAAGATAGTGTGTACTTTCTTATGACCACAAATATTAAAGAAATGGACACTGGCATGAAATATATTTTTAAAGATATTTGGGGAGTTATTGTCAAGTTGTTTTGATGCACCAGTTTAATACCAGTACTAGATCACTTGAATATCTCCTTTTATCTCCTGAATCATTTGAAGAATTGAGAGCAAAGAAGAATTTTAAAACCTTCTTATTTTCATAGCTGTTTTTAAAATTATACTTCCATGCTAATATGCTTTGTCACAATTGTCTCTTTAGACTTATTTATATCCATGGATAATCATGCATGGCTTCTGACACCAGAATAAGAGAGCCTTGGTGGCGCAGCAGACTAAAGTGCTGTTAAGTAACACCAGCTGCCTGCAATTACTGCAAGTTCAAATCTCCCCAGGCTCAAGGTTGACTCAGCCTTCCATCCTTTCGAGGTAGATAAAATGAGGACCCGGATTTGGGGGCAATAAGGTGACTTTGTATAAAAAAGAACACCGCTTAGAGGGGGGGCGAAAGCTCTACTAAGCAGGTATATACAAAAGTATGAAGGCTATTGCTTAACGCATTGTAAGCCACCCCGAGTCTCCGGAGAAGAGCGGCATATAAATCGAACAAATAAATAAATAAATAAATAAATAAATAAATAAATAAATAAATTTGATTTCCTTTATATTTCAGTCAAAATTAAAAATACAGTAATAAAGTACAAATTCTCTAGATGTGTATTTAATTATGTTCTCTTTTTACCATATTAACAAATGACAAATTGATGCTAACTTGGTCAGTCTCAGTTGAAGGCATTTGGGCCAAAAAGACAAAAGCTGCATTGTATTGTTGCACCATAAACTTTGCTCATTTTGTATATACTGTATGTGTGACAGTATATATGCCTGAAGCACAGACAAATGGAGTGGAATTTACAATGCTGTGGTACAACTCTGCTTTCATCGTTTGACCTACCTTAATCCTCCTGCAGATGCCCCTTCACTTTCAGGGGCCTTGGTATTCTGAAAAGAGAAGTATTTTGTGATCTTCAGAAGAACTCACAAGAGTTTTGTCCTCCTTAGCTTCATTTGCAGTGAACAATTGTAAAGGAGTGAACAACTGTAGAGCAGATAAGGAGCAAACCTGGCCATAAGACCATAAATATCAGAACTATTAATTTAGGTTCCTACGGTAAAAATATTTCATTTCAGAACTAAATAAAGAAGAACCACTGCTAAGAACCACTCTAAGAGTCATGGTGGCGCAGTGGCTAGAATGCAGTATTGCAGGCTAATTCTGCTGACTGCTGACTGCCAGCAGTTCAGAAGTTCAATTCTCACCAGCTCAGAGTTGACTCAACCTTCCATCCTTCTGTGGTTGGTAAAATGAGAACCCAGATTGTTGGGCATGATATGCTGACTCTGTAAACCGCTTAGAGAGGGCTATAAAGCACTGTGAAGCGGTATATAAGTCTAAGTGCTATTGCTATTAAAGATTTTGCTTTCTGTGATACTGCAATATGTGGCCTTTATTAATCATGTTAATCTGCTAAAATATGCTACCTAAATGATGAACCTTACTTTCAAAATATTTATTTTACAAATAGCTGATGTGCCATAAAAATATGCAATGCAATATCAGTCCAGCTTCTACTGATTTTACTTAAATATGTATGTTTATTTATGTATATATTAAGCAATATAATTTTTAAGAAGTCTCTGAGTATATTTCAGGAATGTACCTGGTTATATACCCTAAGAACTTGCTAACATATTTAAAAGGTCAAAAATACAGCTATTTTAAAACACATGGTTAGAAATTATTTCAGTTATTATTTCTCCCCATTGTCATTTGGAAGAACAGTGCTGGCTCAAATCTACTCATGAAGACTTTCCTCTGTGAGTTAAAGTTATGCTTGTTTAAAACCAGGGTAAGGAGGAATTCCTTCAAAGTAGATAAAGTTATGCCAGGTCCTTACCATAATAACTGAGGAGAGCGGAAATTGGCTACTGTCTTCAGCCTGATACAATCTGTCATTTTAGAATCCCTTATTTGCATTTAATTAAAAGCCTAGCTTCAGTGTAGCCTTTCAAAAACTTTGGGGACAGAGAAAGTAACATCCATTAAAGGTGTCTATAGATAAGACTTTATTTGTATAGAATTTCCCACTTCCCAATCCTCATTCTAGATTTGGCAATGTAGCAAGGTATTTCAGTTGAATCTTTTTGTAACTTGGAGATCTAGCTATTCAGATCATCAGAACTAAAATCCTCAATGGATTAGTATGTTTGTGTGTGTTTCTTTGAAATATGCTATCAGTTTCTAAGAAGTATCAGTTGTCAAGCACAAAAATTCTATAGGTTTGTATAGGTTGCAGCATAAATGATTTCTTGAAGCCTATACACAAGAATCTGGTCAACTAACAGTCATCACTAAACTGGCACTAGATAAGGGTCAACGGAATTCATGGAGGGGGCAGGACTTGAATTTCTAGAGGCAATGCAAGGACTCTAAACTGATGATGCATTTAACTCCACCCCTCCTAGCTCTCTAGCTCTGCTTATGCTCTCTCCTTCCAAATATCCTTTATTCTCCTCGTTCTCAATCTGGCCCTCCTGAAAAGAGTTTTAACGTATCCAACCACACTATCCAATTTTCATAGGAAATTCCACCTAGTTTTGGGTAAAAAAAAATACCAAATATAAAATAAATTTACTTCATTTGTGTTTAAAAGACTGCATATTTTCCTCCAACTCAGTTTCAGTGGAAAAACTCTAAACATTGATTTATCACAAGCTACTGTGCAATCCTAAAGAGAATTTCTTAGTGAAAAGGCCTTATTGTTTCAACATTTGTACTTTCAAAAAAAAGTGTGCTTAAGAGTAAAAGCTTAAGATAGCCAACAATTGTTGTGTGGGATATAGGGTGGTCCCGGAATATATGCACAAACATGCCAAAATTATGAGGTAGTTCTGGGATTAAATGACATTAATCGCAGGAATTAACTGTGGAAAAAATGATTGAAGCTACCTTCAGTGGTTCAGATCACGAGGAACAAACCTTTTACATATCCAGGTTTGATGTGATTACATTATTGTTATGCTTGAATTGAGCATGTCTGATATACGATTATAACAAAATACGTGTAACAATAAATATCCCATCCTTTTCACTGTTCAGTAGCAGCTTCCTTTGCTCCCTCCCACTCTGTTAACAGCACAAGGTATAATCTTCCAAGGGTTGACTGTAAATAATCCAGTTAAGCGCCAGGCTACTGTTACATTTACAAGTAGGGAAAGCTGTAAAGATTTTCATAAGATTCTGACTTAAAGTACTTCCTTTAGCTCCACTCAAACCATTGTTCTTGATCTTAAAAGATGATAGGTATTCACTTTCTGAGTATTTGATAAAGAAACAATATGTATACTTGATGCTTATTTATGAAAAGTCTATTACATTGTCTACACCCTTGGCACTTGAAATATGATGCTCGAATTGACTCTGTATTTTAATCTCATTTAGATTTACAGAGCTATACAATATCTAGGAGATCAAAAATGGTGCCTTTATCATGGGCTGGCTCTAAAATAAGCAATGTCTCATGTGAAGAACAGCTTCAATATTCCATTCACAAATAAATGCATACAGTACTGCTCTTTTAAAAATTATTTATAATGCCTATAGGATGAAAATAGTATTTATATTTAGAGTACACACAATGCTTGGCAAATCTGCCCCAAAGGAAAACTGAAGCTTATTTTTATTTAGAATGAATGGTATCAAATGGGAAATTGTAAAAAGAAGAAAATAATATAAAAAGAACAAAAATACTAAAAGGCTGTTTTTTTTAAAAAAAAAAATTTTTTTTTATAGTGTGTCTAAATCACCTAAAACCACACGGGAAAGGGCAAGTTTTTTTAAAGCCATTGTTTATTTAAACCTAACTCAGTGCAAAGCCAGATTCCATAATGCATAAATTAATAAATGCTGAATCACAAACTTTAGTTTAGGGGGAAACCAGTAATGAATCTGCCTGAGCAGGGGTTTGGACTACAAGACCTCCAAAGTTCCTTCCAACCCTGTTATTCTGTTAATCTGGGTAAACGAGATGAAACTTCCCTAAGAGATTTATTTCCATGAATCCAGCTACATTCTGATCATTTCCCATGCTAACCCAGAATATGATAAAAAGGCTTCTGGGTCCAACATATTCCACCACATCAATATCAATGGAATATCATCACCATTCTTGATAATTAATTTTAACTCAGCCTGTAGTCAGCAAGGAGGCCATTTGAATTTTGCCAGGAAGGTTAGACATGTCCACTAACTGACCTTAATTTATGTAAAAATATAAAAATATCATTTTATCAAGGAATAAAATGATTCCTGTCTCAAGGCAAAGGAGAAAGTTGCAGTTTCACCATCCAATAAAACTTCAAGATGTAGTACCAGTGAAAGATTTGGCCAGGTAATAACACCAACTACTATATTTAATGTCCATATAAATCTAACCAACTAAATTAAGGAAACCAAAATTACACATTAAGGCAATGTAAAGTATTTGTCTTGTGCTTACTTTAAATATTCCACCTTTGTGCATTTGTAAGGGAAGACTTCTCCAATTTTATTTTATTTATTTTATTTATTTGTCAAGAACATATTAGGTAATATATATAAGTATAAGCACGAATTGAATACATAAAATAGATACAAATAGAGGAAATATTACGACAGGGACGATAGACACACTGGTGCTCTTATGCACGCCCCTTACAGACCTCTTAGGAATGAGTAGACTGAATGAGGAAGAGTAGACTGTCTTAGGTTAAAATTTTGGGGGTTTGGGGAAGAAACTACAGAGTCAGGTAGTGTATTCCAGACATTGACCACTTATTGCTGAAGTCATATTTTCTGCAATCGAGTTTGGAGTGGTTCACTTTAAGTTTGCATCTATTGTGTGTTCGTGTATTGTTGTGGCACAACTCCACAGATGTTCCACCACATCACAACAGGATTCTCCAATTTGGTCTACAGTTCTCCTAATTCTCCTTCAAGAACATATTTGAAAAGATTGTACTGCTCATGCCTTTCACTTTGAGAAGCAAATCCATGTGCAACATTCCTTGTATGTTGTATGTTGCACAGCTAATCTACTGAGAACCTCACACATGACATCCTTGGATAACTTTATGAAGATTTTTTCCCCATATTACATGCTTAGTTATCATTATAGCTTGCAGACTTCATAATTTAAAGTTGAAACTTCAAAATAGATGTCCTTCCTACCGGTATTGTGGATTTTACTTTAAAGCACACAACTTTTTTTGATGGTAGCAGACTTAAGGGTTAGCCTGGTGTCCTTCTGAATCAAAAAAGCTATTTAAAATATGTGTGATCAATTGCAACAACAACAAAAAATAACAACAAAAGGCATTTGTTTAATATCTGAAAGAAATGGGAATCTCAATTGCAGTCCAAAGTATTTAAATAAGCTATTACAAAGGAGTGCTAAAAGCCATTATATTGCATGATTTCCTGTGAATAATAGAACTGCTTTCTACCAGGTATTTTTACTTTAATGTTGGAGAGAGATTGTGTTCAGCCACTGCATCCTTTCAAACCACCACTACTGGTATTGTTATAACTTTTTCTCTAAAAGAAGATAGTATGAATATATTAAAAATAGACGCTGCAACTTAGGAAGAAGCAGAGCTTTAAACCTCTTATGCATTAGTCTCCCCATCTGCTGCCAGCATGTCACTTAAGCCGTGACATCCGTGTAGAATTACAGCATTGTGATGCAGAAAATGCCTGTCACACACAAACAACATTATAGCACTCTTTTAGTATAATACTGTATGTCTATAGCATGCGATAGTTCTAATGACGTACACTGATTTTTAAGTTGCTCGAGGAAGTTTTTAAGAGGAAAAAAACGCATTTATCATATACCTAGTGATTACAAGTATGGCTCCTAGGTATGGCCCCCTACTGTGATTTTAAGGAAAAAGGATTTGATCCCTACATTCTTAGCCATGATCTCCCCTCTAACAAGTCAGCCATAATAGTGCCCTTTGGGATGAGAAGAGCAGACTGTCCTTTCAAGACTGTCTGAACTTGCTTAATGTGGTACAAGCTGTTCCATAATAAGAAGTTAAAAACTAGAGTCTGGAGTAAATACCTAAATTCATTATATGTTTACATTAAATCCAATCTTAATCATTTCTTTCTCAAGCACAGAAGCCTGGTTTCCAGAAAGGGAGCGGCAATCATGTAAGGTCCAAAGCATTTCTTCCAGATTGTTTTGACTGACACGATAGATTTCTGAAGGCTGGGTGACCTGCTAATCTGTAGGACTTGGTGAGAATTACGCATAGCAATTTATACAATCTCTGGCTTGTACAGAAATAAGCCATATCAGTACATAGTTTATGACTTAGATTTATCTCCAGTTGCACATAGGCATTGATATCAACCACAGGGATTACATTTTAAACGTTAAAATAAATATATGCCTATCAAAATACTATTTAAGAGATCTCGTTAATATTTTTCGTGCTTTTTACTATTGTAAGATGAAATCCTGAAATATTGTCAGTATCTCATAGTAAGAATATTTTTGCAGATAGGATTTCTCTCCTAAAATGCAAACACTAAAACACTGGTTACTTGTTTGTCTTCAGTATTTAGTTTAGCCATCTATTTCATTTAATTCACTGTTTTCTTCTATGCATTTATGTATACAATATTTATTGCCCACACCTATGCTAATGGGATTTATGAACCTTATGGAGACAGATGGAATTACCATTATTTTTTTCTACATTGTCACACATTTTTATTAAATAAACATGTAAGGTTGAAGAAATGATGAGAAGGCAACTAATAGCAGAAGGATATAGTTGTCAATGGTTTTCCCATTTACAGTTGTCAGAAGGATTCAAAATGTATAAAAAGACTTAGAGCAAAGTAAGACAGAATTTGAAGTATAATTGTGCACCAATAATGAACATGTAATTGCTAAAATGTATAAACTTTTGTTGAAATTGGAAACAGAGGAGGAACAGATTAAAGAGTGTGTGATAAAGTAGGCTAAGAATTTTGGTTATAATATGCAGATGAATTAATGGAAAATATGTGGTTAAAAGTGTTAACATTTAGATTATGTTATGATTTTTAAAGAGAATTTTTTTAAAAAGATGTACCATTGATACATGACACAAAAGAAATTACCTAGAAAGTATAAAGGAATTTCAAATGTATGTTGGAAACAGGAACAAGATGAAGGAACATTCTATCATGCTTGGTGGACATGGACTCATGGTCCATGGACTTGGACTCAAATATATAAATTGATATAGAAAATATTAAAGACTAATATTCAGCTGAAGCCTATTCAATTGAAAATTCATTCAGAATATTCAACATGATTACTTTAACAGAAAAATGTCATAAAATATTATTTCAATGTATAATTACTGTGGCAAAATGCACACAAAGATAGGAAGGTTTATCACTAGCCACCATGGAGGAATGGTTGATGAAATTGACAGATCTTATGAGCTAAATTGATTCCTTGATTAGAGAAAAGACACTGCTTACATTTATTGGTAACTGGAAACCCCTTATGGACTTTATGTGTAAAAATGAAAAAAATGATATTGTGATTTATGGTTTTGGTATATACAGGATAGATTATAGAAAGAATAGAGTTATGATGTAACTTTAGAGAGGTTAAAATATAATTATATAACTGCTGTGAAGTCATTTCTTTGTGCCTTTATATCTTTCTGTATTTGCTCTTTATTTCTATTTTCTTTTCTTGTTGCCTTTTTACCTTTTTCTGTTATTTCTATGTTTTCCACTTTTTCTGTTCCCTTTGTACTTATTATTCTTAAAACTTTTATTGAAAATTATAAAAAATAAATGATTACCCTTACATAATCTTCAGCCATGGGTGCACTCTTTTATGAGGAAAAAAATATTTCTGCCATTACAAATAAAAAATGCAAAAGGATCACATTTTTTGGCTTTTTAGAAGATTCATCATAGTATAGAGGAGTTTCTTAGTATTAAATATATTATGAGCAAGTGTAATTGGATCTCTACTAAATTAATGCAGTGCAATACTGCTAGGAATCAAATTTAATATTTGAGTTTACACCTGGATAAAACAAAGTCAAAAATAAATAAACACCTATGCTAGGAAGAGCCATGAAGCCATATGGATTCTATATTATTTAGTCTTAATGGGCCAACGTTGAGAACTACGAGTGCCTTAAATTCATGAAATTAGATCTTTGCAACCATGTAACACTGCATAGTTAGCTTTCCCAGATCATTTTAACACATATCCCTGTCTAGCTGAGACAACTAAACATTTCTACTGTTCCACATAGATCAATCAATAGATGACTGGTGGTAAGAATCATACTCTTGCTTCTCATATTATATCTGCTGTAAAAATGTGAAGAGATGATCCCAAAGCCAAATCGCAGTACAGACATTTCACAAATATGTAGTTTAACACAGTGGTCAAGGATTGATCCTTCATTCTGAAGTAGTCTCATCCCATTCAGACCAATGCTTCATAGTAATCTTTCAGAGAAGTGCTTCATTAAGACAGCTGTCTGCTGTTTTTTTTTATATATCAGCTTCAACATGGAGACCATCAGAGAAATTGTTGTCATTTAAAGGACTTGTTTTCCCATCACCCAACCTTACTGCCGTCTTTGTTGAACCAGGTGGGATGTTGAAATGCATAAGAGGCTTTTAAGACAAACGTACAGTTCTCAACACACCTGGTTATATTTACACAGAAAATCTCTCATTTGCCCGCAGACAACTAGAATGATCCAAACCAGCCTTAATTTATCTGTTAAGGGTATAGTAGGCCCCTATTTAAGAGTCATCAGCAATAAAGGAAAATATACCGAATTATTTCAAGTGCACGCTAATCATTTAATGTAATAAATGAAGCAACTCTAATTATCTCCAGAGGAAATGATTTCACAGTGAAACAATGGGAACAGAGGTTGCTTCAGAAACAGTAGTTACAGTCTGAAATTTTACTCATCTGAATGTTGAGATTATTTCACATTAAAATAAAAAAGGGGACACTTAAGTTTCCTGTTATTCAACTAAGACTACAGGGCAGAATGTGAGTAATCTACCACAAGAATGTATGTTTTTCCCCAATTCAGTAACACAGTCAAACCCAGTTTTCAAAACAATAACAACTAAATTGAAAAATCTTCCAAAACTACAGGGTTTTTTTTTTATTTTGAAAAGGTTTTAAAAAGCCTTTTCTTCTATTTGAAACATCCATTTTAACAGTGACTTAATTTTTCATTTTCTTTCCCCCAAGTCTCTTTCTGAAAGGCATGAAAACACACCATTTTGCTCACACTCCACTCAGAAAGAAGCAGAGAGAAATGTATGGAAAATGTGACCATAGTTTTCTTATCTTGGAAATAAAGAAGAGCAATGCACAAACTTTCAAGCACTAGCACCAATTTCATAGAAGGGAGTTTAAGTAATTCATCCTCTAAAGATTCGAATGTGAGTTACAATGTTTGGTTAAATTATGTACGTTTTTTTTCTTGAAGAAGCAGACAAAATAAGCAGCATTTTCTATGCCATTGAGAAACATGTCCCTATTATACCAGAATTTCCTGTGCCAGAGCACACAATTTCTTCATATTGAACAGAGGGCAATGTCATCTATTTTCTCCTTAATTGATTTTGAATCTGAAATTAAAAGACAGGTTGGAACCCAACCACTGAATTCATTTCTTAAGAAACTCAGCATTTTAAGTATTTTTATACAAACCTAATACACATCTTCATGAGGATTTTTGTGTTGATATTTTTAACAGACTTCTTTCCAGCTCTACATATTAATCTTTATTAATACATCAAGTATAATTCATTTACATTTTTAGCCATGATTTACATTTATATTTCCTGCACATAATACTAAGAGATATTATCTTAGAGAATAGGAATGAGAGTTTTGATTGCCTGCATAAGGTATGAGTAAAACAGCAGCAACAAGAAGGGGAAAAATCCTTGTTATAACTTTTGGATGTCTGCATGAGGTTGACATCTATATTTCGTAAGGGGCAAGGGGAGAGGAGCAATTCTTTTATTATAAGATCACCATGTACAAGAAAACAATGGATATAAAGCAGGAAGTTAATTGGAATCAACTGCAGCAGTCTTTATAGGAATTTACTCACAATGTCTGCCATTCAGAGCTGGCTTACCATAATATTCTCTATGGAACAGTTGACCACAAGATTCTCATTCACAAACAGCCAGGTTAAACAGTTAAATGCTAGCAAATCCTGCATAGCCCTGTGGGAAATTTCACTTTAATCCTGAATTTATAAGAGGACAATCAAAGCCCAAAGCCTAGGTAACAAATCTGATCCTCTGTTGCAATCCCGTCCTCATGGGAAGCCGAGAGATGCTCCCAATACAAGCTAGAGATGGATAAATACCTAAATGATGAGATAGATGGGGAACGCAGAAGAAGCGTCTGGCTTCAGCCGTTCGCTTCCAATTTCACATTACACTGTGAAAGGCAATTCTTGTGCGGCTCAGGAACAGCCAGTCCTGATTACTATAAGTTGAAGTGTGGCTTAAGGAATGATTAATGACAGTGTCAGGAGAAAACAAAGCACAATGAGAGTTATCTCTAATCCACCTGCTTGCAGATGCTCTAGTAAGGGAATGGGAATGGCCCCACTGAGCCCCGATAATAAAAAAATCAAAATAGAAAGGTGCAAAGCCGTAGATATGTATTAATCTGATATATAAAAAACTCGGTCTTAGCTTGAATAAAGCATTAGGCATGAATGGAGCCCCATAGGTGATAGATATTAAAGCATAGAGGACTTCACATTGTCTGTATTTTTTAAATCAAACAGAACTGTTCCCTTCAGTATTGCCTTTGACATTAATAGGTTGGTATTTGAAAAGTCACAGTTCACTAGATGAGCAGGCTTGTGAGTTCAAGCTCATTAAACAAAACCCCTTTTTCTGTTGTTGTTGTTGTTATTGCTGCTGCTGTGCTGCGTGGAGGCAAAAATGACACCACACCACCACCGTGTGGCCTTTGGTGGTAGAAACACCAAGAAGGAGGCTCCTGAGTTGCCTTTGCCAAGAGATGGGAGAATCCCCCTACAAAACATAATTATAATATCTGATTGCTTCTTCATATGTAGGCATGTTTACGATCCATCTCAGTCCTGACAACTGCTTGATAGATGCTGATTGTTGTCATTGTGGGAAGGAAGTTTGGGGGACCACCTCAGACCATTCTAATTACACTTTTATTGTTATTTCTAATTGGGTAGATACTATAGCTATGAGAACAGCCACAAGACCACTGCTTTGTGACTGTCATTGATAGCGTCAAGGAGAGTGCTCTGTTTTCTATTCTTTTGCTTAATGAATCTTCCTCTAAAATCATCATACCATTCAAAGAACTTACACTGGTGACTTTTTGCTTGCTGTTAAGAAGTGGCTATGTAAATTGTGCTCCGCATGTTAGATCTCCTTGGTCCACTCACATTAAAGATGGCGTTTTGTTTCTTCACTGGCTATTTTACTATTTTTGCTATTTTACCTTTCAGGCGGAAAGATCTGTGTTCAGATCTCAGCTAAGAAATCCACCCGCTTGAAGTTTGCCATTCTTACACTCTTGGCATTTAAATCAAGTTATAATTTAATTTCAGACAGGATTCCACTTAGTAATAATTCTTTCAGCATGTCAGCTGCGAGATTACTTATCTGTAATTACGATCTTAATGCAACTAAGGTTTGGGAACACTGAGCTTACATTGTCAATATGAGTAACATTTTCCTCTCTTAATAATGACAGCAACAAGTAGAATATTTCACAGAAATATTTTAATACAGAAAACCTCTAATGAAGATTTAGCACTCAGTTTTTAGCAAGTCTGACATAGCTGTTGAAAGAAAGCAAATACATTATTTTAATTAATACCAAATCATAAGGGCTTCAGATTTATACATTCAGCAAAAAGGAAACTTTCATAGTCTTTTCTTGATTCTTGCATATTAACTGAGAAACTTTGGTACAAGCAGCAGTGTACAATGCAAACTGCCAAGGAGAAGCAGGCATAGGCCTCACATTAGGCATATGACCTCATCACCCTGCCTTTTCTTATGATGTGCCACAAGATAAAAACCTATCCATACATTTTTGCCTGCTGACATTTCCTACTGTTGCATTTTCAGGTAGAATAATTTTAAGATTAGAACAATATGGAACTTTTGAAAAGGGAGCAAATTGATGTAGCAAAATTTGTGGCAGCCCCTCAAATAGTGGAATACTGCTATCCTGTCACTTGGGGTGACAGGATAGCAGTATTCCAGTATTTGAGGGACTGCCACAAAGATGAGGGGGTAAAACTTATTTTCCAAAGCACCATAAGGAAACACAAGAAACAATGGATGGAAATTAATTATGGAGAGAAGCAACATTTAGAATTAAGGAGAAATTTCCTAACAGTAAAAACAATTAACCAGTGGAACAGCTTGTCAGAAGTTGTCGGTGGAGGTTTTTTTAAAAAGACACTTGTCTGAAATGGTATAAGATCTGCTTAAGCAGGGGGTTGGACTAGACAACCTTGATTGATTGATCTACCACATTTAACATGTAACATTTGAAAACTCCAGATATGCATGACTAGGCAAGATGTATTACACTTTTCGCACACTCTGGCATGGCAATAGAAACATATTCCAAGTTAACTTTTGTCGATGATGAGGGATAGTCATTAAAATGCTTTGCTCTCTCCAATATGCAGAAAAATATTTATGTCCTGGAACTTTTTTTATACTGTATAATAAACCATACAAATGTGACATTTCACCCTCTCCCCCCCCCCCCCCACCAAAGCTATTTCACATCACTAAAATGACAATCTGAATCAAAATATTTCCCCAACTTGGTGCTTTTCAGTTAGTCTCGCATTATCTGCTGGTAACTTAATCTAAGGTACTATAATACATTTCCTTGATATGATATTGAGTGAAAATGGGATCATAGAGGTAGAAAATGTATCTAAATCAGGAGAAGGATACCTGAAACTCAAAGGCCTGACCCACTTATCTGCAATTTCTGGGTCTTGTCTGAATGCACGTTTAAAATTCAGTGTGGTTGAAAATGTGTAATGGTAGAAATATGTAAGAAGTGCGGGATGTGTCCTAAAATGGGTTTAATACAGCTTTAACATTCAACTAATAAACTCAATAAAAATGGAATTTACTAAATTTATCCATTTATAATGCAATCCTGCCCCTTTTGTTCTATTATGCTATCTGTTGTGTCCTTCATCCAGCCATCAGACACTGGAACAAATGAACTGTCAGGTCTCGATGCTATCTCAAAATAAATGAATTTCCAAACTGCTGATCTTTGAGGAAGTTTTCTCTTTATTGAGCATAGTAATCTGTCCCTGGCTCTTTCGCGGTCAGCACTGACCTTTGCCCCCCAAGCCCTCCCTTTCCGATCCCCAATTCTCTGTGTCTCATTGGCTATCTTCCAAGCCACTCTCCTCATCTCATCTCCATCAGATCACAGGAATGTCCCCCCTCCTCCCATCTCTGAGGAAACAGAATCTTCAAAGGAATTAAGTAGGCAAAAGTTTAAGCTTCTCCTCTCCTTTCAAATGTCAGCGTTGGAATGCTGACATGAACTATAAAAGTTAATTGTATATGTTGGGTACTCTAAAGCAGAGTTCCCCAACCTTTTTGGCAGAAGGGGAAGAGGGGATGGTTCTGTGGTGGGCAGACGCACATGTGCTCGCCACTTGTGCAAATGGAGCATGGAACCAAACAGTGCGCACCCACAGCCACCCACTGTTTTGCTAGTGGGGATGCATGCACACACGTGCTCACCCACCACTTTCACAGCCTGGTTCTGAAAGGCTCAAGGCCCGGTAGTGGCCACGGCCCAGGTGTAAAGTGTTTAAGTCTTAATATAGGTCATTTAAATATAGGTCATTTCAAAATTAGAGTATTTTGAAGCAGTAGCAAAACAATTTGCCTTTCTATGTTGTGACATTAATTTTTTTCATTATTTACTCTTTTATCATAAGATTCAAAGAAAACTTGGAGGAAAACATGTTATTTGTATATTTATTTTCAGAGGCATTATTATATACTTACTCTATATTAAGTCAGGAAATAATTCATGTAACCTTACAAATATCCCATTTCTACCTAGCCAATAAAAAAAGTATTTGTGCTCCAGTGCAAAAAAATGCAACAGCTAAAATAAAGACTTGACAAGTTTTTTGTCAAGAACTTTTCAATCCTACATTACATGCCATCGAGTATTAACACTGAAAAAAAGTTATTTAAGGCCATTTTGAACACTTTCAATGAAAATGCTGTTTACCTTACCTTTTTAACCTAAAAAAATCATTCATCCTATCTATCTGTCTATCTATCTATCTATCTATCTATCTATCTATTTATTTATTTATTTATTTATTTATTTATTGGTTCGATTTATATGCAACCCTTCTCCGGAGACTCAGGGCGGCCTCCAATGCATTAAGCAATAGCCTTCATACTTTTGTATATACCTGCTTAGTAGGGCTTTCGGCTCCCCCTAAGTGGTGTTCTTTTTATATAAAGTCAGCTTATTGCCCCCACAATCCGGCTCCTCATTTTACCTACCTCAGAAGGATGGAAGGCTGAGTCAACCTTGAGCCTGGTGAGATTTGAACTTGCAGTAATTGCAGGCAGCTGGCAGCTAAGTGCTACTTAACAGCACTTTAGTCTGCTGCGCCACCAAGGCTCCCATTTGGGAGTTTGGGTCCCATTGGGTTGAAAACCACTCTTTTTGTAATATGCAGCCTCCATCCAATTTCTCCAGGAATTGCCTAGCACTTAATTGAATGAAATATAATTGATTAACTTGAATTAATCAACTCTTTAAAGCAGCAGCAATGGTTTTTCTACTACTTTTTTTTTGTAAAATTTGTTTATTTTTTAAAACAAAATCCATCATCCATACAATTGCAAACAGTGTGTTGGTTGGTCACAAGTCTTTTATGTTTCCTCACCATATTCATTACTTACTAATTATCTAATTTCTCATATTTACCAATCAAATGAGTATCTTTGTAATATAATCCTCGTTAATAATTTAACTATGGCTTCCCCCTCTTTTCATAAAAAATATTTTCAAATATTTATATTATAACATTCATTTCTTCATCCTAGGTTAACAATATTCATACAACTTTGTATTATATTTCTGCACCTTCTTATATTATAATGGTCTCATCCCTATTTCATTTCCATGTTTTGTTATCTAGCCATTGATAAAATAAATCCCATATCTTATAATACATCAGCCCCCCACCCCACCCCACCCCCGGTTTTTCTACTTCTTGTGGAAACCTGAAAAAGGGCTCATCTAAAAGAATGGAAGTGTTGTGTTCGTATTCATGAGGCCCAAATCGTTTATAAATCATGTTTAAGTTGGGCACAGACCTACTAAGTAGGCAAAAACTGACTGGGCTTGGGTATCCCTACAACCAGAGGTGGGCTTCAGCAGGTTCTGACCAGTTCTGGAGAACTGGTAGCAGAAATTTTGAGTAGTTCAGAGAACCAGTAAATATCACCTCTGACTGGCCCCGCCCCCATCTATTATCTGCCTCCTGAGTCCCAGCTGATGGGGAAAAAATGGGGATTTTGCAGTAACCTTCCCCTGGAGTGGGGAGGGAATGGAGATTTTACAGTATCCTTCCCCTGCCACGCCCACCAGGCAACGCCCACCAAGCCATGCCATGCCCACCAAGCCACGCCCACAGAACCGATAGTAAAAAAATTTGAATCCCACCACTGCCTACAACATAGACTAGGCCCGTTTTAGTTAAATGTACCCCCTTGAGGTTATTCACCACCATTTACCCACATAAATGTATTATAAGACCAGAGTTACATGGATCTTTCTATATTGATTCCTTAGCAGTAGAGGGCTGTGGGCATCCAGAAGTTGCTCACCTCTCTCAACACTAGCTACATTGGGTTCCCCATCAGTGGATTAGTCCAGCTTCAGAGGTAGACCCTCAAACACAAATCAGGATTCATAGTAATACCAGGGTTTCAATGTGGCTTTTATTTCCTCTCCTCTTCATTTGTTAAATCTAAGATTCTTTACCTTCATGCTTGGAGGTAGAGTTGCTGCTGGCAATATTTTATGTTCACCCATTAGTTTATTTTTTTAGGACTAAGAAAACGTAGTTCTGTGTTATAAATTATTTATAAATACGAGAACAAAGGCTGGCTGTCAGGAAGGCTGGTTTTTTGAGAAAACATGGGGTTGGGGGAGAGTTATGGGTGTATAAAGAGTACAGTTTTATAAGTCAGAAAAGGGGGGTTTTAAACCACTAATTATTAACACTCATTGGCAGACAAAGACCTGAAAGGATAGGATTAGAGAGATCTATTTACATCTGTCACAAACCAAAATCTCATTAATGCTTTATCAGTCTGTCAACCCAACTTTTTCTCTTATATTAAACTTGATATTGCTTACTTTGGGGTGTTTTAAATATAGATTAAAAATCAAATACTTCTAACACTGTAGTTTTGAGCACTTCAGACTGCAAGCTTCCTAATAAACATGGAGGAAAAAATGTTATAAAGGTCACCAATTTTTTTAAAATGTGTGGTTTATATTGTGGTACATGCAAGGTATAAAACTCCATACTTGTCAAAATGAGTGGAAATGGTGCGAGAGCTGGGCCATGCTCTCGGGCAACTCCTATTAATCCTAACTGGTTTATACCGAAAAGTAAAATCCAATATCATTTTTGCAACCTATACTTTTTTTTTTATTTTCTAAGAATTAGAGGATGTCAGTATGTTAAGATTCTGAGCCATCATCTCTCAAAATAATCAAGCTTTTAGTATGTTCAGTCAAAGTAATACATTTCAAGAGCTCACTGATTTCAATCCATACACAGGGAATTTTCACAAAGAAGTCAGAGAAGTTTAACTGTGTTTATTCAGAATAAAATTCCTCTGAGTTCTGTGGTGCAGGGTCATGGGGAAATATGTAATGGATCACAGCCTAAAATATGTCCCTCTAGCCAGATTGCGTCAATCATGTCCAGCCTTTACTATAAAAGGTTGTATAACTCACTCAATATTTCACCAGAGATTCTAGCCCTTAAAATGCTTTTAAAAATTCTGAATGCTATCCATGCATGTCTGACCCCCCAACCAAAAAATCAATGTCTTTTTTTTTTTTTAATATTAGCTCGATCTTTGTGGAACTTTCTCTGTTTCCCTTCTTTGTCTCCATTGCTATTCCTGCTCCCCATTCACTCTTCTTTCCTTCTGGGGTGAAATCCAACAATTGGTAACATAGTCCAGCAATATGACAAAGAAATAGTGCAGAGATAGTGCTACCACAGCTGGTAGCTCCTTGTTTTTAATCCATCATTTCGTGGAGGAAATGGGGAACAAGCAATAACAGTCACGCAGTGCTGAACAAAGAGATTACACAAGAACTGTGCCCAACCTGATGCCATCCTGGTTTGTCAGGCACCTTGGAAAGGAGGTCCAGGAACTGTCATGCCAACAAATCTGGAAGGCACCAGCTGGAGAAGTTTTCTACCAACTGAGTAAATAGATAGCCCTCTTGTAGCTAAGCCTCTTCTTCTCTGTTATTATTTATGTTACTTCAACATCCCATTTTCCTCTGAGAATTTAAAGCAGTGATGTGAGATTTCTCTTCACTTCGCTCTCCACCACAGTACTTGAGGGAATGTGGGATAAGTGACTGTGTTCCATTCCGCCCCCCCGCCCCCCCCCCATGGATGGCAACCCCATTTTGTTTGAGGAGCCCCTCTACCCCTTCATTATTCCTGTGATGCTCATGGCCCAGGTTGACATGCCCTTGGATCTCCAAAATGTGCACCCCTATTATAGATCTTTTGTTTCTCCATTCCACTATAGAACCTTTTTAAAACGTGTAGCCTTTTACCTGTTTGAACCCGGGGAGAGTTTTTTTAAAAGTCCAGTTCTTCATTGCTGTGTCAGCAAATCAATGAGAGAAAGGAAAAAAGGAAAGCAAGCAAGTAGTTCCTGCAGATGATGCAACCAATCCAGAATAAAATGGCCACATCAGGGAGCTGTCAGTGACTATGATAATGGGAGGGGCCATTCCCATCATGGTGCAGAACAAGCTAATCAGAGCAAAGGTCTACAAAAGTCTGAAGAACAGCAGAAGGAGTATTTAGCATGGCTTGAAATCAAGAAATGCTACTTTTGACTAAAAGCAAGAAAAAGATGGATGGATGTTACCTTCAGGATGGGTTAAGGTGATTTTGGGCATCTTTCTATTCTTAAGAAATGGTTAGTAGGCTATCCTCAGTGCAAGCAGGAGATACAAATCAACTTTTGATCATCAGGTTTAAATCTACAGAGGAACGTGGTGGCTCAGTGGCTAAGATGCTGAGCTTGTCGATCGAAAGGTCAGCAGTTCAGCGGTTCAAATCCCTAGTGCCACATATCAGGGTGAGCTCCTGTTACTTGTCCCAGCTTCTGCCAACCTAGCAGTTTGAAAGCATGTAAAAAATGAATGAAAAATAGGACCAACTTTGGTGGGAAGGTAACAGTGTTCCATGTGCCTTTGGTGTTTAGTCAAGCCAGCCACATGACCACAGAGACATCTTCGGACAACGCTGGCTCTTCAGTTTAGAAACGGAGATGAGCACCGCCCCCTAGAGTCAGGAACAACTAGCACATATGTGTAAGGGAAACCTTTATCTTTACCTTTAAATCTACAACAATCAACAATCATGAAGTTATTCTGAAACTGAGAGGCAACATTTTCACCTCTTAATTGCTGCAGATCAAGTTTTTCTTAAAGTTACACTTGAAGACGTTAGTCGGCTAGAAAATCTGACGAACATGTAAGAAAATACTATTTTCGTAAATCTATTGCTACAAGAGCAAAATACAAAATATTTGCAAATGTATCATCCAAAAAGTTAAATGTACTTTTCCCAAACCGTTCTACTTGTATGGATCAGCCTTCTTCAATCTAACCTCCACCAGCTATAACCATGCTGTCTGGAATGGCTTAGGGAAGGCTGGGCTCCTTGTGTATTTTCTGTGTAAAGTGCTTTTTCTCCCCTGATTTAACAATGGATTTTCTTCTTAAAGGTGTGTAGTTGCTTGTTTGCCTGCAAATGCTATTAGCTGGGGTGTGATTCTACATTACTGAAATTTTGCATTTCTGAAATCCTGTTGCAGTAATCTATTTAGAAACCTTCAAGTGCCCTCTATTGATAAAATGCCAGAAATGCAAGCACTTTTTTTTCTATGCTACCTGGGCTAAAGAAAGCACAATATAACTTATTGTCACTGGTGGTAAGAAACATCCAAACAGAGTGTCAGGTTTAGTCCCAAATTCTTCTGACTCCTCAGTAGACTGTCAAATTATTTTTTTTTTTTACTCATTTTATACTTTAGCAGAAAATTAAACTGTTGAGATGGAACCAATGAGAAACTTAGGCTTTTGGAAAAGAATGAGACATAATCTTCCAAAAGATACCTGGCTTTTCACAAAAGCAAAGAATATATATTTTTACACCTGATTTTATTTTCAAGATCCCTTTTGCAGCTAATCAAGGTTAGGACTCTTTTTGAAACTAGGAACTTATGCGAATTTATATTTCAAGCAGGAAAGCAAATCCAGAAAAATTGCTGGTCCATTAGAAAGTAGTCTTCACAGGCTCCCTTTTTCAGACCATATGCAAACACTAGACCTGCAACCTTCATCAAACAGGAGCACTGTTTGATGAACAGGATACAAATGAAAAGGCTTCTAGATTATTCTTCAAGTGACTCTGTATAATTTATAATTAACAGAGAGCATAGATCACATAGCAAACTATGGTTTTAACTTGACCAGGAAAGTCTTATTTTCAAAGAGCTGCTCTACAGGAAAAAATGATGTCCAGCAAAGTCTGAGGTTGGGTTTATCTCAGTGGTGAAATCCATTTTTTTTTACTACTGGTTCTATGGATGCGGCTTGGTGGCTGTGGTGTGGCTTGGTGGCCATGGCTTGGTGGCCATGGCAGAGAAAATATACTGTAAAATCTCCATTCCCACCCCATTCCTGGGGAAGGATATTGCAAAATCCTCATTCCCTCCCCACTCTGGGGCCAGCCAGAGGTAGTATTTGCCGGTTTTCTGAACTACTCAAAATTTCTGCTACCGGTTCTCCAGAACCTGTCAGAACATGCTGGATTTCACCCCTAGTTTATCTCCTGCTTCCATCACAGCAGCAGCTCTTTTTGAGTGATGCATGGGCTTATCATTGGTGAAAATAGAGTATTTGCTGCAGCTGCCCATTTAAGAATCTTCTCTGTTTTCTTCTCTGCTGTTCCAAAATATCCAAGATAAAGGGAATGTGGATGAGTGAGCAAACTATTCAACTATAAAATTACCCTGATTCAAAAAGGTTTCTCACACTTTCCTTAGGTTTTTGTGCTACTTAAGTTCTGGCATTAAGACCAACCGTTAAAGGACAGCATGCCAATATTTAAATTGATGATAAAAGGTTGCAGATTCTGGGACACGTTTGATCTGACACACACTTTTCTATGAGACCCAATGATTTAAATGGGATTTACTCTTGAAAAATGTATTATATTGTAGCTAATTCTGTGTTTGTAATAATGCCAATAATAATTAACTTCAATTCTGTATTGATGGGTAAGATTGATGAGGTTTGTAGGGCAATTAAGCTTCTTATCTTTCATACCTTTTAGGAATGTCCATTTTGTACTTCACCCCAGATGTATTTCTAGCGTGACTCTCAGCCATATTGCATCATTTCCCCATGGAATTAAAACCTGGCTTTGCCATCAAGTCTGAAGCCCTGATGGTAAAGATGAGCCCATTTCTTGGTCATGGTTATATTGAATGTGGATTGTCATGAGTGTTCCTGATTGCTATTTATATTGTTTATATTATGTTGTTTATGTTATTTTTCATGTTGTTTGGGGGGTGGGGTTTACCATTTTATTCTGTTTTAACTGATAGTCACCCGAGTTAAGCAAATGAAATGGATGACCATATCAATTTGTTTTTAGAAATGTATGTGAACCGGCTGAATCCCACCACTGTATCTATCTAATCCATGGGTGTCAAACTCGATTTTATTGAGGGCCACACAGGGTTGTGTTTGACCTCAGGGGGCCAGGGAGGGCGTGGCTAGGGAGGGTGTGGCCAGCTAAATGTCACTCATGTCGGGAACGCCTGTGATGGCTCAAGCACTCTGCAAGCAAAAATGGACTCTCAAGCTCCGTTTTCGGCTGAGATAGATAGATAGATAGATAGATAGATAGATAGATAGATAGATGATAGATAGATGATAGATAGTAGGTAGGTAGGTAGGTAGGTAGATAGATAGATAGATAGATAGATAGATAGATAGATAGATAGATAGATAGGATAATTTTACTTACAGCTTTGAATAAAACATGCAACTCTTTATTATGAGCATATAGTAATTCAACATGTTTTATTTCGAAGTGCTAACCAAAAGTATTTTTCTGCTTATTAATGTCTTCAGGGAACAGCAGCAAATAGTATCAAAAAAAGGCATAAACATATACTAATTCTGTGTCAGGTGCCTATTCACATTTCCTAGTTCTATTTAATAAAAGTTAAAAACCTCATTCGAGCCACCATGGATAGAAAAAAAAATTGGGGGAGGTGTGTGTTTTCATCAATTTCATTTATTTTTTTAAAAAAAATCAGCAGTGGCAAATCCTGTTTTTTCTGTCGACTTTTCCTTTGTGGAAGTCATCATAATTTCAAGAGTATTTTCTTCTCTGGTAAGTATTATTTGCTGGGATGTTTTATTGCTAGGGAGTTGGGAATTAGGCATTCCTTCACAATATATTGTTGAACAGATTCTCACCAGGGACACACCATTAGTATCTAAACAATGAAGCATTTCTATCCAAACCTCTGGAAGCAGAACTTTTCCCCCAGAATTGATTTCAGCTCCCAGGCTTCTATTGCCTGCTACCCAGTATAAGTCCAATTCAGCTACCAAAAAAAAAAAAAAACCAGAGGCACAAGAGTTGTGTTTTTCTTCCTTTCAAATAAATCAGCACAGGTAGCAGATCAGAGGAAGAAAATAGATCAGAGGTATCCACAGACTATGGTCAAAAAGTCTAGATAGCAGCTATAATGATGCAATCAAAGCTTAGCCCATGAAGTGCTCCAAAACATTAATTACACTGTTGTGGCTACCATTGTGACTTTTTTTAAAACCATACCCTGCGGACACTCTTGAAGTACCTGATGACAGCATTTACCGAGTAGGCTCTCCCAACTTGTGTTGCAGAACACTTAAGGGATCTGGATAAAGAGTAGTGATGTCCTTGTGACCATATTAATATGTGTGTGTGTGTGTGTGTGTGTGTGTGTGCACCAGTGGTGGGTTTCAAAATTTTTTACTATCAGTTCTGTGGGCGTGATTTAGTGGGCGTGGCATGGCTTGGTGGGTGTGGCTTGGTGGGCATGGTAGGGGAAGGATATTGTAAAATCTCCATTCCCACCCCACTCCAGGGGAAGGTTACTGCAAAATCCCCATTTCCTCCTGATCAGCTGGGACTCAGGAGGCAGAGAATAGATGGGGGCAGGGCCAGTCAGAATTCTTACTACCGGCTCTCTGAACTACTCAAAATTTCCACTACAGGTTATTTAGAACTGGTCAGAATCTGCTAAAACCCATCTCTGGTGTGCATGCACACATGCGTGCATTCATGCAAACATACGCTGTTATGCCTGTCATGACCTTATCCTCCCCATATCTTCTTTTTTCTAAATCTTCCTATAGTTCCAGCAAAATAAAAATCCTTTTGTGATGGCTAGCAGTTGAGAGAGAGACCAGCGACCATATCCTTTCATGTAGCTTGATTAATTCCTTCCCATAGTCTGCTGAAATCACACACACCGCTATCACTGATATGGTCAATTTGCACAGTTAAGTTTCCTAAATTACCCCCAGCTGATTTGTGGTTGAGAGAAACCAGTAGAAAAGACGGATCTTTTCTTTCTACTTTTCTTGTCAGGAGGAGTCAAGAAAGGACAAATTACATTCTTCAGAGAAGCCAAGAACCTGCAGCCCCTAAGTATGTGCTGATCGTCTTGCAGGTTGGATAGCTTAAGTTTTTTTTTGTTTGTTTTAATTTTTTATGATTGTAATCTGTTTTTACCCTTATGATTGCTTTTACATCAATACGTTTTATTGTATTGGAAGCCACTGATTCACACCATACCATGAGATGAACGGCATAACCACCGATGGCACAGTGATTAGAATGCAGTATTGCAGGCAAATCCTGCCCACAGCCTGGAGTTCAGTCCTCACAGGATTTAAGATTGACTCAGCCTTCCATCCTTCTGAGGTCAATAAAATGAAGATCAGATTGTTGGGGGCAATTGCAAACCTCCCAGAGAGTGCTGTAAGGCACAGTGGGATGGTATATAAGTCTGCTATTGCTATATAAATTTGATGAGTAAATAATCTATGGAAAACCTCAGATGTGACCAGTCTGAAAGCTAGGAAGCATGGAGATAGTGAAAACAGGAGAAGTGGCTACATTACTCCAAGCATTCATCAAGCCTGGCCATGTGGAAGGGAACTGTAGCAGAAAAGCAATAAATAAGGAAGGAGAAAGTGTGAAGAAGGGGTGAGTCATTGGGCAAGGGGCCTGGACCATGTGGTAGAAGTGTCCACAAAGGCCCTTCTCCAAGGTTTATTCTTGGTTGCTCTCTTCCCCTTCTTCTGAGCCAGGGGTGAAATCCAGCAAGTTCTGACAGGTTCTGGAGTAGTTCAGAGAACTGTCAAATGCCACCTCTGGCTGGCCCCAGAGTGGGGTGGGAATGGAGATTTTCCCAGGAAAGATTTTGCAGTATCCTTCACCTGAAGTGGGGTGGGAATGGAGATTTTGCAGTATCCTTCCCCTGCCATGCCCACCAAGCCACACCATGCCCACCAAGCCATGCCCACAAAACCGGTAGTAAAAAAATTTGGATTTCACCACTGTCCTGAGCCCTTCTGGAATTTCAAAGCATTGCTACAATGGTAGTGGAGCCAAAACAACAACCTCACCATTCTCCTCTTCTTCCTCCTTCACTCATGCATCTTCAAATAGCCTTGGGAGAGTATCAGTGACTCAGCATTTTTACCCTTGGAGCATCTCATTGCCTTGTGGCTCAGAAAGCTCTATGCATACCCTTGGAAATATTTTAAGCAGTGCTGAGATAAGCTAACAGAAAACCCTAACAGAAAACAGTTCATGGTTGCCAAAAGTCTTTGACTGAAGACAACTGTAAGGCTTTGGGGCTTGGCTGAAGCAAATCAGCAAATGGAAGAGAATGGCCCAGCCCAGAACCAACTGTACTGCCAAACCTATGGTACACATTGCTTTGTCAAGACTGACTGGCATCACTTCATCATTCCATAAACCCAAAGAAATAGTGCAAGATCAGAAGATGGGGAGAGACCTGGCCATGGAATCGCCAAGAGTTGGACTTGCCTGAATGGATGTCATCCTCCTCATCCTCATCCTCTTCATCCTCATCCTCATCATCCATAGGGGAGGTCAAAAAGTCACAAAATCCAATCTCTTTTTAGGCGCAATGCAGATGTGACTTACATAAAAATGGGTAGGGTTTCAACTGTCATGTTGCATCCACCATATTGACTATTTTAACCCCCACCCCATGGATGCCCTTGCACTTCACAGGGGCCTCTATTTTGTGTTTTGTTCACTTTGATTATGCATTTATTCCCAATGTTATATTTCAGACTGAAATGAAAAGTATCATAGACATATTCATCATTTTTACTAGAATGCCAAATAGAAGAGAAATTAAAATTTACAAGCAGCTGTTCTGAAATAAAGTACTACAGTCAATGTGGCAGTTGTAAATCATTCTCCAAACTTTTTCTAATATTTCCTTAACAGATAAAAAGCAAAATTACACACAATAAATCTTTCATTAATTTATAGTGTTTCAGTTTTATAAATTGATGAACAATTACAAGGATAAATATTTAAAAAATAGTTCTCTGTGCAATCCACACATTATTAAAATATTATTTTATAAAACCATATCTTATTTTGAAGTGAATAATCTATATACAATCTACAACAGAAACCTTACTAAGTTCAATTACTCCAAGGGAAACTTGTATAATGAGGCTTACAAAGTAGACATAAATTGGATTAGATTAACAAATACTCTAGCTGTTTTAATAAGACAATAAAAACGTTGCATTGAGAAAAGGATTTCCTTCTTCTGGCTTTATTAGTAAATGTACACATTTATTTACAAAATAATTAATATAGTGCATCACACAGTTCATACTGTATTTGGTATTTTTATCCACTTATTGAGTCTTTCACAAGGATCTCAGATATGTAGATGTTGGATGGTATTAAGGGTATCATCTCAGGATGTAAGCTGTTCTGAGTAATGATGCCTTTTACAATTAACTGGTGGTGTTTTTTTCAATGACAATAGTATTCAAGTGGTGGTCCAACTGTTTTGGGATTGCACCCAAGGTGCCTAATACTATTGGGTCTACCTTTGCTTTCTTTTGCCACAGTTGTTCTATTTCTATTTGCAGGACTTTGTATTTTGATATCTTTTCCAGTTCTTTCCTAACTGATGTCACCAGGTATTATGCAACCACTATCCAGACTTTTTTGTTTTATTGATAATTATTAAGTAGGGTGTGTTATGTGGCAGGTACATGTCTGTTTGAATTATAAAGAGCACCTTAACTTCTTCATTTTCTATTACTTTCTCTATTTAATGATCCCACCAGTTCTTGCTTGCAGGCAAATGACTTTTCTTGCAAATCTTCCAATGTATCATTGTTGCTACTTTGTCATGCCATTGTTTGTAGTTAGTCTCTGTGATCTTGCAGCAGCTAACCATGTAGTCTGCTGTTTCTTCAGCTGCTCTGCAGAGGCAGCACTTGCTATCTATTGTTATCTTCTCAATTCAGGCTTTGTATGCATTTATTCTTAAGGCTTGGTATTGTGCAACTAGAATTAGTCCCCTTCTCATTTTTTCAACTTTCCTACTCTTAGCCATTGCCGGGTCCTGTTATTAACTGCTTTGCCTGTTATTTTTTTGACTGTACTGGCCATGTAATACTATTATTATTATGGCTTGTCATACAGTCAGCCAGATGTTCAGACTGGATTTTGCATTTTTTATCCACCTATCAAGTCCTTCCCAAAGATCTGGAATAGGCAGATGTTGATATTTGATAGTGTTAAAGATATTACACATTATTATTATTAAATTTATTTGCCACCCAATTTGTGGTTCAGGGTGACTTTGAACAATTAATTACCCTTAAAATGTGCAAAATGTAATGAATTTAATACTTTATCTCAAAAGAGTCTTTCAAACATTAAGCGATGTCAGTGATTAGCCTGTATGTAAACATCAATAAGATCAATAAGTTAAATATATTTAACTTCACTGACCCTACCAAGTTCCAGGTATTTTTATCACTACGTTAGTACATAGGTGATCATAGTGTTCTGTTTTGTCATTCTAATTTGCCCAAGCTCCTTTAGAATCATACCTGCTGAAAATGGCAAAAATCCTTCCTTTTCTATGTTCTGTTCAGATCATCTCATAATTATTCTGGCATTTTGATCAGACAACTTGGCTAGCTCTAAGATATATCAGATGTTTTTCACATGCTTGCTGAGGCTCAGACAAATCCTGCATTGTTTTATTGTGTCAGCTTTATCGTGGAACATCATGCAACCATCTGGGAAGAAAAACAACATGGTCCAGGAGCAGCTGGTGAATTGGGAATGGCCAAATAAACACTGGCACTCAACCTACATGAGGTGAGATAAGAACAACAAGCTGGAGCCCAAATTCACAATTCTGTGGGATGCTAGCCTCCTTTTCCCTCTTACCTTATTTTTAAAACACTAGTATAATTTATGCTAGTAAAGCTTTGTCATATGTTGAACGCCTTTTTTAAAACACTTGGAAGCACACACATATGCAGTAGATGTCGTAGTTAGTGTAGGAATCAAAAGATGCCAAGTGAAAGCAGATGTTGGTCTTATCATTCTTAGGAAATATAGGTAGGAATTGTAGCCCAGCAGCATTAGAATAGTGCCAGAAGTCCATTTCTACAAAACAATTCCTTATTAAGTAAGTCCCAAGCATCCCAAATTAAGAAAGTAATTTTTTTCTGAGCAGTATGCACACTTTTAATCAACACAAAAGAAGGCAACCCTTCATCTGTATTTTCTGAGTATTTCTATAGGGTCTATGTGAAGCCCAGAGACATACATCATAGCTTCCCATTCCATTTCTTTCTTTAATTAAAAGAATATTTTGAACAACCAGGGAACTTGGGTAGTATCTCTGAACATATTAAAGCCAAAGGTGACTGTACTCCAGTAAGCCATGGCCTCCCCATACTCCAGTAAACCATGGCCTTATTTATTTCATTATTTATCTATTTCATAGTTAAGCAAGGAAGTTATATGATCATCATTTGTGAGCTCCTGCTGGCTTCCCTATTGACTTGCTTCTAGGAAGTCAGCAAAGGAGGTCATAAACAGCAATCATATGACCCCCCACCCCCCATGGAACATTGCAGCATGTATGAGGACCTGTCATTAATTTCTAATAGTTGGTAAATGAGTGTCATTAAACAAGGGCCAACTGTATTAGCCATTTGGTCCAGAAAAAAGAGGCTCACACTGGTTTCAGAGACCCCATTTTAATGAACGCCAAGTGCTAATATTCTGATATAATTAGTTTCCAAGATTCTATATATTAACCCTTTACTTTTTAAACAATGAATGTGATTCATTTTGCCTCTTTCATTCTGACTTACATGTGACTGTTAGAGACTTGATAGCAACCCTCTTGACTCTGCTAGACCTATCAGTAGCTGAACACATCTTGGTGAGCCCACCTGTAGGGATTGGGAGTCATTTTATGTTGGTTCTGCTCCCAAATTTGTGGGCAGTTTGAGTAATGGAGAAGAGCATTAACTCTGATTTCTGCAAAATCTGGTGCAACAAGACTTTGCATTTCCGCACTCTTTACATCTGTCATGGAGCACATAGGTGACATCATGTGTCAGTTTGGATTGAGCAATTATCAATAAGATTTACAACCTAGCTTTATAGCTTTATAGGGGTTTTAAATTGGGGAAAACCATTAGGGATTTAATTTTGTTTTAAATGTTTTAATGTTTATATTGTATGTTTTTTAATCTTGGCTGTTCACCGCTCCGAGTCCTTCGGGAGAGGGGGGCGGTATAAAAATTTAATAAATAAATAAATAAATAAATAAAATCAGAATTCTGGGCCAATATGTATCCATTGTGAGAGTTTTTATCTGGGAAGGTAGATTAGACTTAACCCCAACAAAAAAAGTTACAATTTGTGCAGAAACATCTTAGCTCAGACATGGCCCTAATGATAGCACTATATGATGATGTTCTCATCTTGAAGGAGCAAATCTATGATTTTTCAACCTCCACCACCAGAGACTGTTGACTCCTGCTGAAAGTTCATCATAATGTTTTCTGTATAGTACTGCCTTATTAGAAAGAAAATTCTAAATTGTTATAGACCACAGTGGACAGAATGCTAAAGTGGTGGGTTTCACTTACCTTTGCTACCGGTTCACTCGCGCAGAGCGTATTTGATGACATCCCAGTGGATGTGGGGGGGAGCCTCCCGCCGATGCAACTACCGGTTCGCCTAAACCTGGGCGAACCGGTAGCAACCCACCACTGGAATGCTAGTGTATGTGATATGTTACTATAAGTGAATATCTATGTCTGGTCACTTCAATGTTTACTGATTGGTTTCCACGTTCAAGAGCTGGTTTTGAATAATAAAGCCCTATATGGCTTGGCTCTAAGGTACTCTGGGCTTCTACCCTGTGACATATTTGCTTTGCTTCAAGCCTCCCTAATTTTAAAAATGCAGCATCAAAAAAGATGAACTTTCTGTTGTGCCTCTTGTGATCTTTCAAGGCTTCCAAATTGGAAAAATAAATATGACTCCTAAAATAGTTGCAACAGTGATATGATACCAGTTTATTTTCATTGTAAAACTATATAATGATTGTGATTGGAGATCACAATCTATTAAATCTGAAGTAATAGTCATATTACCCCTATGTTTGTAACAAAAACAAGAGTCCTTTGGTTATTGTAGCACATGCCTTTATGGACTGAACCTATTTTATGCCATCAATCAAGGCACAAATTGAATCCATAAAACTCTAAATTATCATGAAGCTGGTAGTACTTAGGAAAACCTGAAACTTTTCTATTTAGGGACAAACTCTCCCGTTCTTGAAAAGTTACATTTCTAGCCATCAGGTGGCACTATACACTAAGAATTACTACACCAGGTAAAAATAGCTGATAGGAAGCTTAATCAAGTTATGTGTGTATAATAAATTTAGAAAGGGGGAGTCCAACATAATTTTAATAAGATGGTATGACTAAAATATTCAAAGCAGCTATAAAACTGCTTCCTTTTAAGGTAAGACTGAGATTATTAAATTCTTGACAAGACAAAACCATTTACATCTTAAGATACACAAATATAGTTCAGTGCTATTCACGCTTCTCTTCCCATCTTTCTATATTGTAATATAGTAATAATATTTTAAGTACTTAATTCATTTTGTTAATGCACAAGCATTGAATAAAAAAGGAGATAGAAACAGAACTGTAAGAAGATATAATAAAAAATAGATTGTAAAAAGAAGAGTCCAATAATACATTCTTCCTTTCTACTTTTTCCTTCAACCATTAACTGCCACGTATATATTTATACTTTTAAAAAAAATATACAGTTGTTTATATCTATTTCTTTTTTTCAGTAATAGTAATTTTCTTTATTAATCCTTTCAATGGAGAAAGCTATTTTTTTCTCTAGGAGTTGAAAACAACCTGATGCCGCATAACCAATCAATACGTTTTATTTACACTCATGGACCAATGAGCTGTAGCATATACAAATAAAAGAAAAGCTTAGAAATCTAAAAATAAAATTAAAAGTGGTTGAATCATTGAAAATAAAGAAGAGAATGACATTAATCTAATAATATAATGCAAATAAATGAATTTGGAATATATTATCATCTCTAGGTCCTGACCTACCAAATCTTATTATTATTATTAATAATTATGATTTGTCACACAATTAGCCAGATGTTCAGACTGGATTTGGCATTTTTGTTTGCCTATCAAGTCCTTCCTAAGGATCTGGGACAGATGTGGATGTTTGATGGTGTTACAGATATCATCGCAGGATATAAACTGTTCCAAGTAAAGCTGCAATTTGCTGCTTTTGCAATTAATTGATGGTGAATTTGTCAGTGTTGACATGTTCAAATGGTGCTCCAATTGTTTTGGGATTGCACACAGAGTACCCATTACTATTTGTACCTACAAAGGATATAGTGTAATATGCTACAAAGGATCATAGGAGAGGTCTTAACCATCTTCATAATTTGCCTTGAGTAACTAGTCAATTGGACCATTCTCTAAATCAAAGAAATATTTTTTCATGTGCCACTGTTGTCAGCTACTCAGAATATTTTCTTACTTTCTATATCTTGTGTCAGTGTAATGCAGATTTAAAGCTGACCAGCCGTTGTAAGGATGTGGCCCACTGAGAATGAGTCAGCAGGGTTATTGCCCTTTTAAGACTGAGGATGAGTCAGCAGGGTTATTGCTGCTGTCTATATAAGGGAGACCATGAGAGGGCATCACTCTCTCTCCTCGTGTTTCATTCTCCTTGTTGCATGTATTTGCATTGTAGTTCTCTGTGTAGAGTTGAAGAATGATTGCTTGTCTGGTATGTGCCTACCACTTGTATGTCTGTATACAAAAGTCTTGTATATAAACTACTCTTTGCAATGACAAAACATCTGTGTCCTGTATTTTGCTCCTGGGTCCTCTCAAAATAGTAGTCATGCTGTAAACACTCTGACATTTTGTTTCAATAAATGGCAGAAAACCTATAATTTGCTACAACGAGAGAAATCAAAATAATCTTTTTCAAACTTTATAGCTACAACCTAAGTATCAAGAATTCATAACAGATTTCCCTGAGCATTTTAAAACATGTGAGATCAATTTGCAGCAATCAAGTAAAAATGCACCTAAAAATAGGTCACAAGTGATTAGATGTAAAGTAAATATAGTGAAGTTAGTCCAGATACTGATCCGTATTTGTTCCTGTTGATAGAACAAGAAAAAGAAAACAAACTGTAAGGATGTTTCTAATATTTATGAAATCAGTCAATGAAAGAAGTTCCAAAAATGTAATGTTTACATTCAGGATGACACAAAATTACCTCCATCCTCATTTTGCTATAATATGCTTCTGTTAACAAGGAACTGATCATTGGATACAATTCATGCTTATAAAAGACCATGAAGTTCATTTCTCCAGATGACAGGAAATTCTGTGGAAGAATCTTTACAGAAATTATGGCCTCATAATGATGGACAGTGCTGAAGATATGTTATGCTTGTAGTGCCTGTTTATCTACAACTAAACAAAGAGAAAATTTGGAATGCAAATAGTTTTCCATAAGCAGACAGTAAAAATTCTAATCTTGTATTTAATTGTCTTAAAATAACAGCATGGATATAATTTAGGGTGTTTTTTTTTCTTTATTAGTGTTTTTCCATTGAATTCATCATAGCTAAAATCCTATTCGTTATTCTTTTCTATAACTCCCCCAAACAGTTGCACTACCTAAAAGTTATGAGATTTCAAAGACTGCACAAATCTCCCATAGTTTAATATTCTTAGCAGGGTAACAAATTGATCACTTGCATTTCTTATAATACACTTTTAAGCAGATGCTATGGGGACATATAACATCATAAAGTGATTAACAAAATACTTTCAAAACACACATCAGAAACGTTGTATGGTAAGACATCACCTTCATGAAATATTTTTAGAACTCTTTGTCATTTGATCATGGCTTAATGTAACCATCTTTCATGGCCTGAGAAAGATGGGAATTGTCAACTAGCATAACTGGTGAGTATCAGGATGGGGAAGGACTAGCACTGTGTGTATTATGTCTGAATGAAACAGTATAAATACATCGCTAAAATTTTTAATTCTTTACTTCCAAGACTCTACAGAGAAATAGTGGCAGACTGTTATTATTCTGCTTGAATCTGTTCAGTTAAAGTTACCATCTGTCATTTTAATGTCATGTTACCCAATTAAAATGCTGTTACTGGTTAGCAGTCATTGGAAGAGACAATTGGACAGATTGCCCATCCCTCCCTAAAGCCTCTAGTTCCTGCTTTGCTGCCTCTGCAACCTGCTTAATGAAAGCACAGTTAAGAAACTGTGTATATTTAATTTGTGGCCTGTATTGCAAATAAGATCTACTTATATCCAATAAACATTTTATTTTAACTAATTGTAATTGTATTTTAATCCCTCACCAGGTTTTTTTTTAGCAATAATAATAATTTAAAAAGAGGTATGAGAATGCATGCAGATGTTATAAGGCCAGTAAGAGGACCCAATAATAGTGAAAAAACCCCAGTACAGGTTCTGTGTGGCCCATTATATTCTACTTCTGAGATAATATCTGGGAAACAGTTCCAATTTTGTTTTTGCTCCACAAATGTTAGGCATAAACGCTGTTTACATTCCAGTATTTTATACCACAGTAATTATTCTGCTTCCATCAAAAAGAATCCAACGAATTCTAGGGAGACATTGACCAGTTCCATTTGCAATTCCTGCCATCTAGGCCAGGAGTGTCAAACTGGTGGCCCATGGGACAGATGCGCCACGCGCAGGCCACGCCAACCCCAACTCCACAAAAGGAAAAAACGTCTCGATATGTCACGTGACAGCAACGTGACACCGTGAGTTTGACACCGGTGATCTAGGCTTATTGCAGTGAATAAACAGTGCTTTAATCAAAAGCAGAGATCTCAACAATCATTCTTTCCCAAAATCTAAAGAGCCATGCAATTTGAGGATCTTCAAAATTTGTTTACTTACATTTATTTAATCAAAGTTGTTACAACTGCCTAACTCTCTTGTTCAAAACAAGAGAGCAGGTTGGTGAAAGCTACTGAGCACTGAACTAATAGATAAAATTTGTGCAGGTTTTGATACTTTGGATAGCAACAAATCAAAGTGGGTAAGTTAGGAAAGAATCAGAGGCTATTGACGGCAGTGATATATAGCACCATTAAATTAATGAGACATCACCAAAGCCTATGGCTGGCTAATGGTAGACATTTCAGATAGCTTCTTAAATGAAATTGAATGTTATTGGCAAGTTCAGTATCTGAGATAGCAATCTATCTGTCTGTCCACATTCATTATTTTTTTTAAAAAATAACCAATAGAAGGTAATACAAAAAAATAAAAACAACAACCAGTTTGTCGAGATTATGATTGTTGAGATCTCTGCTTTTGATTAAAGCACTGTTTATTCACTGCAATAAGCCCAAACCTGGAACTATTTATTGGAGGATACTGGAAAATTAAATGGAAAATAAAACAACACATCAACAGTAATCTGGGGAGAGTAAAGTAGAAAAACGTAAAGTTTAACCTAATTATTTGCCTTTACTTAACTGACAACAATTTCAAATAGAATCTCCAAGTCATTGCCTTGCCTAATGGATGCATACCTACAGAGGCAGACATGTAGAGCTTTAATCTGTGGACATAATACAACAATATGTGAGAAAGAGTAGGAGAAACAAGAGATTCTGCTGAGATGTTGATATTTTGGCACAAATGGGCGTGTTACTTGGAACCCTGACACCTAGTATAAAGTTAAGACAATGTATGTTATCCAAAGCTTATTTGGCTAATAGCATGCTTAAGACAACTTCAATAAGAATTTCTTTATTTGTTTCTAATGTAACATGACTTTAATTTTTCAATGGATAATGTCTGGGATTCTTATTTTTATTGTAAAGGGAAAAATGGATGGAATGTTTTCTTTTCTTTTTTTTCTTTTTTTCTGTGAAGAACTCACTGTAAGGGTATTACTCTCACTTTATCACTGTATATTATTGTCATATTTTGAACTAATGCACTTTTGAATGTTTATTATGTTAATATCTGTGGGGAAGCCCAGATTTAAGTCTTCCTTTAGCCTTGGAAGGTCATCAACTGATTTTGGTGAGTCACAATTTTTCATTCTAACTTACACACTTTGTGTTGTGTAGAAAATGGATATGTTCTGAATGTCATAGAGATCTCCTGAAAGCAAGATAAGATAGAAATCTAACGAATAATTATATCTACAATTGGAATCCTCAGATGTGTGGCCTGTTGATGGAGCAACAAACCACACATTTATTTCTAACAAAACCAACCATATTGTAATAGTTAGAAAAAACTTACTTTTACAAATGTTGGTCATTGAAAAGACAGATTTTGCCATGTTTATAAATGAAATGTGTTTGAATATTAGTAGCTTGGGTTGGAGTTGGGCTCCAAGTTTGGCAATTTGGTTTGTCACCATTTGAGGAGACATCATCAATGTGTTTTGAGTTGTGCTCGTCTGTCAGAACACAGGTCTTTAAATACCTTTTTATGTGATGAAAATTAGTTTGAATGTTGTTTGTTCAGATATTTCTGAGTCATGATCTGATTTCGGACTGTTTGATTGCCTGGCTGTTGTTGCTGGGCTGTAGTTAAGTACCATCTGGATGATGCAGATTATGATTAGAGTTATTATCTGGGTGCTTATGTGTCATGGTCTGGTTTTGACTTGTTTGATAGTTTGAGTTATTGGCTGTTGTTACTTGTGAGCCGATGGGTTATAATTTTGTTGCTGCATAGTGGGGTGCCTCTTTACTCATTTTAAATGCTATCTTGGTTGATGTTTATAATATTGCCTACAATATAAATACATATATTTCCACTAATATGGCAAATTTAATCATAGCATTTGATTAATAAAAACTGAATGTGATATTGCTCTAAAATAAAAAAGATGAGTTCCAGAAACAACCTATTTGTTTTTATGTTTGCCATCCTTAATAAAGTTTCCAGACTAAAGGCTTAAATAGGAGGTCACTGCCAGATTTTCACAAGTAATAGTCAGTAAGAAAAATTAAAACACCACAACTTAAAATAAAGTTTAAAAAGAAAAAAATTGCAAACTGTATTCCCAACAAATCTTTTCCATTCATCAATTATCAAGTTACTTTGTTGAAGAAGTGTTACCCTTAATCACAACTGTGCGGTGCCAAGTGGTTTGGAAGTAACTTGAATATTTTTATTACAAAGCCACTATGGGATTTTCCAGATGAAAGTCCCTTCCTTTCCCATAGAGAAAATGCAGCTGCTGATCAACTCTGTCCTAACTAGTAAATGTTCCATTTTATAGATTTAAAAGAAAGTTGATAGAACTAGATTGTTATATCATACACTTAAGAGCTAATCGGGCCAAACAATTGGATATTATAGTACATGCATAACTAGAAACAGCATAATTTATTAATATTTCTTGTTGAATACACAGGAATCTACTATTGCAGCACCAGGACATTAGATTATGCTGTATCCCCTCCTCAGGTGGCTTTCACTGGACCCAATTGTATAGCCCAATTTTTGTGCTGTCTCCAATGTCCCCATTTTAGGGAAGATAGTTGAGAAAGTGTTTGGGATTCAGGTACAGAGGGTCTTAGAAGAATCTAATTATGTAGTTCCCTTTTGGTTATTTTTCATATGCTGAGACATATGCTGAGACAGTGCTTGTTGATGACCTCTGGAAGAGCTGGCTTGGTACAACCATTCTGGCTCTCCTTGACCTTTCAGCTACATTTGATACCTTCACCAATGGTACTTACTGTGAGGATTTGGAGGCTGAGGAAACGGCATTTTCTATCGCTTCTGCTCACCACATACAAGCATGAAGAACTGACATGTTCCATTCTCTCTGTTAACCAATGTCATATGATGGAGCTTAGGCAGCATGATTTTCTCTGTTACAGAGCCTGTTCTTTGGGTGGGAAAACATTCCCCTGAGATCCATCTAGTTTTCCCATTCAGCTTTGTTTTAAAGAACCCTTGAAAACATGGCTCTTCCCTCAAGCCTTACTGAATAGTAGGTCACATGTATACTGCACTGTTTTTAACATGGATTGTTTTATTATTATGATTCTTCACATAGTCAGCCAGATGTTCAGACTGGATTTGGACATTTTTGTCTACCTATTGAGTTCTTTCCAAAGACCTGGGATAGGCAGATGTGGATGTTTGATGTGGTTACAGATATTGCCATAGGACAGCAAAAGCTGCCCTTGTCAATGCCAATGGTATTAAAGTGGTGCTCCAGATTTAGAGGATAGGGTTAGCTTTCCATGAATTCACAATGAAAAATTGATATCTCTAACTAGATTTGTGGCTATTTATTTTGTAAGTCCGGGATGCTTAGTAGGACTGACATCTTTCTAGACTGCCTTATCTGCCTTTCCTGGTAAAAAAAACATGGAAATATCCCATTAGGCTGAAAATCCAAATAGGGCTAGTGTTAGGTTGTGAATAGGGTAAAGGTTAGCATTAGTTCTCCATGAATTCCTAGTGGAAACAGTAGGATGCCCACCCATTTTCCTTGGTAGGTGAAGTCTGTCAACATTGTTACGTGGATGAAGGGAATGATTTATTGTAATTATTTTTCTGGACTTCCTATCTAGGGCCTTTAGTCCAATCCACTATTCCAGCAGGATATCTAATTACTGTGTTGATTAGACTGCCTTGATGGTATTTCCTCCACTAAGTTTGGATTTTAAGATCTTCTTCATTCTCTTGATATATTCATTTCTATTCGTATTCATTTCATTGACTTCGTTGTACTTAATGTTGTCAGCTTGAAGTCTGCCCAGGTACTTATAGTGATCATCTTCATCTAGACTCTTGATATTATTTCAATAGGGCATCTAGATTCCATCAGTTTTCACTATTTTTCCTCTTTACCTCCTTGCAATATGTTGCTAAACTGCTTCACAACAAGTGGGTGTAGACTAGTCAGATGTTTCAGCCAAAACAATACAATTCATCTTCGCCTGGTACTGACCAATTCTTAATTTTCCTTGCTCTTTGCTCCACCATTTCTGCTATTATTACTGGTTCTTTCATTTCACCTTCTTTTTTAGTCTTATCCACCTCCTTTAACCAAGCTCATTCTTGTTGTATTTCTTTGGGTCATCCCATATCTGGGATACAGCCCATACAGCCCAGAACTGTACTGTTTCTTCCTTGTTCAGGTACTGATTGATTCACTACAGTCTCTCCATTGATAGATTGGTAAAAACATTTCTGATTAGATTGAAATTGGAGATTCTGCTTGTTATGTACTGCTACTACTACTAAACTAAATAATATTAATAATAATGATCCTGAAATAATGGACAATATAGAATGCTTTAAAATTAAAACAACTGAGCCTACCTTCTCTACTAAATGTTCTGTATTATCTGTATCCAATCATATGATGAACCGGGGTGAAATGCTACCGGTTTGGGCCGGTTCGCCCGAACCGGTAGTAAAAAAATGCTACTGGTTCGCCGAACTGGGAATAAAAAAATGTAAAGAAAAAGTTCCGACAATTAGCTGAGTGACTCACAATCTTCGGAAGTTTTTTTTTTTTTACTTTTTAAGCATTTTTTTTACTACCTGTTCGGGCGAATAGGTAGTAAAAAAAATGCTTTAAAAAGGTTTTTTAAAAAGGCTCAGAGAATCAGCTGAGCAACCCATGATCATCTGAGCCTTTTTTTTTTTTTACTTTTTGAAAGCATTTTTTTTCTACCTATTTGCCCAAACAGGTAGTAAAAAAATGCTTTCAAAAAGTTTTTTAAAAGGTTCCCAAGATCGCATGCCAGAGCTGATTCCCCCCCCCACACACTGTTCTACTTACCTTCCCAAGCCTCCTTTTGGTGTATTGTGCATGTACCCGCAGCACGCACTTGGTGCGAATTGCACATGTGCGCAGGCAGAGCACGTTGGCATGTAGCGCACATGTGCAGCCAGCGAACCAGTAACAAACCAGTTCAGATTTTACCACTGTGATGAACTGTATGTCTAGATGTTATAATTCACTTTAATGAAAGAGTAAATAGAAAAAAATCTTGACTGAGATAACTCCATTCTGCAATATTTTCTTGAAGGTCCTTCCTATAATGTTAAAAAATGCCAATTATCCTAGATACATTGCTTCTTGAATTGTACATTTGGACATCAGAAAAAGCCCTTTTTACATAAAATAATAACCTATATGGAACTATCAACACTAGGAGAGAATCTTCAGCAAATAATGCAGCCTCTTGTGTGCTTACATTTGGTCAACTTGTCAAGTGTATTTAAAGTCTAAAATCTTGATTGACTACATGAATTTATAGCGTTAAATTCTCACAGTTCTTTTCATCACAGTTCTCTCCTACAGTACTGCTGGTCTTCTGAAGTATAAGGTAAAGGTGAAGGTTCCCCCGCACATACATGCTAGTTGTTTCCGGGTCTAGGGGCGGTGCTCATCTCCGTTTCTAAGCCAAAGAGCCAGTGCTGTCCGAAGATGTCTCTGTGATCATGTGGCCAGCATGACTAAACATCGAAGGCACATGGAAGGCTGTTACCTTCCCACCAAAGTGGTCCCTATTTTTCTAATTAAATTTTTACGTGCTTTCAAACTGCTAGGCTGGCAGAAGCTGGGACAAGTAATGGGAGCTCACCCCGTTACGTGGCACTAGGGATTCGAACCGCTGAACTGCTGACCTTTTGATTGACAAGCTCAGCATCTTAGCCACTGAGCCACCACACCCCTTAACTGAAGCATACTCTACTCAGTGGTAAGATTCAAGTAATTTAACAACCGGTTCTCTGCCCTAATGATTTCTTCCAACAACCAGTTTTCCAAACTGTTCAGGAAGTTAACAACCAGTTCTCCCGAAGTGGTGCGAACTGGCTGAATCCCACCACTGACTCTACTGTATAAAATGAATTGACCACTAGGTGGCCTCTGAAAGCCTCTGGCCCCAGTAAAGGCATTTCAGAAGACTGTTGCCTATTTCAGCCCAGTAATTAAAAAACCCTGAAATCCTTTTTTTTTTTTTTTTTGTACAATTTGCAGTTAATTACTAAATACATTAGAAGAGGTTTTCTTAGCTTTCCCTTCTTTTTTTATTAAGCCACCCTGGCTTTATTATGCCCTTAATTGCTTTGCAGCTTTCATAGTCCATTACACAAACTTGGCCTTTGTTCTATAATTTCAGTACTGCTAATAGATTTTTACAAAGTATATCTCTTTATGCAGGTCCAAATATCAGCATGGCAGAGTATCCTCATTTATTGGGCTCACATAGATGAATTATAGCAGCACAAAGCACGTCCCCACTGCAGGTAACCCTGGGAGCTCATCACCTCTATGCAAATTTCTATTCTGTCTTCAATGTCATCAGCACCTCTGAGGACATAGGTTTTCCCCTCATGACAGGGTTCTTTTGTCTTTATCGTTGAATAGAAGGGAGAAATTCAGGTAGTCAAATATACTGTGTCAATATTACACAAAGGCTGAACATTTGTTGGACAGGAATAGGGACTCTCAAAGTTGGGTACCTCCAAAATGCCTGAACACTGATTATGCTACACAAATGTGATGAGAATAGAAGGGCAATCTAAGGCTGGGAACTTCAGAATCACAATGTCTCCATTATCTAGGGAGATATTGTAACAAAGAAGAAGTTGCTTTGGATTTTATAGCCCTGTTAAATGTTTTTTCCTTACCCCTGATAATTATTTATTTGTTATATTTGCTTCTCAATTTATTCTAAGAAAACATGTACTTTAAGAAATAAAGATTTGGTCATTTGGACAATATCATTCATAAAGTCAGGGGTTGTTTTTTAATTGCTGTCTCCCCAGTTCACATATAAAAGTTAAGATTTTCCCCTCTGCAGTCATAATTAATGACGTCCCTTATTCTAATAAAGAAAAACAATAATAAGAGGCCTATGTCACAAAAAGGTATTTTATTTCCTCAGTGTTATCTAACTAAACTTTACTAAACTGGCTCCTCCCAGATACTTGGGGAGAGGGGGGAAATCAAAAGCTGTATCAGCAAACTTCATTCCTAATTTATAATATCTTCAATGCAATGGGGGGTGGGGGGAATCCTGCACTGATATGAGGAAAAGGCAAGCATGCTAAGTCATAATAAATGGCTCAAGGCAAAATGTGGAGCAGGTTTTCTTCATTAATCACTGCACAGGTAAAGAGGGTGTTTGGATCAGAGCCATGACAAAATTATAAGAGTAGAGAAATATTGTCTACTCTTTTCCTTTGATACTGTAGCCCCAATCCAAATCCAAATCATAGAAAAACAAAAACACTGCCGCTCCTATCGATGCTATTCCAACTCAAATTATGCCTTTCCCCAGCATTGCTGATTTCAGCAAAATATATATATCAGGAAGTACAATTGTTCACATCACATTTCATATCACATTTCTCAGTTTCTGCTTGCCAGGCTTGTGCTGTCAGCAAAACAGTAATTTTAACATATATTTTCTGTATGAAAATCCTACCTAGGAGGGGCACTACCCACCTTCTTCTTACAATTGGCGGCTAACCCCCAAGTTATTTTTCCCAAATCAGCTCAAGCTTCCATAATTATCTGTTCACTGTATTGTTTCACATTCATCTCTGAACAGAATGTGGAGGGTTTCTTTATATATAATGGGACTTTTCTCCCTTTAGAGCCTCACCATATTCCTCTAAATGAATTCCAGATGTTTCCCATTCTCTGGATCAGATATTTAGTGTGCAAGAGGGATTGCAAGCTGGAAAGGACATTCAGCTATTTGGAGATAGAATTTGCATGTCAATATCTATTCATTCTCCTTATCTTTATGCTTCTATTGATTACACTAATTATGGATAATTTGTCAGATAATCTGGCACATACTACTCACAACAATCTACTACATGTCAATTTCACAGAAGATGCCGTTGAAAAGGCACCATGCAACCGAAAACCATCTCTATCGATTGGCCCTAATGGATTATGTACCTACTTCCTAAAGAAGCTCTCAACCACCATAGCAGAACCACTTAGCATAATCTATGAAATATCTTTCAAAACCAGGTCTTTACCTAACTTATGGTCACTAGCCACAGTCATCTCTATCTTCAAAAAGGGTGACCCAGCCTAGCGGATAATTACAGACCAATCTCATTATGTTGCGTCACCTGCAAAGTCATGGAATCAATCATAAACCAATCCATTACCGTCTACTTAGAGACTAACAACCTACTCTCTAACAAGCAATTTGGCTTCAGAAAAAAATTATCCTGCAATCTGCAATTCTTACACTGCAAAAACATATGGACCTCAAAACTCAACCACGGTAAATCAATGGACGCAATTTATACAGACTTCTGTAAAGCCTTTGATTCAGTGGTACACGACAAACTACTTCTAAAACTAAAATCTTATGGCATTTCCAGATTCCTGCATAAGTGGATAGCTGTGTTCCTATCAAACAGGCAACAAGTAGTCAAAATAGGGAATGCCTTATCTAACCCTGCACCTGTTAACAGCAATGTCCCCCAAGGTAGCGTTTTAGGACCCACACTCTTTATACTTTACATAAATGACCTTTGCGATCATATTATAAGCAACTGCATTCTCTTCGCTGATGATGTAAACTATTCAACACCACTGACAATGCTGCTACTCTACAAAAAGACCCTGACTATGTGTCAGAATGGTCAAACAATTGGCACAAATCAGAACACAAAATACAATGTCCTACCTGTCAATGAATACTTCAGCTTCAACCAAAACAATACAAGAGCACACAATAAATACAAATTCATGGTAAACCGATCCAAACTTGATTGTAGAAAATACAATTTCAGTAACAGAGTTGTCAATGCCTGGAATGCACTACCTGACTCTGTGGTTTCTTCCCCAAACCCCCAAAACTTTAACCTTAGACTGTCTATTGTAGACCCCACCCTATTCCTAAGGGCGTGCTTAAGTGCAGCAGCATGCCTACAGTCCCTGTCCTAATGTTTCCTTTTATTCATATCCATTTCATGTATTCATAATTATGTTTACACTTGTATCTGTTTTCAAATACATGCTTGATGAAATAAATAAAATAAAATAAAACATAATAATTTTGTAGTTGTGGCTGATACCCAAGCCAACCTTGTAGTGGTCAATTAACTGGTTACCCTCTGAAGTGTCAGATCATCATGATGTATTACAAACAGGGTGATGAAAATTAATCTTTGTCAAACCCTTTTTTTAACCATTGTCAGCAGATCTGAGCAGGAACAATTGTAGTTTGCAATATATTTGTCAAACATTTGTACAATTCTGTCCTTTGGTCAGTGGAAGGTGATCTTGATGACACAGAGAGTCATGATTTATGTAAGTGATTTTATATAAGCCATGGCTCTGGATTCTTAACCAGAATATTTACATTAACTATTATTATTGGCATGAAGCAGTTCAAATTATACTCTAAACTTAATCTCTATATACTTCAACATGTTGCCTGAACATCTTTTTTGGTTTATATTCCCAAATATAAGCACACAATCTTCTTCAGAGAATTTATATCTTCCCATCTTCACAGGGCTTTATACTGTACACTAAGAACCAAATTCTTGGTATAATGAACTAGTTTATAAAGATTCTGTGGTTGTACAAGAAAAAGTCTGATTTTCTATAAAGGATCCGTAACTGAATAAGAATTTAGTGATGGTTCGTGGGAAGGTGGCATTTCAGAACAATGCAAAAATAAAGTCACAAAGTTAATATAAAATTCCTAAGTAGACCAGATAGGAAATAAAATAAGATGAGCTAATTCTACTTTATTGTAAGAATTTTGCAAGTCTGAGAATACAAATCTCTCTGTCCTTTTTTACTACCTGAAGCTAGGGTGGATACTTTCTAAGTTTGTTTTTCTTCTCTGTCCATTATTCAACTTGGTCTGTTGTGTGGATGTTTGGGTGGTTTAGGGGTGGGGAATTGTGGTGGGTAGGAGTGTGTTTGGGGATTATGTGTGTTGGATCTGGTCTTTGAGTGTTAAGTGAATTTCGTTGTATGTGTATACTGTGTATACACATACAATGACAATAACGTTTATTTACATTTACATATGGGCTTCTCTCCTTTTTATGTGATTGTTCCTTAGGATGCATCCCCTGCCCCCATCTCCCAAGGTCATTCTCACTTTCCATTCCATTCTATTACCAATACAACTGATTTGTCCTCAAATAGGCTTTTGAAAAGATGAAAAAGTATAATCTAAAAGGTGAACAGATCAGACCTTTCCAAAGAAAAATGGTGGACTGAAGATCTCTCTGGAAAAATCACAGCCAACTTTTGCAGCTAAGCACTGGGAGTTAATGAGTAGATCACACAAAGAGCAATTAAGATATCCAAGCTGTATTCACAATGTTGCTTCTTACCAGAAGACTGCAAAGTAGAGAATCCCAGGGTAGGGGAGCAAAAGAATTTGCTATAAAGGTAGTCTTGAACTTACGACCACAATTGAGCCCAAAATGTATGTTGTTAAGTGAGAAATTTGTTGAGTGAGTTTTGCTCCATTTTACAACTTTTCTTGCCACATTTGTTAAGTGAATCACTGCAGTTGTTAAATTAATAACATGGCTGATAGTGAATCTGGTTTCCCCATTGACTTTGCTGGACAGAAGATCACAAAAAGTGATTATATGACTCCTGAACACTGCAATTGTCATAAATGTGAATCAGTTATCAAGCATCCAATTTAAATCACATGACCATGGGGATGCTACAACAGTTGTAAGTGTAAAGGACAGTCATAAGTCACTTTTTTCAGTGATGTTATCACTTTGAATAGTCACTAAATGAACTGTTGTAAGTCAAGGACTATCTGTACTTGCTCCAGCCACAAACTGAACTTTTAAAAGACACTAAGTTCACCTGTACTTACTAATCACTTTCAGAAATTGTCTATTAATTGCTTTAAAGAAGTTAGACACCTTCAGAATGACAACACTGGAAATGTCAGATGAATACTTTCAATCCCTAATATAAGGTCAAGGTATCTTTTTAATCTTTAAGAATTTAAAGTAAACATCAAACAACAAGACAAAGTTTTGTTTGGTTATAGAAAGTTTCAAATGGATTAAAGGATCAGAAAACGTTTGCATATTTGATTTTGAATAAAAATTTAAAGGTAAATGCATTTTCATGTGAAAAAAATACTTTTGATATTGGAGACATAACAAGAAAAAACAATTTATAATGGCATGCAGAGACAGTTTTTGAAGAACTGCATTGAACTTTGAATCAATAATGTCAACTGGGAAGAGTCTGTTCGAAGATGCTGCAACAAAGTTTTGTGAACAAGAATAAGAATTTGAACAAAAATTTGTCATTAAATGTTTTTAAAAATGGATGAAGCTTTAAAAATTAATAAGGTAACATAAATGACAATCCCAGAGAGCAAGTGGATTTTCTTTTTACTAGACTTACAAAAAGGCTGTTTAAAGTTTTGAAGAAATTAAAAATGAGAACACAACCATCTGAATGGATTAAAGAGCAATACTTTTTTTTGTAAAGAGAAGGAATATAATGTCAGTTTATTTGATCAGGACTGAAATGGTTTTTTGGTAGTTCATTTTGGATTGCTATCATCTGGATTAGAAAAATATTGTGTATTAGATATGCTTACAATTGACATGGTGTTGAAGCTTACAGTTACTTTGTGTTTTCTAATGATAGTATTTAATTTGGTTTTGTACCTAATTGTCTTTCCACTTAAAGTAAGAAATATTAGTGAGTTTGTTCTCTTTTAAGGAAAAATTGTCCCTGTTTGTCTTCTGTCTTTAGAAGAGCATTTGACAGCTGTGGCTGGGAGGACTTTTTATCAGGTCTGCCTGATTCGCCAGTTGCGTCCCTTTCTGGATCGGGACTCATTATGTACGATCACTCATGCCCTCGTCACCTCACACCTGGACTACTGTAATGCTCTCTACATGGGGCTCCCCTTGAGGAGCACCCGGAGGCTCCAGCTGGTCCAGAATGCAGCCATGTGGGTGGTTATGGGAGCGACATGGCGCTCCCATGTGACTCCCCTCCTGCGCGAGCTGCACTGGTTCCTGGTGGTCTTCCGGGTGCGCTACAAGGTTTTGGTTACCACGTTTAGAGCGCTCCATGGCTTAGGACCAGGATACTTACGAGACCGCCTTCTGCCACCAGTAGCCTCTCACTAACCAGTACGCTTCCATAGAGAGGGGCTCCTCAGGGTGCTGTTGGCCAAACAGTGTTGACTGGTGGCCCCCAGGGGGAGGCCCTTCTCTGTGGGGGCACTTGCCATCTGGAATGAGTTCCCCCTGGAGATACGGAGGATCCCAGATTTATGCACTTTCCGCTGCGCCCTCAAAACATTTTTATTCCAGCAGGCTGGACTGGCTTGACTCTCCCTTTTAATTTGCTTTTAAGTTTTATACAAATTGGGTGTTTTTAAATTCGTTTTTTGGGGCCAAAATTATTTAATGTACTTTTAAATGGTTTTTAACTTTTGTATGATGTATTTTTATCTTGTGGTTGTTCACCGCCCTGAGTCCTTCGGGAGTAGGGCGGTATATAAATTGAATAAAATAAAATAAATAAATAAATATTACATTTTAGTCTATTTGTTCACATTAGGCTCTAGGACTTAATGTAGATTTGCTTACAGTTAAGAGTTGAGATGTAGAATAATGACTTTTATATGTATTAATTAATGTTACTATTTTAGGCTGTCTTTGGACTTTTTGCTGACCCCTGGAGATTACTTATTGGATTGGCCTAATGTTAAGAGATGAATTATTAGATGAAGATATTCATATCTCTTAATTAAAAAGAGATGAAGAGATAGTAAAATTGCTTATACTTGTAATGATGAGTATGGAAAGTTGCTTTCATATATATATACCTGCTCTCATAGATAGACGAATCTTAACACCATATATAAAACATAGACCAAACATTAATCAAAAAAATCCCAACCAAATCATATTCAAACCAGCCACAAAGATGAAGCCCTGCCACCTAGTGGAGAAAAACCGACCATACACCCGAAGCCAAGCCAATAAACACATACTGGGACTCCAACCAATCAGAATGAAAAGGTGGAGCCATCCCAGAATACCAGCACCAGATTTGAAATACCAACGACAGTTAGTACAAAATGACTGCTGACATAAGCCTGATGATGGCAGATGGGATTCTGTCGAAACGTCGCTTCTACCCTTTTAGGGATATATCCACAATTACACGGGAAGAAACCCGAAATATTAACTATTCACACATATATATGTATGTGTGTGTGTGTGTGTATGTATGTATGTATATATATATATATATCCCTCTCTTTCTCTCTCTCTTCTCTTGCATCTTTTCTTTTTTTTTAGTTAGTATTATCTTTTATTCTTCTAATTAAACCTTTTAGTAAAATTATTTAAGGTGAACAGATAAATTCCAAAATACTTCTTGACATTTAATATAAACCCATAAATCTTAAATTCATATTCAACATGCAGATTCTTTTCTTCTTCTGCATGTTATATAGAAAATTATTTTCAGGGACCTGGCATGTGACAGTTGCCTCCTGCTGTAGTATAAATGGAAGTACAATTGTCTGTTTTCCTGTGCTATTCATTTATCAGAAATGGGTTTTTTTAACCAAAAAAATTATATGAAATCATTGGGGGAAATGTCCGACTAAATCCATTGCCTTCTCTAAGTAAAGATTATGTCAATTCAACATATTCATTCCATACGGCAAGTTGCAGTAAAGTCTAATGAAAAAATAACTAAATTGCAAATTTGTAAAGACTGGGATTATGAGTGAAGGATTTTATGTCAGCTTTATGTAAAATGGCTAGGTATTTGTCATACTTTAATTGATAACAGAGCATGCAATGTTCCAGTTTATATTGGTTTGCAAACACAGTAGATGTTAAAGCAACTTTTATCCTGGCCCAAATAATACCATTCATAACAAAAAGATTAAGAGTCCAGTCTGCAATAGAGAAGCAGTTTAGCTGGGATGGTTTACTCACTCATGTGCTATTCAAAGACAACCAAGATAAGCTTCACTCTTGAAGGATGAAAGACATAACAATGCTCTACAATGGGAGTGCTGTCATCTGAGTATCAATTTGAAGAATTAACATTCAAGAGAATAGTTAATTTATCTTCAGCTGAAGATGGTTCAAAAAGAAAAGGATGTTGGGGAAACCTGCAAAGTTATACTGATGCAAGTCCAAACCTTATTATTTTGTGCAGCTGCATAAAGTGAGCCCTCCAGGCAGCCAAAGGAAAACAGATGGTTTCTTTTGAAATGTAAAATTAGCTCCATGTATTGAGATAAGATAGGAAGAACACCAATGGATAATTCAAGTCTGTGGCACTATCTGTAGCGCATTGCCTGTAAAAAGCTCAGTTGTGTTAAAAAGGAAAAATTAAATTAAAACCCAAGACCATTAATAGACTCAACTGTACAGGAAGTTTAGTTCTGAGTAGATATGCATAAGATTACAAAGCAAATCTAATATGGCAAAATGGGACAAGGAAAGCAAAATCAATGTATATCTAAGAAACCTGGAGGGCCATATAGAGAAGAATGAACATATTAACAACAAATGTAATAATATTTGAAATAGGCCTTAACTTCCAATGATCACAATTGGAAATCCAGTTGTAAGTCATTCTGGTTATAACTCAAGGACCACCTTTAGACAAATTATATTGATTTATCTTTTAGATTAATGTATATTGATCAGTTTGGCTTTTGCAGAGGACTATTTGATCCTAGAAGATGACTGTGACAGCATTCATATGAAACTGGTAGAGATTGTTCTCAAGTGTAAAGATGCTCTTTGTCAGGAAATGTAGCTCTGCCATTATCCTCCAGTGCAGAGGTTGAGTTGAATGGAAGTTCTACCTCTCCAGACATCTTTAAGACTGTACAATTAGGTAAAAGCCCTTTAAACAGAATCTAAGTTCATAATGAGGTGCCCTACTAGATCACATCCATCACCCATCTACTCCAGCAGTCTGTTCTCACAATGGCCAGCCAACTGCACAAGGACGCTATCTAATCTCCTAGCAGGTGGCCTTCAGAAGCAATTCCACTGTTATGTACGGATTGCTAGAATCTATATAAGTTTTCATGCTCGCCACGGATTGGCTAGAATCTACATAAGGTTTCATGCTCACCGCTGATTGGCTGTCTGGACCGTGGGAGATTTAACTTGCTATCATTGGCCGGCTGGTCTGCCTGGAGCTCCTTAAAAAGGCGAGCTCTGGCAGCCCAGCTGGCAGAGCGCAGTCACATTTTGCTGAAAATAAAAAGGTGCTGAATTCACTAACGACTCTCGCCTGTTGCCTTTGCGCTGATCTAACACCCACTGCCATCAAGACTAATAACCATTGATCCCCATGATTTCTGTGAACTCTTTTCTGAAGCCAGCCAAGCTGGTAATGATTTCCAAAGTAGAATGCATGTTATGTAAAAAAAAATTACTTCCGACTGCCCTGATTCTGTCAGAATTCTATTTCATTGGGTGACTTCTGGTTCTAATATTTTGAGAAGGGAATCACAACTTCTCCTTGACCATTTTATCCACACCATGTATAATTTTGTACACCGCAGTCAGGACTGTCTCACTCTCCTTTTTTTCTAGAATAAAAAGTCCAAAAGGTCACAACCTTTCCTCATAGAGAAGCTACTCCAATCCCGGATCATATTAGTTTCTCCCCCTACCCCCTTTGAACCTTCATCAGATCTGCTATCTCTTTTTCATACACTGATTTGAAATCAGACAGGCCAAAAGCCAATTCAAAAGTGGCTTGTTCGTCCATTGCTAGAGACAACTACAGCTATGATCAAGAGGTCCTGGCTACACTTATAATTCTCCTCTATATATCAACATCTGTTCTTAAACTGCAATCTCTAAGCTTCTAAGAACACCAGATAAAATAAAGACATAAGTATTATTGCAGGCAACATTACCAAGAATAGCCTTAAAAGTCTGAGGTTTGCATAATTTTATCCTACATAAAACATACTGTCTTTTAATGTACAACAAATTTCCAACTGAAAAAAAACTTTCTGATGTAAACTCCATACATCATTTCAGAGCAATAGGTGATTCATAGCAACAAGTTAAAAAAAAAAAAAGTACAAACTGCACATCCATCTGTGTGTGGGAAAGAAAACCTGGAGGTGGAGGAGGGAGAGTGGAATTCCTTATTTATAATTATACTCATGGGAAGTGAACAAGGGTGCTCTCTCATTAGGTTTTTATTTTTAAAAGATTATGCAAATGCATCCTTAAAGTTGGGTATGCTTTATTCTCCTCTTGCCTCCCCCCAACCCGGAAATACCATGATTCATTGAGGCTACATCAGTCATGCAGTGAAATCATTTTAACTGAAGGATGTGATACATCTAAAGTGGTAACATCCTCCCAGAAAAGCTCAGGCAAGTCGTGATTTATGACAGGAATTAACATTTAAAGGACTTCAGAATAATAAACCTTCTTCAAAGAATTTTAGTCCTTCTTAACTCCATACTTTTAATGTCTGCTTTCTACCCACCCGTTCCCTAGCTGAAGTTCAAAAAAAGATGCACTCTCATATTTGATCAAAAGTCTCTTCAGATGGCTGCTATTAAGACTCTTAAATCACTGAAATAACCCTTTCTTTTTTCTTCCAAGAGCTGAAATTTTGATTCAATAACTATTTTCAAAATAAGGCAGAAAGAGAGATTCTTTCCTTCAACTTTTCCTTGACAACAAGCAGGAAAAGAAAGAAATCTTAAAGTCAGTAAATTTGATCCAACCTGATTTCCAACAAGCAGGAAAAGAGAGAAATCTTAAAGTCAGTAAATTTGATCCAACCTGATTTCCAGATGTGTTGGGCTTGCAATTCCTAGAATTCCCTACACATCTGGAGAGTGCCAGCCTAAAGAAGGCTATCCTAGTCACTAATTTAACATTGAAGAAAATGACAGTGTAATTAGAAACAGTGCTGCTTTCCTTGATAAACAGATGTTCCCTTCATCTAAATGTTGTGCACATTTGCCAACAAAAATAGTTTTCCTGAGGCAGCAAGATAATTTCCATCCTGTGGCCCCTAATTTCAGATAAAGTGTTTCCTACCCATCAGTTGGGCCTTTGGAGCTATTCTGAACATTGGACCTTTATATACATTTTCCTGATAACCACCTAGATGTCAATGGGCCAATATCCAAGCAAACACAATTAACCTATACACTTTAACCCTCTTATTTGGTAAATAATGAATTATTTAGAATTTTTTAAAGGATGTACTGTATACCACAATGGTACACAATTTAGATTTTTGAAACCTGTATACCATATTGAATTATTTAAGTATGTAAAACATGTATACCTATTAGATCACTCGTATCCAAACTCATGATTGCCCTAGCACAAACATAAATAGTAGTCTAACCTTTAATCAAGATGGTTACTATTTAGTCTGTTTTAAAGTTGTTTTGTTTGACTGGTTGTAATACTACTGAACAAGTAAAGTCCAAGCTTTATGTGTGCAAAAACCATTAAGAAATAAGTATATAATATTATGATTTTTTAAAAAGATGCCACCATTACAGAAGATTATACGGTTGTTAAGAGTGGGGAGTGGAGGTGGACAAACTATAAGAACAAGGGTCAACCTAGTTCAACAACCTGCAAGCTACAAAGGCTAAGCAGATGTCTTTGAGAATCCCTGAAAATGGATATATCTATGCAACAGCCATTTCCCCAAGCTTTTCTTCAGTGAGTTGAATATGATGACATATTTCCTCTGAGCATATAGTCATGATTACTAATGCAATTAATAGAACCTTGCTTCCATGAATCTGTCTAATTCCCTTTTAAAACAATTTAATCACAAAGCTTACCTTGTATGGAAGTTTAAAGTGGGAGTTCATGAGATTAACATATCTCAGTTTTGTCAGTTGCGTGATTAAGTCTGTACGTATCAATCCATTTTCTGTTTTCATTGCAATACAAATGCAAAGTGGCAGCTCTTGTGTAATGTTACTGTAAATCCACCTGTTATTTTCTCATTTTTGTGTTCATTTCTTGCCCAAGAAAGCCAAATATTACTGTCCAGTTTTTTTGTTTTTGTTTTTTTATTCTTTAAAAGTAAAGCTAAAGGTTCCCCTTGCACATATGTGCTAGTCGTTTCAGGCTCTACGGGGTGGCGCTCATCTCCGTTTCAAAGCCAAAGAGCCAGCGCTGTCTGAAGATGTCTCCATGGTCATGTGGCCGGCATGACTAAATGCCAAAGGAGCATGTGTACGCTGTTACCTTCCCACTAAATGTGGTCCCTATTTTTCTATTTGCATTTTTTATGTGCTTTCGAACTGCTAGGTTGGCAGAAGCTGGGACAAGTAACCAAGCTCACCCAGTTATGCGGCACTAGGGATCCGAACCGCTGAACTGCCAACCTTTCGATCAACAAGCTCAGCATCTTAGCCACTGAGCCACCACGTCCCTTTTTATTCTTTACCGTTAGGAAAATATATTTTGGGTTTCTTTTCTTCCTTATTTAATGAGAACAGATTGTCATAATTAAGAGCTCTGAATAAATAAAGTGCAGGAGTCAGTGTTAAAACTATTTCAAAATTGTGACCAGCAGGCAGGTATGAAGCCCAGATCTTAAACTTTAACTCAAGACTTCCTGACGTATATTAAATATAAGTTGAATATATTAAGATATATGCAGGGCTTTAGTCTGACATTGAACATACGTTTTAGGAAATATCTACAGGTGATCCTCATTTAATTTAATTTTAATTCATTCAGTGATCAACTTATAACAGTGCTCAATGAGTGGCAGTTATGACGGATCCTTGTACTTATGTCATTATCAGCAACCAGAAGATCCAGAATTTCTGTTATTAAGCAACATGATTGTTGAGGGTAAAACTGCCCTCTGCAAAGTGGTGCAACAGACCAGACAGCGAATAGATACGTTGCTTAGCAAAACACACAGATACTCACAGACTCTGAACATTTAAAGAAAAATAAACAGTCTTTACTTGTAGTAAGAAAAACAAACTTGGCTTCTCAAAACAAAGATAACACTTCTTCAAATAATCACAGTTCAACACAAAAACATAGTTTGCTTACAATTCCAGTACTCTTCAGTAACACAGACACAGTTCCTTTCAGCAGTTCAGCCTTCTAATAGCAGAAGCAGAAGTGAATGAACTTCCTGCCTTCTTTTATGTCTGCTTAGCACAGCCAATTAGTCATCTTGTAGCAGTTAAAGTTACAGAACATAGTTTTCTATATATTATCTACCCAGTGGTGGGATTCAATTTTTTTAACAACCGGTTCTGTGGGCGTGGCTTAGTCGGGGGTGTGGCTTGATAGTCGTGTTACTGGGTGGGCGTGGCTAGCTGGTCATGTGACTGGGTGGGCATGGCTAGCTGGTCATGTCATCTGCATAGGGACTACAGAGGGCTGAAAAAAGTTATTTCTGACTGGTCCTCGCACTTTTGACCGGTCCTCGCACTTATGACCATCCTCACATTTATGCCCATTGCGGCATTCTTAACAACTGTGTCACTCATTTCACAACTGCTTCTCTCAATCATGGTGACAAGATAGGGCAAAAACCTAAAATGTGAGGACAGTCGTAAGTTCGAGGACTGGTCAAAAGTGCGAGGACCAGTCAAAAATAACTTTTTCAGCCCTCTGAGTAGTCCATATGCACAAAAGGACTACCCAGAGGGCTGAAAAAAGTGATTTCTGACTGGTTCTCACACTTTTGACCGGTCTTCGCACTTATGACTGGTCATCATTTATGCCCATTGTAGCATTCTTAACAACCGTGTCACTCATTTCACAACTGCTTCTCTTCACCATGGTGACAAGATAGAGCAAAAATGTAAAATGTGAAGACAGTCGTAAGTTTGAGGACTGGTCAAAAGTGCGAGGACCAGTCAGAAATAACTTTTTCAGCCCTCTGAGTAGTCCATATGCATAAAAGGATACAGCAATAGAGAGGGATGAAGAAAGGGAAGGGAAATTAGAGTAGGAGTGAGGGTAAGAGAGGGAGGAAGAGAGGGAGGAAGAGAGGAGGAGAAGGAGAAAGGAAGAGGAAGTAGGGAGGAGAAGAAGAGAGGGAGGAAGAGAAAGTAAGAAAGAAAGAAAAAAGAGAGGTGGTAGGTTTGAGGAGAAAGATTGCTGTACAATAAAAAAGATGAAAGGGAAGAAAGCCAATCCCAAACAAATATAAAGATATTAAGATAAAGAATGAATTGTTAAACTTTAAAGAATAAAAGAGAACAAATATGAATAAATAGCAATAATTAGAAACACGCATACAAACATACAACATATTTTCTTTGAACAGAGTATTTGGCCGGTTCACAAATTTAAACAATGTTTAGTCATTTCAATTAAATTTACAATTTCTGTATTTCCTTTTTGCCATATTTCTTCCTTATCTATTTTTTGTAAAAAACCAATATTACCCTTCATCCTCATCTCTAATCTTAATCAAATTCAATTTTTCCTTTCTATTCTATATTATACCCCTTCCCATTGTCATCTATTTTTATATCCATCCTCACATTGGTTAATTATGTAATATTACAGTTGTTTAATATAAATTCAACATTTTAATATAAATCAATTAGTTATACAACTACCTTTTTGTATATTAATCAATATGACCATGAATATTCCAATTTTTTCCATGCAATCCTATCTCTTACAAATCAATTAATTATATTTACCAATAATAATAAACCAAATAATTTCCCCCATATATTCCTCCAAACCACAACTTAACCATTTCTGCTTTCAACACAATATGCAATTAATAGTATCTCAATTATTACAATTCCCTAGTTAAATAGAGCTTTTTTTCTTTTGTATTTTAAAATCTTAAACTCTCCTCTTTTTCCCTAAATTTCCCATTGCTTGTACCTACCTTTTTTGGTGAGGAAAAAGAAAAGAAATCTGCCTGCCTAATTTTCCAACGTTGCAGCAACAGCAAAGCCAACAGCCTGCTTTACTTTCAGTTTCATTTTTCAGCATAGCTAGGGGAAAAATAATCTGCTCCAGCAAGCAGCAGAGCCCTGAGCAAAACAGCTGAGAGCAAATCAGCTGAAAGTCGGGAGCCGATCTAATCAAGGGCTAATTAGCCTATGCTGAAGCTCCACGGGCCAATAAAATTACAAAAAAACACCGAACCGTTTGTTAAATTGCTGGCTCGCCCGCCCCTCGCCCACCACTATTTATTGGCAATAAATAGTGGTGTGGAGGGGCGGGGCAAGGGGCGGGGCGAGCCAGCAATTTAACAAACGGTTCGGCCGAACCCCCTAGAACCGACAGAATCCCACCACTGTATCTACCCAACCGTAGGATAAGCATCCAACAATGATCATGTCATATCATATTTCTTGACTACATTGCTTAGCAGTCTGGTTCCAAATGCCATAGTTAACCAAGGGCTTCATGTAACAGCTCCATACTAGTGCCTGGTCCAGTGGAACATATATGCCCTTTTAGGTACAGGTAATCCTCGGCTTATAACCAAAATTGAGCCCAAAAATTCTGTTGCTAAGTTAGACAATTGTTAAGTTAACTTTGTCCCATTTTACGATCTTTCTTGCCATGGTTGTTAAGTGAATACTGCAGTTGTTAGGTTAATGACATGGTTGTTAAGTGAATATGGCTTCCCAATTGACTTTGCTTGTCAGAAAGTTGCAAAAGACCCTGGGACACTCCAACTGTCATAAATATAAGTTAGTTGACAAATATCTGAATTATGATCATGTGAACATGGAGATGTAAGTGTGAAATCCTGTCACAAGTCACTATTGTCAGGGTTGCCCTAATTAAATCATGAGCCTCAAGCCAAGTTTCAAAAGAAATCCAGTTATTTATTAGGAGCTTCATGTCAGCACGATCCAAGTGAAGCCAACTCTGACCTCACTTAATTCGCACCTTGGCTCTGACCCTGTTTCCCCCTCCCCCCAAGACGTGTCATCAGTCACATTCCCCAATGAAGCAATTTCACAGGTTATAGAAGTCATTCCCCCTGGTCACTGTGGGTCTCCCTGGAGATGACCTTGATGTTGCCGCTGGAATGTGCTTTATTTTGACTGAAATGTAAGTTCCTCAATGCAGCTGCGAGGCTCGGTTTTCCCATCCCCCTGCCTATGGCGACTCAAGAGCAGGTCAGGAATGCTTCGTGAGTTGACAACTGTTTTCAGTGCCATTGTAACTTTGAACGGCCACTAAATGAACTGTTGTCAATCGAGGATTACCTTTATTTAATCTAAATTTCCAAAGAATGTAAGTAAGAGTTGGATATAATTTAATATAATTTAAATGGCTTGCGGGGTGGGTTAGGTTATTTGAGGAACTATCTCTTCCCAATCACATTTATCCATCCATGTCATCTGATGGAACTCAAGAGAAAAGCCTTTTCTTTCACAATGCCTGCCTTCCCTTTGGAACAACAGCTCCTCCAGGGTCCAGCTGACCCCAACCTTGTTGGCCTTCCAGAAAGGCCAAAGACATGACTTCTGCTATCTTGCTTGGAGTTCTGGTAGTGGTGAGTGTATTTTTAGTAAATTGACTGCTCTCTCCTGCTTATATTTATATGGTTTTTAATAGTTGTCATGGTTTTAATGCTTTTGTGCTTAAGTGGTTGAGAGTGGGGTGCAAAGGTTATTTTGGATTTCTTTTTGCATTTTTCACTTTGTAGATCACCTAGCCACATAGCTGAGATGGATAGCTATATAAATTGAATGAATAAAATATGAAAAATGAGAATACAAATGCTTTAAATTAACCTCTGTAGCAATACTGTATATTCCTAATTTACAGTTTAAAAAATTAACCAAATTGTCACCATTTTCATTCAATCAAATCAATTTTTATTTGGCAAGAACCAAGGTAAAGTTTGCATTATGGTTTATATGGTTTCCTGTATTTCTTTCCAACATGTGTTAACCAATGAGTGTAAGTTCCAGGACATTCTATGATCTTTCTTTTTTAATATGCATGCCAAGAACAGCTGCCAAAATTAATTCTTTGGCTACTGAAATGCCACAATATGAGGGGGTGGGGGAAAGAGAAAATAGGAACACTGTACATGGCCCAGACATTCAAATAAATGAATAATTTAGTAAATGTATAAAGGAAACAAATGAAGGAAGTGGACTTAACAATAAACTGAAATGGAATAACAAAATAATAAAAATCTTCTATTTCTCCAACTCCAATTTCCAGAGTTTATGATTGTAAATAAGACTTCATCCAATCATCTAGTGGTAAAAAAAGAAGAAAAATTTCTTTTTATCAGACTATATCCACTCTACAAACATTATCGAATTGAAAATTATAGTTATAGGAAATCATAAATGTTTATAATTCATCTTTAAGATCTGCTGCCATCTAATAGAAATACAGTTCTTAAGATTTGGGGAAGGAAAATAGTGGCAATAGTGGCATCTGAATAAGAGTTTGTATTTGGAATGTAAATACAGTCCTAAATCTTAAATCATTCTGTAACAGAGTAGATAAAATGTCCTTTACACTGTTGCAGAAATTGTTATTTGACACCCTGATATTTTAATACAGTATCTGTCAAACCTGCACCTGAATTTTTTTCCCCAAAACTTCTGTGTTCCTTCAAGACCTTTTGTGTTTCATTTTTCATGACTTGTGGGATCTATTTAGAAAATAAATGTATTGTGGGAAAACAATATTTTGTTTCTGTCATAGTTTTTCCTGAGGAGACATTTTTAGGTTTTTTGTTACTTCAATTCTAGCAACTCGTGTACTGTTACAATGATATATAGAATTTAAACATTCTAAAATCCAATGCCAACATATGAGCAATACCAATAAATGGTAGCAACAGTAAACTATAATAATCTATGAGTATGTTCATCTGTGTTGCTTGTGTAATGTGTATGTTTTGTTCAGCGTGAAAACCTCACCGAGTATATTATTCTTAAGTTTAGCCTACAATCAATCATGCACATATATGCATGCCTTTTATGACTAGAATAAAAAGCATAAAAACTAACTACCATTCTTGGTTGTAATCGGAAATTTTGACATGGAAACTTAGAAGCAATTAATGCCTGGCACACAAAAATGTGCCTTATCATTCAGGCAAATTCTTCATTTTATTGTGTTACCTTGGCATCTGCTTTCCCTCCAATTTCTCTAAATTAACAAACCCTTCTCTTAGTGCAGCAAAAGACAAACTCAGTGAGAGGCCTGTTGCTCCTTGGTACAAGAAATCCCCTTTTTTCCCCTCTCACCATGTTTGTGGCTTGACTGAAACGCTGTGAACTAAAAGTTATTTTCTAGAGCCACCAACATTTTCTCTTCCTTTCTGATCGAAAGAAACAAGATGGGGAGTCAGCGGGCATCTCATTCCCATTCCGTCCTCATACAGCCACTGTTGTATTACAGGTCCTGCAGAATGTAACTGCTGCGGCTGGACAAAGGCCCTATTCAGGATGGAGGCAACGTCTCTTCCGCACCACTCTCCAGTCACAGAGAGCTTGGCTTGTGCACACTATCTGACAGACACAGGATTCTCTGATTAAACAAAACACTCAAAGGATTTCAATTTATCCTTCAGAATTTGTCTACTGAGATGAAGACTTTCCCATTCAGTGCCAGACGAAACCTGAAAAATCAGCTGCAGCTCACTTTTCTCCACATATACAGAACAGTATTTTGCTTCTTGCAAAATACTGTTTCATATACTGTTCGCTGCCCTGGGTTACCCACCCTCCTCTTTGCTCTAGATGGTATGCTCCAAAGTTGCTGAAGTTGTAAGAAGATATTGTTTCTAATCTACTGCCTCTGAAATCCCATTGCAGAGGTCATTTCCTGACTTTTATGTCATTTCAATCAAGTCCCTTAAAAGTTCCAGTTCCCTTGTGACCGAGTAAACCGAGAACATAATTGCCATGTTTTCCCATAACAATTCTATGGCTTAGCCACTGAAATGTACATTTATAGTTTTAACTACACAGGAGATGAGGATAAAAAACATGTGAGAATCTAAATGGAGACATATGAGTTGCTCTTCAAAATATTATTTATCTGTAAGGGCATGAGTTGACTAAAGAAGAGCGAATAAACCTATTGATTTAAGGGGAAGGTTAAATTTTTCTTGAAATCTCTTTCTCTCCTAAATAAATAAATAAATCTAAACTTAGCCAAATTATATACCAATATAATAAATGTACACACACAGAGAGAGTTAAGTGTTTCAAACTAAGGATGTACACTATCCTTAGATATATTTTCCAATAATAGAGAAGCTAATATTGATATAAATTCATTTGGATGCAGAGATTACAAGTAGTCCTCAACTTGTTAATCATAGCATATGCCATACATCTATCTATCCTTTTCTCAAAAATAAAATCTAATAAATGATCCAAATAATAAAATTATCCCAATAGGTGCATACAAATCAGTGTGGAAAGATTGAACGCCCTTCTTCATGGAGATTTTAATATCACAGTTACAGATTCTTATGATTTCATCTGCCGCAATATGTCCTTTGTTTCAGGCAAAATTAAATTGGTCATGGAAATATATTTGTATTTGGGGGAGGTAATCAGATGAAAGTGGAAGAAAAAAGGAATGATTGCACAGATTATCACCCCAATTTCCAGACTACAGATACATAGAGATAAAATCAGATTCATTCTGAAAACTATTTTACCCAGCCATCAAACCTTGTTGATAGTTTATATCCTTTGTAGTGTTAAATACACATGAAAGAGTCTTGCTGAAAGGAGAATATGTTCTGCTGATCTCAAAGAAGTCTGTGCTCTATCCTTGGTACAAAGCAGCAGAGTGTAACTGCTTTTGGAGTGAGAACTGTGCTTGGCTTTGAATGGGATGCCAAGAACTACATCAAGAAATTGCTGGACAGTGCCAGGACAAAAATGAAGTCTGGTTTAATATAATTTAAATAAAATGCAATTTAATAAAGTGCAATAATATGATGGCTTCCCATTTTATTTCACCTGCCCTTTCTTCTTAAAAAAATTCAGGGGAAATTTTTTTGCAGGTCTCAGTGGATAGACTCAAGGCTTGGAAGAGGCAAGAGGTTGTGCATTCTGTGATGGAAAGAATAGCCATGATGAAAGTAAATGTTGACTTTCCTAGAGTCTAGACAATGTTTTGCCCTAAAATCTAACACCTGGAGAACACCTGGAGAACCTCAGTGCTATACCCATTGTTTCATCAGAATTAACTTCTTTCTTGTTTCTCTTTTAAAAGCAAGCATGCAACCACAAATCTTAATAACCAGCAAATTAAAATTGAAATATTGAAAAAAAAAAACACATCAATGATCCAAATTGCAAACCAGATGTATATTTGCCCTTCCTGAGCTAGTATATGGGGGAGGGATTGTCATCCCCATACACAAATAGTTCAAAATTCTTTATATACTGATATGTTTCAAACATTGTATTTATAGCCAAATAATTATGCATCTTTGACATGGTTAAAAGCCATCTGCATGAACAATTCATTCTTGTGTACCATTATTGTGCTATTGATATTGCTTCAGTAATTCATGGAGGTCTCTTTTTAGTTTTAACAGGAGGGGGTAATTAGTGTGGGGGAAGAAAAATGCAAGACGGAACTGATCAAATTCACTCCCCTCCTTTGGAATTTGTAACAAGCATAATTTTCAATGTGACAACTTAGTACAAAGTAGAAAATGGCTAGAATATAGACATACTAGAAATTAATACATCAGCAGTACAAACTGAACAAGACACTTAGGAATGGAGATAATAAGCGTATGGAAGACTGAGATTAACATTATTATTAAAAAAGAGATAATCATAATATATTGTATTAACTTTGACCTTGGTGCATTCAGATCCATGGAGATGCTGCAAAAGATAGCTGGTAGGTGGGCTGCAAGTTCCAGTTCAAATAACAAATAACAGGGTGACAAAAAATCTATTTAACCTTTAGTTTTGTTGAAAGAGTTTTGCTTTTAAATTTCAGCAACAATAATAGATATAAATACATGGGCTCTGATTCTAAATAACACTCCCACAAAATGGGTGGGTTATCTAGGAAAAGATATCACTCGCACAAAACAGTGAGCAGATTTGATTGCCTTTGATACCTGTTACAATTTTTGGAAAATTATTTAGCTTTCTTTTTTTAGGAGGAGGAAGAGGAGAAGAGGAAGCCCAAAGAGGTAAAGTGCATCAGAGAAAATTGCCTCTATCCTCCATGAATATAATTCCTTTGGCAAGATGGGATGAAATGGCTTCTAGCCATGTTCCACTTTAGCCACCATTTAGTATTAAACTGGTTAAAATATATGCTATGATTTAATGACCAAATGCAATAGTTCAATGTAGGTAATAGATTGACCATATGTTTAACAACAGTGTGAAGTTATTTTTTGAAGTATTAATATAAAGATTCAACTTAAACCTAAAGGGAAATATCTATTACAAATGATGTGGCACTTGCAAACACTAACCTGAGGCAGATGTGATTCCAGAAACTGAGATGTTACATGACATTTCGGATGTGCTCATGTAATAAACCAAAATACTAATGCTTGCTTGCTTGTTTGCTTGCTTGCTTGTTTGTTTGCTTGCTTGCTTGTTTGCTCGGTCATTCATTCATTCATTCATTCATTCATTCATTCATTCATTCATTCATTCAATATATTCATATTCTGTGTTTCTCAGGCACCAAAAGGAGCATACATGGCACTGTTCCACCTATTTTCTCGAAATAAGAGGTGGTCTGAACTGACAGGGAATGAATGGGCTTCCATGGCCCTGAGTAGATCTGAACAACCAGCTAGTTAGATCAATTGTGGTCCAATAGAATTGGTCTGACCTTAATCACTACATTACACTGGCTCTAAGCATGTCTAATAGAATAACAAACGTGATAGATTCTATTTGTCCTATACTACAACACTGTAACATTATGTTGCATATTATAATGAAGTGGGACACCAAAATGTGTATTAATAAACATTGTAGATACCTGTTCATATGCCTAGCAGTAACTGGATTATAAAAAAATATCAGCACACCAGTAATTAAAAAACCAAAAAGACAGTCTATATTGAGCCTGCTTGTTTTTTTGCCAAGTGAACATTCTACATGTTCAGTAGGTTTTAGGCAGTCCCACAGGCAAAGTATTCCTTGAGGATCAAGGAATACTGACTCATTTCTAAGGAGTGCCCAATTGCTCTCAAACCTTATTCCACAGCCAATCCATTATTAGTGTTTCAAAGTTTCTACAGTTTTGACATTGGTCCAGTCACAAATACAATTGAAGAGCTATTATTATTGCTTCAACATTTTGAAAACATATATTAACATATTATAATGCTGTTGAGGAGTAGAAATATTAATTCATATATTCTTTTGTCAGAATCACCCTTTTGTTTATCAATCAAAAAAGTGTTTCATCATCTTTATTTTCTTTTTAGGGGCATATCATGAGATATCATGCCTTCCTTCTGTGAAGGAGCTGTATGCAGTTTGGCTCATTAATAAAATGAAGAGCATCCCTTTAAACATTTTTTTATTGAAAGAAAGCAGGAGTGAGGTTAACTCCTAGCCCATTAATGAAGTTTCTATTTATAATGCTTATAAGCAAAAAAGGTACAGCAGAATATGAGTAACTAGGAAATGTTTGATTATTTTCCAAGTTCAAAAAGTTTAATTTGGATTTCAGCCTGTCTTGTGGAAGTGAAAGGCAAAACTCCCACAGATTTTTGTAGAAATAAGCCAGAGACATCAAAAGCTCAAGAATGCATCTGCTGTTATATATTCTTGTGGTTTCAAAAAAAATGAAAAAAGATTTTTACAATGAAATAGCTAGTCAAATATAAGATATTGAATACAAATAAGGTGCCAACACAGAACTTTACCTTGATCTTCAAAAAGTACTTACTGCACAATAAGGATGTCAACATGCAAGATACCTTAGAAGCTATTCCCATCTTCCAAGAGCCCCTGGTACTGGAAGTATTGGAGTTTTATCAGTACTTCAATCATTATCAGTTTGGAAGGCCACAGGAATTTATGGAATATCTATAGAAATCTAATAGGAAGAGTAACTAAAGAAGAATAACTAAAGATTCTAATCAAACTATGCCAGCAAATCTGGAGAACAATATAGAATGAAAGATCTCAGGCAACATACAAAAAAGGACAGATAAACAAGTGTGCAAAGCACCAGTTCCTTAAAACTATTTTTCAAATGATTAATATTGAATGCTGTCTTCTTGCTTCAATTACTTTAGTCACTTGTCCAAATTGCTACCATGTTCAAACTAATAATGTGCAATCAATTTATACATCTGTTTCTGAGAATAATGTGTATATGCTGCCGGGAATCCAGAAGAACCTGGAAATCTCTCAGGAAATATAGCCAAACCATTCTCTATGTGCATTTGAAAAAGAAATTGAGAAAATACTTTCAGGGTTTGACATAATAATAGCAATAAAATAAAACACATTTTTAAAGTTTCATTTTCATCTCTGAGATTGACTTTGGAAAAGAAAACCAGCTGATCCGCCATGCAGCCTTCTTACATGGAGGCTGTGTGTGGGCAGCCTCCATATAAGAAGGCTGCATGGGAGCCTATTTTGGGAGAAGCCACTATTCTTGCAATCTGAGAATTGTGGCTGCTTCCAAAATGATGCCCACTTCTAGGACAGCACCACTTGGCCTCCAAATAGGAAGATTGCATGACAGCCAGTTCTCCTTCCCGAAGGCAATCTTTGGAAAAGGTAAGTGAAGAGAAGTATGATGGGGTGGAGGCCCAAGGGCATGGGACTGCCCCACTCCCCCTCCCCACACACACATACAAGAGTCTATAGGTGTTTATTCAAACCTCCCAAACAGGACCTTAGAAAGCACTCCTGTTGCACAGGTCTGGATTCTGAGTTCAGCATGGCAAGAGTCACTAGGCAATCAAGCCCAATAGGCACACACAAAGTCCAGGAAAAGAGGACAGAAGTGAAACAGGCCAGGATACATGGCACAAACACACAAGGCATAGACCTGGGCATGTTGCTCCAGAAATAATCAAGTCCTCAGGGCAGGATTAAATAGGCAATACTGGTGCAGCCCTTAATGAGAGGTGAAGTTACCTCTTCACGAATAGTCTAGCTGACCAGTGTTGTGCCTCTCTCCTCTCTGCTCTATTTGTCCTTAGATCAGAAGGAGATGTGGACTCCACCTCCTCCTCATTGCTAATGGGCAGTAGCTACTCCCAGTCCTCATCTCTCCTGGCCAGCTTGCCGCAGCTGTGGTTTGCCTTGCTCAGCCTCAGCCTGTTACTCATCCAATTGACCCAGCTGATCCTACTCTGTCAAGCTAGCAGTCTCCGAGCCCAGATCTTGACCAATACTCAGCTCTGTCCTTTCCTCTGCTGACTCAAACTCACCCTCCTCCTCTGAACTCACGTCCAGAGAGGGATCTGCGGGCAGACCTATGACGGGGACCCAGTGGGGTAGGAAGGAAGTCCAAGACTCATCAGGGTGGGATGGGAGGAAGACAGGTAGGACGGAAGCACTGCAGCTTAAAAAAAAAAAAAGCATGGTGCTTTTTAAAAAACAGCTTCACAATCAATCCTGATATTTTATGACTGTCGCAATGTTCTGCAATCACTTGATCACCATTTTCATGCTTCCCAAATGGCTACCAGAACTAGAGCTAATGGAGAATGCAAAAGTAAAATTGCAAGCCATGGTCACATAACATTTTGCCTAATGACCGCAGTGACTTGCTTAATGACTGAATGGGAAATGACATTGTAAGTCTGTTATAGTTAGGTGAGTTTCTGCTTAGCAATTTTGGCATTTAGCGGCATTTAGTGATCGAGATGCCGATCCCAATTGTGGTTGTTAAGCAAGGATTACTTGCAATATAATTTCACACACTTCCTGTGGTACCCTGTAGCGTTATTCTTTTCACTCTGTTCCAAATAGTTTCCGTATCTTATTTAAGTCCACATTCCATTCATTCTGTAGGATATTCTATAGATCTTCTAATTGTTCTTCATGCAGAAATCATATTTTCAATTCTTGTAGCTGTTCTGTTTTTATTTTTATTTCTTTCACTGCAGTTCTTTTTCCATGTCTATTTTTCCCAACATGCTAAAATCAGTTTTGGCACATTTGGGAAAATATTCCATGAACAGAACTCAAGCACAGGTGGATCTTAAGCCTGTTCTCATTATTCTTGGTAAGCTAAAATCTCCAAACTAGGGAGTACTTTATAACAGTAAGTACTGTGGTTCACATTCCCAACTAAGAGTTACATTCAGTATACTGACACACATTAGGCCAGTGATGGCAAACCTATGGCACGCATGCCAGGGGTGGCACGTAGCGCCCTCTCTGTGGGCATGGAAGCCGTCACCCCAGCTCAGCTCCACCATGCATCTGTGCGTGCTTCCCACCAGCCAGCTGGTCTTTGGGTCTCTGCCATGCATGCACGAGGTGAGGCGCATGCAAGGGCCCATTCCCATATGCACAGGGGGCTGGCCGCATGTGCGGGGCTGTACATGCATGGGGACGGGCCAAATAAGGGGGGCATGTATGGATTGCATTTTGAGGGTTCGGGCGCTTTGGGCACTTGGTCCGGAAAAGCCATCACTGCATTAGGCTAAGCAAACTTCTGAATACTAAGATTCCAAGTAACAGTTCAAGACAGGAAAAACTATCTTGATTTTCCCCTTTAGTGGGAATTTTGTGAATAGTTTACTTGACCTCAGTGTTAGGCTGAAAAGAACACTGGAAGCCAAACTGGAAAAATTGCCAATTGTTTTATAAAGTAAGAAAAACCACTCATAACAAAAAAAAAATCCCTGAACAGTTTTCTGTACTAAATTCCAATGCTCATTTTCTTTAATTTTTCTTTTCAGACTATGAAATTTTGGGCTTGCAGCCTTGCTTTAACCATGCTGTCAAAAAAAAAAAAAAAGCTTCATCTGTAATTTAAGAATCTGCTGAGCAGAAGTACACAAGTAATCATCAGTGGACATATTCTGTATATTTAAAAGTTTCTTTTTATGTGGTTCTTTCTTTTAATTGGAAGCTCCAAATTTTCATCAGAGGAACCTTATTACCATTGACATTTGATTCTTGTTGAGGATTATTGTGCTTGTTATGATCTTATTAAGAACTCATATTCACTATGGATACAAAGATTTAATACTGATTCCTGCTAAAGCAAAAATGCTTATTAACTCGTTTCATAGTTAAATAAACATCAGTCTTAAATGGAACACAATAGTCTGTCTCTCAATCGCTGATCAAAATTTCATAAGAAACAGCAGTTGAAATGGGAACTAAGCCCCTGACAATTGAAAGTTCTTTCAATATTACGTATACAACATAACTTCCACTGAGGAAATTTAACTAAAAATTAAAAAGAGTATCAAGTGAATCTGCATTTTAAAAAGCTTCCTGGTCAATTTAACTATATACGGTAAAACTGGGGAAATAATTTTTGTTTGTTTGTTTGTTTGTTTCTTTATCCTGCTTTTATTTTTTTATATAAATAACTCAAAGTGGCAAACATATCTAATATTCCTTCTTCCCCCAATTTTTCTCACAACCACCCCACAAGGTACCGTATTTTTCAGAGTATAACATGCACTTTTTCCCCCATAAAAGAGGATGAAAATTTGGGTGCGTCTTATACACCGAATGTAACTCCGCCCACCAGGAGTGGGTTTTACTTACCTTTACTACCAGTTCGCAACAGGAGCATGCACGTGTGCTTCTGCGCATGCACAGATTGTCCATTATGACATCCAGGCGGGTGGGTGGAGCCTCCCGCCTCTTTTGCTACCAGTTCGCAAGAACGAGACAGAACCGGGAACAACCCACCACTGTCGTCCACCCTCTGGCCCTCAGAAAATGGGGCACACTAAGGCTAAAATAGGCTATGGCAATCCCTGCAGCCTGAAACAGCTGATCTTCAGGAGGCCGATCCAACCAACAATCATCTGCTTGTGCTAATCAGGCTATGCTGAAGCTGAAGCTGAAATGGGCCGTTTGCTTCAAGGAGGCAAATTGCTGGGAGGCAGAGGCAGATTTCTTTTTCTTGTTTTCCTCCCCCAAAAAGGTAGGTGTGTATTATAGTCTGGAGCGTCTTATACTCTGAAAAATATGGTAACTGCTCCAAAGTCACACAGCCAGCTCTCCAACCCAAGAAACGACCAGAACCTACAGTCACCCAGTTTTTAACCTTAACCACTAGGCCAGACTGACTCTCATGTACAAAATTTCTATATATTTAGGTTAGTGGTGAACATAAATATCTATACTTACATATTTTTTCATTATAAAAGTGTCAGTGGAGAGGATATTAATAATAGGCCCTTATTAATATGGACAAGAAAATTGGTGAAATTTCATCCGATTCAAACTTCCCAAATTTAAGCCTTTGAGGATGTGTGAGCCTCTGCCATGTCTTAATAAATTTCTAAGTCCATGGTCAGACCTCCTCAGAGGGAGCAGGTCACAATAAAAAAGAAAGGAATATTAATTCCTGGGACATTTCAATAGCCAACACTTTGTTGTTGTTGTTAGTTGTGAAGTCGTGTCCGACCCATTGCGTCCCCATGGACAACATTCCTCCAGGCCTTCCTGTCCTCTACCATCCTCTGGAGTCCATTTAAGCTCACACCTACTACTTCAGTGACTCCATCCAGCCACCTCATTCTCTGTCGTCCCATTCTTCTTTTGCCTTTAATCTTTCCCAGATTAGGGTCTTCTCCAGTGAGTCCTTCCTTCTCATTAGGTGGCCAAAGTATTTGAGTTTCATCTTCAGGATCTGGCCTTCTAAAGAGCAGTCAGGAGTGATCTCCTCTAGGACTGACCAGTTTGTTCGCCTTGCAGTCCAAGGGACTTGCCGAAGTCTTCTCCAGCACCATAGTTCAAAGGCTTCAATTCTTTGGCGCTCAGCCTTTCTTATGGTCCAACTTTCACAGCCATACATTGCAACTGGGTAAACCATAGTCTTGACTATACACACTTTTGTACTTAGTACAAGTGCTGTAGTGCTTAGTGCTGGCATTAGTGTATTGTTGTATTGTAATGCTGGCAATACTGTACTCCTGATGCTGCCCTTAGTTTGTGGCTGTTAACCACAATTCAGAGAAAGGCAGGAAATATATTAGGGCCTCATCTGAAGGCCAAAGTGGGAGCAGTTTTATATTGCAATGCCAAGCAAGCAATCTGTATCACCTAGTGCTAAGAACTTTACATTTATAGATGTAAAAGTACTTAGGAATAGCACATCATTTAGGTAAATTATATTTCCATATTAGTTACAAAATCTACACAGAGAGAGAGCATGTAGACTCTATTCATACATCCTTTTGGAAGAGCTGAAGTACCAGCTTTGGAAACACACCTGTCAACCCTGAAGCTGACCTGACCAAGGCCAGTTTTGAGGCTTCAGTGTTGCCACACTGGCGCTGAGGGATAGGGAGGGGGGAATAGAGATAGTTGGGGTTTATAGCCAAAACAAAATACTTTTTCCTGGGAACCAAGGACATTCCCACAGGTGGTCAGAAAGAGGAAGAGTGAAGTTACCAGGCAACCGGGCAACACCTTGATTGGACCATGTGGCTGATTGTTTTGGTGAAAACCATGGGAACATTCAGAATCGGTTTTCACCAGCCTGTGTCAATATGGCATATTCAATAAAACTATTCTTTGAGGAATCTACCTGCCTCGGAGTTCTGTTTGCTATAGGTGTATTACTTGGAACCCTGACAACATCCTCATGGGCAAAATCTGTGATTGCTAAGAATTAACGCTACTGTAACTTGAATCAATCAACACACAATGTATGTGTGAATGAATATATCTGTTTAATTTATGTGGTTGCCAAACTCACAAATGTAACCCTGGTGGCTAACAAAGATTTTAAAATGCAATATAAATATATACATATACATACAAATAACTTCCTCAGCCAACTAATGCAAAGTAGCTCTTGAAAACATCATTCACCAGTAGCATAAACCCAATTACTCTCCTGACACCCATGATTAGAAAAATGATCAGATCTTCAAAGCTTTTGAAAGTTAAGCAGAGTGGGGCCAGCCAGATCATGGGTCACATAGTGTTCCAGAGGGCAGACACAGCTACGAAAAAGACACACTTCAAGGGTCCCATTAAATGACAATCCATGATTAATAGGATCAGAGCATATCCCTTCTTCCTGACTTATTGGGATCAGTAAAAAAAATAGGAGTAACACAATTCTTGGGCCCATGCCCTGTGAGGCTTTATAGGTAAGAACCAGCATCTTGAATTGTAGCTGGGACCAAATTGAAAGCCAGTGCAGCAAATTAAATTCTCTGAAGACTATAAGCCTGGGTTGGGTTGGGTTGCATTCTGCCAGCCCAACCATGAATTGCAGGAGCTTAAGCAGGGAGGTTGCTACTTTGCAGATAGATTGCCCATCTCATCCCTAGAGCCAGAGGTGGTATTCAGCAGGTTCTGACCAGTTCTGGAGAACCGGTAGCAGAAATTTTGAGTAGTTTGGAGAACCGGTAAATACCACCTCTACTGGCCCCGCCCCCATCTATTCTCTACCTCCTGAGTCCCAGCCGATCTGGAGGAAATGGGGATTTTGCAGTATCCTTCCCCTGCCTTGCCCACCAAGCCACTCCCACCAAACCATGCCCACAGAACCAGTAGTAAAAATTTTTGAATCCCACCACTACTTAGAGCCCAATTTTACACATATTTAGGCATTCATGCACGCATTACAATTTTTACACCCTTTATTTTCCTTATGTGTGATTCTAGGTATCTTTTTCTGTCATACTTTATCTAAATTTTGCAAGGATAGCAGGAGCCAAATAAATGTTTTAGGGGATTCCAAACAAACACAAATTGCTATTTGGCCATCTCAGATATAGTAGTGTTTTTAATATTATTCCTAGTATTTATTTTTATAATATGAGAAGTTCATAACCATAGTTTGATACTAATTGTTTTGGATTTTAGGATATTTTTATTATTTGAGGAAAATAATTGCATGTTATTGGTAGTGCACACATTTAAATGATAGATATTAATGTGATTGAACTTCTATTGTATGTTCATGTTCTCCATTTTATGGCACAGATCTGGATAGCATTATATATCTAGACACGAGATAGCTTTTTGTTTTGAAAATTTTACATCTGTGAAGCAAGTTAACGTGATCAAAAACCGATCTGTTCCGTCAATTATTTATCTAAATGAGAGAATGGTTTAAGTTAATTTCAGTCACATGTACCCTGTAGCTATGTGGTTAGATAAAAAGCTAGGCTGGAGAGTGTTTTTAAAGTATTAAAGTTAGCCAGAAAATGATTCTGCTACTATTTTATTAATTTGTTCTGAATTTCAAGTTTACCTTCTAGCCAATAGGACTACAATAATAATAGAAATAATAATTATTACTACAATGATGTGACATAATTTTTCTTTAGTGTCCTTCTACATTCTTTTGGGATTTTTGAAAATAGTCCTATAAAGAGGAAATAGAAGGCTGTGAAAATCAATTATGAGGCACCACCCCATTATAAAGGGGTATAATTTTAAGAAGTTTGAAATGATTGCAAAAGCAGATCTTGCAAGACTTAAAGCAATGCAGTATGCAGACAAGATGGGTACATTTATGGAAGGCTGTAAAGAGCCTATTTGCTCCTTTATATGTGTGATAAGAGAAGGTAGTAGTGTATTTAGCTTACATTGGCAGCAGGAACACTACAGCAGAACTGATTTGTATTTGTGATATCAACAATTCTAAGTATTCTTATTGTCTGTTAACAGATTTAGTTGGTTTCCATCCATTATGTCTCTGGAGATTCTCAGTCATCGAGGTCATGGTTGTCCAGAAGATGCTTTTTCAAGAGACAACTGGACTTTCTGGTTCTGGAAATCTGTTCATATTCCTTCACCATTCAAAGGGTGTTTATCCCAAAGTGTATTGCTAAATGTCTATGGAGATTCTCAGTCATCCAGGTCATGGTTGTCCCGAAGGTGCTTTTTCAAGAGGCAACTGGACCAGAAAATCCAGTTGCCTCTTGAAAAAGCACCTTTGGGATTTCCAGCCATTGTGGAATGTAGTGTCAAATGAAATAGGATTGTTACGGATCAGATTGAATTTTCAGATCTTTTCATTCTGAATGGAAAATTGTGATCTAAATTGAATATTTAACATCTGATATCAACCAAACATATTGCCCAGTTGAGATTCCTAGCACTTTTTTGGCTACAAAAGATCAACAACAGTTTTTGTAAATTATTATTTTTGTTTACACAGCAAGAGCTTATAGACTTTTTCATACACAAATTTCCCTATCTGAAGAGGAATATGGAAATCAAATGCAGCACAGTATCCTACTGAAGTTAAATTATTACTTACAATATTCCATTATCTCCTAACCTTGTGCCATCAGACAAGTAGGCCATCAGTTCCTGGCATTCTTAATCGGCCTTTGGCTTGCTCACTAGCAAGTTTGATGTTTTGGGAAAACTTCTTTACTCTGATCACAACCCTAACTTTTTGCAGAAATCTCATGTTTAAGTATTCTCTCATCTTGTACCTTCTATTTTGATCAAATGGATTTTAGTTCTGTGAATGCTTTGTCAGCAGCCAAGAAAGAATTTTTAACATGGCATAACAAAGTCCTATTTTTCTTTAGTCTGTCTGATCAGTACTAACTGCAGAAAAGAGTTAAGGCACATCTCTGTTATTTATTCATGATGTTAATGTACTCTTTAAGCTCATTTCGTTTATTTGATGTGGTCTAGTGGAGGGTTTAATAACTTTCTGCTTTTGCTCCAGGCTTTCTACAGATCTTAAAAGCAGGAAATAGATTACAGAAGTTAGGGTAAAGATTTTTTCATCCCCCATTCATGAGATGTCTGTGGTTAAGCATAAATGAACAATTCTTGAGGTTCAGATATCACTGCAGATACCATACTTTTTCTCTTCTTGCATATTAAGGGCTCATCCTCATGATCCCTAAGACAAATGTGCCATGGTAGTCATTTTCATCTGACATGTCCTCATGATGTTACCATTATTTACAACTGAGAAAGGTTAACATCATATTTAGCTGTTAAAGTAGTCTTTTCTCTCTTCTTTGATACAATTTTTGTCATGAACATTATCTATCGTGAAACAACCTTGGGTTGCTGAGAACATCTCTCTTCCCTTCTGGTCACTGGGTTCCACCCTTTCTGGGCCTTTTGACTTGGACTTCAGGAGAAATTTAGATACCTGATATTTATTTATTTATTTATTTATTTATTTATTTATTTATTTATTTACTTATTTACTTACTTACTTATTTACTTATTTATTTATTTAATTTATATACCGCCCTTCTCCCGAAGGACTCAGGGCGGTGAACAGCCAAGATCAAATACATAAATGTAAAAGTTAAAAACAATTTAAAACCAGATTAAATACTTTGGCCCACAATTACAAACATCCCATTAAAATCCAATTTAAAATTTAAAACCGTTAAAATTAGGCTAGCCCGGCTTGCTGGAATAACAAAGTCTTCAGGGTACGACGGAAGGTGCGCAAGTCCAGGATCCTCCGTACCACCAGGGACAGCTTATTCCAGAGGGCAGGAGCCCCCACTGAGAAGGCTCTCCCCCGGGGGGTCGCAGGTTGACATTGTCTGACCGACGGCACCCCGAGGAGTCCCGCCCTGTGGGAGCATACTGGCCAGTGGGAGGCTGTCAGTAGCAGAAGGCGGTCCCGTAAGTACCCAGGTCCTAAGCCATGGAGCGTTTTAAAGATCAATACCTTGAATTGCACCCGGAAGACCACTGGGAGCCAATGCAGCTCGCACAGGAGAGGTGTTACATGGGAGCACCCCACTGCTCCCATAATCACCCGTGCGGCTGCATTTTGGACCAGCTGGAGCCTCTGGATGCTCTTTAAGGGAAGCCCCATGTAGAGAGCATTGCAGTAGTCCAGTCAGGAAGTGATGAGGGTATGAGTGACTGTGCATAGGGAGTCCCGATCCAGAAAGAGATGCAACTGGTGGTTCAGGCAAACCTGATAAAAAGCTCCCCTGGCCACGGCCATCATATGCTCTTCTAAAGACAGCCGTGCACCCAGGAGGACACCCAAGTTGTGAACCCTCTCCGTGGGGGCCAATGACTCGCCCCCAATAGCCAGCAATGGCACCAGCTGGCTATATCGGGACGCCGGGAGCCACAGCCACTCAGTCTTGGAGGGGTTGAGATGGAGTCTGTTTCTCCCCATCCAGACCTGCACGGCCTCCAGGCACCAGGACATCACTTCAAGGGCATCATTGGGGTGGTCTGGGGTGGAGATGTACAGCTGAGTGTCATCAGCGTACTGATGGAACTGCACCCTAAAACCACGGATGATCTTACCCAGTGGCTTCACATAAATGTTGAACAGAAGGGGCGAGAGGACCAACCCCTGCGGCACCCCACACATAAGGCGCCTTGAGGACAACCTCTGCCCCCCTGCCAACACAAACTGTGATTGGTCAGAGAGAAAGGAGGAGAACCACCGCAAAATGGTGCCCCCTATTCCTAACCCCCTCAACTGCTGCAGCATGATACCATGGTTGATGGTATCAAAAGCTGCTGAGAGATCTAATAGGACCAGGACAGAGGAACAACCCCTGTCCCGAGCCCTCCAGAGATCATCAACCAATGCGACCAATGCTGTTTCCATGCTGTACCCAGGCCGGAAACCGGACTGGAACGGGTCTAGATAGACAGCGTCATCCAGGTTCTGGGGAAGCTGTCATGTAACCACACTCTCAACAACCTTCGACACAAAGCGAAGGTTGGAGACTGGACGGTAATTCACCAAAACAGCCAGATCCAGAGAAGGCTTCTTGAGGAGGGGCCTCACCACCTCCTCTTTCAAGGTGGAAGGCAAGAAACCCTCACTCAACGAAGCATTAATGATCCCCTGGAGCCAGCCTTGTGTAACCTCCCGTAACCTCCCGGGTAGCCAGCACCAACCAGGAGGGACACGGGTCCAATAAACATGTGGCCGCGCTAAGCCTCCCCAGAATCCTGTCCACGTCCTCAGGAGCCACAGGGTCAAACTCCTCCCAGATAATATTCTCAAGACCCGCCTCCATCATCCCGTCTGGATCCACCCAGTCAGAGTCCAAGCTTTCCTGAATTTGAGTGATTTTGTTATGCAGATACTGTGCAAAATCCTCAGCTTGACCCTGCTCGAGCACGGTCAGCTCAACTTTTGCAGAGGCATCTGCCTGCAAATGGTTTGTTTGTGTTTGTTAATGGATCTTAATGGATTCCTTTTTTATACATGTTTAGTTCTTTTTTGAAAGAGTGCTATACCTGATTTTAACTACTGATTTAGCATATTTTTGAAGAAGCCCTAAACCGATGTTTAAAAAACAGGACTAGCACGCTTTACACTTCATTGCGCATTGAAGACCCTGTTGTTCTGCTAGGCCGGGCTATCAACATAATAATTTTAATTGGGGTATTTTAAATTTTTGGGGTTTTAATCCGGACAAATTTATTTAATTATTTTAATTTTTAATCATTGTTGTGTCTTGTGTTTTTAAATTGGCTGTACACCGCCCTGAGTCCGGTATAGAAATAAAATTATTTATTTATTTATTTATTTATTTATTTATTTATTTATTTATTTATTTATTTATTTTATTCACAGAAGATTGATACAATTAGATTCTGTTAGCGATGTGTTGCTTGGTCTTACACCAATTGATACATTAGATACTTTCCAATACTTCTACTAACCAGGTCTTGGTATGAATATACCTTTTATTGTTTATACTTCTTTCTGAGAAACACCATTCTGCCTGTTCCAGCTATGGCAACTTGCTGCAGCATGCCCATTCCCTTGCAGCATAAACCATAGTTATGCCACTGCCAGAATGCTTCCTATACATCTATGACTGTCAGTTGTATTTTATTCACACGTTTAGTGTACTTTCAAAGGATCCATGTTGAAAAATAGCCTGCCTCTAACCTGCAGCCTGTTAATCAGGCATATTGGCTAAATCTATAGAGCATCTATCTTGCATCTGTCTGGCTCTACTGCACTACACCACATGTTAAGAAAAGCAGTTAGTGATTGCTTTTTTGGCCAAGAATGTAATGCTCAGAGGGAGAGGATTGAAGCCAGGAGAATCCACCAATCACTTCCATTAATTTCTCCCATACTGCATTGAAACTGTAAGGACAGAGGACGTACTCAATGGCCTTGAAAGCAGAGGCAGAATAGGACTAGATTATCAGGGCAGAATAGTTTATTCCCACATACTTAGCGGCTTGCACTTTGCTGCATCTGGCTGGCTGTACACTAATTTAACAATACATTAGATGTATCCTTAGACATACTAAAGAATAATAAATGGACCTAATTATAAAATAAATCTGTAAATTTGTTATAAATAATTGAATGCTTATTGCTTGAAAAAGACGATATAACATTAGGGGCTGCATTATGATGGCCATGAGGTCAACATACACTGAATATATCGCATAGGATTGTTTCATTAAAGAAGGCAGATGGAGCTTCTAGTAACAAGTAGCATCAGTGGGTGAAAAGAAAGAGATGGTACAGGAAGTGGCTAAAATAGTAGTCGTAGCTATTCTTCCAACGTAATATAGTTCCAACATATCTCTGTCTATGAGGTGCTCTCTGAATTTGGTTGTTTTCTTGCAGACATTTCATTACCCAAAAAAACTAGATAACATCATTAGAGCTGGTATTAGTGCTAGACTAGCACTAACTAACTAGCTAGTTTGGATGATGAAACATTGGCAAGAAAACAACTAGGCTCAGAGAAAACCAAGGACCTGTCATTTCAACCCTAAATTACAAATATTCTCCTTTATCTCCAATATTGTCCTTTATATCTCTATGCAAATGGTATGGTAAGATAATAGCAGGGATTATTTATTTATTTTCCCATATCTTCTCTCTCTCTCACTCACTCACTCACTCACTCACACACACACACACACACACAGCACTTAGTCAGCTGTTACCCTTCATATCAGATTGGTTTGATTAATTGCATTGATCTAAGTTAATAACCTCTGGAGAAACAAGTGGTGGAATCAGGTTTTATATATTAATAAAGAAAACTTTTCTTAAGGAAAACATCTTACCTTTCCACAAAAGTTCTGTAGATAGATGGACAGATATTTAAATGGACCTACACAACTGTATTTAACTGTTAGAGAAAGGCATGGATTTGGCCATAAGACCACGTATAAATCAAAAACTCTCTTCAGTCAATCGAAACTCAATTAACACAGCTAGTATTATCTAATCAACTAACCTCAATATGCAACATAACCAAATGATTATTACATTTACCACCCCAGTGTAAATCGTAACCTCATGAAATCAGAGCCTAGAATGATCATAGATGAATAATTCAGTTCTCAACCTCATAATCAGTTTTAAAAATAACAGACACCATTTTACATTTATTTGTTGACAATTCTTTTCAGCAAAGCAAAAACATGGGGTTTCCTTTGAATTAGAGCTGCATAGATGATAACTTTTTCCACAATTTAGGTAAACACTCTAGAGGTGGGACGCCTCACTGACATAGAATTCACAGTCTCTAAAACAAAATAAAACAATTCCATCTATGTAGAATAAACAGCCTAGTCCAGATGAAAGAAGAGAATTTGGTCAAATATATTCAATACTATCATTACACAAACCAAATATAACATTATATACATATTCTTTGTTGATTTATTTGTAGCTCTTACTTAACTGTTAAAACCAATGATGAGTTAGCAATATAATAAAAGGCTGTTGTTTTATTATGTGTGTGTCTAATGCAATTCTGACTGGTTAAAATTATGGAGAAATAAAATCATGGACAGGATCTCAAATGTCATTAAGGATAGCCACTGTTCAATGTAGGTTCTGCTAAAATAGTTGGTAATTAGGGTGCTAAGTTTGAAATCCTCATATTATTTTTTGTCATCAAATAGTAACCTTAGAAGAAGGTAACAAATAAGGAAACTATTTAGAGAAAGCCTGACAATGTAATCATGTAATTACTGCAGCCTTCTCTGTAATCAATTAATATTTCTGATAGCAACCTTTGAAATCATTTTAAATTAAATCATCCAAAATGGGTGTGATATGGTTCTGTTTCCACTTTAGGCTCCCCCCTCTTTATTAATGACAATGTAAAATACCACCTTAAGTCAGAGATTATTTTGACAATAAATTGAAATCTTTATAATGGCTGTGATTCTTTAATACAGTTGAAGCTTAAAAAAAATTGAAACCTTTTGTTGTGCTAATTGACTTGACAAATAGTTTTCCATACTCTCTACACTACAACACAGACACATAGACACACAGACACACAGACAGACAGACAGACAGACAGACAGACAGACAGACACACACACACACACACACACACATATTTAGCCAATTGTATATTCATTCTAAATTTCCAGCTTTTGGAAATTTAGAGTAATGGATACCTATCAATATGCTCCCTTGCCATATCAATACATGCAGAATATTATTTTTTTAACATTGAGATTAAATGGTATTACAATTGTTATGAATTGTCTCCAAAGAGTCCATTATAATGGTATTGTTTTATTTTGTTGCAAATTTTCAAATAAGAAGCCAATAATTTTCCCATTTCTTTCTCTTTGCTCCAAATATGTGTTTCATTTTTTTAAAAAAACTATCCACACTCTCTTTAGCAGTTCATCAAAGAGACAAATCAAATTCATAAAGGCCATTATTATTATTACATGCATCAAAGCTCAGTCTAAGGTGTTTCTTTCCTACAATCAAATTAAACTGCTGCTTATCAGTGCTTTGCATATATTTCTTCAATTGCCATGTCCGTTCTTGAGATCACCTGATTCGACTGATGTGCTTTAAAGCAGAGAGACACACTTTTTGTGTTTTCAGTTTTACTTTCACACAAATCTGTATTTTAATTGAAGGAATTTATTCTATTTTATAATACATGTTTTGCTTCATTTGCCTTATTTTGTAATAGCCCATGCTTGTTGAAATAATAACAGGAATTTCTGAAGATAATGTTTATTTTCTGTATGGACCCCCTAGCTTGATCCAGATGCCTATCTGCAAATAGGTTAGTTACAAAATCATTATTGGTTCTCTTATACTTGGTAGAGCTAACTATGCATTTGACAAAAGAGTCCTTGCCGTTATGTCAAATGCATAGTCCTTGCCCTTTGCTACAAAAGGGTTTATCTAGAAGAGGGACAGTGCCAAAAAGACATTTCAGATTCTGATGTCTGGTAAGAATTTCTGAAGTTTTGCAACCTCACTTTTTTATTTCATGTCTTTAAAATATTTCTCTTATGTTCTCAGTTGCAGCATGAATGAACTACACAAATAAAACAGGAAACTGACTGAGCATTGAGGCCAGCACTAAAAATCTAAATGATTCATACTGAAATGTCATGAAAAACCAAAGTAAACAAACCTGAAAAGAGAGAGAGAGAGAGAGAGAGATCTTTTTGTTACTATTTTTAAATATATCATCGTGACTTGAGGAGTGACTTGCTGAAGTCCCTGGACAGAGCCAGAAAAGAGAAATGGTCCAGGGCTGTTGAAAATGTAAACGTTGCCCATTCTAGCAGGAAAGCCTCACCCCTTATCCAAAAATTGGATTCATCATCCACACTGTAGGAAAACATTCTACCATCAACATGGACTCCATAGCTAACACTGCAATCCCTTCTTCCTGTCTATGGCTCAAGTCAAGGCAACAGAAATGTTTAGCAATGTACCTTATTTAGATGGTGTTGAGCCATCTTTAATGTTTGAATAACCCCTCCTGACAGCTCTTGTGAGAGAGGTTGTTGTTGTTTCCCTGGGTGTGGGCTCTGTGTTCAGGGTGATGCTTCCTTGAGCCCTGGCTGGGAGGATGTTTCTCTACTCTGGGTGGTTTGTTTAGGCCATTTCTCACCATATGCCCAGATTCTCCACAATAAAAACATAGTGCCAAGTCTCTATGCCTCTGATTTGTTCTGTAGCTGGTGATTTCCTTGGCATCCTATTTGCATGGGTTCCTTTCCCTCATGCTCAGTCCCTTTTGGCATAGTGTAGAGAAGGATGAATAGTTCGGTGTGGTGCTGGTTGTCTGCAACATCTAAATCGGCCTCAAATCTCTTCTAAACATGAGTCAATGATAATACAACTTGGTATATTTGGTTTAGAGTTTGTAGAACCCCTTGTCTAATGAGCTCAGTACTGATTTGGCCATTCAGTCCTTCTCTGAACTAAGCAATTAGAACTGCCTCATTCTGGCCTATGTCTGCTGTGATTAATTTGAATTTTGTTATGTAAAGTCTGATCTTTCTATGACCCTGTTTAAGCTATGAATTTGGTAGGTCACTATAACCTCTCTTATTGGATCTCTAAAGTGGCTCCTAAAATTAACCATGAAGTTATTCATAATTGAGTCATTGGTTTCAATGATCAAGAGTGCCTATTGAGCTGCTGAGGCTGTCAGTAAATGCAGTACAAAGCAGATGTGTGACTGGTGAATTGGAAATTCTGCCGTTCAGGTTCACATAAACAACTCACATTGCACTATGAAGGTTCTTATCCTTTCTGATTCTCCTCCAAATCCATTTGGCAAGCTTCCATGACTTCTCTGTAATACGAGTTACACTTCTGGAGCTGCTGCAGGTGTCGGAGCTACAGTGGTGTGAGCTGCACCAAATCCTATGTCTGTTGCACTGGTTGGTGCACCATTGCTGACAAATTGCATAATTGGTTCTCCATACCATCCTGACAGCGTAGAACAGTGTCTATAGTTGTTTTGCCAGCTCCTGCTTCTGCTTATGGATCACATGCAATGTGGGTTAACAAGGTAACAGAATAACAGAGTCGGAAGGGACCTTGGAGGTCTTCTATTTCAGACCCCTGCTCAAGCAGGAGACCCTACACCATTTTATTTTTTTCTGTTCTGCTCCATTTGAAATTTTTGTGAGTTGAAAAGTTTAATGTCAGGTGCAAAAAGAACAGGTCCACACCTGAAAGTTTAATTTAACTGATTTATTACTAAAGCCAATACATAGGAAAAGGGTAGCTCAGTGACTTAGACGCTGAGCTTGTCTATCGAAAGGTCAGCAGTTCAGCATTTCAAATCCCTAGTGCCGCATAACAGGGTGAGTTCCCATTACTTGTCCCAGCTTCTGCCAACCTAGCAGTTCGAAAGCACGTAAAAAATGCAAGTAGAAAAATAGTTACCACCTTTGGTGGGAAGGTAACAACGTTCCGTGCGCCTTTGGTGTTTAGTCATGCCAGCCACGTGACCACGGAGACATCTTCGGACAGCACTGGCTCTTTGGCTTTGAAATGGAGATGAGCACCACCCCCTAGAGTCGGGAACGACTAGTGCATATGTGCGAGGGGAACCTTTACCTTTACCTATAATTAGGAATCTTCTCAACTAAAGGTCAGCACCTGGTTAGAGCTAGATAAGGCTCAGTGGCAAATGTAACTATAACAAGCACACAGTGTATAGATCACGAAATGTTGTTAATTGAGAGTCACTAATTATAATGTATATAAGAAAAATGGAAATAACCTGTATGTACATGTGAGGTATACTGATACTATAAAGCTGGCTATTGTGATAGAAAATGGAAAAACTGTTAAATAAAAATTATTTTTTAAAAAAAAGGCTCAGTGGCAAGGGGGGGAGAGGCTAAACTTAGTTTGTGGCTGCGTAGCAACTCTAAACTGATGCCTCTTTTTATCCCTCCCCTTAGCTCTGCCAGTCCTTCTCTTACAGCTTGTTTCTTTTGATGAAGGTGGATAACATCATTGTGTGATTTAATCTGCAGGTGGTAGTAGACTTAATTATCACTGGGTAGATTCAAGCATCCCTATTCCTAAAAAAAAACAATAACATTATTTCCTAATTAGCTTGATTCATGTATAGTGGTGGTCCAGTAAAAGTCATGGGAAATTCATCCCCAACAACTTTTGCCTGGGATAAAAGAAACTGGTTATATAAATCCAAATTCTGAAGATCCTGGGGTGCTGCCAAGGTTTGCTTTCAGCAGTATCCCATGATACTTTCATGGGACACAGAGGATGCCATTTGCAACATTTGACCAGCTGTTCACGTGCTCATCTTCTGAATGCAAAAAAAAAAAAATGCTTCTGAGTTTTTAAAAAACAAATGTTGATAAACAGTTTAGCTTCTGTATTCATTAACATAAATAGATAGATGGATTTTATTTTTGCCACATTTCCTCACATTCTTTTTATGGGAAGCCCTGAAATTCCCTTTATTTCCAGGCAACTACATTCTCCTTCCTGTTCACTGTCTCTTCCTTTAATAGCCCTTGGCTAGATCTCCACACTCAGCCAGCTGCCAGCTGCACTAAGAAAGCAAAGAATAGAAAAGCCACCATATTAAATTATTTCCTCTATCTCTAAAGAAGTGGTTAACATATCATGTAGGAAATTCATCCTCTACACATCTGCATTCATGCCAAAAGGGTCACACTAGAATCCACTCGGCCCTGAAAATCTGTGCCACAATACTTTCAGATGCTCTGGACTAGGATAACTAAATGACTGTCAGATGTGAACTACAAATCTCATTGCCTCTCTTTTGAGGTTTTTGCACACAAATTCTCATATGCAGTTTGTTAGTGACCTCAATGATTAGCAAATAACACACACACACACACACACACACACACAAATAAATTGAAGCATTACTGTTTAAGACAGGAAGGTGGTGCAAAGATTGGTGAGGGAGGCAGAAAAGATTATTGGTAGCTCACTTCCTTCTATCCAGGACTTAGCACATAACCAATATTTGAGCAGAGTCTGCAGGATTGTCTGGGATGCTACACATCCTCTTCAAAATCTGTTTTCCTTCTTACCTTCTGGAAGGAGGTTTTGTGGTATCTGAAGCAGAACATCTAGATTCAGTTTTGTTCCATACAGCATCAACCTTGTGAACTCTCAAGCTTCCTCTTTCTGCTACTATTCAAAATGGACAGTGATAATGTATGTGTGTGTGATTTGCTAATCATCGTGCATGTGCGTATATGTATATGTACAGTGCAAGTATATATTTATGTATCTATATAGCATGTGTATATGTCTGTATTTATGTGTTTGGGTAGCTATACACTTTCTCTTGAAGAGCAGGCAACAGAATTTCATTTTTAATGTGGGCCAGTGTGCTTACAGTAAAAAAAAATGTCAATAAAAGTTATCATCTTATCTTATCTAAATTATATATTATTTTATTTTTTTCTGTATGCTGCCTTTATTATTTTTACAAATAATAACTCAAGGTGGAAAACATAGTTTCTGCTTTAGACCAATTCCACAGTTTTTTTTTTAAAGGCATCCTGTACCAAGACTAATAGAGAAAAGAATGCATTTGGTGATTACTTTACTGCACTAATGTTGAGGTTATATATTATAAGGGCAAAACGGGATGTTCTTTGGAGCAGGGGTCTCCAACCTTGGCAACTTTAAGCCTGGAGAACTTCAACTCCCAGAATTCCGCAGCCAGCAAAGCTGGAGACCCATGCTTTGGAGGACACATGACTGGTTTAAAAGCAAGCAAGCAAACAAACAAATAAACAAACAAACAAGGCTCCAGAGTTGAAACACAGCCTCTGAAATGCTGCAGTTTCTCACAGCAGTCACTATTAGGGAGGCAGTCAGCAAATCTTTTGTCTTTCTTTTTTCCTATGTGAAGAAACAACAGACAGAGAAAAAGTTGTCTGCAAAAATAACCTTCAGAGAAAGGGTTCACACTCCCTTTTCCAGCAGCATTTCATTTTATTAAAAAGTTAAAGTTAGCATATTCTTGTTCATAGCCCAGGTTACAAAAACTTTCCAATTCTGTCTCTTTTGCATCCAGGTAATAAAAAAGGGCAGGGCATTATAAACGCAGCAAGATGTACGGCAAACAAATTTAATAAATAAGTAAATTAATTAAATCAAACACTTTTATCAACTTTTCAGGGCAGACAACAAGGCTTTTTCTCCAAGTAGGAGAAATGACCACATATGAACTCTTTCAAAGACCAAGAACACAACAATTTTTGACATTCTTCCATTCCCAAAAGAATCATTTGAACAATCCTCCTCCTTTCTTCCTTAAGTCATGCAGCAGTTGGTTCTCAACTATACAGCTACTTATGCATATGGATATTTGCATTTAAAATAATACAGATTTGATCTTAATGTCTAGTTTTGCCCTGGGTTACTGGCAGCAGATTTCCAAGATTCCAGAAGAGATCTTTATGTCATTGGTACTGTTGAAGTCCCTGAATGTATCAAATCAGAACTCAATTTTTATATTTTCTAAATACAAGGTGGGGAGCCTTTTTCAATAGCTGTTGCCTGTTCTGGCTGTGAGTGTCTACATTTTTCTAACTTCTTGGATCTCTAACTGTAAGAATGTCATGAAAAAATTCAGAGTTCAAAGCAATAAAATAATTTCTTACATTTTTAAGTACTGATATTGACCACTGTCATATATATTTCTAGTTTTGTGCACAGATAACGGAAATGCAGCCCCTCTTGGACCTGTCCAGAGTTTCAGAACTTAAATCATGTCACAAATATTTGCATTCTGTTTCTTAAAACCATTAGAGCAAATGGGCCAAGGCTTTCCATTCAACTCCACATCTTTGTTCATTGAATCAGATGACATCAGATGATTAATCTTTTTCTGCTATTGACACAGAGCTTCCAGAAATGATTGAGCCTCCTCCATATGTCAACTTGGGACATAAGAGAGATCAGATTTTCCTTCTGTAAAACCATGCTTGCTTATCTGATTATAGCCTTCTGGGTTTCTACCACTGTACAGTTTCTACCATTGTAGTGGCGGTAGTGGGAGGCTCTGCCCACCCACCCGGATGTCATCATGGACGCTCTGCACAAGCATAGAAGGTTCTGTGCATGCGCAGAAGCGCTGTGCATGAGCAAAGCAAGCGTGCATGTCCACATACTCACAGTTCCGAACCGGTAGCGAAGGTAAGCGGAACCCACTACTGCTCTGTTTTGTAAAATATTTGACTTTTGAGTTTTATGCTGCCAGAGATGGTCTAAAAGAATTAATAGTCTTTCTTTGTTCCTGAGATCAGAGGCTCGGGATCAGGCTAGAAGACTTGCGAAAGACCTCTGAAGCTCTGGAAGACAATACCTATTTCAATCAGGATTCTTTTTAAATTGAAATTGGTTGCCGGTGGTCCTCCGTATCCGCTTCAAGGTGCTGGTACTCACCTATAAAGCCCTTCATGGCATGGGCTGGGGTATCTACAGAATCACCTCCTACTGGCCTCCCACCACCCAGTGCGCTCACATAGGGCTGCCCTCCTCCAGGTCCCCTCGGCTAGACAGTGTCGGCTGGCACTCCCCAGAATGAGGGCGTTCTCTGTGGTCGCACCGACCTTCTGGAATGGGTTGCCCACCGAGCTCCGGACAGCCCCCGACCTCCGCACCTTCCGCGCCGACCTAAAGACATGGCTTTTTCACCAACTTCCCTGATCTTTTGTGGATTTTAACTTGGGAATTGGGGATTTTAAATTGGTTTTAATATTTTTAACTCTTATTTATTGTCGGGTTGTTTTATTGTTGTGAGCCACCCCGAGTCCTGCGGGAGAAGGGTGGCATATAAATCTGACAAAATAAATAAATAAATACATAAATACATAAACTCTATTACTGACTTATATTTCTATAGCTTATTATAGCTCCTAGTGCTACCTCTCACAGCTCCTATGTCTAGTGGTACAATGGCCTACAAGGTTTCTTCTGTAAGAACAATAAAACAGTTTTTTCCCCTCATTGCCATATTGATTTTACCAGAAGTGGTAGAAAAATTTTGGGAATGAGGGGGCATTCAAGAAAACTTAGGAAAGTTGAGTTTAAAGCTTCAATGTTGCTCTAGAGTTAGCATTTGACCTAAGACATTTATGGTTCTTTACATATAAGATATTAGTTTCCTCTTTGCAGAAAGGTAAAAAGATGAACAGATCAGTAATAATAACTACCATTATACGATCACATTTTTAGTTTTTTAATTTAAGTTTTGCAAATCAACTCTTACACAGGTCAACATACCATCTTGTACTGATTTCAGCATAACCTGATCTTTTAAAGGAGAGATTAAATATAGCCATATATGAGTAAGAACATCCATTTACAGGCCATAATTTACTGCTAAATAAGAGTATTGTACATGAGGTGTGGGGGTGGTTATTTGGTGAATCATTTTCTTCGAGGTCAAGTAACAGTTGAATTCAAGTGAAGATTCAAAAAGTTCATGATATTGCCAAAAGTCTATTGGCATGGAGGTGGCTCCTTTTCTGGCAAGGGGTTAAGGGTCAAACTACATCCAAAACTATTTACTAAAACATTATTAAGAATATCACTTTATATTAAATGATGGAGGGAGAAACTTGTTTTGGAAAATCAGACATAGTTGTGGCTGTTCTAGAGTCTCAGTTTATACCTAATTTTAGATATAGACCACTGGGTGGTGGATCATTGTTCCTTCATCTCCACCAACATCATTTCCTGACCATATGACTCAACATAGCTTGGAGAAGATCTTGCTGGGTGGTAAGTGCTGAGAAATTAGAGAACATTTCTATGTTCTCTGCTTCATAATTGCAGATTCAAGGGCACAATTTCACTCTGAGTGGAACAACTTGCTCAGTCAGACAAGTTTCATGTTTGTTTCCCATATACTGTTGGCATACTGCTTTTACTCCATGGCTGACTCATTAAGATGAGAATATGGCATTAGCACATTTAGGCTTTGGGATTTATTTCAGCTTTTCCAGCTACCTGTTCACAATAACCTGTATATGCATGTGACTCAGCCTGGCTCCAGATGTCAAGGTGGAACAATGTAAATCAAAACAGATGTTCATTTCTCTGTGATACAAAAGTCTGAACTTGATCAGTTCCAGGTCTCCATGAGTTCCAATTTCTCTAGAGCAGCAGCATACTGCAAAGATCTCAATAGTATCATCACCATCAGGTGATGATATTAATTGACATAGATCAGGTGTGCCAAAGTGGGGGCCTGTGGGCTAAATGCATCACATGCAGGCCACGCCCATCCTGGCTCCACAAAGGCAAAAACGTCATGATACGTCACGTGACGTGATCAAGTTTGACACTCGCGATCTAGATAAAAAAAAGAAAGTTGCATTCAGTAAGAGACAGATCAATTCTTCAAATTAGAGCTTTACAATTAAGCCACCATTAGTCATCCATAATCACAGCATTTTGTAGGTAGAGAGGTCTTAGAAATAAGAAAGAGATCTTTCATTTATCCATTTGCTCCAAGCAGCTGCATATCATCGTCTAACTGCTTGTCCTGAATGATTATGTAACATTCTTTTCTGAGTTGAATGAGCTGGCTAGTTGCTAATCTGTTTTATTGAAAAGACCCGCAAATGACAATTTATATTACCACAGCAACCCTAACAAATCAAAATCCCTATATTTAGAAAATGCCATCACCTTTTTTCTTATGAACCCACTGGGGTTTTTTTTTTCTGCATTGACTTCTTTGAATTTGGCACACGTGTTTGGGAACCTATATTTAATCTCTACCCCAGAATTCAAAGGGATATCTCATACACTGGACTAATTAGTATAAATCTTTTAAGATCATATTCACGCAGGTAAGGTTTAGCAGTTCAAAATTAAGTTTGGGCATGTCTATGCTTGCTAACTTTGAGAGCTCAGTTGCCATTTCTCTGACCAAGTTATTTCAAACCAGAGCAATAGTATTCTTTTTCATACATCTCTGGAGCTTGCAGGCATATTGTCCTCCCATTGACAAGAATTCTTGCCTCTTCTTACCTTAGAGCACCTAGATTAAAACATTTAATCAGTCAAATGAAAAAAAACCCCAAAACCAAGCAACTCAAACTTTTTTTTTTATTAGTTTACATTGTCATTGTACCTCGTACAATGGAATTAAATGCCATCTTCAGTGTACATTATAACTATAAAAATAAAACACAAACACACATTCTTCACATTCTATACAATTGAATTGAAAACCCAATATTACATTAATATTGCACTATACATTAGAATTCAATATAGTTACTGCTCTGGGATAGAAGCTGTTTTTCAGCCTATTTGTCCTTGTTTTTATTATCCTGTACCTTCTGCCAGATGGTAATAGTTTAAAAAAAGGGTGCCCAGGATGAGATGGATCTTTAAGAATGTTTTGAACTTTCTTAAGGCAGCAGGAGCTATAAAGCTCTTCCAAAGAGGCGAGAGGGCAACCAATGATCCTCTGGGCAATGACGTTAACTCTCTGGAGTGCTGAATGTTGGTTGGTTCCTCCATCCAAAAGAAGAGGAAGTAGGCAGAACTCTTGCCAATTTCACATCTGCTCACTGTGCCTTGGGTACTACAGTACAGTAAGCATTAAATGGGAGAAATTTCAAGGATCTTCAAGCAATCAGCGCAGCCCAGATCACTTTTGGCTTTATTTTGAAATGTAATTTGTGCAGTCTGTCTTCATCATTTAATAACTATCTCATGTTCTGTTCCATTCCAGATGCTATAGTAGCATGTAACCATGACTAGAGATACTAAGAAAAGTATCTCATTGCAAAATAGGCAGTATGGTATAATTTTAGATGCTTTATATGCAATACAATAATGGTTGCAAGGGGCTTGGATGTATTCTTTCAAACTATCACTGGGTTCTCTTTATATGAACCTGGATATGGTATAGTGGCAGAATATTATTTTATTTTCTTTGTATTAGTCGAGTGGAGTGGAGAATATGGGATGTTTATTTTCCCAAACAATGGAGGCTTAGCATCAGAGCTAGCATTTTTGTGCTTTCCTTTCCAACCTCTGAAAGTAGCTCTGATGGTTCCTTGTCATCTTGAAATGTTTTTGGATGTATTAAGACTTGCAGTGGTAAACATAATCACAGATCAGTGATACTAACTGCCTTGGAGGGATTAGAGAATAAATGTGGTAGTTTAAACACCTTTAAGAATTGCCTCAAAATTATATGCACACATCATATATGCTTTTATTTTAAAACCATAGCCTACTTTCAAAATTCTGAAACAGATTCTTCTTCCGCGTATTCTACTGTTCATTTCCTGCAGCTGCAAATTTAATTTAGGGTTTTTTTTCTTATTGTTTGATTATCTAGGATGAGCTATTGTAATACCATGTTTCATGGAACAGGCAACCACTGTAGGTCCCCAAAGACCAAACTAAGCCTACTTCATTCATTCAGAAAGCAGGGTTCTCTTTCTCTTAGAATTATTTGTAGAAAATAATAGAAGAGTTGCTATTAGTTAGATTTAATAATTTCTTACAATAAGAAAATATTGAAGTTCCAAAGTGGTTTATAAATGCAAGAACTGTCTAAATCTGCCTCCTATCTATAAGTAATGCTCCCTTTTTGGGCATCTCCTTGTACTGTTCTCCATTTATCTAAAATAATATATACTTTTTCTTCAAATCTGGACTTACAGAGTTGGAAGGGATCTTGTAGGTCATCTAGGCCAGCCCCCCACCAAAGCAGGAGACCCTACACCATTTCTGACAAATGGCAGTCCAATCTCTTCTTGAAAGCCTCCAGTGAGGAAGCTCCCTATATTCCATATGTCCAGTGAAATGGACTAATAAATATTCTGCCCTGATTTTTTGGAACAATAGAATACAGATAATCCTCGATTTACAACAGTTCATTTAGTGAACTAGAAAAAAGCACTGGCACTGAAAAAAGGAACTTATGACCCTTCTTTACACAATTGTTGCAGCATACTTATGGCCACGTGATCAAAATTTGAACACTTGGAAACTGACTCATATTTATTATAATTGCAATGTCCCAGGATCCTATGACCTTCTGAAAACAAAAAATAGGGAAGCCAAATTCACTTAACAACTGTGTGACAAACTTGACAACTGCAATGATTCACTTAAAAACTATGGCAAGAAATGTCATAAAATGGGGAAAACTCACTTAACAAATATCTCACTTAGCAACAGAAATTATGGGATCAATTGTGGTCGTAAGTCAAGGACTACCTGTAATACAGCTTTCATTTCCTGAACAAGAGAAAATGTTTGACACAGAATTTGGATCCATGTTTCATTTCAACACACTGAGAGCACTGCCAATATGTTAAGCCATGCCATAGGACCTCCTGTGCAGAAGATATTTAGATACAGCATTTATAACTTCCATTGACATTCTTGTCTGTCTCTGAAATATGAAACTGTCTTAAGCCAATGACACTTTTTTCACCCAAAGCCTCTCTCCTTTTGAACCAACCTGTTTTCATTCCTTGCTTTACTAGGAAGCTGGAAAAATCACTAGGAGAGATAACCTGAAAAAAAGTTTAAAACTTAGGATAAATTAAATACAAGTGGGAAAATAGAAGCTGACCCTTGACTTAATTTGTGTGCGACTATCAATTGTTTCAGAATCCCAAAGAGCAACTATTCTGGCAGTTAGTTATACAACTTCTTCCTTCCTAGAAGACTTCAGGAAATGATTAAAGTCCCTCCTTGTCTTCTAACTGGCTTCTTATGATAATACTGCATCGCTTACTATTAGGATATAACTCATAACCTCTCTGCAGCCTTCTAGGAATTACAATAAATGATATGAAAGGGGTGGGGCAAATTTGCACATTGAAAAACATTCATAATAAATAATAGAGATTTGGACCTCAATAATGGACAAATGGTGCAAAAGCTGATGGAATTAGCAGAGATGGCTAAATTGACTGCTTTGATCAAGGAAAAAAATACAAATACCTTTGTTTCTACCTGGAAACCGCTTCTGGACTTTGTGCTTGAGATAGAAAAAAAATAAAATTTTGATTTTGGGCTTTACCGATTAGATAGATTTGGTGTTATGGAAATGGCTATCTTAAACTACTATGTAAAACTAAAAAGTTGTGGTTTGATGTTATTACCCTATTCTAGGAACTTGACTGTCAATTCCTTTCTTTTTTTCCCTTCTTTTCCACACTTTTCTCTTCCCCTTTCCCTTCCCTTCCCTACTTCTGCTTCTTTTTGTTTTTGTATTTTTTTGTATGTGATATCATAAATTAATAAAATAGTTATAAACACAGAAACAATAAATAAATAATAGAGATTTCTGCTTTAAAATTATTTAGGAGAAAAGAAAGTTATGACCCTCACCTCTTCTTATGCACATTCAATCTCATACTACGCATTTGCAATGACTGCAGCTTTAAGAAGGCTTGGGAGGAATGACTCTAGTCCTGTTAACCAAATGGCGCCTAAATATACTGTTCTCCAGGATATGGCCACAATAACAGATTACTTAAAGTGGTTTTCAGCTATTCACTGCCCAATATTATGCTTCTAACAAAATGCGGAAGTCTAAAATATCTCTATAATTATGGTAAACACAGACAACAATCACTGAAATTGTAGAGTACTACACTCTCTCCTTAACCTACAGGCTGTATATAGAAAGCTAAATGAAATAGTTTTTCTTCTCCTGTGTAATTAGATATGTACTACATTCCAGGTGTTGAGAGATTATAGGGAGCTTGCTTTTGCTGGGGGCCAAATTCTAATTCATTTCCTTTCCCAGTTTGTGCTGTTTGTTGCATTTTGAGTAGAAGAATAGAGACATTTTAAGCAAGCCCCACTGACTTCTATTAAATGTGTTTCAATTCAATGTGTTTAGGGGCAAGATGAAAATGTAGCTCCTTGCTAAAAAGCATTGTAAAACAATATGTTAGCTATTAGATTTGACATTCTCATAAATCTCATTCCTATCCTTTCATATATCTAGGATCAAAATGATTATATTAAAACTGCACTAATTATGACAGAAGCATACATATGTATTTAATTAAAGGAAAAAATGATTTCTCCCCTTTCTCTGTGATGAGAAACCATTCAGACTCTGAGGAAGTGTTCTGAGGTATGTGGGAATAAAAATACAGTTTTTCTTGACTGATCCATATCTTTCTAAAGTATTTTGCATGAGCCATAAAAAGGCACAACTGTTTTAAAGAGTATATGTATTATTAGAGCAGCTGTATCTTTAATATATTTGATACAGACACATCCTGTTTTCAGATTCACCCAGAGCCTGAGTACATGCATACTTAAAACCTAACATGTGATTAATTTCTTTCCAAGGCATGAATCTAAAATTTGTAAAATTATTTTTTGCTGTTTGTTTGCCTTTTTTCTTCATTAATTTTTTTGTGATTTTTTTTTTTTGCTATTTATTATACATTATAGATTGTAGTTTATTCTATTGGTCTGTGCAGTCTCTTCACAGTATTTTTATTGCAGTAAAAATAGAATTAAAAAACAAAATAAATCTACACCTAATAGCTTTATTTTTCTTTATTTTTACAGTGAAAATCTTATTTTATATACTTACAAAATGTTCATCCTACATTTCATTGTAATGTAACCCCAAGATAATCAGTACATAAAAATAAAAGGCAATAAAATGAATAATAGTTGAGCTGTCAAATTCACTCTGTGCCATTAACTGCTTGTCTCTAATACCTAGTTCTCAAACTGATTAAACAGCCTGATGGATGATTAACTATGTTTCACTGGTTTTAATTTTAAAGTTCAGTTCCCTTTAGAAGGCAAAAAATTAAATGTTTCCAAAACGTATTTCTGGGTCACTCAAGTATTCATCAAGTTCTAATTCCAGAACCATGCTCTTAGTATTTAGTTTGCCGGCTTATCTTTAATATATTTTACTGGCTTTGAAGTGTGATCTGTCTTTGTAATGCTTCCATAGACATATTCATGGCTCACTGATCCATCCTTATATTTGGCCATTAACCGGCAACTATCCTAGTTTGTCAAAGGTCATGGATGAGTTTCATAAAACATTTAGATAAAGGAAGTCACATATCTCAAGCAACTGTGGACATGAAACAATCATCATTATTTTACAGATGTAAGGAAGCTTTGATTTTAAACAAAATCAGATTACTGTTTCTTTTCAGAAATAGTAACCAAGCACTTTATAAATTTTACAAATTCTTTTTCCTCATATTGTTCTCAAAGATTTATTGATCTATATATTAAATGAAATTTTGCCCTTCTGAAAATCCCATTTAGATGTTGGCACGATATGAGATCACAGCAGGGAGGTCAGAATAGTTAGCCTCAGGATATTGGTTCTGAAGATGTAATCAGCAGGGGTGTATTCAAACAAGAATGTAAGAAGCTGAACTTCTGCATTTAATTCAGGAAAATTATCATTATCTATCAGGATGAGGAAAAAATGGGGAAAATAACCTTTGAACTTTGAACTAGTATTCATTGTGCTCACCCATTGGTGCCAAACACACAGTGTTCAGAGCAAAGCTACGTGGCTATGAATTCTACCTACCTCTACCTAGCTACTGTATGAGTTCAATTCTTTTCTTGGTTTAAATTTTATAAAATGTATTTATCTAAAGCAAAATTACAAAATAGAATCTGGGTAAGGTTAGTATATTATTATTATTATTTATTAAATTTGTATACCGCCCTTCTCCTTTCGGACTCAGGGCGGTGAACAGCCAAAATAAAAACATTTGTACACAAAAGTTAAAATAATTATTAAAACTAATTAAATGAAATTTGGCCCATAATTTAAAACATATCAATTAAAATCAATATCAAACGTTAAAACCAACATGGAATCAGGCCAGCCCGGCTAGCTGAAAAAAGTAAGTTTTTAGGGCCCGACGAAAAGTCCGGAGGTCTGGGATCACTCGTATCTCTGGGGGTAGATCGTTCCAGAGGGTAGGTGCCACCACAGAGAAGGCTCTCCCCCTGGTGGTTGCCAGCCGACATTGTCTGGCTGACAGCACCCTGAGGAGGCCCTCTCTGTGGGAGCAAACCGGCCGGTGGGAGGCAATTGGTGACAGAAGGTGGTCCCGTAAGTATTTATTTATTTATTTATTTATTTAATTTGTATACCGCCCTTCTCCCAGAGGGACTCAGGGCGGTGAACAGCCAAAATTAAAAAAACATACAAATACAAAAGTTAAGATAATTAAAAGAATTAAATCATTGGCTACCCAATTTAAAACCCCAAATCCATAAAATTTAAAATCCCAATTAAAAACCAGTTAGGCTAGGCTGGCTTGATGAAATAAAAACGTACCCCGGCCCTAAGCCATGGAGCGCTTTAAAGGTGGTCACCAACACATTGAAGCACACCCGGAAGTCCACCGGAAGCCAATGCAGCTCGCGCAAGAGAGGTGTCAAATGGGAGTGCCCTATCGCTCCCATAATCCCCCACGCGGCCGCATTTTGCACCAGTTGGAGCCTCCGGGTGCACCCCAAAGGGAGCCCCATGTAGAGAGAGTTACAATAGTCCAGACGAGAAATGATGAGTGCTTGAGTAACCGTGCGTAAGGAGTCCCAATCTAGAAAGGCGCAACTGGCGTATCAGGCGAACCTGATAGAAAGCCCCCCTGGCCACGGCCGTCGTATGCTCTTCTAAAGACAGCTATGCATCCAGGAGGACGCCCAAGTTGCGGGCGCTTTCCGTGGGGCCCATAATTTGCCCCCAATAACCAGCACCAGATGGCTATACCGGGACGCCGGCAGCCACAGCCACTCGGTCTTGGAAGGGTGGAGTTGAAGCCTGTTTCTCCCCATCCAGACCCGCACGGCCACCAGGCACTGGGACATCACTTCCAAGGCATCGTTGGGATTGTCTGGGGTGTGTTTGGGGTGTTTTTCTCCAAGATGATGATGATGATGATGATGATGATGATGATGATGATGATGATATATTTTGGGAGGATTTATTCTGGAGTAGATGTAAAAAAATATTAAGATCATTTCAGTACTAAAATTCAGTTTCTGCTACTTTTTGCAAGATAGCTAGAAAATATAATCCTTCTGTTGGGACTTTGTGTTTAGTTCTTAGCCAACACAATTCCTAACATACCGGTAGTTAATTTTTTTATATTATTTGAAGGTAACATGAATCTTTCCAAACAGGCTTGCTGATTCCTCATGGTATTTATGAGAGATACATGATGATACAACTCCCACAAGGGGCCATATGCAGCTTGTTCCTTCTCACATCCTACTTTAGCTTTCTATATTCAGATCCATGAATGAGAGGAAGTGGGCAGGATATTGCAAAATCAGCTGATTCCCATTCTGTGTGGGAAGAAGCCTTTGTGTGATCAGTTCCTGCTGTGTTTGTGCATGCATGTCAAGATGTTGAGCCCTGCATGAGCTATTTTGCAATGAATTGTCCAGTTTTTTTTTTTTAAAAAAAAACAAACAAACCTGTGGTCCAAAAGACATAATTCCATTTCCAGCTTAGCAACAGTGTTTGAGTCACATGGTTACTTCAGCCAGGCTTCCTCTTTTGGGAGATTTATCATTCAATCAACCAGAATGTCAGACTGAAAAAAGAACCAGAGAGGAAGTTTAAGGAGCAGTTTCTTTAAAAAGAAGTAGTCGCAGCTCTACAAAGTTAGTGAATGATAAATTCTATCCACTGTCAGAAAAGAGAGCCACAGCTAAATCTATAAAATGCATACAGACTGCTGTGTATTAATCATTTTTCTTTCAAAACAGAATCCACTAAAAGCAAAAGGTAGCTGAACCTCTTGTTCATGAATATACCTAATTTTACTCAGGATTTTCGTTGTTACATTTCAAAGCACTCAAAAGCATCTCTTCTGATTGTGTGGTGCTCTTCTGCAAATCCTTATAATCTGTTTGTGATCTGACATGATTTGTCTTCATTTATCTCTGTTCATTCTATATTATTCATTTATCTATGTTCTATTTATCATGCAGTCCTCCCCACCTAAATTTCCTGCCTCCTTTTATTATCCAAAGCCTGCCTTATTAGTGCCAAAAACTAAAATATCACTTTGTTAAATATTGTTATACAAGGGAGGAGTGTTTGGTTTCATCCACTTGTGAAGGGCAGCCCTGAGCAGACATTCTCCTGACCTGATAAACATTGCCTACTGCTGTGTTATAATGTTCAATAAATCAATAACAATAACATAACATGCCCTTGAATACCACTGTGGAAGCTTTCACTAGTCCAGATTTCACTAGTCCTTGCTTTGCACATGTGATAGCCCTGCTGGAGCAGCTGCTAATTTGCCTCAGGGTGCGATACAAGGTGCTGGTTTTAACCTACAAAGCTCTACATAGCAAAGGCCTGGTTACTGATGTGATTGTCTATCTTCCATGATGTCTGATTTGCTGATTCACATAGAGAGAATTGATATGCTGCACTCTGATATAGTGGCTCTTATTAACATAGTTACATAAAATCATCCTGGATCAACTCATGAACAAGCATGATGCAATATTGTTCTCAGACAACTGTCACAGAATTACATCCCTTGGATTTAGGCATTTATTTTCTTTGGTGGATCCAGCGTTTAGATTTGAGGTATACCTAAGAATCCACCATATCTTTTTTTAAAAAAACAAAACGAGCATAACTTCATCCAAACTAGAATATTAGTTCATAACTGAGTAGGTTCCACAGAAAGTTTCTTTACTGTTAAACTTCTGATGACCTGCTTAGAATGAAGTCAGTTTAACTAAGAATGGGGACAAGACCTATATTTAAAATGTTCTGCCACACCAAGCCCACAATTAGTGAACCCTTTCATTTTAAATGGAGTTGAGTGGAAGATTTTCCATAAGGAATATGTTGTAGCATAATCCTCTGTATTTCAGAGTTCTCAGTAAGAATTAGTTCTAAGTAAACACGTAGAGTGTCAAATGCCTTATATAGCCTCTTTGCTCAGAAGGAATACAGTTTTAAACTGACTGAAACTCAGGCTTTACATTTGCAATGGAAGTTATGGCAAAGGGCTGATTATATTTTGTCTGTGAGAATCCATCCAGTATTTCACAAAATGTTAAACCATATCATGGTTCATATGTCTATCCTTGTTACTCTATAGCTACGGCAGAGATTTGCACTGGCAAAAACATTAAAAACCAATATATTAAACAGAGGGGATGATGGTAGCAGAAGAGAGGATTATTTGGTTGTAGGTTTATTTGTCTATACAATTATTTGTATGTCATCTATTATCTCAGGTAACCTTGGAATGCTATGGCTGGCCATAAAGCGGAACTGGTTGCCAAGTGCCCAAAATGCAGTCATGTGAATGTGGAGTGTGAGTGAACCCATTGGAAGTTCGCAACGGGTCATAAGTAGCTTGGTTTCCCATCAAAATTTTAAATAGTTCCTAACCAATCTGTTGTTAAGTGAGGACTATGTGTATATGTAAAGGGAAGTTTAAACCTATAAACATATTAAGAATATGATTGTTAATTTCTGTTGAGACTGCTAAATGTATCTTTACTTTTATTTTGTTTTTTAAAAGTTTACAATAGGTTACTAGGTTTAAAATTGCTTAATATATTGTATGTGTGTGAAGGACTGCACTTTTAACAAGTTAAGAGCTCAGATGCATAAAAGAATTCATGTGCATTTCCATCCTGTAGTATCTATCAAATTACAGGGCAGTGGGGCTTAAATAAAATACAAGTACTAGCCTTCATATGCTTATTTCCTTTTAAAATGTGCTAAGTTTAAGAAAAAAACCCCAGCATTTTTAAAATAGATAAATGAGCAATCCTAACCCACCATTGTTGATAATTACAGGAAGTTTGCTGCTTCTGCTTTTATTTAAAATTGTTCCTCAACTCCTACCTTTCTTACCTTCTTTATATTTACAGTTCTTTATTTTGTTAGTTTGGCGCTATGTGCTACATAAACATCTTGCTGAGCAAAGAATGAATTTTTGGATAACTCAAAATAGTAAACTGGAGTGCTGTGTGCTTCTCTTTTTTTCTAAAGTGTCAGTATAAAGAGTTAACTTTTAACAATGAACAATGACACATTAATATTCTCATGCAAATATTAATTACTCATAGGGTCTGGTTTTGACAGAGAAGATGGCCAGGATGTAAAACTTTTAAGGAACAGAAAATAGGAATGCTTGCAAAGAAGGGGGGAATCCAGAGAGACAGAGAAAGAGAGAGAGAAACAAAGGGATTAAAAGGGGGAAATGAAACTGATGTACAAAAATAGCATCAGCAATCAGATGAGCTGTACTACAGTACCATAAACAGAATACTGGATAATGAATATGTTTAGGAGTCCTACGTTGGGTTGCCAAAAAAAGCTTCAAATTCCAGCACCAGAACAAGATAGAACAGGTGACACCTGACTACTGAATAATCACAGTTTATTTATTTCTTAAATTTTTATTAAAGATCTTCACAAAAGTAAAAGAAAACATGAACTAATATAGAGTAAGATTAAAAACAAGAAACAAAAAAAGATACAAAAAGTGTGAAAAAAGTATAAATAAAAGAAAAAAGAAGATACATAAAGAAGTGACTTCCAATCCTGTTTACAAGTTACAAACTTATTCTCTGTTCTCCTTTATTAAAATTACATTGAAAATCCCTTCTTCTCCTGTCCAATCCTTTTTAATCAGCAAATCCAGTTCATCAATCACCCAGTTCATTTTTTCCATTTTCAGCAAAAAGTCCATAGGATTTCCAGTCTTTAATAAAAAAAGTACTTACTGTCTTATCACTGATCAAATACTGGTAAGTCATTTTTACCATTTCCTTGGATACCATTCTGTCATCTTCAGAACCTACTCATCTAATGTGAGTATTTCAGTATTTCTTGTGTGTATAATAGTATCACTGCAGTTACCATGTACAAAACCAATCTCAGAGATGTCTTTTCTAATTGGCTACCCTGAATAATCATAATTTACATCTTCTGTTCCTGGACAGACTTTTGGCAATGGATATTGATATTTACAAAAGGACAAGACAGAGACTTACCATCTTCACTAAGCCATCATCCACCAATTTCTAGCTTTCCTTTAGTAAAAATGAAAGTAGATGAAATGGTGTTAAGATAGCTAAAGCAGCTCAAGGAAAACATTAGAATTCATTCTGATTTTCCATTCCAAAAGGTATTCACAGAAATTAGCAATTCCTAAACTGCTTTTTGAGTGATCAAAGGCATTTCTATCTAATATATATTAAACAATAATTTCTGGATTTTTTTCCCCATGCCTGGTCAACGTAAAAACATACTGAAGTAGAACTAGATTTTTTTTGGATGGGGGAAGCATAATAAAAGCAATTTGCCACTACGTTCTTTGAAGATTTTTTCTTTTTTAGTTTCTTAAATCAAGCTAATATGACTGATACCAAGTTCTATTTTAGGATGAAAACCTCATTTGGATTTCTGCTCTTGAGGATTTTGCAAAGTTTTATGACAATTTATCAAGCAGTATATTTGTAAGCATTTGCATATAAAAACTACAGTTAACACAAGCCAGTATGGATGAGTTTGCAAACTATGCTGAACTAATCCTATATCTGTTTTCCAAACAGTTGCCAGTTTAATAGATCAAGGGAATGCTTCATAGCAGGATTGAAATCCAGCAGGTTCTGACAGGTTCTGACAGGTTCTGGAGAACTGGTAACGGAAATTTTGAATAGTTTGGAGAACCAGCAAATACCACCTCTGGCTGGCCCCAGAGTGGGGTGGGAATGGAGATTTTGCACTATCCTTCCCCTGCCATGCCCACAAAGGTCACCCACAAAGCCACGCCCACAGAACTGGCAGTAAAAAAATTTGGATTTCACCACTGCTTCATAGTATACCTGAACCTCAACAAAGCGTTCAACAGACAGCATCATAATATTCCCCTTCAAAAAGTGATTTTAAAATGGCTAGATGATATTAAATGGATTTAAGTTGGCTAAATGACCATACTCCCAAGGTATATTGTACAAGCTATCAGCTAATGGAGTAGGCCGCCACATTGAGTCCTTCGTGATATATCAGACTGTGAAACCAATGCCATGCAGTATTACTTGTATTGTAAAGCTATAATATAAAATCTTTCAAGACAGAATACCCTTCTACCTCCCTTCCTTTATCTTTGTGTGATCTAGGGAGGAGCTTGTTTAAAATGTTTACTCATCATACCTTCTTGTCCCAGGCTTTTATGTGCCTCTTGCCTTGATAGCAGCTCTTCCTTCTATCCAAAAAATAGCTAACATCCACAAATGTCATTTTTCTTAAAGTTACAGCTCCTATGATTGAGAAACAAAGGCAGAATACACAGTTAAATACTCCATGTTGATTACATTAAAAGAAAAAAAACCTTACTTTTCTTTGTGGCAGGCATCATATGGTTTCAACCTTTGATCTTTTTTATTTACCCCTGCCATGACTTTGATCTAATCTGTTACATATGTAGGCTTCCTAGAATGCATATTATAATCTTAAATAGGATCTATAAAGTGTATCTTCTCCAAAAGGAAGAAAAGCGGAAACTCATGACTGGGTTTTATCATTCTATTTTAATGTCAGTAGTAACAAATAAAAGGTTGACCTCTCTAGTTTTATATGTTTCATTGTCTGGGATTCTTCTTGGGCTTGATTTATATAATTATTTACACTCCATTTTTTCAGCTTGATGGGTCCCATGAACAGCTTACACTTAAACTAAACCATAAAAACAAAGTCATGTAAACTTGGTAAAAAAAAAAAAATCCTGAAAACATCAAAAAAGTGCAACAATCCAGTGTCACATTCAGTTTAGCCTCAAGAGCAAAGGCATTTCATGAATCAGCTTTCCTTAACCTATTGCCGTGATGGCAAACCTATGGCACACGTGCCACAGGTGGCATGCCAAGCCATATTGGTGGGCACACGAGCATTGCCTTAGCTCAGCTCCAGCACGCATGCGCTTTGGGTCTTCTGGGCCCATCAGAAGTGTTTCCGGCCTCCAGAGTGGTGGGGTAGGTGGGGAAAGCCTCTGGTGCCTGGGGAGGGCAAAAAACGGGCCTACCGGGCCCACCAGGCCATCACATGCCAAAAGCGGGGGAGCATGGGGGGGTTGCACGCGCATGCGTGGGAGGGCAGGGCATATAAAATTATGGATGTGGGCACGCACCCGTGCGACCACCCCGCACTCCCCCAGCTTTTGGCACGCGATGGCAAAAAGGTTAGCCATCACTGACCTATTGTTTTCCAGATGTTTTGGAACTATAATTTCCAACTTGTCAGCATCTGGGAATTCTGGGAAAGTAGGCACAAATATTCAACATATGAATCCAGAAACTTTGGAGGAAAGTTTACAATATCAATACAAAATAACACAATTGTTTATATTCTTCTGAAACTAAATTAAGTTTACTACAAATATTGGTTATATCAGTAATATAACCTGAATTCTTATTGTCATAATCTTTTAATACCTGATTTCATACTTGTCCATAAAATTGTTCAGAATTTATTCCTCTATAGTGGTAATTTCTCTAATTAAGTTCTACATTTTTGCTTCTTTTACAGTTCCCTGAAAGCTGAGTGAATATTCAGTTTGAAGATTTGTTTTGAAGAAACAATTTTAAATTACCCCTTCAACATACTGTAAATGTTTATATCATATCAAAAAGATTCAGATCTGGTTCATACATTTGGACAGATACTTGCCTATGTAAAAAATACCCATTTTCCAAGCTGTTCCCATAGTTTGAAGAAAACCAATTCAATTCAAATATTTGAATCACTTCAAATTGCTGAATCAATTTTTTTAAAAATCCAAGGGTCTTGGATTTTCCTAATTTTTATTTTGTTGTGATGCCCTGGCTTTTCTATTTAGCAGACATATGTTATATGTTAGATTTAGGGTGTAATGGGCCTTCATCACCTTTCCTACAGTCTAGAATATTTGAGACTCTTTAGCTTGGGAAAAAAGAAGCAAAGATATGATTCAGTAGGGATGTGACTGAGACATATGAATTCTTGCCTCATGGAGAAAATAAGCAGTTTCCTCTCACTTTGTGGTGACAGGGTGCCTTCTACTCAATACTGACTCCTGGCAATGGCCTAGATTAGTCCCTGCAGTTTTCCCAACAGCATTTTCAGAAGTAGTCTGCTATTACTTTCTTCCTACGGCTGAAGAAAATAACTAAGCCATAATCACCCAGCTGGCTCTGTGCCTAAGGCAAGATGAGAACTCACAAGTCTCTAGCCCAGGTGTGTCAAACTCACATCATCACGGCAGTGTCAAGTAATGTTATCGGGATTTTTTCCCCCTTTGCTAAACTGGGCATGGGTGTGGCCAGCACATGATGCATCCGGCCTGTGGGCCGGGAGTTTGACAGCCCTACTCTAGCCTGATACCTTAACCACTACACCAAATTGCCTTTATCTCCTTTACTAAGGATAGATGGTGAGATGTCAAACATGCTCTAGTGAATCCTGCACTGAACAGGGAGGTGAATTAGATGATCTCTAAATCCCTTTCAACTGGATTCTAGATTCTAATTGGTATAGTAGCCTACTACTATAAGTACAGTATAAGTACAGTCCGTGGAGTGTCTCTTTTCAGAAAGTTCCACATTTACCAAATCTGCTGAGTTTACCTCTGTTTTTTCTGCAGCTGAAACTGAATCCCTGGATTCTTTCCCTGTTCCCCTTCACTCCTTTATCACTTTGTTTCAAATATTTACACGCTATCTGTCATGCAATGCATCTCCAGGCAGTTTACAGAAACAGAAGATTTTTACATAAATACAATCATGTAAAAACAAACATGTCCACCAGTATAGCTATAACACTGCATAGCTGTATATCAGGGCCTCATAAATATTTCATCTCTGCTATCATGAGCTCTCAAATGCTTAGGTGGATTTAAAAATAATTAACAACCCTCTCCCCTGAGATCCAGAAGGCCCCACCCTTTTAGATTTCCAGAAGACTATGAAGAGTTGATCTTCCCTAAGTGCTGGGCTAAGATGAGACTGGTGTTCAGCTAATGCATTGGGGAGTATGGTCTTTGAAGTACTATGAACTGTAGTTTTGATGTTAATGTTTTTGTTTTCTTTTTATGTTTTATTGTTGCTATGAACCTTCCAGTATTTTTGTATATAAGAGGGATGGTCATATAAATATTGAACAGAATGAAACTCAACTCCATTCCTGCCTTTTCTCCAACCTCATATTTAAAAGTTCTGAATCGGAGCTTTAATTGTGTTCCTTCAAAATGAGTGCAACTTCTCAAATGACCTGACATCTGAATTAAGCAAGATCCAAAAATTTGTCCATAGGAGTTCTCACCTTCAAGTGATTGAAAGTAGATGTTTTAGATCTGCCATTGCAATATGTGGTAAGAGCCAAAGACACTGCCTGCACCACAGATATGCTTTATTGTTTTCCACTTTGAACTTCTTTTTTATTCAGATGAATGTCAAAATGATATTAGTTTTTGCTTTATTTCTAATAGAGTGCTCTCCAAATGTACTATTAGAAAAAGCCCTATTCCAAGTAACTCTGTTAGTAGAATCAACTTTATACATTACCTTTTGCAGTTCCCTAGAAACAAATAAAATATGTAAAATCTTATTTAGACTTTACTACAATTATAATAGTGTTCCAATCCACTCCCTCTGGTTGTAAAACAAATCCAGTCATATAAAGTTAAAGTAGCCTAGGATTGAAAGTAAGGAAGATGACCTTGACAGAGATATACAGGCTCCATTGCTAAGCATAAAGGATTGAAGCATTTTCTAGGTCCACAAGAAGATAAATTTGGAAGTGGCTCAGACAGGCATTCTCTGTAATTCACTAGAGCATAATAAGGAGCAAGTACAGCACAGTCAGACTTGCAAGATTCAATTACGATAGCCAAGTTCAGTAAGAAGAATTTTAGCCTTCCTATGGAGTTATTGTCTGGCCTTTTCTATTGTGTGCATCTAATAATCTATCAAAATCTAGTTATCAGATGAACTAGAAGAATATGTAAACTCAATTGTTCATATTCAAACGTTTCTGTCTGCCAACTGAATGCATGGATTTTCTTTCTTTCTCTCTTTAGATTCCTAAGTTTATGTTGAAGGACGGGAATCCCCTTTGCAGCAGATTTGCAGAAGGAAGTATAAAAATGGGCAGAAAAGAGGAAGATGGTAGAGCAACAGGAACTTTATTCACACAACTATGGATATCAGCTAATAAATGAAGTCCACATTTCATGAATAATTCTATAAAAATAATGAGCATATAGATAGAAAACGCAAGGAAATGAAGCATTTGTAAGCAGATAAAATTTTATGACAGGATAAAATAATTACCTGTTTTTCATGTCTAATACAATTACAAGGCTAAGGTTAGCTCCAAGGAAACAAGTAAACTATGGATAGAGAGCAGCATACAAATCTATTCAGAGCAGCAAATCAGCCAAGAAATCTGAACCAAGGGCCCATAACCAAAGAGGAACTTCAAACAAATGCATTTAGTCAAAGAATTAGCATGCATATACAGCAACTTGATAGCACAAATTGCTTGAACAAATTAGCTGAATGTTTGCCTTCTAAGTTTGTCTTTCCACTATCCAAAACATTAGTCCATGTTCTTTTTATAACAATACCAGAATATACAAAAACACTAACAAGTGAAGATACAATCTAGAGGGGAAAAATATATTTTGAAACTTCAAATTTGACCAATTTGACCTCACATCACTCTCCCCTATCTGTCTGAGTGGGGTGGGTATAAAAAAATCAAATCTGGGACCAAATTCAGATTCTTTCATTCAGATGTTTAAAACATCTGAAAGAGCAACCGACTTTCATGAGCCAAAGTCTTGTTCCATCCAGGCTTTTAAACTTCTGTTTGCATCTCCAACTTTTCTTAGGGAAAAACCATTGGGTAAGGAGAAAAAGAGAACAATTTTTGTGATGCCCAAGGGTTAGAAGAATTTAAAAATCAAAATGGTAGTCACCCAATCAAAGCCTTGCTATCATATCTTTCTGAGATCAAGAGGAAATTGTAACAGATATACAGCAGTGCTGGGTACTCCTAGATATCTTTCTATTATTCAAAGCACAAAACCACTTGTAACCTGTCTTTGGTATAGTCATTTCAATCTTTCCTGAAAGAAATGACCTGGTGACAGTCCATTGTGACAGGCCAGGTCACAAAACAGACACAGGGAGACATTTAATGAATGCTACTTCCTTATTGTAGGATATAATAACAGACTCTTATGAGGTGAGGTTATTTTAAGCTTCTTTCTCATACTTACTCCAATTTCTGGATAATCTCTTTTCCAAGTTCCTTCTTAACAGCCCTTTTATATCTTTCCCAAATTTAACTCTAAATTCCTTTAGACTTTGCCTCAATAATTTATGCTGTAATTAAATGCTTAATTAAATTATTACGAACTGTGTAACTGCAGCATTTATATATATATATGGTACATGTAATAAATATTACTAGGCCTCCATGAGATTTGGAAATGAGATATAAAGTAACAGTATCAGCCATTTATTTACATATGTGTTTTAAATATGCTAATAAAAGCTAGGAATTGTATTTTATATATTTTCCTAAATTTGGGGTCGGTGCATTCCTGATCTCCCAAATTATTTTCCCACTACTTCAAAATTTCTAGTAATTTTACATGTTTACATTCTGCACATATTAATTATAAGAAATAAATTTAAATTTCATTCTTTAATGAACTGTAGCTCATATTAGGAATCTCCCTAGTACAGATCTTTTGAGCCAAGTGTTAGATTGCTGCAATTCCATCCAGTGATCCTAGATGGGCATTAAAAGATAGGCAGGGATTGAATGTAAAATCAGGCAAGAAACCAGAAAGTTGCTATTGCATGATTTCTATTGGTAGCCTTCTTCCTGAAGAACTTCTCAATAGTATTGCACATTCCTTATCAATATAATGTACAAATGGTCATGAGTTCAACAGTAAATGCCAGATAAAGAGAAATCTTCCCCGTGACCAGGCATAGGATTGTGTGTCACATAATATAAAGTTTATATCATTGAAGAAATCTGGTTAAAGGTATTTGAAATATAGGTAGAAATAGGACTGCATAAGTACTCAATTTACTTGGTTAAAAGACTCAAAATAATTTTAAAAAATGAAACTTTTATTTTAGGTTTTGGTGATTAGATCAACTTTGTGGTTAAAGAAATGTTTTATATCTACTAAAAATGTCAAGCAAAAAGTTGGGGGTGTAACTTTTTTATATTTTAATGTACTGAAAAAAGCAGAAATCACTGCTTTTTTCCCTTTCTATATCTTTGCAGTTTTTCTTTTCTTCTTTTCCCTTTCTTTTCTGATTATTGTTTCTATTTGTATTTACAATTATAATAAACTTTTATAAAATTCTTGGTGGGGAAAAAGGAAAACCCTTTAACTGCTTCTTCCCCAGAAATGTTTCATTTCAAACTGGTTGTTATACACTGGACCACTGTTCCCAATTATGGAATGGTATAGCATTGTTCAGAAAATAGATGCAACAGGTAGATTTTAAACAGCTTTCATATTTTTATTATCTTCTATATATGCATATGTTCTTCATTTCCAAGTCTAATGAAGGCCCAGTAATGGAAGGAATGAGTCCACCAATCTCTAAAGCATCAGTCAGTTAGAGGAAGCTACCTATGAGATATAACTTTAAGATAAATTTAAAAAAAACAAAATTTTCTGAACCTAGAAGAAATAGGCAAGAGTAGATTCACAAGCTGCTCTCATTGTGAGTGAGTAGGCAGCTATGGTAAACGTTCTAAAATAAATAAAATAAATGTCTGAGGTTGACCAATTGTATGCCAGAAAGCAAAGTGACTCATATCTGTAGGACCTTCTAAATATAATATCTTCTGAATAGGAACACTGATCACCAGGAGAAATATGCCTACTCAGCAATACTGGGCCACAGTTGCTAGAAGTAAGGACGTAAAAACTTACCAGCAAGACCAATTAAGCTTTGACATTTTACAATCAGTCTTGTTTATTTCCCTGAAAAGTAAGAGTCGCTGATTATACTTCCATATTCAATACTTGTAGTCAAATCAATAGCTTAGGGGAAACCAATAAAAACAATACATTTTTGGAACATAAGGTCACAGTTGTAATAGATATTTATATTTCTATCCCACAATAATAATAATTTAATAATCCTGCAAGAACAACAACAAATAAGCAACCTGCCTAACTTGTAATCAGTGTGGATTGAATTTGAGGTTAGACCTTAGACTATCATTCACTGCTATCAAGCATGGGCAGCTCTATTTTGACTCTAGGCTGTAATAAGTCAAATAACTGTCTGAAGTTCTTTTGTAGATAACTTTTCTGAGAGGTGTACAATATCACTACTACACAATTCCTATGTTCAATTCAAAGTATTGCTTTAAAGCCTTACATGATACAGGTCCAGTTTATTGGTGGCACTACTTCCCTCAGAGGGCATCTAGGTCAAATAAAGTGGAATTACTCCCAGGCTCTTCCCTTAAAGGTTATTGTCTGATGAGGCACATCTTCTCCATAGCTGCCCCAGCCCTTTGCAATAGCCTTCTATCTGAAATTCAAGGGCTCCCTTCCATTTTGGCCTTCTGAGAAACCATAAAGACCTGGGTCTTTGTCTAAGCATTGGGCTAGCTTGGAGATTGAGTTAAGAGGCCAGTAGTTTGATTGGTCTACTCTGGTGCTTGATGGGAGTGGTTGTTTAATTTTTATTGAATTATTTTTATTGGTTGTTGGGAGCCACTTATGATCACTATGTGAGATGTCAGCCATATAAATTCTTTAAATAAACCTGAATAGAAAGATTAGTAATCACATCTAATTATAAAGGCTCCTGAAGAATGCAAGTTTCTTTCTTTCTTCTTAAGAATTCCACTCCATGTGAATAGAAATGAAACAGAGTGAAATAGAAATAGAATCCCCTTAAAGACAAATATGGGGGTAGGGAAACAATTGGTTTCCTGCCTTTGTTTAGAGCTGCTTACATAGCAAATACGTGTGTGTGTGTGTGTGTGTAGATATCTGTGTGGGGTTGACTTCTTAATAAAATGTCTGTATCACATTCTAAATGTTACAATATAATTCCATAGTTGATTCACTCAGACTGTTGTTAATATAGTCAGATCACGTATTTAATGGAGAAAGGGAAAATCCAACAAAATACTAGAGATTTAATAACACCAGTTAAAAACTGTGCTCTCTTCTTCTTCCTTCTCCTCTTTCTTCTGCCAAACTGTACAAACACAGCCTGACACAAATCTTTTTTTTTATTTAAGAAGTTTTAACAATCATTACAACAATTTTCCCCCCACCCACCCCCCCATCCCTCCCCCCTCCATCTCTCATTGTGGGTATTGCCCACAATGGTAACTTCTCGTTTAGTTTATACTTGTACTTTTTCCAGACATGCAATAGAGCATTCCTTAATATATGACTTTTAAAAGTCTTGTCCACTTTCTTATCATATAATAAATAAGCATGCCACCTGTAAACCAAATCATATCCCTCAACATTCAATATTCTTTCTTCTGTTAAATTCATCCAATCACTCATTGCTGATAGAACAACTGCCTCGTCATAAAGTCTTAAATTAGGCATTTTGAGACCTCCTCTTTCACGTGTATCCTGCATTATTTTTTGTTTTATTCTCAGCATGCTTACTTATTCTATGACAACAAAGTGGATAAAGTATTTAAAAGCCATATACTTAGAGACTCTTTGATGAGAGTTTGGAAGAAACACCGATTTAAATGGGATTATAAAATACCGCTATGGCTGGATCTTGGTCATATTATGTGGAATACAAATATAATGTCACTCGGGGGATTTTTATACAAAGAGGTTCTTTTTACAGATGCGGGCAGATGGCAGCTGAAGACACTACAGACACTGTTGGACGAAGGGATTAATTTAACTTGGTTACAATATAATCAATTACAATTGAGATGGAAAGAGGACCAAAAAACTGGTATTATGTTGCATGAGGAAGAATTGGTTAGACATATAAAAGAGAAAGGTCCAATGCATATTAAAAGGCTTTATAATGTTTTGTTAGAAAGGGATTCAGAAACTGAATTGGTTAAAGATTGTATGATTAAGTGGGCACAAAATTTTGAGGAGCCAGTGATGTTGGAAACATGGGAAAAAAATTGGGTTCAGAATGTTAAATTTACACAGTCGCAGAATTTGAGGGAAAATTTTTATAAAATGTTTTATAGATGGCATTTAGACCCAAAAAAATTGTCGTGCATGTACCCTAATGTTCAGCCAAAATGTTGGAGATGTGATTGTTTAGATGCTACATATTATCATGTTTGGTGGACCTGTAGGAAAGTTAAGGCTTTTTGAATAAAAATTTGGTGGGTCATGCAGAATGTTTTGAAGAAAAAAATTCAATTTTCTCCACAATTGTTTTTATTGGGTATAATTAAGGGTTTTACTTCGGGTGAAACAAAGTTGATATTGTACATGATAACAGCTGCGAGACTATTGATAGGTAAATATTGGAAGAATGAAGTTTTGCCCACGATCGAGGAATGGACTTTGAAGATGGCCAGTTTTGCAGAGATGGCGAAGATTTCAGCATATTTAAAAGACTGTTCACAAGAGACTTATGAATGGGAATGGAAAAAGTGGATAGATTATGTTCAGAACAAATATCAAACTAGGAAGTATCAAATAGCTTTTATTTGAAAATGATATATTAAGATAGAAATATTTCAATGTAATGCAGATTAAAAAATTATAAGGGGGAGGGAGGGGTTCAGGTTTTATATAAGTTTTATACTAAGGGGGTTTTTTACTTGATATGAGTATATTGTGTGGAAGTCCAGGGGGAGGGGAGGGTTAGGGAGGGTTAGGGAGGTTAGGAAGTTTGGGGTGGGATGAGAGGGGGGGAAAAGGGGGTGAAAATGTAATTGTAAAACTTTTGCAATAAAAAAAAAATAAAGTCTTAAATTAGGCATTTTGAGACCTCCTCTTTCACGTGTATCCTGCATTATTTTTTGTTTTATTCTCGGTCTCTTCCCTGCCCAAACAAAATTATTAATACCCTTCTGCCATATCTTCAAATTTTCATCTTTTTTAAGTATTGGTATCATTTGAAAAAGAAACAAAAACTTAGGCAAAACATTCATTTTTACTGCTGCTATTCTTCCCAACAAGGATAATTGTAATTTTTTCCAGTTTTCCATCTCTCTCTGTATTTTTTGCCACAACGGATCATAGTTATACTTAAATAATTTCGCATTTGATGTCATAATATAAACCCCTAAATACTTAACTTTTTTACAATTTCAAATCCTGTTTGTCTTTCTAATTCTTCTTTTTGATTTATAGTCATATTTTTAGTTATTATCTTCATTTTCCCTGCATTTATTTTAAATCCAGATACTTGTCCATATTGATTAATTATATCCATTAGAACTACAACCGACTGTAATGGTTGGGTTAAAGTAACAACCAAGTCGTCTGCGAATGCTCGTAATCTATAGTCATACTGCCTAATCTTAATTCCACTTATTTTGTCCGACCCACATATCTTACTTAACAAAAATTCCAAAGTCAAAATAAACAATAATGGAGACAAGGGCATCCTTATCTTGTTCCTTTTTCTATATTAAAAGTATCTGTTAAACTACCATTAATTATTATTTGCGCTGTTTGTTTCTGATATATTGCCTTAATAGATTTTGTGAAATGTTCCCCAAACTGCATCTTTTCTATTATTTTCAATAAAAATTGCTAATTCAATCGATCAAATGCTTTCTCTGCATCAAGAAATATCAGCACCGCAGGGATTTGGTTGTTCTTCTCCAAATACTCCAATAGGTTAACAACTTGCCTTACATTACTTCATTTGTCTACCATTTATAAAATGGTACCAGTTTGATCATTATGAATCATTTGTTGCATGACTGTCATTAACCTATTTGCTAATATTTTAGCAAAAATCTTGTAAACTGTATTTAAGAGTGATATAGGCCTATAATTTTTTGGCTGGGTATGGTCTTGCTCCTCCTTTGGAATCAAAGAATTATAAACTGTCCTCCAAGATGGGGGTACATCTCCTCCAGATTGTATATTAGTAAATAATTCTTTAAGTGGTCCCGCCATTTCTAACTGCAAATGTTTATAATAAGCAGCTGCCAATCCATCCATCCCACTTTCAACTGCTTAATTGCAGACATAATCTCCTCAGTGGTTATTGGTTGATTTAAACCCTCCCTTTGCTCTTTTGTAATTGTAGGAATATTCTCTTTCTGTAGATATCTATCTATATCTGTATCTTGAATTTTATCACCAGCATACAACCTCGTATAAAATTCTAAAAATGCTTTTTTAATCATATTTTGCTGATAGACCTCTTTACCTTTATATTCTATTTTCTCTATGGTCCGTGACTTTTGTTTTTTCCTTAACAAATATGCTAACCACCTCCCTGGTTTATTAGCATTACAAAAAGTATTATGTTTAGCATATTGCAAATTAGTTGTGACCTGATCAGCCATTAACATATTAAATTGCCCTCGCAATAAATTGATTGCCTCTTTTATTTTCTTATCCGCTGGATTCAATATCAAAGCTTGTTCTTTTTTTCTGATTTCCTCTTCTAAATCCTTCCTTTTTTTTCCTGTTTGCGTCTATATTTATTATTCAAATATATCAAAATGCCTCTCATATATGCTTTGCTTGCATCCCAAACCATTTCCATAGATGTACCCTTATGCATATTTATAATAAAAAATTATTTCATAAATTTTTCACATTCTTTTACATTTTCCTCATATCTAAACAGATTTTCATTTAACCTCCAAGACCTCTTAGATCCCCTTCCACACTCTAATTCCATCCAGACCGGACTATGATCCGTTAAAAATCTTGGACAAATCTTCATCTTCTTCACTCTGGAAAAGAAATCATTTGTAATTAGTATAAAATCAATCCTTGAGAAAGATTGATGTCTATCAGAAAAAAAGGTAAAGTCTTTTTCTTCAGGGTTTCTCTCTCGCCAGATATCTCTCAGTTCCATATCCTCCATCATTTAAAAAAACGATTTTGGCAATCTGGCACGCGTTGAGATGTTCTGCAAGAGCCCCTTCTTATCTTTTTTAGTGTCCAAAACTCCATTCCAATCACCCAATAAAATACATGATTTATAGTCCCATTGTAATAACTTGGAATGTAAAAGCTTATAAAAATTTTCCTGTTGTTGGTTCGGTGCGTAAACTCTAATTAAAAGTATTTTTTCTCCTTTTATTAAAAGTTCAATTGCTATAAATCTTCCTTGATCATCTGCTTCAATTAATTTGGCAATTAAGTCTTTTTTTAGGTATATAACTATACCATTCTTCTTCTCAGGAGCAGATGCAACAAAATGTGTACCTAACTTTGCATTTATTAAGTATTTTTGATCCTTACTTCTAATATGAGCCTCTTGTAAACAAATTACATCATTTTTAAACTGTTTCAAATAATGAAATATTTTTCTCCTCTTTTGTGGTGAATTTAGGCCATTAACATTCCAGGTCAAAAATCTAGTTGCCATTCTTGGCCTTCTGAAGCACTTGGAGCATCTGCTGGAAATCTCCATGCATTTTACTTTTTGGCCTTGCTCCTCCCATTGCTTCTGTTTTTGTAGTATCTTGAATCATTTGAAGTTGCTGCACTCTTAATTCTTCTTGACGCTTGGCTACTGCTCGAGTCTGTCTTTGATCCTTAGGTTCTTCTATCTCCAAAGCTTGAACAGTAGAAAATTGTATTAATTCTTCTTGAATAATCAAATCACCCTTTTGGGCCTGTACCAACAATTCTTCTTTCTCCCCCTTTCTTGCCCCCTCTATTTCCGTCTTCCTCCTAACTTCCTGGGGCTGAGAGCATCCAGCCTTTAATACATTGGTATAGAAATCTCTTGCCTTCCACACTGAATTGAGACGGTATCTTTCTCCTGAACAATTCACCACTAGACCAGCTGAAACTTCCCATCTATACTGTACCTGACGGTTTCTCAGTTCTTCCACCAGAAAGGCGTAATCCTTTCTGGCTCTCAACATTTTGGGGGGAATTTCTTTCAGTGTTAAAACCTCCTGCCCCTGCACTTGAAGTTTATTCTGAAAAGTGACTTGTAGGATTTCATTGCGTAATCTCCTTGTTGTAAAATAAACTACAATGTCTCTTGGTAGATGTTTCTGTCTGGCCACCCATGAATTGACACAATAAATTTTGTCAATTTGCCATTCAAAATTTGCTTTTTGATCTTCCATTATCTGTGCAAATGCTTCTGAAAAGATCTCTCTCAAATTCTCTTGCTTATTTTCCTTGAGGCCTCTTATTCTCAGAGCAAATTCCATGTCTCTATATTGTATCATTATCACATCTGCTTCTGCTCTTTCCATCTTGTCCTGGACCTCCCCCATTTTATTTTCCAAGTTCTCATTAGACTGTTTAATTTCTTCCACTTTTTCATCTATTGCTTCAATGTGTCCTGCCAATCCTTGTACTGCCATAATAATATCTTCTCTAATTTCTTGGTTTCATTTTTGGATAGTCTCTTTGACCTGAGCTATTTCTTCAGCAACTTCTCGAGTTTGCTCCTGAAACATTGAAGCTATTTTTTTTCTGTAATAGAGGCTTGTGTTTTGAGGACTTCCTGCAACATTTCAAATGTTAATATTGTTGGTTCTGTTGGAACAGAGAGAGATTGCAATCTGGATGTTTGAGCTGACGAAGTCCCAGCACTTTTGGGGACAATAGCCTTAATTTGTTTTGAAGCCATTTTTAATAATAATAATAATAATAATAATAATAATAATAATAATAATAATAATAATAATAATAATAATAATATTTCTATACCACCCTTCTCCCGAAGGACTCAGGGCGATGTATTAAAAACACAAAACAACATCAGTTAAAATAGTTTAAAATTATTAAATAAATTCGGCTAAATTTTTAAAACCCCAGAAATTTAAGTTTCCAATTTAAATTTAATCAGCTGCCAGAACAGTAGATCAACCAAATCCAGAAATCAGTCTTTAAATATCAATCCTTTTTTTAAAAGTCACTGCTGTAATCTTTAATCTTCTCCTTTTTTAAAAAAACAACAACACAAATCTCTAATTTTGAACTGGGGCTGCCAACACTAAAAGAAGCTTTCCTTTTTAACTTTCGCTTTCACGCCCCATTAAAGCTCAATCACCATCTTGGTTTCACTTTCTCCCCTTAATAAGGAGGAAGTAATACACATTTGGAGTTAAAGTTCAGTACTTGCAAATCTAATCTCTCCTGAGTTTGCTCAGCCTGCTTCCGAATGATGTTTATTCAAGCATTGTTTGCAGGGGTGGTTGCGGCATCTTCTGCTTGAAGCAGAAACGTCCCGGACCCAGAGCTCTGTCGGGCTTCCAGAGAGCTCTCACCCTTCGAGCCCCAGAATTGTTCCTGGGGCTCCTTGGGGAGCTCTACCTACGCCCTTCTGCTCTCTTCCTCCCCTTTTCCTGGAGAGAAAATTTTCAAGCCGCTAGACAGCTGATTTGCACTGTTCTAGCGGCTTTACAAGATCGCAGGGCTGGAGCTCAAGAAAAGAGTGTCCTCGGTGCCTGCGGTGCCACTGGAAGTCCTCTGCCTGACACAAATTTTAATAGTCCTTATCTAGACTCCTAGAAGATACCATGTTTTGGACTCCGACCTTCCAAGAGTAGGCCCAAGGAACACTCTTGACTTGACGCCATACTTCAGCATTCTAACAATAACATGGCCCCAGAAGATTGCAGACTTCCAGAGAGAGACTTCCATGATCCAAATTATTTCTCACAAAGACAGAGATTGACAGTGGCAGGCAAAAGGGAATCAAATGATGTTGCTCTGCGACATTGTTCTATTAGACTTCTTGCCACACATGAGATTAAATCTCTTGATTGATTACAGCTAGCTGCAGCTTGATCTAAGAAGCAGGTCTGATCCATGTTCCTTTGCTGAAAGCAACACCTGATCTCTGGTTCTTGTGTGACATACTTGTTTGTGTAAGAAACCTTCCACTTTTGGAGTGGCTGATAACCCTGACCCAGTTCTCAGAACTTTGGACTGATTTGGGACTAGTTTTCTACATACTCCTTTTTGCAAATAACTCATTCAGGCTCTGAGACTCTGTTTTGGATTGCATGCTATTATCTCTTGACCTTGAGTAAACTGAAATATATCAAAGCAACTGTATGTGAGTCAGTAGAGAAGAAATATATCAGCCCACAGAAGGAACGGGGCCAAATAAAGTATCTCGTAGGGATTCTCTCTAGTTCTCTGGACAGCAAAGGCAAAGGGGATGGAGTTATGTAAACTTACAACAAAGATGGTATTACTACTTACAGTTTTAGTTTCTTGTCTGGACCACCTCAAAAAACGGACACATGGCTTCTTCAGATTTCCTAGTGTTCTGTCATGGCAACATCTAGTGATTTGGATGAACTTGACAAAACTAAATGAAGTCAGACCTAATTAATATTTGAATGGGAGGCCATCAGGGAATCGCAGAATTATTAAGCTTGACTAGAAAGCAAAAAAACAAAAAACAAAACCCCATCCTGGAAAGTAATGACAAGTTACTTCCTTACTGTTTGCAAGAAAGCGACAGAAATATGTCCATGTAATCACCATGAGTCGAGTTGAATGTGAGGAAACCTTTTAAATATGAACAATTCTTTCAGTCATTCCTATCCATCATAAAACATATTCACAATAATTATATTATTAATATTAATGATTCCCATCACATTTTTGACTTATTGTGGCATGTTTTTACCCTGGGTTGGGAACTGAAGATAATATGGTAAGTGATGAAGGAACCAGGTACCGTTGAACTGAGCAGACCAAAGTGGCTGTCAGCCCTGAAGCCATTTTAGGAGCATCTTCAGGGTTGCCACAGCAAGGCTGGTTGCAGCTATGGGAATGTGAGGGGGGAGATAGAGATAGCTGGATGGATGTGTAACCAAAATAACATTCTTTCCCGTAGGAGCCAAGGACGCTCTACCAGGTGTTGGAGGGGCATGGACAAAAGCCAGCCGAAGTTGGGACTGCAACCTGATTAGATCATGTGACGGACATGTGACGGGGGGGGGAAGAACTTTGGGTTTTGATTTTGGTGGGGAAAACCTTGGGTCCCTCAGAGTCAGGTTTTCACCAGCCATGCCAATATGATATTCCTAATAAATTCATACTTTGAGGAAACTCTAGGCCTCAGGGTTTTGATTGTTTTGGGTCTTACTTGGAACCCTGACAGTGGCTACTTTAAATAAGGAGTCCCTGCGGATTTTATTCTGCTACTTGTTGCTGATTATAGGGGGAGGTGCTCATCTCCATTTCAAGGCCATTGAGCCAGTGTTATACAAAGACATTTCTGTGATCATGTGGCCATGGAGCGCTGTTACCTTCCTATTTATCTACTCACATTTGCATGCTTTTGAACTGCTAATTTGGCAGGAGCTGGGGCATGGATGGGAGTTCAGCCCATCATCTGACCATCGGGTCTCAAACCTGGGCTGCCAGTTTTCCAGTCAACAAGCCCACTGTCTTAACCATGGAAACATCTTGCCATCTCTGATATTTTAAGAGCATTATTGAAATTCTGCAGCAAATCACAACTACTAGATTTTAAAATTGTCGTTTTCAATTTTGGGGGCTCATAGTTCTTAAAATACTTAAAATATTTTTGATGCAGTAGTCAAGCAAAAATTACTCCAAGCACTAATTGTTTAAATAAAAATTGTTTTAATAAAACATTTTTGTTAAATGAATGAAATTGTCACTTAAAAATGAGAAAATACAGCATATATATACTGTAAGGATATTTATTTGTGTGTATTTATATATGTATTTGTGTGTGCATGTGTATTTAAAAAATGAACAACTAAAACTAGCAAATGCCATAGGGTAAACCCAGTACCCAAACACCTTCATGCTGAGAAATGTATTACTCAGTACAAATTTCTGCCACATAATTACAAAAATTATGCAGAATCAAAGGGCAATTAACAGAGATGATATTGCGTATAGGCAAAAAAGGAACTTTGATGATGATCCAGCCCAGATCAATTCTTAAGGAAATTAATGGAAATTATTTAAGTACATTCATCTTTTTTCATAGCTGTATCAACTATTTTTCCATTTTTATTTTATTATTCCTCTTGTTTTGCAAGAGGAAAATTTTGCAAATACTCACACAATTTCCCAGGCATGTGATATTATAAAACACCTTATAAATAAATCCACTGCTGAAATCAATAAAATGCTTGACAAAAGTAAATAAAAATATCTTAGATTTGTTTGATTCCCTTTCTTCTCTTTTTTCTGACATTTGGGAAGAGTAGACAGACATAAGCTACGAGGACATTTTGGGAGAAGTCATCAGAAAACAGATACTTAGCAAGTTCATGTAAGGTAGGTAGACTGGCACACAACGAGCATTGTTGGCATTGTGCAGACAACTCTACAAAGTACTCCAAATCTATCAATCAGTGGAAAAATTAGAAGCTTTGCTGGAATTCAGCCTTTCCAAATGGAACATTTTTACTTAATGGATTTTATAATTCTGCAAATGGGCACGAAGTAGGGATTCCCCTCCCCCCCTTTCATTCAATCATGATTCGTGAAGACTGCCTGGACAAATCCCAGCAGTTTTCTTGGCAAGGTTTTTCAGAAATGGTTTGCCATTGCCTCCTTTCTCAGGCTGAGAAAAAATGACTGGTCCAAGATCATCCCTCTGGCTTCATCCCCTTGGTGGGACTAAAACTCACAGTGTCTAGCCCAATACTTACACCAAATTGTCTCTCACGAAGTAGTTAAAATTTCTGCAGCTTATTTTTGGTGCCTTAGACCAAATCAAAACAAGTAGTAATTTACACAGCAATATTAATCAGAGTGCTACAACATTCCTTATTATCAACTGTTTAAGAGAACCTCTTTCATCAAACCAGAAGTGTACTGTATATTGTGAAGTTTTATAAGTACTCCATATTATAATGTGACCACTATTAAAAACCTGTTTTTTTGTGTTACATTTATTACTTTAACATTTGATATCCAACCTTTCAAGGAAAGTTGTCAAGGCTCCACATCCCAAAGAAAATAAGCCTAAAGTTTATTATGTTGCATACAATGCTTTCCATTCACATATCATTGAAGGACCAGAGGAAAACAGAGAAATGCAATATCTTTCCTAATGTGCATTGCAAGAAGGTCTAATGGGAAATACAGAATTTACTTTTCACTAAATAATGGGAATTGGAATGAAAATATACCACTATTTAAGAGTAGCCTAGTGGGAAGAAGCCACTGCTTAAATAACCCTACAAATTAATGGCTACATGTTCTCAAAATAACACTAATTCATTGCAACTAAACTTGGATTTCTTTAACCATTTTTGTACAGAATAGCCTTCGCCTTCCATATATTCACTGGTGTTGATACAGCCTAAAAGGCAAGGGCTTTAGAAAATTTCTGACCACAAATCTTCACTGATGTCATATGGTGCTCAGAAAGTAGTCTCAATTTATGATCAAACACAGCTTTTTTTCTATACATAGAAGCTAACACAAAAATTGTTGTAATATCTTTGACCGCACCTGCTTATACGGTAACAAACCATTCTGGATAGACCTAAAGGTGCTTTTTCAAGAGGCAATTGGACTTTCTGGTCTTTCTTCGAAGACGTTTCACTTCTCATCCACGTTTCGCTTCTCATCCAAGAACCTTCTTCATCTTGGATGAGAAGTGAAATGTGGATGAGAAGTGAAATGTTTTCAAAGAAAAACCAGAAAGTCCAGTTGCCTCTTGAAAAAGCACCTTTGGGACAACCATGACCTGGATGACTGAAAATCTCCATAGACATTCTGGATAGAAAAATTACCTCCAGATCAATGACTGCATATTAAGAGTATATCTGCATAAGTGAATAAGATAAAGAAGACCCGGTTCAAGCCCATACATAACCAAACAAGTTCCCAGGATGACACAAGATCAATTATTCCTAGCACAGACAATATTGCAAGATTGGAGAAGGGGCGGCAGTATATACTGTCTCCCACTAAGGAAGGGAAATGGGATATAAATCCAGTGAATAAAATTAGAAATAAAAAAGAAAATGAGTACCTCTTGAATTATCAGTGTGAACATTTATGCAATTGAGTCTTTTTTCCAAGGCTTTCATTACTGCCCCACCAAGTGCTACTCTCTGCTTTCTTTTGAACTGCTACTTCTTTCCTTTTGCTAAAAGAAAAAAAAATATCCACCCACTGTCACTTTTGGTTGCTGTTATTTGTTGTCATTAGTTTAGTCTTTTTAATATTTAATCACAGGTGTCTTTCACTGTATTCCTTGACTTTCATTATTAGATATTTGCATATCATTTATGTTCCAGTTATCAGAGTACTGTCATCCAATCAGGCAGGAAGCTTTTTCCTTCCTTTTTTGAAACTACACTCAGTTTCTTGCAATTTGCCTTCCACGATGCATATATTCAGTATATAGGTTCAATAGGTAATAGAGTATACAATCTTATCTCACTCCCCTGACAATCTGGAACTGGTTGTTACACCATGTTCTGTTTGGACTATGATTTTATGACCTATGTGTACATTTTGTGTGAGGACAATGAGATTTCATTTCATTTACTAAATTGTATGGCCAGTCAGCATCTTGTGACTCTGGTTGGTGTACAATAGTTTAATAATACAGACAACAGAACAATAGACATCTGGAGTAGAGTGGACCAATAATCTCTAAAAGAAGCCATGTGACACAGTCCAAACTGCCTTTCCTTTGCATTAGCCCAAGACCCAGGAGAAAACCCGTTTTGAGGGTTCTTTTAAACAAATCTTTGGGGGACATATTGTTCCAGATGGCAGGCACTTCAACAGAGAAAGGCAAACTTACTGGGTCCTATCAAATGAAACTCTTTACTGGATGGGGCCTGAAGCATGCCTACTCATCTATGTTCTAGGATTTTCTCATTTTCCTAAGGACAATTGACATTTTAATATGGTCAGTATAATCAAAGGCTTTCTCTATTAATTATGTATTAATTTCCTTTTGGGATTCTTCAGCTTTCCCAATTATTCAGCATTATGTTTTGGTTCGTCAGCCTTTTCTTAAACTATCTTGAATATCTAGCATGGTTGGGTTGTGGAAATCTTGGATAAGTTTGTTTTAGAACCCAATTTATTTCTATTTTTGTTAAGGAAGATGTTCTTTCATTCCCCTTGCTAACTGCCTGTTGATGCAGGGGGAAATGTCAAGAAAATGGATCATCAAACAAATCAATCCAGAGTTCTCATTGAAGGCAGAAATGACCAGGCTCAAGCTATCCTATTTTGGATACATTATGCAAAGTCCTAGCTCTCTGAAGCCCTAAATATGAGAAAGTTGGAAAGGAAAAAAAGAAGAGGATGACTAGCAACTAGTGGATGAAGTCAGTTACAGTAGTGATAGGTACAGCACTGGAGAAGCTGAAGGACCAGTTAGGGACAGATGGTCATGGAGAAGACCTAGCTATGTGGTTATTGAAAATCAATGTAGAATTGATGGGACTGAAACAATCAATCAATCAATCAAATCTATGAAATAAGAAAGCACTGTGTTCTTATTCCAGAAATACACTGCTTCTTTATTAACAGCCATACTGAAAAGGAAGTTTTCTTAAATTTATAGAAAGTCTGTCTGTCTGTCTAATCATCTATCCATCCATTGTCTAGAGCCAGGATTGTCTGGTCTGTAGCATGCCAGAAACTGGGCCACACAAACAAGTGAAGGCCCATCTGTGAGGTGCAAAACCAGCCCCTCTCCCCAGTCCGTGGAAAAACCTCTCTCCACAGAACTGGTCCCTGGTGCCCGAAAGTTTGGGGACCACTGCTCTAGGGGTATTCTGTATAATACTTCAATAAACCAAATCCAACTTCATGTGCTATTCGGTTCAATGAGATTTATTCCTAAAATGCACAGAACTGCAGTCTTAGAAACAATATAGTGTTGAGATACCACCAGAAAATCAGGTTTCAAAAGCTTCAAGATACAAAAAAAATGTTAATGTTTACCTGATTTTATGAAAAATACTGAAGGGAGCTGCCACTGCCAAGCAATACCACTAGGCAGGAAGTCCAAAATTGGGGAGGGGGGCTGTTTAAACATGAGTTTGAGGGAATGAAGTGCCCCCACAATTATGTCAGCAAGTTGCCAAGTGTTCAATTTTTGATTACACAATCATAACCATGGGAGCTCTGCAATGGCCACAACTTTGGGTATCGGACATAGGTACCATTTGTTCAGTACTACCATTAATTTTGAACAGAAGCTGAACATTATGGTTGTAATTTGAGGATTACCTATATTAATTTAGAAGCCTTACTCTCAATGAGTATTTTCTGCAGATTAAAACTAAAATATTCCAAACATTTATTTTATTTTACAATAAACAAATTTGGAGGCCCATTTAAAACATTTATGATTCATCACTCAGAATTTTGCATCATAGCATTACCACCACATACAATTATTTTCAGCTCATTGCTTATCACTTCTGGGATCCATTAACTTGTGATGGCTCTAAAAATTTGTGATTTTTTTTTTAAAAAAATGATAATTATTTAAACATTTCTCTAACATGATCAGGCTAATACAGGTGGTAAACTGAGGGCTACCTGGGTTTTTTTGTGTGGGGGAGGTTTTAGTTGGTCCAGACATTGTTGCTGGCTTCATGTTGGCAACGAACTTAAAGCAAGCTGTGTGACTCAGTGACAGTTGCAGTCCAGACACTAGAAAGACAAAGAACTAATACACTGGAAAATTGTAGCCATAGATGACTTGAGTAGTAAGAGATGCTGTGTATTTCTATTCAAAATTAATGGATTGAGTGCTCTTGCTTAAAGTAGCTATTTATCTTTATTATAGCTGAAAATATTTCTTGTCCATCTTTAAGGGGCAAAATCCATTCTAAAGCAACTTCCCCATTATAAATGGAGCAAAATATGAGTAAATCAATCTTAAAAGCAGACAATATATGCAATTAAAATGCGAAAGTAGTAAACATCCAATCACAATTGTAATCTCAGGCAGAGCAATTTGCTGATTCACACAACTTGATTCTGTCAAGTTAAAGACCCAACAGCTGCATACATTCAACATGCAAAACTTTGTACATTTTAACCTTGGTTAGATTTTCTCTACTTGACCGTCTTTGTGTGTGATGAACAAACCCTGCCTAGTTGTCTATTTGTGGTTCACTGTACTGTGAAACTAGAAAATGGGTTAATTCAGTAATCCAGTTAAGTGTCTTGTGCAGATCCATTCAGTGAAAAGTTTGGATAAATGAATGGATCTTTAGAGCTTTCTTACAACCTGGAAATAATAGGCCCTAATGAATTCCAGATGGCTAGGCATTTCCTAAGTACAGGACCACTTCAGAAAAGGTAGTTCTTTCATTAAAAAGAGATTGGGTTTATACATCACACTGGAGTATAATATGATTTGTTTGAGTTTGGCTTAAGTCTGTTGTGTGAACCAAGCCATTATATTTATAAGCATTAATTTGGTATGTTTTGTGAACGTAGCCAAATTTGGTTTCTTCAGTAAGCCATGGCTTACCAATGATTTAAGAAATTGATAATTGACATAGACATTTCTCTATGCATGACATGAAATTTCACTGGGCTCCTTTGGGAAGAACGGAAAATAAACTGAAGATTTTATTCCTGAAGTCATTTTTGAAATTGGTAACATTAAGGACTAGGACAAAAATTCTTTCCTGTAATGGGCAAAAAAAAAACAAAAAAACCCCTCCTTTGCCATGTAATCATTTGTTGCTGTGGACAAGCAAATTTCCTATAGCTGATGTTTTGTTTTTTTCTGGCGGAATGGACCAGGTGCAGATGCAATCTCTGAGATTTTCAAGAGTACAATCACTGTTCCATGTTTCTCTTGCAGAAGTACCCAGCATAATTTCATATCAAACCAAATTGACCCATGATCCTAAATACCAGTCTTTGCCTGAAAATTCTACTATGGGAAATCTGGCATCTTTTTGAAGTGTTGAGACTGAAGTTCAGAGGATATCCTAGCCAGGAAAACTAAATGCCATACTGGCTTGGATTTCCTGGAGTTACAGTCCAGTATGAGAAAGGCTGGTCTAAGTATCTAATTCTCTAACAGTAATCTTATTTTCTCCATAGAACATTTGTACACTGAATCCTGTTTAGAAATTTAATCAACAAGGTATCATTGAACTAGTAACATAAGCAGCTAAATACAACTAAATCTGTATTAGCAGAATCTGGGTACTGGCCAGTAAGTGGTAACAGCCAAAGGATTTTTAACTATAGAATATAAAGTAATATTAAGGATTCACGTCTGCACAGAGTTGGGCTAATTACATTGCATCAAGGTCACCAAGAGTTTAAAAGGAATGGGATTGCAGCCACTACTAATCATTTTCAAAAGACCATGCAGTAAAAACTATCAATCCCGATACAATGCCATATTTTACTGATTATCCAGAAGGCCTCTTAATGGAGGCCTTTACTTATAAGTAAAAAATGAATAAAATATTGATAATAAAATAACTACAATAAAAGAATTTTGCTAAAATAGTTTAATAAATAAATAAACTACTAGATTACATGGATATAGTTTATTTGTGAATGAAAAATGTATATTCAGAACAATCTACTTACTCAATTAGGTTTTTTGCCCATTTGTATACTTCTCAAACAAGGACATGCCTGTAGGGCTAATAAACCAGTGGAATTAATTCTGTTATTAATGTTATTACATTTATCAGTAGACCAGAATGGTTGGTAGGATGGAAGGGAAGTAAGACTCAAAGAAAACTGAAAATGTGTTTTTAAGTTTTGCTTAACCTGGTAAGGAGAAAGCAGCAACTCTCCAATTTAAGGAATGGTATAGAGCAGTGATAATTAACCTTTTCCAGACCGAGTGCCCAAGGCGCATGCGCGCCCCCGAGCCCCCAAAATGCAATGTGTGTGCTGCCCCCCCCGTATACGCCCCACCTCCTGCGCATGCGCGTCCCACTCCCCATACACGCTCCCCCCCTTTGGGCAGAGACCCAAAGACCAGCTGGCTGGCGGGAGGCACACACGCATGCACGGCAGAGCTGAACTGTGGCAACAGCTCATGTGCCCAGAATGTGTGCTGCATGCCACCTCTGGCACGTGTGCTATAGGTTCGCCATCACGGGTATAGAAAGATAATCTGGAGTGAATTTGCAACTTTAGTTTGAAGAGAACATAAGAATGAAATTACTCACGTGATCTCGTACTGAAGACCTAATCTATAGGATTAGCACTTGCATAATATCTCATGCTAGTTGTTTCATTTTTATACAGGTAGTCCTCAATTTAGGACTGCAATTGGGAATGAAATTTTTGTTGTAAGTTACGATGGTTGATAAATCAAAGTATCTACTTGACCAGACCTAATTTTACAAATGTTTGTTAACATGGCAATTAAGCAAATCACATGGTCATAAGTGCAAACTCATTCTCCTGAATGGGTGGTTTTTGTGGTCATGTGACTCTGGAAAAGCAATGGTGTGATATTTTACCACAACCACAAGTGCTTTATGTGTCATAAAACAGCCTTTCTGAGGCTATCATAATTCCAAACTGTTATTAAATAACTGGTCATAAATCAAGAACTGCTTGATTTATCTGCTTTGACGGAACAAATACATGCTTTCAGGAAAGGCTTTATCACTGTTAAAATCTTAGCAACCATTGGTAAGAAAAATTCCCTCTCCTGAGGACATCAGCTGCCTGAGAGAAACCCAATTTAGGTGCCTTTAAAAGAAAACTACAAACACTAGTGGATCAGATGCAGAACAGGGCTATCAAGATGTACCATCTTTAATGGGGTGGTTCCGCCCCAGGCGCCTGATGGACCCTGATAGGTCCCAGATGGAGCTTGGGCCATTTTCTGAGACTCTAGCTCATGACTCGGCTGAAGACCTGGTGGCTGCCTGGGATAGTGCGGCTGCCGGGGCCTTGGACCGAGTCGTGCCTTTGCGGCCTCTGACCCGGCACCGAACTCACCTAGCTCCTTAGTTCTCCGAGGAGCTTAGGGAGATGAAGCGCCGGAAAAGACGCCTGGAGAGTAGTTGGAGGACCAGCCGCTCCGAATCTGACCGAACACTGGTGAGGTCTCATATTAAGACCTACCTAGTGGCGATAAAAGCGGCGAAAACTAGCTATTTTGCCGCTCTTATTGCGTCATCAGATAATCGCCCAGCCGCCCTGTTTAGGGTGACCCGCTCCCTCCTTCATCTGGAGGTGCGGGATGACCCATTGCAGGGCCGTGCTGAGGATTTTGTGCAGTATCTGTATGACAAAATCGCTCAGATTCGGGAAGGGCTGGCCTCTGACTGGGTATGTCCGGACGGGATGACTGAGGCAGGTCTTGAGAGTGTTACCTGGGGGGAGTTCGATCCTGTGGCTCCCGAGGACATGGACAGGGTCCTGGGACGGCTGAACGCGACATGTTTATTGGACCCGTGTCCCTCCTGGTTGGTACTGGCTTCCCGGGAGGTGACACGAGGCTGGCTCCAGAAGATTGTTAACGCTTCTTTGAGTGAGGGGGTCCTGCAGGCCGCTTTGAAAGAAGCGGTTGTGAGGCCCCTCCTCAAGAAGCCCTCTCTGGATCTGGCTGTTTTGGCTAACTATCGTCCAGTCTCCAACCTTCGCTTCGTTGCGAAGGTTGTTGAGAGTGTGGTGGCGCAACAGCTTCCCCGGTACCTGGATGAAGCTGTCTATCTAGACCCGCTCCAGTCCGGCTTCCGGCCTGGGCACAGCACGGAAACGGCATTGGTCGCATTGGTGGATGATCTCTGGAGGGCCCGGGATAGGGGCTGTTCCTCTATCCTGGTCCTGTTAGACCTCTCAGCGGCTTTTGATACCATCGACCATGGTATCATGTTGCACCGGTTGACGGGGTTGGGGGTGGGAGGCACCGTTCTGCGGTGGTTCTCCTCCTACCTCTCTGACCGGTCGCAATCTGTGTTGACAGGGGGGCAACGGTCGACCCCGAGGCACCTTGCTTGTGGGGTGCCACAAGGGTCGGTCCTTTCGCCCCTTCTGTTCAACATTTATGTAAAGCCGCTGGGTGAGATCATCCGTGGCTTTGGCGTGGAGTTCCATCAGTACGCTGATGACACCCAGCTGTACATCTCCACCCCAGGCCACCCCAATGATGCCCTTGAAGTGATGTCCCAGTGCCTGGAGGCCGTGCGGGCCTGGATGGGGAGAAACAGGCTCCGACTCAACCCCTCCAAGACCGAGTGGCTGTGGCTTCCGGCGTCCCGATATAGCCAGCTGATGCCATCACTGGCTATTGGGGGTGAATCACTCGCCCCCACAGAGAGGGCTCGTAACTTGGGTGTCCTCCTGGATGCACGGCTGTCTTTAGAAGATCATTTGACGGCCGTGGCCAGGGGGGCTTTTTATCAGGTTCGCCTGATACGCCAGTTACGCCCCTTTCTAGATCGGGACTCCCTACGCACAGTCACTCAAGCACTCGTCACCTCCCGCCTGGACTACTGTAATGCTCTCTACATGGGGCTCCCCCTGGGGTGCACCCGGAGGCTCCAGCTGGTCCAGAACGCAGCCACGCGGGGGATTATGGGGGCGACGAGGCGCTCCCATGTGACACCCCTCCTGCGCGAGCTGCACTGGCTCCCGGTGGTCTTCCGGGTGCGCTTCAAGGTGTTGGTGACCACCTTTAAAGCGTCCATGGCTTAGGGCCGGGGTATTTACGAGACCGCCTTCTGCCACTAATAGCCTCCCACCGGCCAGTACACTCGCACAGAGTGGGCCTCCTCAGGGTGCCGTCCGCCAGACAATGTCGGCTGGTGACCCCCAGGGGGAGAGCCTTCTCTGTGGCGGCGCCCACCCTCTGGAACAACCTCCCCCCAGAGTTACGTACAATAACAGACCTCCGGATTTTTCATCGGGCCCTGAAAACCCATTTATTCCAACTAGCTGGGCTGGCTTGAGTCAAATTTTTAAACTATTTTAAATTGGAATTGTTTTTAATTATGGCCAAATTATCTAATTATTTTAATCAGTTTTTAGATTTTCTATGTCTGGTTTTTACTTTGGCTGTGCACCGCCCTGAGTCCTATATTGGAGAAGGGCGGTATAGAAATTTAAATAAATGAAATGAAAAATGAAATAAACGGCTTTAAAGGTCTAGTCCCGAATCATATAGAAAACACTAAAGTATCCAGAAGACATATATGATCCTTATGTTGTCCTTATACATGTCCCAATGAGATGCATTCCCAGATGCATCTCATTGACAAAAAGTATTGACTGAGGTAGGTCTGATCCGGCAGAGGTTTTTTTCCTTTCTAGAGTTCCATGAAGAGCCATATGGATTGGACTAGGGGTGTCAAACTCAAGGCCCGGGGGCCGGATCCAACCTGTGCGATACTTAGATCTGGCCTGCGGGGCCACTCTGGAAACAGTGAAGGACCAGCCCGTGGTGCTTCTGCCAGTGAAAATGGGCTCCCGAGCTCCGTTTTGGGTGCCATGGCCTCCTGCAACCCTCTGCCAGTGATAACAGAACTCTGTTTTCACTGGCAGAGGGTTGCAGGTTTGCAGGAGGCCATGGCAGCTGAAAACAGAGCTTGGGAGCCCATTTTCGCTGGCAGAGCACTTGGGCCACCACAGGCGCCCCCAACAGGAGTTATGTCAAGCTGGCCACATCTACCTTGGCCATGCCCCGCAGCCTCCCCACCAAGATCAAACACAACCCAGATACGGCCCTCAATGAAATCAAGTTTGACAACCCTGGTGTGGACTTTATGTGATCTGTCATTGAATTTGGTTGATCAGTGGGAAGAAATGGACGCTCTCAGAAAGACAGTCAACATCTGGGCAGGCCATTAATATGAAGAAGTCTGTTTCTTCAACAGATAAAGATCAACTTGTCAAACCACATCCCTGCTGAAAAGATAAAGAACTGAAACATGTTTGTCAACCATTCTTTAAACTATCTGAATCACAAGAAAAAACATTTAAATATGCAGAAATATTTTGATAGGATTGTCTTCTGTATGAAAAATTTGAAAATGAAGCAAATATTAGAAAAAAATCTTGTTCTTGCTAGCATGAACTAAATCCAGTATGATCTTTCCTGCCACTGATCCACACCTTGTGAAAATGTTTCTTCTGGGAAATTCCAAAATTCTTCATACATGCTCTTTGCTTCTGCTGTGCTCCCTCTCCAACATATTGGAGGACAAAAAAATATGTGATTTTCCCTATCATAGGAAGTGCTGTAGGAAGCTAACACCTATCCCTCTCCTGGAAGAATGAAACATTTTAGGAAATATTAAAAAGGCAGAATATATTTCCCTGGATGAGAAATGGAGAAATATGTTTTAAAGACAAAGCAGCTCCCACCAGCCTGCCTCCCCCCACCCACTTTTGTCAATGGGCCAGAGGCAGAAACCCAACCCCCCCACCTTGTCAATGAACCATCTGCAACACAATAGGACCAACCTAGTAACAAAAATTCCCCACATGGCAACTGGGAGATTACATCAGCCAGCAAGGCTAGCTATGACCTCTGACAGCAACCAATCGGGATACTCTTCCTGTGCCCCAGGAAGTTCAAAGGCAGAGAGGGTATAAAACCCAAAGACTCTCAGCATCTCGGCCCCTTTCTGTTCAGGAACTCAGACCATGTGATCCTGTCCACCATTAAACCATCTTTCCAAGCAGTCTCCATGTTTCCAGTGTCTTTTTCCCCACTTGGAACTGAACCCAGAAGGAGATTTCTTCCAACAGTGCAAAGGGCTCATTGCGATCACTTAACAGTTGCCGTGCCGGACACTGCAACCATTACAAATATGAATCAATTGCCAAGCATCTGAATTTTGATCACATGACCATGGAGGTGCTACAACAATTATAAGTGCGAAGACCACTCATGTCACATTTTTCAATGCCATTGTAACTTTGAATGGTCACTAAATGAGTTGGTATAAGTTGACTATTCAGAGAGAACTATTTTAGTAAGTTAGGAAAACAGTGCCAAACAAGGCCTCTGGTATTTGTTCTTAACCTTTAATGATAGCTTCTGGGTCATATGACTGTGAGAGCCCTAGAATGAAGCAGTCAGCAATTTTTGAGCCCTTGCCCAACTAACTCTCTCAAAGGGAATTTTTTTTTCTGGATTTCTTTTTCTTTATGAAATCTCAATCTTTCTTTTCCCACCAAAACTGACACAGCTAATAAACACTTCTCTGATCTCGATTACTTATGGTCAAATGGACTTCACCTCCAACATATGACAGTGATGCATAAGAAATTGTATACTATGCTGCTGGGGGTCAGATGTTGTCAGCTGGAGAAAACACCATTTTCACATCCCAGTCAATTGACTTATATCACAAACAGTCAAGTCTCACTCACAGGCTGGAATCAAAGATGAAAAAACATCATAAGAACATAGTAGGAAAATAGTTGTAGCATGATTCTTCCATGGTTAAGACCACAAGAGGAAAGTTTCTCAAACTCATTGTTTTACACCAGTGTCCTTCAATCTCAGCAACCTAAAGATGTGTGGACTTTAAATCCCAGAATTGAAACTGAAATCCACATATCCTAAATGCTAGCTGAGCAATTTTTGGAGTTGAAATCCACAAAAATTGCTGAGATTATAAAAGACTGGTCCTACACATAGCCTCTGGCATTTATACCCAGCATATCTAGAGGTTGGGGATTTGGAAACAAATGAACACCACATTAGGAATGCTAGCAAGGACTTTAGTATTCTTTCAGTCACTCCTTAGAAACGCATGCCAAGGTTTAGCAGCCTCCTCAATTCTAACTTCCTGTAGAATCGAGAAACGCCTCGCCACCCCACGTGGGGAGAGGGGAGAAAAACGCTGGTTACTTGAATGAAAATCGGAATGCAAGCCAGGAATGCATGCCCAGGATAGGAAACTCAACCATCGCAGGGAAACGTTGCGTAACGATTGTCCTACTCTCATCCCAGATCAAAGACACTGCTTAGTTAAGCGTCCCGGCTGGTCCACATTGCACCATTCGTCGTCAGCAGCAAAGCAACTTTTAACTGAATTACGTGATTCAACCCGGGCAGCCCCGGTTTCCACGCAAGACTGAGATTTCTCGAATAATAGCTTGTGTAACAGAAGGGAAAGAGTCGCTCACGTCCCAAGGGTGAGAAAATCTTCCCAGCTTTTGGACAAAAGGGAAGGACTTCAAGAGAGAAGTCCAAATTACGGTTGTGGGTTGTTGTTGTTTTTTTGCAAAACTTTGCTCCACTATTCCCGATTCACCCCCACCCCCACCACAACCACCCTCGGGTACATGAAGTACTCAGCCGCTTCAAAGTCTCAAGAGGCCCCCCTCCCACTCCAGAGAAGAGCGGGTGCGTGTTGAATTGTGCAGAACACCAGATATCCCTCCGCTTCCACCGTGCAACACTTCAACACCAACACATACACACACACAAATACCGAGGGAAGGGCGAACTATTTTCAGGAAACGAGTTCGTAGCAGACCCCGGGCGGTGGGAATCAATTGAGCGTCCAGGAAGGGAGCGGGGATTAGAGAATTGATTTGGAGTGTCCTTTCCCTTCTGATTTTTGGCCTCTGGAAAGCTACCCCCCCCCCGCACACACACACTTATGAGAGAATTCTTGCAGTGTCGGCAGGCGGGCAACTCAAGAAGCTCCACGGGAGAGCCTTCGCAAATTGATAATCCGAGATTGTTTGCAGGAGTAGACTCGGGTCTCACAGCTCCTTAAGCTCCTCCCTTTGGAAGTCGGCTCAGGGCCCGATCCGTGCGGGCCTACAAAGCCTCTAGCAAATGGGGGAGGGGGGAAGGGAGCGCCAGTTCCCCCCCTCTGCGTTTAGAGCAGGGCACTTACTCAAGACCCGTCCACTACCTGAACTAAACGCGCCTGAAATACAGTACCGAGCTTTGCCAGGCGGGAGAGGGCGCAGGTCGCTTTCTCTTCAGGGGTGTTAGTTGCATGTGCTTGGGGAGCAGAAAGGAGCTTATTCTCCACCCACCCACCCCTCGACGGCTCCCCGCTACCAAGTACAGGGGATCGGCTACGGACCGTGCCTGAGCGCTGCTCTGTGGCACTTTTTTTTGGAGCGAGCGAAGCAGGCCGGAGCTGCCTCTTCCGCCCCCGCCCCCGCCGCGGTCTGCAGCCAAGGGCTCGCGCCGCTCCCCGGACAGTGGGTTCCCCCGTCGGCCCTTTAGCCAAGACCGAGGTCGCCTTTGGCCTCCCAGCCTTGGCGGCGGAAGAAGCTTAAAGTCAACGCTTCCGCCCAGTTCTCCCGAAGGAGGGGGCAAGCCAGGCGCTGGGGAAAGCGCCGCGGTTCCTTCTGGGGGTTGGGGCGCCGTTGCTAAAGTTGCTTTCCTTCTGCTCCGGACAGGGGAAGAGAGTCCTGCTCCTTCGTCCGCTTGGTTTCTTCCTTCTCAACCACCAGCTGCTGGTGACGCATCCGCCCTCCCCTCGTCTCCGGGCTTTAAAATACACCCTCCCCCACTTTTTTTTTTTCCACCTTCCCTCCTCCCTCCCTCTTCCTCTCGCTCCGGGCTGAATTAGTTCCTCTCCCAGTGTGGCGTCTGCTTGCTCCCAGAGCTCGTTTCTTCTTCTTTTTCTTCTTCTTCTTCTTTTTTTCGCGCGCTCTGCGATTTGGGGCCGCCGGTTCCTGCTTGGGAGTCTGGAGGAATTTCTGTGACTCTCCTTTTTCCTTTCTGGCAGCAAGAGGGAACGGCGGCGAAGGCCAGTGTGCGGATGAAGGACCTGCTGCAGTAGCGGGCAATGTGGGCTCCTGTCCGGGTGCAGCTGCAGCCCCACAAGGACGTTGGTCGGGAGCTGCGCTGCAGCTGAGCGAAAGGCTCCGGTCGTCACCCCCGCCGCGATCGGCGACGGCCACCCTTTTCCAAGCGGGGGAAAAAAAGCAGAAGCTGCGATCGGTGCCGCTGACGCCCCCCCCCCCTCTCCCGCAAAAGCCAGTCTGAGTCTCCGGAGGAAGGCTGCTGTTTTACACACTCACTCACTCACACACACACAAACACACACACACACCCCACTCAAGGATTGAGGCCATTCTGGCGGAAGGGTGCGAAGGGGGGCTAGATCTGGGGTTTAACAATGGTGGGGCTTCTGGTGAGCTCCTGCTGCGCCCTGGCCGCGTCGGTGCTGCTCCATCCCGGTTTCGGATCTCGGTGAGGAAAAAATGAACGAAGAGACGGCGAATTCTAACCATGAGTAAGTTGCCTTTCATCTCTACTGTGAATGGGTTTGGTTAAGAGGACGGTCTCTTTCCCTGGTGGCCCCCGTTGCCCTGCAGCTTTTTTCTAGCCGAAATGCCTGTCTTTTGCCTACTTAATTATCTATCGGAAATCTCGTTTTATTCGCTTGCTTTTGGAAAGTCTGGGTTATGGCGGGGGGGAGGGGGGGGAGAGATGTTTATGCTTATCCCGGATTAGCAATGGCCTAACTCCGCCTCTTGATTAATCTTTTTTTCTTCCATGTGTATGTTTTATATTTCGAGTAAAGTGTGGGAGCTTCTTCATCCTGTAGGAAACTGGCCCTGAATTTTAATTGGATGAGTCAGTCAGTATAAATATTGTTAAACCTTCCCCCGAAGCTTAATTTTATAATGAGCTGTTAAGACTTTTCCTCCATTAACTAGAAATAGGAATAAAGAGGATGTTGAGCATATTTGCAATAATCGATTTCCAATCGGAAGTAAGCTCCTTTGAGTTCATTCCCAGATGAGCGGTTTTTAGTAGTATATAGCATTCAAGGGTTTGAAGAATAGCAATTTTCAATACATTTGTTAAGAGCAAAATGCCACATCTTTATATATATATATATATATATATATATATATATATATATATATATATATATATATATATATATATATATATATATATATATATATATAATTGGAAAGCACACTAGCCTTGTCACAGATCCTGAACTTGGCCAATTCTTTTAAGCAATGAACAATGTTGACATTACCTATGACACCTACCTTTTTAATAGTTACTGTTATTTTAAGGAATGAATAGCATTTATTAGATATAGTTCGAATGATGAAAAAGCATTCTTCCGGTAACGATAATTCTCCCCCCTTCCCCAAATGTCTGCGGTATTTAAATATTAAACATAATTCTTGGGTTTGGGTGGGGAAGGGACACTTGTCACTTGCAGATGCTCTTCCGAATAAAAACAATAATCCTTTTAAGATGTGTCAGTCAGAACCTTCTTCTTTTGTTAATTATGTGCTTTATTCTTAAACTGAAACGACTGGGGATTGAACCTAGACCGCAATATACAAAGTACAAAACATTGTACCCAGCTAGTTGATAAGATGAAGTGTTGCAATACTGCTAGAACTGCGAGGGAAGCAGCCGCCGCCATATTTTCTTTTTTTGTGAATTGTTCTAATTTGCATACCACAGTTTTCATTCATAAAAAAATAATTAAACCTTCGCCACCTTTGCCATTGCTGATCCTGCTTGACAGGGTGTGGACTTTTTGTAGAATAGTAGAAAAAGATGATTAATCGGTACAAGTGTTAGGATTCTCTGGTTTTTTGTGTTGAAAAATGCTGCTTCTCTGGTTGTTGACACTGTTATGTGGGAAATATCAGCTCGGGAAGTGCTGAGAGCACGTGATCCACTCCATTCATAAAATACCTGGCTGGCCATTCACAATGCAGTGCAGTGTCTACATGGAGCAATTTCCAGATCAAACCTGATCTTTTTTTTTTTTTTTTTTTTTTGAGGAAGATAATACATCTTACTATGTACATCAGCATTACTTTTGCTGCTAATGCATAGAAAGTAGTATGCTTTGAAAATAAAATTTAAGGGAATTTCAGTAAAACAGTAATGCTGCTGGGGGTTGCTGCTCTTTATTTTAAAGTGCAGAATATTCCAGTATATGCTTCACTTTTAAGAAATGGCACATCTAGCAGTAGTTGTAAATGAGGGATAAATGGTTGCATGAAAGTGGCTTAAAGAGTTGTTAATTAAGAATTAAAATGCTTGACTGCAATTCTGCAGCTCTTGGCTTATATACAGCCTGTTTTAATTTCAGGAATTTTAATATATTTGGCAATGAAAATTTAATTTAATAAATAGTTCCATTTATGGCGCTCTCAGTTGTCAATGAAGCATTTTCAGTAAGCTGTAATGTTATAAGCATAAATCTTTTGACAAACACTTTAAATTCTGGGATAAAAAAATGATTATAATGTAAAATATGTTGTTGATTTTTTTTTTTTTTTTTGTTAGTGGCACATTTATTCTTCTTTTGTTCTTACAAAATACAGATGGTACCATAGCAGAAGAAAATGCTAGAAGATCCTGTTTTGGATGTTGTCTGATTGGATCCCTTCATGTGTCATTAGTTTGTTGGTCATATCCTGAGTTGTTATTCTGCTGATTCTCCAGAATATATTATTAAAAGTGCTATCGGTTGTTAGTTGTTATTCCATCCATACTTAAAAAGACTGCTTTTTTCCCCTGAAATGTGGCAATTAATGATTGTAGTTAATATTAATTCACATAAATTTTGTATTCAAAAGTTCATATTGCACATATCTATATTGTCTGCACTTTGTTATTAAAATACATATCTATTATTAACCAATATTAAATATTCTAGTAGGCACAGTTTAACAGAATTAGGTTCTAATATAATAAAAGTGTATGTGTATGTGCACACATACACACTTCATCCAAAGAATTCACCATGAATAGCCAGTAATATTTTCCAGTGAGCATATTTTTTATTTTTACTTTTCTGGCTATTTATTTATAGTTATACAATTTTTTTAAAAAAAACAACAGAGAACTAACTGCCAGAGCATTTTACTCAGCCAGAGAAAGTATTTTATGGTTGAATAATGCTGTGCGTTATGTGAACAGAATTGACAAATACTTGCTAATTCAAGCTTGCATTGTTTGTTTAAATATCCAGATCATAACAGTGATTTAAAAAAAAAACTGCTTGCTTTAAAGGATCATACTACTGGCAGTTTTCGTAGTATTCTGCCATTGGATTCATTAGAAGCTAATATTTTTCATAAACTGCAGATCAACTAAATACTTTTGTTTATAAAGTTAAAATGCGACTATTAATTTTGAATAATTGATGTTGTGAAGGCCATTTTAGGAAAAACATTTTAAATTATAAATCCCTCTTAGCACACTGGTTTCTTTTTAGTTTTCACTTCAAGCTGTCCCAAAGTACCATCCTAATTCATTCAGACTTTATTCCTAAAAAACATTTTATTACCAAAGTATAGTATTGTTAGGTTATGAATGAGAGGATTAAATTGTAACTGTTCCCTCCTATTCTTTCAGCAAAAATCCTGAAACTTACTGTTTTGTTTTCTTGTTCTCGCATAAACCTGATTGTGTACTGTTAATTATATACAATTGACAATTAGTGAAAGGACAGATCTTTCACTCATTTTGATTGAGTTTGCTCTCTGACTTTGCAATGTGTCAGAAAGTCTGACTTTATTATTAAGGGTCCGATATGCTTTGTTAATGTTACTTGGTGAAGATTTGGCTCAGAATCACGCAAGGGTCTGAGGGTAAATGAAAGAACTTAAATATCTTAAAATGAAGACAGTTATTTGAATTGCTGTTGTAGGTTAGAACTAATGTAGCTTTGCCAGCTGCACCTCTGGGTTGATGGCCTACATATATGCTTCTTGATTTTACGATCCAGCTATTATTATGACATGACTTTCAAGAAATATTTATTGTACATTTACAGAAGAACTAAAATGTTGATATTGCAGACATTTCATTGATAATGAAATTTAATCAACATTAACATTTTGTGTGTTCGCTTGTATGAAGTTTTAGATTTCAAATATAAAGATCTGCGTACTTAATAAAGTTCTTCCAATAATAAATAGCAGCATATGAATAAATCACATTTAATATATCAGTACACCTTTTTTTTTTATTTGATTTATATGCCGCCCTTCTCCGGACACTTAGGGCGGCTTACAATGTGTTAAGCATTTTTTGTGATATAGACAAATGAAAAGTTCTATAATGGCAGTAAACACACACACATTTATCCATATTGACTATTAATTTGCATTATATGGGGAGAGAATTTACTTAACTCTGTATATTTATTTATTTATAAAAATTGATTGGCCGCCCATCTTACCATAGGGTAATTCTGGGCAGCTTAGAGTCTATACATATACATTTTAAAAAATAAAACATTAAAAATTAAGGACATATATAAGCCTAATATATAAGGAAAACACAACCTTATGGTATGTATTGTTAATGCAGCTATTGCAAGATATCTTCAGAAAAAAGGTTTAATAAGTTGCAAAAAGGACATTTGCAATGAAAAGAACATGAAAATTAGAAAGGAGGAAAGGTAAAAGATAGGTAGCACTAAAATCAGTATAAGCCAAAGGAAAAAATAAATAGAAAAAAAAATGATCTGTTAGCTTGAAGTAAGAAAATTGAGGCTATAAATTGCAGGTTATAAATAGCATCAATATATGTCATTTCATGTAGTAATTATTGTAAGGGAACATTTATATTAGATGTGATAAATTTTAAAATTTCAACATCTTTGTAAATATTTAATTGGAATAAATCCTGATGAAGTTAGTACTGTGTTGTAAACATTTTTGCATCTGAAAAACACCTAAATACACACAATTTTTAAGAATATTTGGTATTTATACATTTGGCATTCAAAGCAGAGTTCAGCTGCAGGATGAAAACAATGACATTCCTACATAAACCCCATTTATTTTTACTATTTTAAATTTGAAACGTGCTTTCCTTGCATTATATTAGCTCTCGAAACCCCTCAGGACCTTACATGGGATCATTTTTTTCTGATATTAATAAGAGTCTTATGAATACCTTCTATAAAGAAATAAAATAGGAAATAGTAACTTAACCACATTTAAATATTTCTTCTTTTTTAAAATGGAAAACAGTAGCTAGAGTGGTGACATAGCCCAGTATGGTTTCAATTGCTGTGGGAGATGCAATTCCAAATATCTCTTAACAACACTGAATATTGTAATATTTACTTTTGAATATTGATAGGACTGTGCATTAAGTCTGCAGTTTTATTTAAATTTGTAGTACAGGAAGTCCTCCAGTTATGACCACAATTGAGTCCAAAATTTATGTTGCTAAGTGAAACATTTCTTAAGTGAGTTTGCTCCATTTTATGACTTTTCTTGTTATGTGAATCATTGCATATGTTAAGTTAATAACATGGTTGTTAAGTGAATCTGGATTCCCCATTGCTTGTCAGAAGGTTGCAAAAGGGCACTGCAACCATCATAAATAGGAACCACTAAATAGGAAGCATCTAGATTTTGATCACATGACCATGGGGATGCTGCAATGATTGTAAGTGTGAAAAATGGTCATGTCACTTTTTTCCAGTGCCGTTGTAACTTTGAACAGTCACTAAATGAACTGTTGTATGTCAAGGACTACCTGCATAAATAAAGGACTGGTTCGATTCAAATGAAAGTAAATTCAAATCTTTATCAAGTCAAGTTTAATTCCTAGTGACAAGAAGTATGGGAAGAACTGAAAATAGACATTTCACAGTGTTACATGCTTCACATGTTGCATGCTTCTACTTCACATAAATACTTTTGAATGCCTTGCACAGCAAAGCATAATCCTGACAACAGAGACTTAGCCATGTTGTCTTTTTGATGGGATGCTGGAAGTGGTTTGCCATTACCTGCCTGCAGGATGTTTTTACCAATCTTGTCAACTTCGTAAGGATTTCGTAATAGTCTCTCATTCAGACATTTATCTTGTGTGACCCTGATTACTGTTTCAGGATCACCCAAGATTGCCCTAGTGCTGCTATTTGCTGAAACTGAAGGATACTCATCTTCACTGAAATTAAAATAAAAGAATTGGGGAAAACCGTTTCTATTAGTCTTTAGTTTCTTAGAGCAAGTTTAATAAATAAAAGCAAAGAGCAAAATGCTCTTATTACAGTCAGCCACGTTTTAAAACATTCTGGCTCATTAAAAGGAATTAAAATAAATAATTTTTAAAAAGCATGAATTTGCCATATTGATCCTTTGAGTGCAATCACTAAAATAACTGTTGCATAAGTCTTTCATTCAGAACATTGGCTTATTTATAAAAAAATATTAATAAAAATGATCATGATCAGAATGTCTGTTGCTAAGCAATGCTGTCGTAAAGTGTGCAATCATGTTACTGTGTTGCTTAGCAACGGCAGTCTCCATTGCCACTGTTAAATGAATTAGGTGGAAATCCAGCCTGAGCCATTCAGGTAAGGGGCTGCCTTGTAAGGTAAGATAAGGGGCTGCCTTGTCTGCTCCTCTTCCATTCCCCCCACCTGCCTATATCCCCCCTATCTCTTTCCTTTTGGTTGCCTGACAAAGCAGTACTCTTCAGTGGTAGCAGCACAGGGTCTTCAGCACTCTTTTTAGGTTTTAGGTTTAGGTTTTATTTGTTTTATATACCGCCCTACTCCCGAAGAACTCAGGGCGGTGAACAGCCATAAGATAAAACACATAAATACAAAATTTAAAAGCAGAATAAAACTGAATTAAACAATTTGGTCCAAGACAGATTTAAAACACCCCAATAATTAAGAACAGATTAAAATTTATATTTTAAAAGGGAAAAAGGAAAACTTAAGCCAGGACAGCCTGATGGAATAAAAAGGTCTTGAGGGTGCGGCGGAAGGTGTTCAGATCCGGGGTCCTCCGTCTCTCCGGGGGGAGTTCATTCCAGATAGTAGGTGCACCCACAGAGAAGGCTCTCCCCCTGGGGGCCGCCAGTCAACATTGTTTGGCCGACGGCACCCGGAGGAGCACCTCTCTACGAGAGTGTACCGGCCGATGGGAGGCTACTGGTGGCAGCAGGCGGTCCCGTAGATAACCAGGTCCTAAGCCTTTTTGATGACACAATGGAAGTGATTTGCCATTACCTTCCTGCAGGATGTTGGCCATCATTGTTCCTCTACTTCAGCCCTGGTGCTGTGATGGAGTATCTTTAAGTCCTGTGCCCACCACACTGCACTTCACCAACCTTGCTGCACCCAGCTGATCTTTATCATTTTCTCAAAGCATCATGAGCATGAAATGCACAAATTGGAGAACAGAGGATGTGGCCTTTTTTGCAAGATTTCAAAATCCTTCCAAAGCATTATGAGAATGGTGCATGTGACTTGGAAAATTCTCCAAATGTTATTTCTCGTTGCTCACGGTGAGAGCAATCTTGGGAAGCCATCAGCTGGCATAGCCATCAGCTGTTTCACATGGGGCCAGGCTTGCCAGCAGTGGAAGAATGACAATAAAGGGCAGTAGGGCCTGAGGAGGTAGTGGGGGCTTTGCGCTGAGGCGCTGGGATAGATGGCTGCAGCACAGAGCTCCTTGGTGGAGCTGAGGCTGAAGTAAAGGCCTGGGGCTATGTTGGTGAGCTGAGACTGCTGTTCAGCCTCAGTTTGCTGTTGCAGACAAAGAGTGCCACTGTACAAGGCATACAAAGGACAGAGATGGGGAGGAGATAGGTGGGCGGGGCAAGTGGAAGTGCCCCTGCAGTTGTAAGTATGGGTGGGCTGCCAAGCACCCAAATTTTGTTCATCTGACCACAGGAGTGCTGCAGCAACCGCAGCTTCGTAGGTACTCTTTGTTCAGCACCACTGTAACTTCAAACGGTTGCTGAACAGTCATTAAGTGAGGACTATCTATACTTCTATCTTCTTTGAGTAAAAATAGGATCCATTTCTATTCCTTTGGATAGAAATAGAATCCATTTTTATCAATGGATGGAAATGAATCAAGGAGACAAGCAACCTGGAATTAAGGAGAAACTTCCTAACAGTGGAAACAATTAACCAGTGGAACAGCTTGCCTTCAGACATTGTGGGTGCTTCATCACTGGAGGTTTTTAAGAGGAGACTGGACAGTCACTTGTCTGAAATTGTATAGGAACCTCTTGCTTGAGCAGGGGATTGGACTAGAAGACCTCCAAGGTCCCTTCCAGCTCTATTCTGATTGATTATTTTATTTATTTATTTATTTATTTATTTATTTTTATTTTTATACCACCCTTCTCCCGCGGGACTCAGGGTGGTGCACAGCCAAAATAAAACATAGTATACAAAATTTAAAAACAATTTAAGAAACAATTAAATAATTTTGGCCCAAATAATTTAAAACAACCCAATTAAAACCAAATCAATTAAAACTGAGAGGATGGGATCAAGCCAGCCTGGCTAGATGGAATAAGTGTGTTTTCAGGGCCCGACGAAAAGTCTGGAGGTCTGATATTGTGCGTATCTCAGGGGATAGGTCATTCCAGAGGGCTGATGCCGCCGCAGAGAAGGCTCTCCCCCTGGGGGTCGCCAGCCGGCACTGTCTGGCCGACGGCACCCTGAGGAGGCCCTCTCTGTGCGAGCGAACCGGCCGGTGGGAGGCTATTGGCGGCAGAAGGTGGTCTCGCAAATACCTCGGCCCTAAGCCATGGAGCGCTTTAAAGGTGATCACCAACACCTTGAAGTGCACCCAGAAGACCACAGGAAGCCAGTGCAGCTTGCGCAGGAGAGGTGTCACGTGGGAGCGTCCCCGTTTAACATTAAAACAATCTTATTCTTTTAGGTATAGATTTCAGCTAGCTTAATAAGGTAAGTTTCCATATTTTAAAAAAGAGATAGCAAAAATAATCCAGGGGAAAAATAAATTTATTATGTCCTCAGTGTCAGGTGATTTTTGCATGCTAAATAAAAGGCACTTGCCACAGTTTATTGGACTTTTGATATTCCAACTGTCTAGCAAGGGTTGCTAAAATTCTGTGCTAAAATAATTTTGCCATTGAAATACGGATTCTCCTATTTTAAGAATGATTGATCATCTTATACCTTGTCCTTTAAATCCAGGACTATGAGCAAGGTGAATATGCCATAATGAAAAACTAAATTCTGAACCCGGTTACAGTCTGAATCTGAAACCTATCTCCATGTTTCATAAGTGAACTGATGTATGCCATTTCATTCCTTATATCATCAGCTTAAACATTTTTTTTTTTCAAAGCCGAACCGCACACACCTATAAATGCTCACCCAATGTTGCTATGGCAATGGAAACATTTCTGCATACTTAACAAGCCAAAGTCAGGTAATAGAGGCTTTGCGAAAATAAGTTCAGTTAAGTATTTGCCTAGGGCATTGAAAAATAAAGTTGTTCATAAAAGCTACTTATCAAAACAAAAAAAAACCCCAGTAGATTTAATAAGATTTTTATAGTTTGGGCAGTTCTCTGATCTGCTAACAATATTATTAAGATTGGAGATTTCTCAGCAAACAACAGAGGTAAAGATATTGCTGCAGAATGACAATTTCTTTGTTAAGGTGTTGTGCAGCATGGGTCAGGCTGCATACAGTAATAAGATTAAATGCAATCCAGCTATCAAAAGTTGAATTACAGTTACATTCAATAAGAAGTACTTTCATTTCTGTCTATTTACATGAACAAGCTTTGTACAACTTGTGGTTTTAAAGGGCAGTAGCGTTATTTTTTTTTCTTTTGATATTTACCAAGACTTTATTGCTGCCTGTAGACAAATATATTTCCAGGAAATTCATTAATCATTTTATTAGAGCCTCCCATTTTAAAAGAAGTGTTTGTTTTATAATGAAGTCTGACCTTGATTAGAGCTAACCTTGGTTCATTAGTAACCAGATGTAATGTGTTGGCCTGCATGATCTGGGGATCAGGCTGCAGAATTCATTTTAGCAGGGCAGCAGGGGGGCTCCCTATCAAGGGATCCTAAAGCCCAACCAAGATTCAAGGGAAGTACTTTATTATTTCTTCCCCTACTGGTGCTTTCTGTTTTTAAATTTATTCTGTAGAAACCAGTGAGTGGCAAACTAAGTAGCAGGCTTGCAGTATATTTTGGCTATTTCTAGTCCCTGTCATTGAGTGGTGGCTCAGTGGCTAAGATGAGCTTGTTGATCAAAAGGTCGGCAGTTCAGCAGTTCGAATCTCTAGTGCCATGTAACGGGGTGAACTCCCATTCCGTGTGCCTTTGGCGTTTAGTCATGCCGGCCACATGACCACGGAGACATCTTCAGACAGCGCTGGCTCTTTGGCTTTGAAATGGAGATGAGCATCGCCCTTTAGAGTCGGAAACGTCTAGCACATATGTGCCAGGGGAACCTTTACCTTTAGTCCCCGTCAGAGGCCCATTTCTCCCTGTCAGAATTAGTAGTAGCAAAGCTTGCTATAGGAAGGCCTGTAGTACTGCATCTCTAGTCACCAGTCCTGCAGAAAATTCATAGTAATTTGGCAATAACTTCTTCAGGAACTTTCTTTTTGCTTTCATGATTGGAAATGAGACTTGGGAGGGTTCTCAGGATTGTTTTTTCAACAGGCATTGAGAGATTGATATGCTAAAGGCAGTGGTGAAACCCAAACTTTTTTACTACCGGTTCTGTGGGCGTGGCTTGGTGGGCTTGGTGTGGCTTGGTGGGCGTGGCTTGGGCGTGGCAGGGGAAGGATATTGCAAAATTTCCATTCCCACCCCACTGGGGCCAGCCAGAGGTGGTATTTGCCTACTCAAAATTTCCACTACTGGTTCTCCAGAACCTGCTGGATTTCATTCCTGGCTAAAGGGTTTCTGGTTAATAGTTGCAGGGGTGTGAAATTGATTCATTGGTTGTATTTTATTATTCAGTGTGAAGATGTGTAGTAAGGGCTAGTTCAGCTATTGCCGGCCCTTGAACAAATTGCAATTGCCTATGTTTCCTTATTGCCATGTAAAGGATTTGTCTCAATATTGATAAGATGAGTGTGTTTAACATTTTGGACTAAGCATTCAAACTGTGAAACTCTTGCAAAATGTCCAAGCTTTATAGTAGTGAGACAACATTTATGTCGCTGTCTTGTCTCTACTAAGTTTGAGTAATCAATGGAGAAGTATTTCAAATGTAAACAGCATTCTGCAAAGGTAGCTGTAAAACTTTATTGATTGCTCTTACTCACTGAACTGCATTAATCCAGGCATTTCCTTGCCCTGGAAACCTCAGCACTGAATAAAAACACTATGCTAAAATGCTAAGATTTTACACGGCATTTGAATGGGTTTATCTGTACATAATCCTGCTTTGTTCCTATCCCTGTTTCTTTTGGCCATTGTAGGGGCTTCCTGCCCCCACCCCCACCCCCCCCACCCCCGTCTCTCATTCATTACATGTGTTGGGTGAAGGCAGTTCCCTTTGAATATTCCCTTTTCTTCTGGCAATCACTTCCTGGTTTTGTTCATGCTGCATTTTATCAACTTTTATCACTGGAATACAATTTTATGGCTAAATTTATGGTGGTCTTTAAAGTCTACTATATAATATTTGTTAGAAAATATATGTACTATATTTTAAGACCACAAAACTGATCTTCTGCTCTGTACTGTGCAAATATAGTACAATAATTCTACCTTAGTTTTATGAATGAACTGTTTTTGTTAAATTATTTCCTAATTAAAGTGATTTCTATTTTCTAGTACTCTGGTTTATAGTGCAGATCATATATCTGTGCCATGAAAAAAAATGCAGCAGTATCACATAAAATAAATCTTAAGTCTTGTAACTTACATTTAACTAACTATATTAAAAATGGAAATCCAGAATTGCTAATATTTTACATGTGATTGATGCTGAAAACTTATGTTTAAATAAAATGTACTACAGTACATGTTTTAAGAAGTAGTTTGGTATGTTTTTCCCTACTAAATTCACATCATTAAATATATTATTAAAATCTACTCAGTTTGTGAAATGGAAACACATTTTGATTTTTAATTGTGTTGTTCTTATTTCAGATAGGCATATGCCATTCAAATCAGACATAATAATTCTGAAGTTCAGTTTCAATTTTATTCTTTGAAAATGGGTTTTAATGCACACAAATAGAAAGTTGTGATTGAGCTAGCCCCTCTAATCATTTGTATTTTATTAAAAAATAAAACTACATTAATTATACACATTTTCATTCAGCTGTTCCTATCTAGCAATTGGCACTAGTATTAGGTTATTTACTAATCAAATGCACACACCATTGTATCCTACACATACAGCCACAGATATAAGAAAACAATACTATGGAGCGTCCCTATTTACAAAAAAGTAAAGTGAAGATTACATTGAAAAAGGAATGTATCAATTCCTGATTTAAAAACCTGATTTTTAGAATTTTAGATATTAAGGTTGTAGAAAAGCACATATGTTATAAATTAACCCAGCTTTGCATAGTTCTGCGTAATATAATCTTAATATTAAAAAAGTTGATGACAATAAAAAATATTTTTTTCAACAACAATCTTTTAAGTTTATATTTTCAGCTTTAGCAGAATACAGAAGATTGCAGAACAATATCTCAATATCTCTCCTGGGATTTTTCTACCGGAATCATATCTATCCCATATGCTCTGATAAGATACTTTGAGTTCCCTCTTTGAAGCAACATACAAACTTCCTCTGGAGCTATGACTAAGGTGTAGTTCTTACCTAGAGGGATTTAATGTGTTTAGTATACCAGTAGTACCCATCAATTTTATTTGTTATGGTTTAAATTATATGTTTTGTTTCTTATCACGCATATTAAATCTGTTTTAAAAACCCAGTGTTTGTCTAGAGGTATCCTTGTACAAAATGGCATCTAATCTTAGAGAATGAGATCTGGATTTTTCTTGGTATACTTAGTTTAAGGAAGCAATTTGAAATACCCCTGTTTTGTGAGTTGCAATCTCTCTGCAATCTGATTTTTGCTTGTTTTTTGTTTCTTCTTACAGAATGAGAAACAATAAATCATATCGATTTTACAGTTTGTCAATTACTGGTACACAAATGCAAAATGGAATAAAACCGTTCATAGAACTTTTTTACATCTTATGCAGTCTTTTCCATAATTGGTTCAAATGAGCTGCTAAGTAAATGGATTCTTAAAATGCACTGAATTTGTAATCTATCAGTCTTCATGAGAAATACATGGCTGAGTTACTACAACAGGTAGCTCTGGTAAGGTTTGTTTTCTTTAGCTTAGTATTTGTATTGTGTGCATAGTGGATAGTGTGATCTGAGTCCAGACAATTATAACTCATTCAAAAAAAAACATGGTTATTTTATTATATCTATGATTCATAAAGTATTCATGGAGCTATGGTTAAACAATAACTTAGTATGCGTGAGAACTTAGACTATGAAGTGATTTCTGACAAAGTACCATATATGTGTTATATTGCTGATACTACTGTTACAACATTACTTGTAGGAGAGATCTGCAAAATTGTTAATTTTAAAAAAATATTGTCAATATTCGAGAAAAAGATACAAAATCAATCAAAAATGTAAGTTGTTGTGTTGTCCCAGAAATGTATTTTCACTGCAAAAATGTGCATTCTTTGGCCTTTTTTGCTTGGGATCGATAAGCCTGTGTTAGTATTTATTAACTTTCTGGAATAATGCTTCATATCATCAAAGTTCTGCAAATTATTATTCAGATTAAATTGGAATGCAATTTAATGTAGAGTACTCTTCCTAAAAGTTTCTTCCCCTGTCAGATTTCAGAAATGAGAATTCAAATTATGGTTTCTATTTCCACGCAAATGCCACTTTTTTTCAAAAGTATCAAGAAATTCCAGAGCTGTTAGTTAGATTGAATGATTGAAGAAACAACCTCTAAAAAGTAGTGTCATACCTTTACTGAATTATTGACAAGAAAACTTGTGGCAATGTCCATATAGTAATATACAGGTAGTCCTTGATTTGCGATCACAATTGAGTCCAAAATTTCTGTTGCTAAGGATCCAAAATTTGATCACACGAGCATAGGGATTGTAAGTGGTTGTAAGCGTGGAAAACAGTCATAAGTCACTTTTTTCAGTGCCATTGTAACTTCAAACGGTCATTAATCAAATGACTGTAAGTCATCTACATATAGTATATACTATAGTAATCAGGAGCTGAGTTTGACTTGTGAAACTTAATAGTTCAAAAGATAGCAGTTGAAGCTCTGGTGAAAAAAAATAGAAAAAACTCTTAAAGATATTTAACTGGAAGTAAATTGAAAATAATATTTCTGTTCTTAAATTACGGACAATAATGGAATTGAACCACTGTTTTATCAATAATAGAAATATAGGATAGAAGTTACTGTCCCCAATTAGAAAAGTGAGTAGCAGATATCAAATTCAGAAGAGCTGGCTTTCATCATTTTGAAATAATATACTTTACTATCTAAAGAACTTTCACCTATTCAGTAAAACCATGAAGTCCAAAGTAAAAAATTACCTAACAGCATCAGATGCTTCCATTAAATATTTGACAGTGAGTTAATAGACTATAATAGTTTGGACACAAAGCACAAAGAAATTTTCAGTTTTTAAACATAGCCTCCCATAGAATAATATTTACATTGTAGCTTGTATTATATATAGTTGGCCTAATGCATATTTACCATATAGTATGAAGTCATGAGATTAAAATGTCAGTGTTCTGTAATGGTTAAAATGTTGTATTAGGACCAAAGAGATCTTGGTTGAAATCCAACTTCAGTCATAGGAGTTAATTGTATGACTTGGGCCAACCATACTCTTTAGTCCCTTCTATTTCACATGGTTATGGCTGCAGAGATAAAATGGAAAAAGGGAATTGTTGTGTTTGTTGTCTTGTTCTCCTAAGTCACTGATGGCTAATCTTTTTACCATTGCATGCCAGGAGCGGGCCGGGGAGGGTGGTCACATGTGTGTGTGCCAACACCCATAATTCTATGCGCCATGCCCCTGCGCATGTGTGTGCAACCCCCCACGCGATGGCACAGTAGGATTGTTTTTTGCTCTCTCCAACCTCTAGAGCCTTTCTAGAAGTCTGGGGAGGGCGAAAATGGCCTAACCCCCCCCGGAGGCCCTCCAGAGGCTGAAAATGGCCTATTTGCCAACTTCTGGTCCCACCACTTCTGTCCATTTCTGGCTTCCGAAGGGCCTCCGGGGGGGGAGGCCATTTTCACCCTCCTCAAAGTCCTAGAAAGGCTCTGGAGGCTGGGGAGAGAGAAAAACGGGACTTCCCCACCACCCGCTGAGGTTATCTGGAGGCAGGAAACAGCCTCTTTCCCTACTTCTGGTGGGCCCATAAGGCCCAAAAATCAGCTGGCTGACACGTGCATGCGCGCCGGAGCTGAGCTCATGTGCCCACCAATATGGCTAAGTGTGCCATCTATGGCATGTGTGCCATAAGTTTGCCATCACGATCTTAAGTGAATAGTAGGATATAAATCATTTCTTTGGGTCTCTGGTGCAATTGTATCAGCCAATAGAAAAGATTGCCTTTATACTTCTACCCTTCCGTGTTCTTCCAAATCTGCTCTAGTATCTCAAGCAGATTTTGGGGAACATACAAGAGGAGGAGGTATTGGGAAAATTCCACAGTACCAAAGCATGTCTGTTCATGCAGTGTTGGATATAATACATAATTTTTAACATTTTGCAAAGTTGTATGGTATTATGGGGACAATTATACATCTGATAGGTGATTGCTGCTGATTTTTAAAACCTTAGCAGCTGGAAAGCCTACCTCTCTTGCTACAGAATGAACGTCTAGTTATTTGTTTGAATAAATAAGGAAAAGCCCACTGAAGTATTTGCACGCGTGGTGGAGAGACAAGAGGGATAAATGTCCTTGTTAATGATTTATTGTGTCTGTATTAATAAGGTATGCAGATTTGATGAATGATGGAACCATAATTAAGCCCCCTTCAACTGGATTAAGTTCTAAGACATGAAAGTGTATTAGCACAAGTGAAGCTCTCCTTAAATCACCTCTAAAGCAGCGGTATGCTTTAGAAGAGTTATGCCACTGCTTTAGAAGTTTTCCCCAGCTTTCTGCATGTGTTGTGTGAACAGACACTTTACTTTGCTGGTGATCCCAATGGAACTATTGTCTGGGCAAATTGTTGGGAATATTCTTCAAAGCAGCAGCCTCAGCCTTCCAGAGACATGATTGTTTTTACACTTTGAGGTTGTTTTATTTATGCTAATGCACTTTCTAAAGCATCACTTTTGAATGCTGTGTAGGGCTGTTAAACATGCTCTTTTATTTCAGTCAGAACAACAGGCTACCTTTGAAACAAAAGATCTGCCCATTATTTAACTTAATGAGTTTTTTCCAGATTTTTTTTATCTTGCCTTTATTATCTTTATAAATGACTCAACACAGCGAACATATCTAATATTCCTTCCTCCTCCTTTTTTCCCTGTAACAACTACCCAGTAAGGTGAGTTGGCTTGAGAGATAGTGACTGGTCCAAAGTTACCCAATTGGCTTTCATGGCTAAGGCAAGATGAGAATTCACTAGTCAGTTTCCTGGTTTCTAGACTGGTGCCTAACCACTAGACTAGTGGTTCCCAACCTTTTTCTGGCCAAACCCCACCTAAGCATCTCTAAAATCCTGATTCCCCCCCCCCCCCAAATGATATATAATTCTTACTATTCAAAAAGTGACTCCTACTTACATGGAAGAAGCCTAAAAGGCCATTAACTTAGTTTAAACAAGATTCCAGTTACCCCCATTAAAAATCAAATTGCCCTCCTGTGGGGCGTGGGCCCCTCATTGGGAACCACTGCACTAGACCAAACTAGTTGATCACCTTTTCTCCAAAAGCTCAGAGAAGTTTATTATATGGTAAAAGATATGTCCTTGTATAAGAACCAAAGTATTTTAGAAATTGTGTTTTGTGTGATAAAATAACTAGGCACACATGGATAAAATAGAGTGTTCCTTCCCACTCCCTCCAACCTCTTGCAGCTGCTTTTGATTTAAATCAATAACTAGCTTCACACATTGTTCTGGTCCATAATGTTGTTTAGTTGCTTTAGATTTAGTGGTGATACGTGAACACAGCTGTTGTTTGTAAGACATGATTTATGGTTCAGCATTACGACCAGGCTACTAAAATTTGTTTAGAAAACCATGGTTAATCTGATAGGCTAACCTATCTGTGTTAATCTAACACTGCCAATAAATGAGGAGAAACCATCTAGATACCTTATATAGTTTCAGTATTAGGATTTACAAATACAGGTGGTCTCGGAGTAGAAAAGGCCATGGGTGCCAACTGTTCGCAAATACTAGAGCTTTTCAGTATATCACCCTTGATCTAAAAGATTGATTTCACCTCCTGACTGCTATAATTTTCAACTAAAGATAAATGATAATGGAAAATCTGAAAAGCGAATCTGCTAAACGGAAGCTAAAATGCTGAAATAAGTTGGGGGTAGTTTATATTTTGTAATTTTTAGAGACCCTCAGTGTGGTTTATTTTTAAAGCAGTCAAATTTAACAGATGAACCTTGCAACAGCATAACCACTATAAATGGAATAGCACTAAAACAAAGTCAGAGGAGGCTGGATGGAACTGAGGGGTCTCAATTAAAATAAATAAAATTCTTGATATTGGTGCTCAAAGTTTTGTGGCACATATTCAGATGTATATTATTTTCTACAATATGGTTGTCCAACTTTTTTGCTTGTGTGGGCTGCATTGAGTGAAGAATTGCCTTGGGTTGCATATATATAATAGATTTTATAGTTAATGTATATAAAGACACATATTGTTAAAAGTTTACAATCTTGTGGGGTTGCATTACTAGCTGTCGAGACCCACATGCGGCCCATGGGCCATGAGTTGGACATGCCTGTTCTAAAATATTTTCTATGTTATTTATGGAAAAGATTCTATGTTCTGACATGCTGCCCTTATTAGTGTAAAAATATTATTTAAATGTGTCTATGTTGCTTTTACATTTAATAGTGATATTCATTGTTGCTTTATAAAAGTTAATTGAGAAAGTCCTAATTCAATTCAATTTCCATGAAAAAAGTCATTCTTATTTTTGTTAATGAGTCTTATAATATATAATGCTCTGGTCTTTTGTCTAACCTTGCATATTGGTAATGAATCTGAAATGAGGACTCAAGGTGAAACCCAATAAGCTGGAGTAGTATTTGATAATGCCTTTGATTTTTAGAGCCATATCAGTATGCAGGATGCAAACAAGTCATAATAAGAACCAATCTGTCATAGAGGAATCTTAACTTTCACCATAGTTTTATTTGAGAAATAGTGGAAAACTCTGATTTTAAATTATAAAAACTGTACACTGCACAAAGCTTCTATACTGCTTTTAAGCATTGGTCAATAGTGGGCTGACTTTTCTTGGAGCTAGTCACTTCTTCCACTAAAATATTTTTTGTGCTACTCTCAATCTCTCAATTTTCAACACAGAGTTTATGTCTCATCTATATGAATAATGAAGATAAAATAAAACCAGGGCTTGGGCAAAAGGAGTGCATTGTGTCTATATGTTTTTCATGGAAGGAGGGGAGAAGTTTCAAATCTGACGGAGTTGGTGGGAACTGTTGCCAGGAAATATTAGGTTACTGAGGGAAAAGGTGGGGGGGATTTTTTAAGCTTGAGTTATACATTTTCCAGGCCATAAAAAACCATAGCACTCATATGGGTAGAAAAGAATCTTTGCTTCTTTAGTTTTTAAAACTGAAAGATGCCTTTGGAATGGAACATGCTGTTTTCTGTCCCCTTCCGACACATACATTCAACTGTGACATGCATATTATGAAGAGTAGGTAAGGTCAAGCAACTGCAAAAAGAGTTTTTGCATCCTTTTCCCTTTCTGGAATCATGCTACTTCAAGGCCTTTCTACTGCTGACATGTTCTGTTTGCGTTACAGTCTTCATGTTAATATATCAAATCCGGTCATAAGACAGCACAGAAAGACAAATAACATTTGTGTAGCTAATGTTCCTTTTTCAAGAATGAAGTTACATTTCAAAAAGGACTTTTTTTTTAAGTGAGAAAAAGAGTTGTGCAGCATACTTTTATTCATTCAAGAAAAGTATGACTATTATGAGTGGCCATGTGTTTTAACATACATGTGCAGAGTAGTAAATGTTAATTTTCCCTAGCATAGTGTGATATAGTTGGGTTTGGTTTAAATATCTTGTTCCTAGGGTATCTTCCCTAGAAATAGACCACAATATTGTTAAAGTAATTTTTGGAAACTGATTTATAACTGATTTATAAAAGGTAGGAATGGTGTATAAAATCCAGTTAAAATGAAGTAAAATTAGTTTTTGAAATCCCATTTCCTTGATCCAACAATACTTTGTTGTGTTAAAATGAATACTATTATTGTAAATTGGTACAATTAACAGTTTTGTTATAATAACTGAAGAAATATTGTCTATATTGAAGGCAGAGATACTGCTTGTGTTCAGAATGGTTGTAAGGATGTGGCATTAAGAGGCTTTAAAAAAAGAAACTGAATATGCTCTACTTCCCTCTATTTATAATGATGATGAGAACTTCTAAATTCTGTTCAATAAAGGTACATTTTGTATATTATATCAAACCTTAATAAGATTTCTGTAGTTTATAATCTTCCTTCATTAGGGTGAGTTTATATATTAAGGCTAGCACTTCTGGACTTCTGTGTTATCTATTTGTGTAACACAAATATATTGTGGCAAGCTGCAAGTCAACTTCACTTTCAGATTATCCAAGGCTAAATTAATTTTGAGAATGGAGAATGTAACATGACATTATGGTGAAAAGACACAATTCCTTCCTATCATTAAAATAAGTATCAGGCTGTAATTTTAAACATGTAGTTGAAAACAAATTATATTATAATTGTTGGGATCAAAATCAAAGTAAAAATGTTCAGGATTAACATGCAATAATCTTTGCTCTAAAACTGAATAACACATAATAATTACCAACAACTACCTTGCGTTATTCATAATTGCCTTTTCTTACCTCAGTGTGCTTTTGAAATCACTCATTCAGAAATCTTCCATGACAGCAGGCCCTTTTCATCAAATTCAAGTAAGAAATCCTTACTGAGAAATATGAAGTGCTTAGTTTCTTCTGATTATTGCAGAAGAAACAGACATGGTGAATGTGGAAAGAAAATTGGAATGGTGTTTTTGTTTAGCTTGTTAATTTACCTGATTCAGAAGGCAGATCTAGATGGATTAATCTGTTGGTCTTGTTTGCTCTCATATTTGATCAGTTTAATCTTGTGTTCTTTCTGCCTTGACATTTATAACATTTATTAAAATGAGAATCGGTCACCATATTTATATGCCAAAAAAATGAAATTGATTTTACCTAGAAGACAGAGCTCAAAAGAACTTTTTTTCCCACTCCTTGAGAGAAACCACTTCAATACTCCATTTTCTCAAAGAGAATAGTGGCATCCCATTTACATCTTCTGTTCATCCCGGAGAAAGAGATTTGAAAGAAAAGAAGATCTGAAGATAGAAAATCAGGCTGCCAAAAATAGCAAATTCAAGAATTTCTCACAGAGAGACCCCAAGACAAAGAGTTGACCACTTTATCTTAATCTTACAACTGGCCACTGAGATTGGAGAATTATCTGTTCAGTAGTAAGAAGAAGGCTTTCCAATATTCAGTTGATGCAGATTTTTGTATTCAGTAAATTGTCCCAAAGAGCTGGAAAAAGCAACAGAATTGTGTAGCAGGCAGTGCACAAAAAGAGAGGAAATGTACTGAAGTCAGTATTGAAAACCATAACTAATAAGCCACACTTTTGGATGACATCTACCCAGTAACAGCAGGGTAACACTGGGAATTTCTTGCTTCCCTGAGTGACCAAGGGACCAGCACCTAACATTTTTCTCCCATATCCCATCAATACTCCCAAGATGACAATGGAAAAAAATCAATGATAAGTGCAAAAATATTTGCATTTATTAAACAAATGTATATATTTTGGAAAAGAAGAAAGAAAGCCAATGCAGGAGACTAGATAAGATATTGGCAAAAAGTGTTGAGCAGCCACGGGCAGATGGAAAAGGTACAGAGACATTGAAAAGCCTCCTAAATCAGTTTAGAGAAAAACAGAATCTAACTGCACTCCTCTTTCCATGAGTAGAAATCAGATCCCCTTCTTTGAACAATTTTTATTCAAAGGTGTAATAATAGAGGAATATCTAACTCTGTATTCTAAGAAGTAACCAATACGAAAGAATTTTCCATTTCAAGGAACACTTACAGTCCTCCTTATTTCTATGAATTACTTAGCAGATCATAGCAGATCAGTCTACCTGGCTTGTGTGGTTAATGGAGGGGTGAAAGTGAAAGTGTATCATATTTTGGAGTTCATGGACATCTTGGCAAGAGCAAATAAAAATAAGTGAAGGATTTAAAAAGCTACCAAGGGACGTGGCCCAGTTCATTCATCAGAGTCTTTGAGCATGACAGGAAAAGACTTTTTCTGAAATACTTAGACTCCATATCCAGCCAGTGGAAACAATCCTGAGGTAGGGCCTGACCCAGAACTAGTCGGTTTCTTCAGCTACATTCATTTAACAGTTCATCTGTTAAATGTGTGTAGCTGACACACCAACCTATTGCTTAATATTTTGTAACATTCACAGGCATTGAACTCCTATTTATGAACATAAGCTCAACTGGATGAAATGTGCTCTTTGCTATGTGTTCCTGAACACAGTATTCCTTATACAAATAAAAGTCTAGCAACGTAAGGGACTGTTGAAGCAATTGAGTCAACCCTCCCGTTCATATCAAACACTGTAGTTGGTTTAGGATTATTCAATAAGAAAGTTTTGCTCATGTGTGCCCAGATGTGTGGCTAAAAAACTCCTATTAGGGAACATCACCTATAAGTGAATTCTATATGAATGTACTTTTGGCTCTTAAGAACTAGCAAAAGATTCTGTGATGGAGAACTGTAGTCTAGTGGTTGCTTCAGTGGGGAAACTATTTTTAAGGAAGACTTTGATGTGGAGTTAGCTGGAGACTTTTAGTCTACCGTACCTGAGTACCGTCTAAGATTGTCAGCTGATTTCCCAAAAGTGTTGGGACTCAGGCCCTGATCTAGACTCAGTTTCAGTTAGGAATCCCAAGATTTGTCAAAACTCCCTTGCCTTTGCTTCCTGGCAAAGCCTGCCATTTGGCTTCTTTGTGGGCAGCTCCTGAACAAGCCACTTGCCACAGATATATGTGCAGTGGCAAGGTTGTACACTTTGAGGGTAGTGATTTTACAACATCACTGGAAACCATTAATCTTATTCTCACATTGCTTTGACATAGAAGACTTTACATACAGTTGAAAAGCTTTTTAGAGTTGCTCTCAAAAGTTGTTGTTGTTTTTAAGCTAAATTTTACTTTATTTCTGTTATGCTCAGGGCAATGTAATGCAAAAAAGAGAATTTTTATGGACTATATTGTGATTGTCAGAAGTGCTTCTTCTTTTCCTTTGAAAGAGGATTGCTCCACACTTCTCATATTGGTTGTGGATCTTTATGTAGCTTTGCTTCAGATAGTCTGGTGATTCTATTTTTTTAAAAAATGTATATCAATGAATATATTACCTTATTGATTTTTTAAAAGTATTTTTGTAGTGCAAATGTAGCTATGTTGAACTAAATCAAAATCTATATTTGGTAGGACTTACTCACTTGTAAATATATTTAGGATTACATAACATTTGTTTTAAAATTCAAAGCAGCTTTAGAATTAGGAAAGATGCTTTCATTTTAGGATTTGGTATAAGAACGCTTTAAAAAGATTTAAAAGGGAAGCTTTTGTCAGCATAATTCATTGTAAGGACAAAGTGATATGTAAATATATGTTTAAATCTTCATTTGCCATGATGTTCGATAAGATGAAATTGGACCAAAATTTAAACACTTTATTTGCTTGTTTTTCTATAGATTGTCCTCTTTTCAGTAACATTTAATTAGTTCTAGAGTTTATTTGAATAGATCTAGACTTCTAGATAGAACTTTCTGGGTGAAACAGCCTGTTAGGCAGCTGTGAGGCAGCTAAAGAGAATATTTTTTCTATTTTCACTGACAAGTTCTGCTGTTCATGCTTCGTTTTGCAGCCATTATATTCCAGAGGCAACATATCTTATGAGACAAATATAACTCCATTAGTCAGCTTGCGTGGGTTGCTGATATAGAATGCAGTCAGTAATTTCTCCTGGTGAATTTAGAAACAATCTTTTGCATCTGGTTAAGCTGCCATTAGGAAATGGCAACTTGGGGCAGTTTTTCGATAGGTACATTTTCCTATTTTGTTTCCCAAACCAAAAGTCATAATACAATTGCAGCAAGAGCATTTTGAGGAAAAATATTCCTGAGATGAAATCCCTATTTTTTTAAATCTCTTCGTTTTTTTAAAAAATGAAAACTTTCAGAAGTGTGAGTTGTAAGGGCTGAAATTATGGTAGTTTCACCAGTAATTAGAATATGTGATTTTTATTGATAAAATCAGGCTGCTTGCTGAAATATATATCCAAAATATTTTGAAATTGTACTAATGTGTATAAATACTTTTTATCAGAACATAAGAGGGTAGGAGATTGACATGAGAGCCAGTTTGGTCTAGCGGTTAAGGCACCAGACTAGAAACCAGGAAACTGCTAGTTCTGTTTCCACTTTAGGCCTGAAAGCCTGTTGGGTGACTTTGGGTCAGGGGTGGGTTCTACTTACCTTTACTACCGGTTCATAGCGGGGCCGCATGCTCTTCTGCGCAAGCGAAGAAACTTCTGCGCATGCACAGAAGCATTTTGATAACGTCGGGGTCGATGGGCGGAGCCTCCCACCAGTTTTACTACCGATTTTATAGAACCAGTTGAACCGGGGCAACCCACCACTGCTTTAGGTCAATGATTGTTTCTCAGCCCAACCTACCTTACAGGGTGGTTGTTGTGGGAAAAATAGGAAAAGGAAGAAATACAGGTAGTCCTCAACTTACGACCACAATTGAGCTCCAAATTTCTATTGTTAAGTTAGAATTTGTTAAGTGAGTTTTGCCCCATTTTACAACATTTCTTGCCACCGTTATTAAGTGAATCACTGCAGTTGTTAAGTTAACCACACGGTTGTTAAGTGAATCTGGTTTACCATTGACTTTACTTCTCAGAAGGTTGCAAAAAGTAATCACATGGCCCTGGGACATAGCAACTGTCATAAACATGAACCAATTGCCAAGTATTTGAGTTGTGATCGCAAGACCATGGGAATGCTGCAAAGGTTGTAACTGAAAAACTGTCATAAGTCACTTTTTCCAGTGCTGTTGTAACTTTGAACCATCACTAAATGAGCTGTTGTAAGTTGAAGACTACCTGTGTTAGGTATGTCGGCCCTCTTGACTTAGTTATGAAAATAATAAATGGTGGAACAAGAACAAAGATAACTTGGATAATGTACTATATTTGCCAAATTTTACAGCTGAGTGCCTGAAAAGCTAGAGAAATTATGTTCCGTATATGTATGTATGTATGTATGTATGTATGTATGTATGTATGTATATATGTATCTTCATAGGACTAGTTATTCTACAGGAAAAATGAATAGTATTTTATACTAACAAATAAGAAACAATATTCAAATAGAAAAAAAAGCAATTTTGTGTCTAGTACAAATGAAACAAGCAAAAGCAAAATCAACTCTTCTCATGTTCGATGCAAAAGCCTAACATTTTAATAATGTAGACAAATTCTATAAATGTTATGTAACAATATGATTCATCCTGTTATCTTTTAGATGAGTAGTTTTCTTAGCTTGTGAGCAAACAAGGAGAATTATCAATATTAAGAAAGCACATGAAGGGTATTGCTGAGGTGCTGAGAATAGGCCTTTTGGTCACGGTTTTCAGATAGTTTTAGAGAAAGAAAGGAAAGAAATAACATTTGACCGACTGTTGCTTTATACATATAAATGCTACATTTGGTCCAAGAACTTTGCATCGCTTATCCCTAATATAGCATGTGATGCATTTGGGAAAAGGACAAAGTTGTTGGACTGTGACCTTATAAATTTATGCTATAGACTGTCAAAACTATGATTTAGGTTATAAGTCGTACAGATAGACATCTGTTCCTACACTGTGCTGTTCTGCCCTCCTTATGCCTTTCCTGTTGTCCAAGGATCAAAGGCTAAATTCCCTATGATTAATTTCACCTTTACTCAACTGTTTTATCAATTCTACTTAGTGATTTCAAAGTTTAAAGGTACAGTAAGACATTTTCACTCTTCTAAGAACTTCTGCATTCTCCAATTTTTCTGTATTCCCAAATTAGAATGAATTCTTGCCATTTGACAAATAAACTTGTGAACATGAGAAACCATTGAAATAGCTCATTTTAGCTAATTGCTACTACAGCATATCTGTGACATTTTAGTTTTAATCAAACAGGCAGTCTTTATTGGGTCAAAGATATATGGGGCATTATAATGTAATTGTGGGGACGTAGTAGGATAAATTCTGCAATTTGTCTCTGATAAGAGGTCCTACAATTGATCACAGTTGTGATCAATTCTTATTGATTCTACTGATTCTTTGAAAAAATCTTAGGTTCTCCAACCATTCTGAAACGAATTTAGAACTACAAACTGCTACTTATAAGTAAGAAAACATATACACATTGTACCTTTGAAGTGATCTATATTATAATTCTTTAGAGCCATGTTTGTAAAACTATTTCTTATGCAAGAATTTTCAGACGAAACTAATCGAAAGGAATGTAGCTTGGCCTTTTGCATGACCTCGGATTGAAGGGAGACTATCTTTGGCTAACATAGGTGTAAAATAGTTAAAAACTACCTTCTTCTATGCAAACTAAGTTATACTTTTGAAATGTAGTTTGAGAACTTAGTAGACTTCTCCATCAGGGATACCCAAAGCACTGGGATAACATTTACCAAGAAATCAATTTCAAAATAAAATTACTATAATCATCTTTATTTGCAGGAAGGAATTTAGCTTAACCTACTGTACGTACCCAGGGTGTTTATATACCCTGATTATGTATGTGCCCAATCTTTTTTCCCCCTCACCCTGAAAAGTTATGTGGGATGGTTATCAGAAATAGCTTTATAGTCCATTAGAATCTGTTGATGCAATATTTTAATCCAATTGCTAATCGCAATAAATTCCATATAATGTATTAGAATGTTGGAATGTATGACTACCTATATTCCATGTATATAGTCATTTGTTCTACAGACATAATGTGTGTCACCTTCCCTTTGTACCCACTTTTCTATATAGTGAATTGTGAACATTGTCTCCCAGACTTCTTCTCCTACGTTTGCTGGTACACGTTTGCTGGTATAAGAGTTTTCCTTTGCTTTCTTTGAATCCCAGAGAGCACTTTTTAATATATTTCTATTGAGTACTGAAACAAAGAGAGCTAGTTTGATAACAGCAGTTAAGGTACCAAGCTAGAAATCTGGAGATCATGAGTTTTAGTTCTACTTTAGACATGAATTCAGCTACAGTGGCTTTGAGCCAGTCAGCATCACTCAAATAAGTTTTCTCAAAATGTTTTTTTAACTGCTATAAATGAAAGTGGAATTAAATTATTAGCGATGAATTTCATAACAAATTAATTCATTAGTATTTTTTGTATATTTTTGTGATCTAATTCATTAGCAAGTTGTATTTTTCTCAGTTTTTCTAAACAAATACAATACAATACAATAGATGTATTGTATTCCATCTACAAATTGAGAATATTTTTTTCTCTTGCATGAAATACAAGTCAATTTATTTCTGAAACCTTAGGAAGGCAAATGACAATTGTGAAATGGTTTTGAACTACCTATTGCTGTTATTTTAGCTAAAAAATATTCTCATCAAATATTTCTATATCCCTAATCCTTTACATTACTTATAAACTAACTTAGATTGCTTGTACAAATTGGACCCCTAATTATTTTCCCAACATCCTATTTGCTTGCCTTTCATAACACAGTTTTCCCAGTTGCAATGTATGGTTGTGAATGTTGGACCATAAGAAAGGCTGAACACCAAAGAATTGAGGCCTTTGAACTATGGTGCTGGAGAAGACTCCGGCAAGTCCCTTGGATTGCAAGGCGGTCAAACCGGTCAGTCCTAGAGGAGATCAATCCTGACTGCTCTTTAGAAGGCCAGATCCTGAAGATGGAATTGAAATACTTTGGCCACCTAATGAGAAGGAAGCACTCACTGGAGAAGAGCCTAATGCTGGGAAAGATTGAGGGCAAAAGAAGAATGGGACAACAGAGAATGAGGTGGCTAGATAGAGTCACTGGAGCTTAAATGGACTCCAGAGGATGATAGACGATAGGAAGGCCTGGAGGAACGTTGTCCATGGGATTGCGATGACTTCGCAACTAACAACAACATAACACTGAGCCACTGCTTTGTTTTAGTTATTTAAATATATATGAAAATCTGCACAATTTACAATCAGTGCTTCAAATTCAGTACCAAAATCTTTGAGAGCATAAATGGTTTTGAATTCTGAGCTTCAAATATGGGATTGATGAGGTTTTTTAATTGGTTTGATTGGTATTTTAATTCTGCTTATGTTATGAACCATCAGAATTGCTTGGAGTGTAGCAAAATAAATAAATAGAAACTTTAAAACAGTTGCATTGTTTTCCAAACCTCATGGCAACCACATGATCTTTAGAAAAGACGTGGTTGCCCTAAAGAGTTCTGGGCTGGTGTTGCAAGCACACTAAGAAGCACCCTTTTCTGAAATACTGTATTTTCAAAACATTTGCACAGCCCTACTGGAAACATATATTTAAACTTATGAAGTATACAACTTTTGCTTAATGTTTAAAAATCAGCAATGAGGTATAACGAACTTATACAGATAGTGATTTCCATATGGTACTGCCACTTAAAAATTCAACTTTGGTTTACTGTAGACCCAGTGGGGATAGACCCAGAGAGGGGAATATACGGTAGCTTGCCAGCTGTTGCTGAATTATAGTTCTCGGCAACTCCAAACAGCAAGAGCAAGACTGAATTACAATTCAGCAATATTTAGTCAGACGCAATATCGCTTACTTTGCTTTTTCCCACATTATGGAAGAAATAATTATTTCGTTAAAGGCCATGACTCATGCATATTGCTCTTTTAAAATGACTACAGGACTATAGATAATGATTTTGACAAGAGAAATGGAGAAAATGACCTGACCTGACTATAATTGATCCCCGGTTTCCGGCTATATCATCAGTCCCAGTCACATTTATAATGCCTTGCTGTGAGGAGAGGCTTAAGCCTGGATGTGGTCACCGAGGGAGTCACCTTGCTGTTATTGCCACTGAATTAGACCTGTCGATACCAGCCGCCGTGAGAGGGTGGCTTGGTCATTGCTTTTCGGGGCATCGGCTTGAGACTCCTCTCCACTGCTGTGAGAGGACAGTGGAGTCCTGGTTTTGATCCGCGCCAAAATGGTGAACTGTCTCTCCTGGACCTTTAAATGTACCATCATTGAATCCTTAGCCTTATTCCATTTCCCCAGGCAGACTTGCAGGAATGTATTCACCGGCTGAGCTCTTTGCCTTGTGAGACTCCCCCCTCTCGCAAGCCTGGCCTTCCACGTTATCGAAGGCCTACCTCGATGAAGGGCTTTGGAACCCAGAGAGGTGGCATGTCGCGAAGAGGGGTTTGAGGGTTTTTTTATATAAAGTTTTAACGAATGTCTTAAGGGGTTCCGGGGGGGAGCGTTGGATCAGAAGTAAGGCTGTGGGTATGGGGGATAACCCACTAAGGAGAGGGCCAGGTATGGCTGGGGAGCACAGCTTGGGGGGTGGGGGGCCCGGGGTCAAGAGGGGGGCTAAAGTTCATCCAGATAAGGTTTTTACCATCAACACTGTGGGTGGGAGGGGTAGATATGGCGGGAGCAGGGGGCCATATCGCGTTAGGGGAGCACGCACCTGCTGTCTTTGAGTGGTGGCGCGCTCCGGCCCCCAAAGCTCCACTCGTTCTCCAGGTGGCGCAGATCCTCAGGGCCCTGGCCTCCGTCTGATGTTATGCAATGCCCGGTCTGTAGTAAATAAAGCCCCCCTCATTTGTGATCTTGTTCAGGAGGGGGGAGCGGACCTAGCAGGTATTACGGAAACCTGGTTGGGCCAAGAGTTGGGCCTCTCGTTGAAATGTGCCCACCAGGTTTCCGCGCATTCCATCAGCTGAGGTTGCAGGGTAGGGGCGGGGAGGTAGCGGTTATTATTAACGAAGGTCTGAGACTGAGGGAGGCCACTGTTCCTCAGACGGCCGGCTGTGAATCCCACCTTGTGAAATGGGGTCACGGGGTTCAGATGGGTTTGCTGATCACGTACCTGGCTCCCTGCCATGTGGCAGCAGCCCTGCTCGAGCTACTCAGCGTCATCGCCACGGTGGCGGTTGAGACCCCTAGGCTTATGGTCATGGGGGATTTCAACTTGCCGTCCGTCGGTGAGGCATCTGAGGTGGCTCGGGAGTTCATGGCTTCCATGACAGTCATGGACCTGACCCAGTTAATTCATGGCCCTACCCACACGGGGGGAAACACGCTGGATCTGGTTTTTGTCTCTGGACAGTGGTTGAGTGATCTTGAGATAGGGGATATAGTCACTGAATCCTTGTCATGGTCTGATCACTCTCTCCTTCGTCTCGACCTTCGAACCGCTACACCCCGCCGCAGGGAGGCGGAGCCGGTAAGATGGTTCCGCCCCAGGCACCTGATGGAATCTGATAGGTTCCAGATGGAGCTTGGCCATTCCCTGAGGCTCTGGCACACGCCCCGACTGGAGACCTAGTGGCCGCCTGGGATAGGGCGGCCGCTGGAGCTCTGGACTGGGTCGTGCCTTTGCGGCCTCTGACCCAGCGCCGATCTCATTTAGTTCCTTGGTTCACTGAGGAGCTGAGGGAGTTGAAGCGCCGGAAAAGACGCCTAGAGAGTAGTTGGAGGGCCAGTCTTTCTGAATCTGATCGGACACTGGTAAGGTCTCATATTAGGAATTACCTAGTGGTGATAAAAGCAGCGAAATGTAGCCATTTTGCTGCTCTTATTGCGTCATCAGATAATCGCCCGGCTGCCCTGTTTAGGGTGACCCGCTCCCTGCTCCACCAGGAAGCGCGGGAGGACCCCTTGGAGGGTAGAGCCGAGGATTTTGTTCAATATCTGTATGACAAAATCACTCAGATTCGGGAAGATCTGGACTCCGACTGGGTAGTCTCAGGGGGAGGGACTGGGGCAGGTCTTGAGAATGTTATCTGGGATAAGTTTGATCCTTTGACCCCTGAGGACGTGGACAGGATTCTGGGTAGACTGAACGCGACCACTTGTTTATTGGACCCTTGTCCCTCCTGGTTAGTGCTGGCTTCTCGGGAGGTGACACAAGGCTGGTTCCAGGGGATTATAAATGCTTCGTTGGGTGAGGGTGTCTTTCCTGCGGCCTTGAAAGAGGCGGTGGTGAGGCCTCTCCTCAAGAAGCCTTCCCTGGACCCGGCAATGTTGGTAAATTATCGTCCGGTCTCCAACCTTCATTTTGTGGTGAAGGTTGTTGAGAGTGTGGTTGCGCAACAGCTCCCCCAGCACCTGGATGAAACGGCGTATCTGGATCCGTTCCAGTCGGGCTTCAGGCCCAGGTACAGCACGGAAACGACATTGGTCGCGTTGGTTGATGATCTCTGGAGGGCTCGGGGCAGGGGGTGCTCCTCTGTCCTGGTCCTGTTAGATCTCTCAGCGGCTTTTGATACCATCGACCATGGTATCATGCTGCACCGGTTGGAAGAGTTAGGGGTGGGAGGCACTGTGTTGCGGTGGTTCTCCTCCTTTCTCTCTGACCGGTCGCAGTCTGTGTTGACGGGGGGGCAGAGGTCGACCCCGAGGCCCCTCATATGTGGGGTGCCGCAAGGGTCGGTCCTCTCGCCTCTCCTGTTCAACATTTATGTGAAGCCGCTGGGCGAGATCATCCGTGGTTTCGGGGTGGAGTACCATCAGTACGCTGACGACACCCAGCTGTACATCTCCACCCCGGATCACCCCAACGATGCCCTTGAAGTGATGTCCCGGTGCCTGGAGGCCGTACGGATCTGGATGGGGAGGAACAGGCTCAGGCTCAACCCATCCAAGACCGAGTGGCTGTGGTTTCCGATGTCCCGATATAGTCAGTTGACGCCATCACTGACTATTGGGGGCGAATCATTGGCCCCTACGGAGAGGGCTCGCAACTTGGGCGTCCTCCTGGATTCACGGCTGTCTTTAGAAGAGCACGTGACGGCCGTGACCGGGAGGATTTTTCATCAGGTTCGCCTGATTCGCCAGTTGCGTCCCTTTCTGGATCGGGACTCGTTACGCACGGTCACTCATGCCCTCGTCACCTCCCGCCTGGACTATTGTAATGCTCTCTACATGGGGCTCCCCTTGAGGAGCACCCGGAGGCTCCAACTGGCGCAGAGTGTGGCCACGCGGGTGGTAATGGGAGCGACATGGTGCTCCCACGTAACACCTCTCCTGCGCGAGCTGCACTGGCTCCCGGTGATCTTCCGGGTGCGCTTCAAGGTTTTGGTTACCACCTTTAAAGCGCTCCATGGCTTAGGACCTGGTTATCTACGGGACCGCCTACTACCACCAATAGCCTCCCACCGGCCAGTACGCTCTCATAGAGAGGGACTCCTCCGGGTGCCGTCAGCCAAACAGTGTCGACTGGCGGCCCCTAGGGGGAGAGCCTTCTCTGTGGGAGCACCTACATCTGGAATGAGCTCCCCTCAGAGATACGGAGGATCCCGGATCTGCGCTCCTTCCGCCATGCTGTGAAGACCTTTTTATTCCATCAAGCGGGCTTGGCCTAATCTCTTCCCTTTTTAAATATGTAAATTTTAATCTGTTTTTCAATTATTGGGGTGTTTTAATCTGTCTGGGCCAAAATGATTTAATTTGATTTTATCTGGTTTTTAAATTTTTTGTATCTATGTATTTTATTGTTGGCTGTTCACCGCCCTGAGTCCTTCGGGAGTAGGGCGGTATAAAAATCAAATAAACTAAACAAATAAACTAAACTAAAATGATCATTAGACTGCAAATGACATAAGAATGGGTATGATAGCTAATAGCTTAGAACAGCAGTTCCCAAAGTCTGTGCTGGGGTTCTGCAACAAACTCAGAGGGGTGGATAGTGCAGGATATTTTAAATTTTGGAAGGAAATATGGCTACGCTTGACATCTGTGGGACACTGCATGAACTACTAGCCTAGGGGTACAATGAAAATAATTACTGAGATAGTAAGGGTAGTATGAACTGAGACAATTTGGGATGGTCTGGCTTAAATGATAGGCATAAAATTCGATGATGGAGACAGAGTGAAAATAACAATGAAATTTAATAAGAGAGAAAAATAAAATTACTTAGGAAAAAGAAATCAGATGGGGTTAATTAGCTTAATATTACTTCTCATGAAAGAGATTTTGGGGCAATAGTTGATTATGGATAATATGAATCTCAGTGAATATGGCTTTAAAAAGGTAAATTTAAAAGTATAATATTTAAATTAGAGTAAGATATTGTTTCACTTTATTCTACAATAGTCACACTTCACTTCAAATAGTAGGTCCATCATCAGAACCTAAATATGATTTAGACAAACTGAAACAGGGTTGGAGAAAGACAACAAGGGTGATTAGGAGATTAAAAATTAAATACTGCCAAAAAAAATGGAAAAGGAAGTGCTTAGACTTGAGAGGAGAACACTGAGGGGAATATTATAGCAGTTTTCAAATAATTTACAGGTATCACACACAAAAATATGAAACCTTGTTCTTTGCTATTGCAGAAGCCAAAGATTATAAACATTTTCAATTGGTGATTTAGAAAAGAAGTAACATTAAGAGCAAGCAGGATAGTAATGGAACCATCTTAAAAATAAGATTTAGGTATCTGGTGTGGGATGTGTATTTTAAATTCATACACAGAAATGTGTTTTTTGAATACAGTATTCTGGTACCTCTATACTGAATTTACTTTCTTGCACTATATGTTGTTTAACAAAATATTACACAGTTCTGAAATGCTTCATATATAATGGCAAAAGGATTTTAGGATATTTTGTGATGGTCTGCATATTTATTTACATAAGTGAACTTATACAGTATTTCCGTTCTTGGGAGGAAAACAGACCAGGAACTAGCAAAACTAAATGCAGATAAATTATAGTCCCAATGTGTGTCGGAGATGAGCCAGAGACCAAACCAGCACCATTATCAAACTGCTTTATATATTCTAAAGTGCATTAAACTGGATGATTTTACAAGTAATTTATAAATTATTATAGTGATATGATATAAATTATGTATCAGTGATTGCATGACTTCTACAGATGCCATATGCTAAATAAAATAAAAATGTATAGGCCTTGTGTCATTTATGCACCTATTATATACATTGTGGCTGCACCTACACACAAAAGAGACAACTGCTAATTGAGTTCCTCCATTCTTCAGACTTTTTCCTTTGCTTACCAAGGTATGTGATAAAACCATGCCAATTAAGGTTAAAAGTGCACCTCAATTTCTTTTGATACCATTAATGGAAAAAATGGTTTAGCATGCACCAGCCTATTTGGTGGGTCAGGATAAAAATGCATGCAGTATCTTGTTGAAAATTGTAGTTGACTGAAGCTATAATGATAAGATGAGTAGTGACATTCTTAGTTTGATAATATACATTTTGGTTAGCTTAGTATTTTTCTTCCTAACTAAGTTGTTTTTTAAAGCATCACAGTAATGATAAAAAAATACTCAATGCATTTTAAAGTATCCATCAGACAAATACAGTATTTTTTGGAGTCTAAGACGCTCCGGACTATAAAAAGCACCTACCTTTTTTGGAGAGGAAAACGGAGGGGGGGGGGATCTGCCTCTGCCTCCCGGCAATTTGCCTCCTTGCAGCAAACAGTAAACAGCTTGATTCAGTTTCATCTTCAGCACAGCCTAATTAGCAAAAGAAAAAAAAATGTGCCTCTGCATCCCAGCAGTTTGCCTCCTTGCAGTAAACAGCCTGTTTCAGGTTCATTTTCATTTTCAGCACAGTCTGATTAGCACAAGAAAAAAAAAGTCTGCCTCTGCCTCCCGGCAATTTGCCTCCTTGCAGCAAACAGCCTGTTTCAGCTTCAGCTTCAGCACAGCCTTATTAACACAAGCAGTTCATTGTCGCTTGGATCGGCCTCCTGAAAATCAGCTGTTTCAGGCTGCAGGAATTGCCTTAGCCTATTACTGCCTCTGCACGCCCCATTTTCTGGGGGGGGGCAGGTAGGCGGGGGTACATTCTGTGTATAAAATGCACCCAAATTTTCACCCTCTTTTAGGGGGGGAAGTGCATCTTACACTCCAAAAAATATGGGTAGGGAAATGGTTGAGCCCTTTCCCATTTCTCTAAGTCATATGTATTCTTTAATCATATACTTAGTATTTTTCCTTGTACAATAAATACTGAAAGAACATTTTCCTATTGCTTCATTGTTATTGTCAATCATTTTCCTGGACATTTTCCTCTTTTACCATGAAATGCCTGTTGTTGTTAGTTGCGAAGTCATGTCCGACCTATCGCAACCCCATGGACAGCGTTCCTCCAGGCCTTCCTGTCCTCTACCATCCTTTGGAGTCCATTTAAGCTCACACCTACTGCTTCAGTGACTCCATCCACCTCATTCTCTGTCATCCCATTCTTCTTTTGCCCTCAATCTTTCCCAGCATTTGGCTCTTCTCCAGTGAGTCCTTCTTTCTCATTAGGTGGCCAAAGTATTTCAATTCCATCTTCAGGATCTGACCTTCTAAAGAGCAGTCAGGGTTGATCTCCTCAAGGACTGACTGGCGTGATCGCCTTGTAGTCCAAGGGATTCGCAGAGGTTTTCTCCAGCACCATAGTTCAAAGGCCTCAATTCTTTGGCACTCAGCCTTTCTTATGGTCCAACTTTTACAGCCATACATTGCAACTGGGAAAACCATAGCCTTGACTATATATACTTTTGTTGGCAGGGTGATGTCTCTGCTTTTTAGTATGCTGTCTAATAAATGCCTAATAAATGGAATGCTTAATAAAGTATAAAATGAATTTACACACACACACACTTATACATAATCCACTCCCACGAACAGCAGTTCATAATAACCAAATAAGCTGCTTGGATTCATGGTAGAGTTTCAAATAGTACTTGAATTCATTCAATTTTAATAAACGATGTTCAGATAACAAAAGTTCAATGTTATGTTTTTGGTTAGAAATGCTGGGTACAACAGGAATTATATCAAAGTGGAGTACCGTGTTTCCCCGAAAATAAGACCCTGTCTTATATTTTTTGAACCCTGGAATAAGCATTTGGCCTTATTTTCGGGGAGGTCTTATTATTTTGGGGCACGTGGAGCAAGATGTGGCTCCTCTTGCCATCTTATCTGATTTCCAGCTCTGTCCCCCTAACCCTAAACAGAGGAAATGGCAGGGACTGGCTGCTCATGCTGTTAAATATTTTCGGGGAGGGCTTATTTTCCTCCTCGCTGTTCAGACACTCCTCAGTATGGGTATTGCTCACTCCCATTCGCAATGGCTGGGTGTCAATCAAACCCTCTGGAGCTGGATACGCCCCTACTTCCTGCTCCTTCCCCAGTCTTTTCACTCAGCCATTTGCAAAAGCATTCAGGGTGTCTATTCTCTGTGATTTATTCTTCTATTTTTCCTCTCCTTTTACCTTTATCGTGATTTATTTCTATTTCTTTCGTTCTCTGTGCTTTATACCTTCCCTGCATTGGTTTAAACAGCTGGCAGGCGCGAAACGGCGGTTCGGGGCTCCGGCCGCCTTTAGCGGCTTGATTTTTCGGCGATTGCCAGGCTTCCCTTTTTCCCGCCTTTGCCGTTTTTTGATTGAAGAAATCAGTATCGCACACAGGTGTTGGGGCCAGAGTCCCTGCCGGCTGGCATACTCTCCCCTCGTTGTTCCTAATTGTCACCTGTTGGAGGCAGCTTCGGTCCAGCCGTAGGCGCTTTGTTTCGCCTGGCCCGCGACCAGAGAGAGAAAACGCCATTGCGGGACGCCATCTTGAGAGCTGTTGGTCACCCGCTGACTTGCGCTGCCGTTTTTGCACACCGCGACCTGGGCTTTGCTTTCCAGGGTCGCTGGCTTCTTGGCAGGAGTGGACGCGGTCCAAAAGTTTCCTGCATTTACCACCCGCTTGAAGAGAGGTGTCTGCAGCTGTTCAGGGAAGTACTTGCATCAATTTATTGAATTATTGCTTAATTGATTTACATATATATATATAAAAAAAAAAAAAAAAAAGAGAGAGAGAGAAGGGGCTGTGTATATATTCCTGATCAATTACCCTGGTTATTCAATTTGGTGGATAAATTTTTATTGATTTGATTGCGGGTCTTATTTTTATATTAAAAAAAAAAATTAAAAAATAAAAAAAATAATAATAATAATAATACTAGCAATAATATTATTCTTGATTTCTACAACAGACATTCTCTGTGTAGTTGAAATTTTTGTGTGATCATTGGCCTTGTGAACGAACTGATAATATGAGCAATATGGAGGAAGTGGCCCTTTCCTCTGACTTGGATAATAGCCCTTCTCCTACCCCAGCACCTTCCCCAAAACAGGTCAAGGGGAAGAAGTCTAAGCATTCTAAAACTGCAAAATCCACCAGGTCTTCTAAGGCTGATAAAGATGCCCAGCGCAGGCACAATGCCCTAGAAAAAAGATTTGCCAGGGCCAAACAACAGATCACAACAGTGCAGGAAAGTACACACCAAGAGGTGTCTTGTAACCCTGAAATCCCCATTGAGGAGGATCCACTTTCTGGTGAGGGGTGTGGGGAGGCCCCTTCCACCTCTCAGGGGACACCATTATGCCACACTAACCAATCAGGAGTTAGGACTAGGTCAAGGTCTTCTAGTGAGGCCAGTCACCTGTCTCAAGTGTCTAGACCTGCCCCTGAGGCTACGTTTACTCCTACTGCAGCTGGTCTACGGCCCGAAGCGGGCCCTGCCTTTGTTCAGCCTATGGACTTTCAATCCTTTTTTACTCAGGCAATGTCTCATATGTTTCAAATGGGGTTTCAGCAGGCCTCTGCTGCCTTTCCGGCTCCTGTTGGTGTTCCTACGGCTTCATGTCATAATCAGCCTACTTGTGGGCAACATCATGGTTCTACTTCTTATGGCCTAGAGCCTGAACAGGCTCGTGAGGATGAGATCCTGGAGGACTTTGAGATGTCTGATGACGAGGAGGAGGTCCAGGACAAACCTGCCTTTCCTGGTTTATTTAAGCCTTCTTTATTTCGCTCTCTACTACGCAAAGCGAAGGCTGCCACCAATATGGACAACAACCCAAATTTGGCATCTGCTTCGGTGTCCACAGGCCCTAACAGTAATTTATTCAATGTGCCTCAACCTGATGATGACTTTGTACCGTGTCCTGACCTTTTTTGCCAGGTCATTCAAAAGCCATGGGATCACCCCGCTTCACTTTCTGGTCCAAATTCTTTCGACAAAAAGCTTTATGCTTCGGCTCCTGTGCTGGACGCCCTCCTACAGTTGCCTACAATTGATGAACCAGTGGCCAGTCTCACATCTTCCTCTGTTCTGGTAGGTGAAGCTGGGGATGGCCTCAAATTCGAAGATAAGCGGGCAGACATGGCATTTCGTAAGACGCACCAGGCGACGGCTTGGGCCATCCGTGCCTCTACCTCATCATCCTTCTTCAACCGGGCTTCGCTTGTGTGGTTGCGTCAATTGAAAGACAGACTTCCACCTGAGGACGCACGTCTGCAACAAGATCTGGCTAAACTCATTGCAGCGGCTGAATATTCGGCAGACGCGTCTTTGGACGCCGTTAAATTTGCATCTCGTGCTTTGGCTTCAACAGTTTCTTCAAGGCGCCTGTTATGGCTTCGCAACTGGAGAGCTGATGCTAAGTCTAAGTGGCGCCTGACGGCGGCTCCATACAAAGGACCAGCGTTATTTGGCTCTTCACTGGATCCCGTTTTGGTGGAGAACCGGGACAAAAAGAAGGTTCTGCCTACATCTTTTCGTCGTCAGGATAGGCGCTATGTGCCTTATACCCGGCAGCCCTTTCGTCAGGACCAAGGCTCCGGGGGCGCCTCTTACTACAGACCATCACAATTCCAGTACCAGCCACTTTCCGACCGGGCGTCCTTTCGAGACCGTGGTCGTCGACAAGGCAACACCAGACGCCCCTTCAGGTCCTCGTCTTCTGCCCGCTACGCCAGAAGAGGCAAGTGACTCACCGGCCCTGTCTCCAATCGGTGGGAAACTTCAGGCCTTTTCCCATCGGTGGCCGGCTACAACTTTGGATGCCTGGATTGTCCAAACTGTCACCAAAGGTCTATGTTTGGAATTCACCGCTCTCCCACGGGACTTTTATGTTCATTGCCCTTGGCCGGCACTACCGGACAAGTGGCTCCTACTCTCAAACGAGATTCAACATCTGCTACGCATAAATGCAATAGAGCAGGTTCCGCCCGACCAGCTCAAGACCGGCTTTTATTCAACGCTGTTCCTAGTTCCGAAGAACTCGGGTGGTTGGAGAGGTATTTTGAATCTACGACGTCTCAACCAACACATCTTATACCGTCGGTTCAAAATGCATTCTCTCAAATCATTACTAGGATGCATCCGGCGGGGAGATCTCATGCAATCGGTAGATCTCAAAGAGGCGTACCTTCATGTTCCTATTCACCTCTCCTACAGACGGTACCTCCGGTTTGCCTTTGGAAACCATCACTTCCAGTATCGGGCCATGCCCTTTGGCCTTTCGTCCGCCCCAAGGACGTTTACAAAACTACTAGCGGCAGTAGCAGCTTCTCTCAGGGAGGTCCCGATTCGATTAGCATGCTACCTCGACGACATATTGATCCTGTCAACGTCACCCGACCGGGCGGTGCAGGACCGTCAGCTGGTGGTCCAGACTCTCCAGGAACACGGATTCACCTTGAATCTCACCAAAAGTCATCTAGTTCCTACAACTCGTCTTCTGCATCTCGGGGCAACAATCGATTCGACGCAGTGTGTGGTCTTCCTGTCTCCCGAGAGACAGGCCAGCATTCATCAGTTGGTGACTCACATCTTGCTAACCCGGACGGTCCCTCTGTTGGTTCTGTCCAAACTTCTGGGAAAACTAATATCTTGCATAGACATTGTGCCCTGGGCTCGCCTACATCTTCGTCGTCTACAATGGTTCCTGCTCCCGTTTCAGAAGCAAGGTCGAGCGGAGTCCCTCTTCAAAGTGTCGGTACCGGCCCCGGTCCGGCTCTCCCTTCGATGGTGGTTGTCCCCTGCTCTCAGCAGAGGCTCCCCCTTTCTGGACCCGACAAGACTGGTTCTAACCACAGATGCGAGCCTGCACGGATGGGGGGCCCATCTCAATGCCCAGCTAGCCCAAGGGGTCTGGACATCGGCCGAGAAGAAGCACAACATAAATTGGCTGGAACTCAGGGCGGTCAGGTTCGCCCTTCTTCACTTCCAACATCTTGTGTATCAGCAGGACCTTTTGATCCTGACAGACAATGTGGCCACCAAGGCCCATATCAACAAGCAGGGGGGAACCCGCTCTTGGACTCTAATGCAGGAATCGGAGAGACTTCTGTCGTGGGCAGAGATCCATCTTTCCTCAATAAAAGCCGAACACATTTCAGGGAATGTGAATCGAGAGGCAGATTGGCTCAGCAGAGGCCAGATAGACCATGCAGAATGGAAGCTGGATCCAGGCCTGTTTCGAGACCTGTCGAGGAGGTTCGGCCTGCCCATAGTGGACCTGTTTGCGACAGCCGCCAACTCTCAACTGCCGAGATTTTATTCCCGTTACCCGTCTCCGGCCGCAGAAGGGCTGGACGCTCTGCGGAGTCCATGGCCTCAAAGGCTCCTTTATGCCTTTCCTCCTCTGCCGATTATTCCCAAAGTAATTCGGAAGGCGATTCAGGAGCGGGCGCATCTTCTATTGGTAGCTCCATATTGGCCCCGCCGAGAATGGTTCGCGGACCTCAAAAATCTCTCCGTCGAACCACCGTGGAAGTTTCCACCCGACAAAGTGGTCTTGACCCAAGGGGCAGTGAGTCACCCGGAACCAGAGTGGCTGCGATTAGCCGTGTGGCATTTGAGCGCATAAAGCTGCTCCATGATCATCTATCGGAGGATGTCATCTCCATCATTCAGGCGGCTAGAAGACCATCAACGACTCGCATTTATAATGCCTCATGGACTGCCTTTACCAGATGGTGCGGTACCCATCACGTGGATCCCACAACAGCAGGAGTTCCAGATATTTTGCTGTTCCTTCATGCAGGATTCTCTAGAGGTCTAGCTCCAGCGACCCTTCGCCGTCAAGTGGCAGCCCTGGCCACTGTCTTATCTGGAGATAATCGATCTCCTCTGTCTCAGGACCCGCGGATCCGTTCATTTCTTCAAGGGGTTACCAACTTGCGACCCCCACCGGTTCACCGCTACCCTACTTGGGACCTTACATTGGTTTTACAGGCTTTGACTGCACCTCCGTTCGAACCACTTGCTGCGATCAGCCTCCGATATCTGTCCTTGAAGATGGCCTTTTTGCTAGCTATTACCTCCGCTCGCAGAGTGTCCGAGATAGCCGCCTTCTCGATGAGGAGTGATCTCTGTATTTTCTACCCTGACCGGGTGGTCTTGCGACTTGACCCTTCATTTGTCCCTAAAGTGAACACTCGCTTTCACCGTGCCCAAGAAGTCATCTTGCCTAATTTTTGCCCGAACCCTCGTCATCCAGCTGAAAGACGATGGCATACTTTAGATGTAAGACGGGCTTTGAGAAGATATCTTAAGAGAACGGCCTCGTTCCGCAGAACTGAGGCGTTGTTAGTCTCATTTCTTCCCTCTTCTTTAGGTCAGAAAGTATCCTCGGCAACAGTGGGCAGGTGGCTCAAAGCATGTATCTCTAGGGCATATGAGTTGCGGGAGGTTCCTGTCCCGGGGGGTATCCTGCCCCATTCTACCCGTAGTGCCGCGACTTCAGCGGCATGGGCTACCCAGGCATCGGTAGATGATATTTGCCGGGCGGCAACCTGGTCCTCCCTTTCTTCCTTTGTGACCCACTATCGTCTGGACAGATTTGCCTCGGCTGATGCTGCCTTTGGCAGGAGGGTTTTGCAGTCTGTAATCTCTCCCCAAGGCCAGTCTTCTGTTTAAGCCCGCCCCTATTCTTCTTGAACTTGGGTATGTCCCATACTGAGGAGTGTCTGAACAGCGAGGAGGAAAATGGTCGTTGCTTACCTGAACGACCCTTTTGTCCTCGCTGTGAAGACACTCCGTCCCTCCCTTATAGTTGCCAGGTCTGGCCTTGGTGGAGGTTTTTCTTCTTGTTTCCCTCTGTAGCTGTTCTGTTCCTGTCCTGTTCCTGTCGTTTACTCTGGAGATCTTCTATACTTCGTCCTGATGTCTTTGGACCAATCTGTCTTCGTGAAAAGACTGAGGAAGGAGCAGGAAGTAGGGGCGTATCCAGCTCCAGAGGGTTTGATTGACACCCAGCCATTGCGAATGGGAGTGAGCAATACCCATACTGAGGAGTGTCTTCACAGCGAGGACAAAAGGGTCGTTCAGGTAAGCAACGACCATTTTCGGGGAAACACGGTATATACCTTGTTGGGTGGAGATATATATTCCACTTATATATACACTTTCTTATCCTTTATATCTTTCATACTACTCTTGTTTCAAGCAATTGAAGAACTTGAAGGCCTTGTTACCAGCTCATTCACTTGTGAGAACAAGAGTGTTTAGCATGCCACACAAAAAGTTCTTTAACTTTGTTATGCCTGTGTTCCTCTTGCGGCACACAACACTCTTTAGTGCTTTTGAAATATATTACATCATAGGCATTCAACTTCAAGTTAGTGAAAAAGCCACATTGAATTGGGGGTTGAAGGTGTTGGGGAAGTCATTTGTTATATAAACCCTAACCCTTCCAACTCTTGTTAGTTTCTTGTAGCCAGCTAAGAATCTTTCTGTTCTTGCTTTTAGATTTTCCCCTCATTCTTCCTTGCAGAAATCAACTATCTAATAATATATTCTTAGATAACTTTGCATGTATAGCATATTTGAAATTCCCTTCATATTTCTAGTAATTTCCAATAATATTCAAATTTGAGGACAGTGAAATATTTTCAGATGCCTTTATCTTTCTTTCCTTTAAATAGCAAGTAGTTTATTTAGAGTTATATTTTTGGATCATTGTGTTGCTGAATCATCCAGCTACTTTTCACCTTCAGTTCCTTCACTGTCTGACATCAGCTTAAAGATCAAGAAAATCTCTATTGGAACTGCCCCCAAATTGGGCAGATCTGTGAAACAGAACCACAGATCCCTGTAAATATTTGCCAAACTTTTAGAGGATGCTGGAGGTGTGTGTCACAAGTCCACAATATTTTAGCATGAGAGAGTTGTCAGAAGAAAACAATTTTTCAGAGTGTTAAACTAGCCATCCAGATTTATGATGTAAATCTAAATATATATGAATTTGGGAAACTGATCTTTCTAGTGCTACAATGTCCCCAAGGCTGCAAACAAAGCTCTATTTTGGAATTGAATCTGAAATCTTTTGCATATAAAATATATTACCGTATGAATCATAAAATGAATACGAGTGGAAGGCTTGAAAAATTGTTGAACAGTTGCTACTGAATCACTCATCTGATGATGGTGCTTATAAGTGCTGACTGCCAATAGCATGGACAAGTTTCTCACCCTTCATAGGGCATCTGCATTTGAGTTATTTTTAACCTATTTTAATATACAGTAATTGGAGTCATTGTAAAGCTGAAATTGACAATATAATCTGTTCATAATGGACTTAGCTGAATTTGAAAGTTTACTTTGAACTGTTTGGTGTAGTGTGTATTTCCTGGTGTGTGGGAAGTCCATACAAAGAATGACTCGGACTCTGTAAACAGACATAAAGATAGAAAGGTAGGTGTAATCTGGATATCTGATTACCCTTATACTTCCTTGAGTCTAACATACAAAATACAATCTCGTTTATCTAAATTGCCCAAGGAAATAACATTAAATGTTTGCATAACTAGGAGTTATTATAACTAGGAGTGCCACTATTTTAATTTTGAGTCAATTGGTTCTTAAAATGTCTCAATCCTTTTAAACACTAAATGAAGAATTAATAAGTGTACTATATGCTGATTTTCACATCTTCTGTTCATAAGGGAGATTAAAATATTTTAGGGGTGCTTGTTTCTATCCCTTCAAGCTCCTCCTTCATGCAGATATTATTATACAATAATTCTTGATGAGCTCAGCTTTTGGTGACTACATTTTCTGGTATCAAGGGTTGAGAAGGTAATGGGATTATAAGGGAGACAGGAAGGGAGGAGGCAGTTTCATTCGTGTTGTACGGGTACGTCATTACAGGAGACATGGGGAATGATGGCTGAGATAGGCAACCACACTAAAGATATTGCTTGTGGATTTGTCTATGTCCTGCACTGTATGGAGCATATAGAAGTGAAACAAACAAGTGAATAATCAAACCATTGGAAAAAGCCAGGAATTCGCAGCATGGTCAGGTGCATGCCAAGGTTCACACATTAGATTTAAGTACATGAAGCATGAAAATTACAATCTAACCGCAATGTGAAAGTCAAGTGTTAAAGCTTCTTGGACTTTACCTGTGGTACAACTGTCATCTATTATAACCTTTAAACGAAAGTGCCCCTGCCTGAGTAGAACTTCGCTATCAAATAAGTCCATATTCCCAGAGAATGTTTATTCTTGCGTTGTATAGTATTTGGGGGCATATGTTTCTTAAAACCTGGCAAGTTGTTGAACTTTTCTTCTGACTTGGTTTGAGAAATCCTCTGCCTGAAGTTGGTCTAAGCCCAGACCTGCATATCCCTACTTCTGCTTTTGGCTAAACAGGATGTAATAAAGATACAGTGATTTGTCCTTGGTCTGTGATACCTTTTACCCATAAAAAGCAAGATAACTTAGTAGCAGGTGGAAAAACCTGCTGTTTCTCTTCTATATTTAGTCAGATTGGCAAGAGTCTGAGGGGGAAATACAGTAAACTGTTCATTTAAAAAAAAACTCAGTTTAACAAACTTCAGAAACATTTTTTTCCTTTTGGCCTTCTTTCCTATTAATTTAGGCTTTTTTAAATCATAGTTTTATTGCAAAGGGCATTCATATCAGTTAAATATTATTACCATTGTCTTGTTTTCCCATTTCAGCTGTGGCATTCAAGAAATGGTGGTGATGGTGAGGATGCCTGTTTTGATCCTTAATTTTAACACTGTCCAGTCTGACACAGTGCAACAAAATAATAAAGAAAAGAAAATAATATGATCAGTAAAAGTGATTGATAAATTTTTTTAAAATGTTCCAGTGTAGATCTCATTCAAGCTGAACTTTAATATCAAGATCCATATCAATCTGCATCTCGGACAATGAAGCTACATATGTTGATTTGCTGATCATGTTTTATTGTTAAAATGAGTAAGAATTTGTGAATTTTCAGGGTCCCTGAAGTACAACTTCCAAGAAGTTTGGCAGATGAAAGAGGGTGTCAGAACTTGCAATATACATTACAGATCTCTCTAATGGTAGTTTAATACTCTGACGATGTCAGCAGATGGCTTACAAAAGCTTAGTAAAATAAAATTTTAATTCTTTTACAATTTTAAGTTCTGGAGCTCGCAGGATATCTGCTTCATTCTTTACTAATATACCTGGAACTTGTATTTTTAGAATAGTTTGATATATGTACCTGTGAAAACAAATACACACACACACACACACACATACACACATATGTTTTCGTAGATTTTCACGGGTATAGATATGCAAGTCTTGGTGTATTCAGGTCTTCTTCCGTGTAAGATTGAGATCACTTTGGCAACGTTTCGGCAGAATCTCATCTGCCATCATCAGGCTTATGCAGGGGTCTTCTGCAGTTGCTGCAGAAGACCCCTGCATAAGCCTGATGATGGCAGATGAGATTCTGCCGAAACGTTGCCAAAGTGCTCTCAATCTTACACGGGAGAAGACCCGAATGCACCAAGAGTTGCATATATACCATATTTTTTGGTGTATAAGATGCATGGGAGTATAAGACGCACCTTAATTTTGGGGGAGGAAAACAAGGAAAAAAATATTTTACCTCTGCCTACCAGCATTTAAGGTGGCGCCACCCTCCTCTTCCTCCTGCAAGCGAGAGGTGCAGGGACTACTCACTTTCCCCCAAAGAGACCCCTATCATGCTCTGGGGAGAAGGACAGCACAGCCTGAGGAACAACCCTCCCTCTTTGGGACAGTGTGGGGGCGGAAATCTGCCCAGCAGCTTTGGGGAACAAGGCGGGTGCCACGATTTGTGGCTGGTCACCACTCTGGCTGCGCTGACTTCACTTCCCAGCAATGTGAGGAGCCGCCACCGCCGCTGCCTAACCCTCTCTGCGCCCAGGAGCCAAGCCGAGCTGAATGGGAGCCCCTAAAGGGAAATGTTCCTCCTTTCCAGCCATCACTGCCTGGATTCCAAAATGCAAACCTCAAGAGTCGCGCTTCAGGTGGCGGCCAGTTCCTCTGCAATGTGCAGCGGGGAACTGGGAAGTGCTTTGGATTCGGGGAGGAGATTGTAGCGCTGCTGCCTAAAAGTGTTTTTCTGCACGTTGCAGAGCCGCATGCCCCCATCCTCCTTCTCAGCAGACTTTTCTCTTTCCTCCTGGCCAGATCCGCCGCCTGAAACACAGTACACTTTTTTTTGTCTCTGCACACCCCATGTTTGGAATCTCCCCCCCCCCGAATCCAAACCACTTCCCAGTTCTCCACTGCACATTGCAGGGGAACTGGCTGCCACCTGAAGCGCGACTCTTGAGGTTTGCATTTTGGAATCCGGGCAGCGATGGCTGGAAAGGAGGAACGTTTCCCTTTAGGGGCTCCTCACATTGCTGGGGAGTGAAGTCAGCGCGGCCAGAGGGGTGACCAGCTGCAAATCGTGGTACCCGCTTTGTTCCCCAAAGCTGCTGGGCAGATTTTCCCCCCCCCCACACCGTCCCGAAGAGGAAGGGTTGTTCCTCAGGCTGTGCCCCCACCCAGATCCCTGCCGCCTGGAACTGGCCGAAAATGGCCGAAGGGTGGGGGCCGGCAGGTGGGCTGGGCTTCATTCGGTGTATAAGACACACCCAGATTTTCACCCCCTTTTTGGGGGTAAAAAGGTGCGTCTTATACACTGAAAAATACAGTATATATATAATAAATAACTGCATATAAATAGTAAGTGGATTCAAATTTACAGAGAAATATGGTGCTTAATTTTAACCATGTCAATATTGTTCACTGAAGAATATTATATTGTCCAAGGGTGCCCAATTTGGATATCTGGGTTTATAATAGTAATAAAGAATTTGGAAAATTAAAAATATGCTCAAGAAGCGTTTATTCTACTTTAATTGCTTAGAAAAAAGACTATAATCCAATTTATATGTGGCAAGTATAAAGATTGTCTTACAACCTGAGGAGTGAGAAATCTAGGGTGTGGAGATTGAGATAACTTCTAAGTAATGTAGAGAAAGATAAGGAATAGGGTGTGAGAAAGACAAAAAAAAATTAAGATCATCCTGTATCTCCCTTAAAGAAAATGATAATGTTGCAACAGATAGCAGATAATAGGACAGAGGACATGACCTCAGTTACTAGCCAAAGAAGGGCAATATTTCATACTGCTTCCGTGCTCCAGTCATTTGTGGAGGAGTGGGCTTTGCTGTTTGATTTGTGTAAATTGCTCAAGGTCCTTGGGATCGAGTAGAATGTACACCAGCTAGATATTGATTTTGTCCTATGCATTTAATCAACTTGCTCATTATTGATGGCTTGCCTTGCTTAGCCAAGCTCACAGAGCAGATGAAATGAAAGAACATTTGGCTAAGAGATTCTGCCAATTGATTGATTGATTGCTAAGATTTATAAGGCTGTTCAGTTCAAACAATGTGACTCTGAACAGGCACATAATTAAACAAGCAAATAAATTAATAAATAAACTATAGAGGCACAAAGGAGCTCTACAGCGGGGGATAGGAACTGATCTCTTACCTACTCATAATATTAAAAAGGTTTAAAAATCCTTTTTTAACTTTACGCTATTAAGATTTTTAAAACAACAATCATTGTCGTCGTTGTTATTTAGACAATGTAAAATCACATCTACCAGTTCTTTAAGCTCAGAGGCTGCCCAATCCCATGTCAGCTGCCAGTCTGTAGATCCAGAAAGGTTAGGGACCGTTGCTTTAGCAGGTTATTGGCCTTCATACGCATCAAGTTTTTCCCAAGAACATAGGATATTGTAATGTATCAGTGTAATATATGCGCAGACCCAAGCAGTGTGGCCTTTAGTAATTGACAAATGAAAATTTTGTCAATGCACAGATTTTCTACATGCTCTCCAAGATTTTTGGGTATAGCACTCAATGTGCCAATAATGACTGGGATCACCATGACTAGCCTGTACCATAATCTTTCAACTTCAGTGTTTAAATTTGATACTTTGTGATCTACTCACAAAGACAAATATTCTGTCTTCTGTTCTGCACAGTTTAACCAGTTGTGTTATGAGCCAAGACTATATAAGTTTGTATTTGGAAATCCCACAGTATTCCAACCTGATTACTTTCTACTACTTTTTAACTACACGTTCCCACCAATTTTTCATTAATGACTAGTGATAATTTTTACAAAAGTTCCAAGGGAATCATTTTGGCAACTGTGTTACACTATTGTTAATAATTTGTGTAGTCTTTTTGCACATGCTGAATATATGATCTACTGTTTCTTCTGCTTCTTTGTGCAATATGCAGTTTGTTTGAATCATTTGATTTTTCAATTCTGGCCTTGATTTCATTAATTTGAATAGTTTTTCTCTTGAGCAGCCAAAATCAAGCCTTCAGATTCTTTTTTAATGTTTCAGTTATAAGCCATTGCCAGGTTTTATCTTTATTCAATTTCCCCTTGATATTTTCTAGAAATTGTCCATATAATGCTTCTCCTTTCCAGCATTCTGTTCTTGTTTTTATTACATTATTTCAAAATTTGTATTTTGTTTCCTTACATTCAGTATATTTCAATTTTTTTTTATTGAAAAAGTTTTCAAATACAAGTTTTTCCCCCTTTCCCCCCCTCTTCCCTAACCCCCCCTCACCACCCATCCCCCCTGTGACTTCTTCACAACAATAGGCTATTTCATAACTAATTACATACATAATATCTTTCCTTTCCCTTACTCCCTCCTCAGAATACTGACCCTTAGCATATTATTCTTATAACTCCCATTTTTACAATAATCTGCCCTTTTTCTCCTCCCCTGAACTTATAGTGTATTATTACAATTTAACATTTAATCTTTTATATATATTAATATAACATTTTAAAGCGGCCTTCTCCCTACATCCAAATTTAACATTTATTCAGTTCTATCCAATTCCTCCACTCCCCTAAATATATGACTTAAAGATCCTTTTTCTTAGACTAATCAATCAGTAAACTAACCTATTTCAACCCTTCAATTCCTACAAAATCATGCAATACAATTCTAAATATAATCCACTGCCCACTTTACTAAAATATACACATATCTATATATGCATTCCATTTTGTAAAAAGAAAAAAGACAATAACTTTAAATTTATAATCCATATAATATCTTCTTTGGTGTCTTTCCACTGGATTGTTAAATCCATCACCCATAATAGGGTAAAATAACATGCTGGTGCAACAGTTTGTTCAAAATCTTCAATCATCTTCTGCCCCCATCAGTAGTAGATATCCTCGTATATATATAAAAGTAAAAACAACCACCCGAGTGACATTATAATTATATCCATATAGTTATAGTTGTGGTATTCATCAGGATTGTTGATTCCCATCATCCTAATGGGTAACATCCAGATCTTCTGCATGCCCCAGTGTGACTCTCTTGCCTTGTAACTCAAAATAATTATAATATATTTACCAGTAAAAGAAATCCAGAGTAGATAATTCAAATCCATCAAGGTAAGGCTCTTTTCACATCCCAAAATCACGGCATTACAGAGATCTGCCACAATCCTCAGGATAGTATTAAACAATTGTTCGCCTCCACTATCTTTTCAGATATTCATTCATTTTTTAAAGTCCCTGGCTTCACTGTTGCTTGGTTTAGAAACTGCTGTTTCTATGAGATCTATTTCTTTTCTTTTTCTTTTGCGGGTTGAATTTCCATCCTCGTTTCGTGCCTACCAATTGTGTGTCAGCTGATCGATTTTCATTCTGCTTTATGAGTTGATCTTGTTGGGTTAGTTTTGTCATCTCATCTTTCTTCTGCATCACTTGTATATCAACTGGCTGATTTGCGCACTTGTCTGTGACTTGATGGTTCATCACATTGGAGTCGGATGACACTGCTCTCTTATTTATAGACAGTCCAGCTGGGGTATCCAGGGAGTCCAAAGACAATTTATCCACCACAGCCTCTGTAATTTGATGTTTTCCTTTTGTTTCCAACTCCTTTTGCTTATCCTGTATTGTGCCTAAAGATGTTAAGTTCATTTTTAAAAATTTTTGATAAAATTCTTCCGCTTTTTCAACAGTGTTCAGTTGATATCTTACTCCTTGGTGTCTCAATATTAAACCAACTGGGGCATCCCACCTAAATAGGATATTTCTTTTTTTTAACTCAGTCACTAGAAAGCCAAATTTCTTCCTCTCCATTGGCATCTTAGTCGGGAGCTCCTTAAAAATCCAAATCTTTCTTCCATGAAATTGCAAAGTAGAATTAAAAGAGTTCTGCACAATATTATTCCTAATTTCTTTATCTGTAAAATAGATCACCACATCTCTAGGCAATTGCCTTTGCTTTACCAACCAGGAGTTTATTCTATAAATTCTATCAATCCTGCAAAACACTTCATCAGGTTGAATCTTTAAAATCCCAGCCAGAATTTCAGAAGATATTTTCCTTAAGTCATCTCTATTATTTTCCTGCAGACCTCTCAGTCTAATTGCATATTCTGTAAAATTATATTGAGTCATTAAAACTTCTCTTTCAATCCTCTGTTGCACATTTTCTTCATTACCAGTCTTTTGGTCAACCTCCATTTTAGGTTTGTCTTCTGAGCTATTATCCTGAATGTTTACCAAATCCTTTTTAATTTTTTGAATCTTGTCATCCAAATTCTCCTCAGTTTCCTTCATTTTAGACTCTAATAGTTTAGTATTTGCATCCAACTGAATCAGAGAGTCTGATAAACCGTTAGCTGTTTTTAAAATCTTTCGATTCAAAAAGTCAAACTTTGATTTCACCAATTCACCATTTTCTTTAATTTCCTGCTTAAATTTTTCGAGTTGCTGGTTCACAATCTCATCCCTTCTTACAATCTCTTCAAGAAGAAATTCTATTATATTAAAATCAGGTTTCTGACACTGGAGAGTTACAACTTGTTGGTGTAATTTATTAATGGGGGAAATTCCCCCCCCCCGTTTGTCTAGCTGTGTGAGTCCCGATGCCATTTCCCACACAGACAAGATTTAGTGGAAAAGAGAGAGAAAAAAAGGGCTTGTTTCCAACCAAGATCAATATCAGATCCCCAGGAAAAAAAAAAAGAAAAAATAGCAAGAGTGAGAGTGAGGTTTTGCCTCAATTACGACCAGAAGTATTCATTCCGCTACTTTGTAATAGAAAACGGAAGGACTTTCCCTTTTCAGCCTCAAGCCTCAACAATCGCCATTTTAAAAATCTTTTTTCCTTTCACTTCTTAAACAACTTCAGTAACTTTTCTAAAGTAAGAAAAAAAAATACTTACGCCTCAGGGTCAGCGGTCCAGCTCACGTCTTCTTTAATTAGTTTAACAAGTTTACAGGCTTGCTTTTGCCACCTAGCTCTGCATGTAGCAGAGATCTCCCAGAGCCCGGAGCATCGGCTGGGGATACGGGGAGTCTCTTCTGCTCCGTCCCAAAAGTAAAAAAAAAACTTTTGGGATTAGGCAGAGGACTCAACCCACCCCAGCCTGCTCTATCTCCGTTTCCTCATGGAAACGGAGTTTTTTCGAGCCGCCATTCCACTATAAAGGTGGCTCTTTACAGGCAGTGGGTGCGACGATCCCAAAGGAGCGTCCAGCGGGGACAAACAGCAAACCGGAAGTCCCGTATATTTCAATTTTTAACTAGCACTAATGTTTGTTCTTGGCTTCCACTAATGCTTGGTTTTTTATATAATCAGCAAATAATACAGCGTCTGAAGAAATGTATAATAATCATGGACTTCATCAAATTGCATATATTTTAAGATAGAATAACCACATTTTATATAGGTAATAATTTTTTTTATCTGCTAGAAAACAATACACATAGCGAAGGTTGTTGAGAGCGTGGTGGCACAGCAGGTCCCACTGGCCCTGGAGGATATAGACTACCTGGATCTGTACCAATCGGGTTTCAGGCTGGGCTACAGCATGGAGACGGCATTGGTCGCGCTGGTGGATGATCTTTGGAGGGCTCGGGGCAGGGAATATTCCTCTGTTCTGGTCCTCTTGGATCTTTCAGCAGCGTTTGATACCATTGACCATGGTATCTTGCTGCGACGGCTCGAGGGGTTGGGAGTGGGAGGCACTATTCTACAGTGGTTCTCCTCCTATCTCTCGGGCCGTACGCAAGCGGTGTTGGCAGGGGGGCAGAGGTCGGCTATGAGGCCCCTCACTTGTGGGGTGCCCCAGGGGTCGGTCCTCTCGCCTCTCCTGTTCAACATATATATGAAGCCGCTTGGGAAGGTCATCCGTGGTTTTGGGGTGCGGTATCAGTACGCTGATGATACCCAGCTTTTTATATCCACCCCAACCAGCCCAGTGATGCCCTCGACGTGATGTCCCGTTGCCTGGAATCGGTACGGACCTGGATGGGGAGGAACAGGCTTCGACTCAACCCTGCCAAGACCGAGTGGCTGTGGCTCCGGATGGCCCCTGACTTTCGCTCATTCCGCCGCGAGTTGAAGACCTGGTTGTTCCATAGCCTGGACTGATGGGGGTTTTTTAATGAATTTTAAACTGTTTTAAATCGGGTTTTAATTTTATGTCGTTTTAATAAGGAATTATGCATTTTACCGTTGTGAGCCGCCCTGAGACCTCGGAGATAGGGCGGCATATATATTGCATAAAATAATAATAAATAAAATAAATACACATCATTTCAGCATCTGAAATAACTCTACCATACTTTCCATAGGTTTCTCCAACATTATTACTAGCTAGACAAGAGAAAACAAAATGTAAGCAAATAATTGTTGTTTCAGAGAATTGTGTTAAGACAGTATCATTTCTGAAATCTCTGGATTTATTAAATTTATAAATAAATTTAATTTATAAATTTACTAAATCCAGATTTATAAATGTTACCATCCTATAAAGTTTTTAACAGCCATATCTAAACTGTTAGTTTAATTGCTTCTGTATTTAAGATTCTGTAATGGTGGTAGATGTAGATTATTAGTGATAACAGTTACTATAATACAGCATCTTGAATTTATGACTTTTTTCCTAATGGAATTAATGGCATCCTGATCTTCCTAAAAGTTGGAGATGATTCAGGAACTTCTGTGGTTAAGGAGCTAGAGCTACCCACGTAAATACAATTTGTTCCTCATAGCTGTGTCCTCTCCTTATAATACCTTTGCTTTCTTGGGAACTCAGATACCTATCATAGCTCAGTTGATCCTTGTATCGTATGCTAAAATATTGTAGTTTTTTTAGTAGATAAATTGATTCGTTTTAAAGCTTCAGGGTTGAACAAGATATTCATTTTAAAAAAAGATGTTAGCTATATCCAATATCGACTTCTGAATAACTTTTTCCCTCCTGGTAGCAAGGTATGTCATTCATCATCTTAAGTCCTTGTTGTCTGAAATAAAGATAAAGTTGTTTATTTCTAGCTTCTATGGTTATACCTTTGCTCAACTGAAATTAGAACTTTTATTTTGTAAATAGTTTTGCATCATTTCTAATGGAAATTCTACTTGATTGGGGCCCATTTTCCTGATGTTAATTAGCAATACCTGTATGATGCCTAAGAGAAAAAAAATTGACATTCTTAAGATAAAATAAATCTCCAAAGCCTAGATCTGTAATTTTTTGAGGATCAAAACGTATGTTGTTTTTTTGATTCATGATAGCCACTGGTCCCTGATATTAATCAGAGTTGATAGAACTATTATATTCGAATATTTACATATTAACAATTTCTTGGTCCACAAGATAAGCTACTGTACAAAACTTTTTTACTATAAGGAACAGTGGCTCAAATCTGAAAGAATATGATATTCCCTCTTCTCTACAGATATGTAAAAAAATATCTTCATAGTAAATGAAAATGTTAATTAAATGATTATATGAAGTGGTCTTTTTTTCTGCTCCAAGAAATCTAGTGAATTGGAGCTTATAATTGTTGGAGTACCTTGTTTCCCCAAAAATAAGACCAGGTCTTATATTAATTTTTGCTCCAAAAGACACATTAGGGATTATTTTCTGGTTAGGTTTTATTTTGGGAGAAATACGTAGTACTAAAGTACTAAATGCACCCATTAAGATTGTCTGGCTGACAATCTTAATTGGGACTTAACTGGGTAGGGCTTATATCATGAGCATCCTGAAAAATCATGCTAGGACTTATTTTCCAGTTGGGTCTTATTTTTGGGGAAACAATAATTATTATTAAATACACAGCTGTCAGTTGCTTAACTAATGTTGGTCTTCATTTGCATCAAGTTCTTCCCAAGAACCTAAGATGTCATAATGTAGTATTTGTGCAAATCAAAACAGTGTGGCCTTTTGTAATTGACGGAAATCAATGCTCAGTGCCATCTAAATATTTTTTTCCTTGGATAACTACTGGAATCATAATGGCCAGTTTATTATCATTTTGATGGTTGATCACATAGCCAGATGTTTAGTCTGGTTTTGACATTTTTACCCAACTATGGAGTCATTCCCAAGGCACTGGGTTGACTGATTTTGCCCAAGGCACCCATGGTATTCAAGTGGTTTTGAACATGTTTTGGGATTGCTCCCAGGGCACCTGTTAACTTCTTTTTTTTTTTTTTTTGCCACAGTCATTTAACTTCCGTTGCAAATGTTTATATTTTGAGATTATTATTATTTTTGAGTGGTTATCTGGGAATTTATGCAACCTGCCTTTTACGCTGTTCCTAGGCAATATTACTTAACAGATCCATTATGTTTGTCTTACAAATTACACAAATTTGGAAAAATTATATGGGATCCATAGAGTAGGTGCTCACAAAGAATTTATACAAACGCCAACAGGTTCCTAGCAGGGCTTTGTACAGGAACATAACCCATGAGTGTTAATTCATAGGTGACCACTCGGAAGAACCACAATTACAAGTGAAACAGGCTGAGGTGGAAGGACTTGTTTATCTGTCGAACCCAACTGAGTAATACCAAAGTGACTTCAACATTCTGCTGTTGACAGTTTTGACCACTGTTCTCCTGTTGAAGGATTTGAGGTCCTCTGCTCTACATCTTTTCATATGTAATTAACGCTCCTAGGGTATAATTTTCCTTTGGTGGTTGTTTGATTTAATACAATACGATGTTTTGACTATGTTTTTTATAATCAAAACTATCACTTTATCTGATTTCTTAGAAACAAAAGATTCTGAATATTGGAATGGGCATTGCAAATTTAAAGTTATTCTATATATCCTTATACATGGCTCACTAAAACAGTTAATAGCTTATGGGTTCTTTTATACTGTACTAGATTATTATTCCTATTTTATAAATGATACTAGAGATTTAATATATGATCACTTAATGTATGATTTTTTCATAGGGTTATATAGAAATTACCCATAATTTAGCCAATGCTCATACATAAGATTGATTCTGTACATTGTTATATTTGGTCAGTTTTTTTACTTGATCATCTTTTTATTTCTCTTATGGGCAAATTAGAAATTAAGTTTAAAATAAACTTTCAAAAGCAATTGAAGGGCTAAAACTCGTTTGGAAATTGACTAGAACAGGGGTTCCCAGGCCGCGGATCGGTACCAGTACAGATTGTTGGGAACCGGACCGCAGATTTGGCAAACACGCAAAGCTTCATCTGTGCATGTACGGGATCTAGGTTGCACACACGAACCCATCCCCTCCCTCATTGCCTATCTATAGAAATAGAAAAATGGAGGATCCCCGGACTAGAGTTTATTTTAGATCACAATTTCTGGTTTGCACATTGAGGCAAGCCATAAATCTGCTAAAGAAAATCTAAATTCCAATGTATTTCTGTTTCCAGCTATACCAGAAAAAATGTGAGAAGCTGTGCATATAGTACAAGCACATACATGCTACATAGAAATATTAAAAATGCAGAGAAAAATGTAGACATTTTTCAGATCCAGGGATTACTTTTTATATACCTGCCCCTTTACATAAATTGCATGGTCCCACCAGAAGAGGGTGTATAGGTATGCATGTGCATGTATTCAACCAGTTTCTTTGCTTGGTCTTTTTGTTCCCTTTAGGAGAATCATGTGACAAAAGTGACAAAAAAGCTACCTTGCATTTTGTAGATATTGTGTATGGACAGTGAACTGAAAACTTTACAAGGCAGGCAGAAATTAACAAATAGCAAGGCCAGCTTCCAAGATTTCTTTCCTGTAATTCATCAAAATAGATGCTGTCCTTGTCACTCGGGGGTTGAATTTGCATTTATTTGTATATGGGGTCATTCTTGGCAAGTGCAATAGAGAACTCCTTATCCTGATTGTTCCAGGAGCTTTACTTTAAAACTAGTACTGAACCTCTCAGCAATCATTAAGTATTCAGAGTGGGAATGAGAAGAGAAGGAAACATAAGACCTGTTCTCAATCCTCCATGGAGGGAAGAAGCAGTATTGTCCTACCAGAATCCTGCTCTTTTAAAATTTAAACTTTATGTTCACCCTTGATGTTTTGATATTTCTCCAAAGGAGAATATCGGTTATCATTGTATTAAAAATGGCTGATTATGAACACTGCATCTTCAAGTTTCATTATAAGCCTTCCATACTTCAAGAGCATTTTGTATGTGGGCTTTAAATCTGTTTCCCAATTTTGAATAGCTTGTACAGTAGCAAACTAAAAGAAAATGCTTTCTTCGTGGACAACTAAGTCAAGAGGAATTCTTGCCAAGAACACATTGCATTCAAAGCATTAGTACAGATTTGAATTTTGTTTACAACTAAGTGAAGCAATTGAATGAGTTTGTCATCCCTTTTAACCTGTCCCTTCATAGTCTCTCTACAAACCTGGATATCCTAAAACATTGATTATAATTTATTTTTGTTTTATATTTTTTTCCATCCACAACTCTCATTAATGGAAGGGTCATCTTGAAAATTAAGCTAATTCTGCATTATGCTCTAATTATTAATATTTAAATAGCAAAAAAATACTCCACACTCTCTTCAATTTTTTATTTGGTCTGTGTGGTTCATGTTTTTGTTCTTTTGGGTTGTTACTCTTAGGTCTGATTTGATAGAAACACATACAAAGCATAGTACTCTATGAAGTTACTGTACACTGTATTAACATTTCTCTGGTGTTTTGTCCAAATGAGAAGAAAATATACTACTTTGTTACTTAATGAAACTTTGTAAGTTAAATGCTAATATGACAATAGGAAATAATTACTAAATGCATAATTGACATACAGGTAGTTAGTTGTCCTTTTAAAATAAATTAAAACTTTAAAACAAAAAGTTGCGTTGAATCTGGTAGGCATGCTAGCTGTCCCTATCACCAGCTCCTTAAATCAGTTGTGCCATTTCCTATGCTGTCCCAGGGTAATACAGGATTGAATTAAAGTTATGGTGACAAGGCAGCAACATCCAGGCTTATATTTTCTGGGGACTTTATGTTTTATTTAGCATATAGTTAGAGTATGACAAAAGAGAACCAGAGGCTGCACAGCTGCATACATGTCCAGAAAAGGCACATCTTCTTTAAGGAGCCACTGATAAATACAGTGTGTATAACGCACAAGATCTAAGGCAGCTTTCTGCTTTGAATTCAACATTATTGGATCCCTATTTATTTATTGCACTTTCATAGCATCTAGCACCTCTCCATACATGGTTGTATTTCAATGTAGCAATAAACATATGTGTATATTTGTCTTTATTTTTGGGGTTTTGCATTTTTAAGTGTAGTTGGTTAAAGTTAGACTAGATTTCTTGTATGTTTGAATTTGTTATGCAATTGCTGTCCTCTCCCATAAATCACTGTTGCATGAAATTTACCCTTAGGAATCCAATGGGAATGTAGGGAGAAAGGAAATTTGTCTACTGACAATTATTGTTCTGTCAACAAATACATATATTTATTAGACAACCGATGTCCTGTTGGGTCATCATCTCAGAGTTAGTTCCTTACCTAAACAGAAACAGAATGATCATAGGTAGGCAAAAAGTAATGGAGGTGGGAGCGACTTCCGACTACCTGCTGGCTTCCTCATTGAATTTCCTTGTGTGAAGCTGGCAAGTGGCATTGGACATCTTCCTCTCTCCCTCACTCCGTCCTTTGAATACTAGCCAGCTTCCCCATTTATTTTGCTTGTGGGAAGCCTGTGCAAGGAAAAAGTCAGTGGGGAAGCCAGCAGGAAATTACAAGTCCAAGGCCAGCAGGCAGTCAAATGGCTGCTGCTGGGTGGAGGAGGAAGCGAGGAAATGATGGCTTTTCCATATCAAAAAAGTGACAATTAAAGAAGCTGACTGAACGGCATAGTCAGACTGGAGATTTCATAATTGTTCTATATCCGTAATGTGAGGGGAAATTAGGCATGGTACTGGTACAATTTTTTCCCTCTACTGTTGTTCACAGGAGAATGGAATAGAGCTTCATTTAACACTAGCAGACAAGAAAATGATTAAACTTCCCATTTCATATTTCCATATGCTCATAAGCAGGATGTCAGGTTTATAGACTTAATAGACAGAGATCTATAGATAGATCTCTGATTGTGCAGAATTCTAAGTAGGCTATAAGATTACCCATTATTAAAACATTTCAGAATTCCTTGTCACATCCCAAGAGATCGTGGTGAAATGCAGTGACAACAGATCGAACATAAATTTATTTACATTAAGGAGAGTTATCCACATACTTTTTTGCTTTTTCAGTACAAAGAGTGGGTGAACTTTCACACATTTGCAGTATAGATGGCATTGCTTTTTCATAATTTGGGTTGTAAATAAAAGCAAAAGCTTTGGGATCCATTGAAAAATGATCTGAAGTATTATGTTTTTCAGGCAATAGAATGCCTATATCGGGGTAGGTTCTACTTACCTTTACTACCAGTCCGCAACAGAACCGCGCACCCACGCAATCTTCTGCGCATGCACAAAAGCATTTTGATGATGATGGGTGGAGCCTCCCGCAAGTTTTACTACTGGTTCTATAGAACCAGTGCGAACCGGGGCAACCCACCACTGCCTTATATACAGTACTTGAAATTGCTTATAAGTAAAATTTGAGTGTGTTTTTCTATTAAAGTAATCTTGAATATATTCCTCTGATGAATATGCAACTTCCCGCTGGCTTTCCCACTGCCTTTAGTTATGGGAATTGTGTAGAAGTTCTTGGCCAGTCTGCCAATCTACCAAAAATACTAATGAACAATTCCAGTATGTTTGAGTGGATAATAATTGGATTCTGGTTGTTGATAGTAAGGTATTTGTTGTTTTAATTTGTTTACAACATTGGATTATTTTTACCATATTGGATCCATAGTAACAGTGCAGTAAAGTACTTGAAGAAAAGATAAATCTGACAGGTACAAATACAGTAAAGGAGAATAGTGTTAATTTCATATTATTCTTCATCTTGTGTACTTGTACCTTCCATCTTGAAATTTAATAAATTTGGCCTTTTACCTTATCTTTTGGCATTTTAGTACCAAAGACTAGCTAAAAGCATATTAACTGTTTTCTTTTAAATAAATGTATCAATGTCCTTTTTTCAAAAAGTTTTGTTTCCTAACTGATAAACAACAGAAAAGGAAATTTAAAACCTGTCCTTTATGCCCTTTCCTTTATAATTTATAACATTGGGGTGGCCTAAATGTCCCTTTTACAATCTTTTAACTTCTCCTCCAAAAGCTTCAACTTAAATATCGGGGTGTAAAAGGATGAATACAACATTAATCCTGTTACTATGTAATTTTTACTGGATGCTGACCTTCCATCATCATATCCAAAAAGGCAGTGATGGTAAAATTAAGTTTGCATTTACTGGCAGTTAAGTGACTTTTGGCAGGAAGCAAGTGAGCAAACGTAGTGATCATCTCCTACTTAGTTAATGCTTTGTTGTGGCAAGTTATTATGATCCAAACTGTGTGCGCTCCTTTCTCACCAAATTAGAGAATGTATCGCTGAATATAAACAGAACTGCATCAAATAATGTGTTGCCCTGGTTACCAGCCCTGACCAATGCTGCCATGCTACACATGCTGATGCAAGAATATTACATCCAATGTCGTCTAGTAAATTTGGGACGAGAAGATTTGTTACAGTGTTTTGCTCTTGCTTGTGCATCTTGGATCCATTTTCATATAAGAAACATTGGAAATCCCTACCTATAGCATTAAAACTCACATTGGCAACCTTCAGTCTCAAAAGACTATAGTATCGTGCTCTGGAAAGAGGTCCTAAAACAGCATCTAGTGTGACTAAAAAGGCCAATCCAAGAATGGCAATCCCTTCCACACTGAGGGCAGATACATTCTGTTCCCTGCCCAGCCCCCAGATTTTGCTGGTTCCGGGACTGCCTCTTTGCCTCAGCCTGCCGAATAAGTGTCTCTTCGAATTGGAGAAGGCCATGCTGCGTCTTTAGCCTCCAAGCTGAACGATCGGAGGTCAAGGTTTCCCAGTTGTTAATGTCCATTCCCAGGGCATCTTGCAGATATCCTTATATCACAGCTGTGGTCTTCTGTGGAGAATAAATTACTGTGGCATTAAGACTAGGCCACAATAATTTATTCTCTTGATAATCGAACTAGCTGGGCTTTTGCTGATAACAACATTACAAAATTTGCCTCATCTGCCCAAATATGTTCAAGTAAACTGTATACAGTAATCAATAGCAATAGCATTTAGATTTATATACCACTTCATAGTGCTGTATAGCCCTCTCAAAGCGGTTTATAGAGTCAGCATATTGCCCCCAACAATCTGGGCCCGCATTTTACCGATCTTGGAAGACTGAGTCAACCATGAGCCAGTTAGGATCGAACTGCTCGTAGTCAGTAGAATTCGCCTGCAATACTGCATTCTAACCACTGTGCCACCACAGCTCTTCAGTATTCAGTTCAGATTACCAAACAGATTCCCAATGCTGCTGAAAATCATGGGATATCAAATGTTTTTGAAAACTGTATGATTAACTATTAGGTTTGAATAATTTAATGTGACTATGCAATGACTTAATCATATTCATTCCCAACATAGAAAACTTATTTTTTTTTATCCTTAATCTGTTTCAGTAATAGTTATGCCCGTGTGCGAGCTGTGGTGATGACCCGTGATGACTCAAGTGGTGGATGGTTACCACTTGCAGGGGGTGGACTAAGCTGCGTCACCATTTTCAAAGTCATTCACCAAGAAGAAAGTGGCTGTGCTGAGTTTCTTATACATGGGGAACGTCTCAGGGATAAAACGGTAAAAATAATTATGTCTGTTTTGTGATATTAATTAAAGGGAAGTAACTCCATAAGAAACAGCTTGCAACACCCTATTGTTTATAAATATGTATTTGTTCCTCTACTCTTTTCTCTTTGTGGGTGTTTATGTGTGCGTGCACATGTGCTCCCACACAGACATATGTGCACATTTATATACACACCTAAACACATTTTAGTAAATGGTTTTAAATTTCAAAGTTCATAAAATTTTCTGATCATTTGAAAAGTAGTTGGATTGCATTAAAAGTGGTTAATTGAAAAATCCATTAAAATATTTTCTTGCACTGGAAATACCTAAAAATGGTTTAAAGTGATTTGTAATAATTATCACAATAAATGTATAAAGTACATCATAAGATTGCAAAATTTGAAAGAGATGTATATTGTTGATACTATTAAATTTCTTGCAATGTTAAATGTTGGCTGGGGAATTCTGAGAATTGAGGTCCATACATTTTAAAGTTGCCAAGTTTGAAAAACGCTGTTTTATCCATTTTATCCATTTCAGGATAAGGATCATTATACAAACTATAGAAAAAGTGTAAAGTAGTAAAAAAAAGTAGTATGCAAATAAATTGGAAGCAGAACTAAACTAAGATAAAATCTAATTAAATCTAGCGCACATTACATTATTCACTATGCTTCTAAATACTTTTTCTGTTTCTGCTTCATGCACCTATTCATACATTGCCTTTAGCCTTTTAAATTTCACGTCTCTTTTTGATAATCTGTTTCTTTTTCTCTTTATCTTTCCTTCATAGATTGACTTTGTAATGTGCTTCATGCTTTCTGTCTAACCAAATATCTCAATGTCCTTCTTTCATACTAGTTACTTTTGTATTTAGTCTACATTCATTCAAATCCCATTCATTTCTGACCTTATCTCTTTATTTTGCCATACATAATCCTTTTTCAGTTCATAAAGTAAATCCCATTTCAATTCACTATGTTGTTTCTACTAACATACCCAGCCCTCATTTCCATGGAACACAATGGTCAGAATTGTGCACCTACACACATATTTAAATTGCTTCCTGTAAATACAGATTCCTTACAGTAGACCAGGTAATAGCAGTTACTTTTTTACCGGTATTTAACAAAATAACATATTTTTCCATCTTTAGAAAACATTCTACCCTTTTTTTTTATTTATTCTTTTTTGTTGTTGTTTGAGATCCATTATCCTCATTCATACAGTATTCTGTATCTAATATCACTGCAATCATTTGGGTTCCTAGTCAAGAGTAGTACATCATTTGCAGCCATTTTCATGTCCTTGCCAAATCACTTATATTTATATTTGTCAGATTTATATGCCGTCCTTCTCCAGTAGGACTCGGGGCAGCTCACAACAATAAAACAACCCAACAATAGATAAAAATTAACTCATATTAAAAACCAATTTAAAATCCCCAAATCCCCAAGTTAAAATCCACGGCAGATCAGGGAAGTTGCTGAAAGAGCCATGTCTTTAGATCGGCGTGGAAGGTGCGGAGGTCAGGGGCCGTCCAGAGCCCGGTGGGCAACCCATTCCAGAGGGTCAGTGCGACCACAGAGAACGCTCTCATCCTGGGGACCATCAGCCAACACTGTCTGGCCAAGGGGACCTGGAGGAGGGCAGCCCTATGTGAGTGCACTGGACGGTGGGAGGCTGGTAGGAGGTGATTCTGTAGATACCCCGGGCCCATGCCATGAAGGGCTTTATAGATGAGTACCTGCACCTTGAAGCGGATCCGGAGGAATTATTGCAAGCATTCCATATATGTTTATCAATAAATGCATTAACAACCAAAGGTTATATCACTATAACCAACATTAAATTCCATATTTGCACAAATGTTCTGAAATACATTAATAAACTTCATTATATACTTTCTTTAAATCAATAAATATATAATTTTTTTTTTGCTTTTATTCATTTCACTTGATAAATGAAAAGCAAAAATCTTCACTGCATACACTTTTTTTTCAAAATAATATCCTGTTACCTGCTCAGTGTCACTCTGGCAAGTGGGCAGCTGTATAAATTAGTTAAATAAATAATAAAGTTTCACTATACTTCACAAATTTAACTCATTGTCATATCTTGGACCATTGATTTCATTATCTTTTTCTTAGACATTCACAATATTAATAGTGATCTTTTAAATTCCAATTTTCTACATAGCACTGTCATTCCCATAGAGAACCTTCCATCATTCACTCACTTTAGTTTTATTCCAAATTATTTTGTAATTTAGCAAATCATAGGAGATCTAACAGATATAGAACAATCATGCTCATATTATTATTAGACTCTACAATACAAAAATTATCTCACAAGTTACTGTTGCTGTCAACTCACAATTAGGAGGTAGATGATGTATATGACACACTCAATATATTACTATATAAAGTTGTAGGTGTTTTGGATTGTTTTATTAAACAAAGCATTAAGAGCAAAAAAATAATAAGATAAACCAAAAAGGAAAATAGGTATGCAAAAAGAAAAAAATAATAGTGTGAAAATTAATAAAAATACTGTATTTATATCTACAATGTGTGTGTGTGTATTGCTATTAGCATTGAAATTTTAAAAGTTGAGATAATGTCACTCTTAAGAATGTAGATTGTGAAAAAGATTGCAACCAACAAAAAAAAAAATTCAGTGAAAATAATTTGTGCCAGAAAAATGAAATGATAAATTGCAGGAAATCAGCAAACTAAATGGGTTATTAGTTGCCTGTATGGTATAGAATTGTTCATTAGTATAATTCAGTATCCATTTCTTACACATTATCATGCTTATAGGTGCAGCTGGGTATAACTATTCACTGAATTGCTGATAAAGAGCTTTTTAAACATAGCGCTATCTTGATGAAAGTTACATTTACATAAGATTAGGGTTACAACTTAGCCAGAAGGGCAGGGACCAAGATCGGGGATTGGCATTTGGATTACTTTCTTTAAATGTTACCTATAAGCCATACAAGAGGCACACAGAAAAAGGCAGCTCCCACATAACTGGTAAACCATCAGCCTGGCACATAGTAATCCATGTAATATCTGCCCCCGAGTGCCTGTTTTGCCATTTAAATTAAATGTAGAGCTTGTGAAATTTTCTGCTTTATTCATACTTTCAACAGAGCAGCTGCTAAATAATATAGTCTTTGAATGTATAAAGATTTAGTCATAATCATTAGTGTTAAATATCTGATTTGCTATTTAAATGTCTGCTGATTCTTAAAATCATGTATGTATGAAGTGGTCTGTAGATAAGGTGAAATAAGGTTGGTTTGTAAGGATATCAAGCCATTGATATAGAGAGTAGGGTTGCAAACTAGATCCGGGTCCTTTTTCTTATACTTCACATTTTTTGATGCCTATTTTTCTGCCCTTTTGTAACAACTGTCAATCCAAGGGTTAGTTAGGGTTTCTTAGGTTGTAAGAAATCTGTTCCGTGGTTGCCCTTTACAGTTTTGCATAATGTTGCCACCAGCAAAAAGGGATAATGCAGTTGATAAGAATTTATATTTGAATACCCTGTTTCCCCAAAAATAAGACATCCCCTGATAATAAGCCCAATCAGGCTTTTGAGCACATGTGCTAAAATAAGCCTCCCCCAAAAAATAAGCCCTCCCCAAAAATATTTAAATGCAGAGATGGAAATCAGGTAAGATGGCGGGAGGAACCCCATCTTTGGCAAATAGATAGAAGTCAACCCACACTTGGATTCTCCTGCAGCGCACTGGGAAGGGACGTTCAGGTAAGACCAATATCCGTTTCGTTTCTTCGGAAACATATTACCTTAGCTATCGAGTGAGAAAAAGCAGAGAACACAAAGAAGAGAAGCTACTACCAGAGAGCAAACCATAGGAGAATGAAGGAAGAGAAGATTTGGTGAAGCAGTTTGCTTGCTTTCAGTGAGGAGCAGCTGTTTGTTACTTCTTCTGTACCTAGAGTTGAGCATACTGTCCAAGAAAACAATAGACATTTGCTGTTCCCCAAATGATGTTGCCACCGTTGGCTAGTTGTGGAGGAAGGAAAAAGTGATAGAATTGGAAAGTCACTATCTATGGTACTTCTATGTAAGGTGTGTCTTTATCCATTATTGAAGATGTACAAATGGAGTACAAGACGGCAACAGTAATCACTCTCCTGAAAATATATTGCCATATATACATTTGGCATGGACTCAAAGGTCCTAGAATGTAATTTTTATGATTTCTCACCATTTTTAACAAGTACAGTTTTGTTTCTTTCAGTGTAATATATCAACAGTACACTATTATGAGAAGTTTTTTGTAAAAGCTGCTATTGAAACAGTAATTAAGATTGAGCTGGCAAAAAGACTTGCTTGCCAGTAAGGCCACTGTTTTGTCATTGCTGTTGTTCCTTTTGCAATGTGTTCTTCTGTGTGTGTATATACATAATCATAAGGTAATATAACAGTGTATTAGAGGAAATTATGATTAGCACTGACATCCATAGCCAACTGATTTGTTTGGTGGGGGGGGGGGAGGCTGTCATAAACCACTAATTATAGGTCAGACTTAAAAACTCATCAGGTAGCCCTGCCTTTGGTTTTTTTTTTTAGGAGTCCTGTCCTGTCATTCAATGTGGATGGACCGGTTTCCATACTTTTATTTTATCCTACTTCTACTCTTCAGCCCTGAAAAGCCTCTTTGACTGGTTGACTCAGTCTCTTCCAGCCCTCCAGATACATTGAACTTCCCATCTCAGAATTTCTAGCCATCCTGGTTACTAGGTTCAGGAGTTTAATTCAAGATGCTCAAAATCATCAGGTGGTAAAGTGGAGTGCATTTAAAAGGAAGACAACAAGGAGGGATTGTTTCTCCAACGCGCAGCTTGGAGAATCCAAAGCTTCGGGTTGTTCAGTAGTTGGTAGCCTACACTGAGTGTGTTCCTTTAAGAGATTTATCTTCAGACACGCCCACTTGCTCAACAGAGTCCCAGTTTAGTTCACTCAGTTGAGCCTGTGACACTGTCTGAAAATCTCTCTGATTACTACTAACCATATTCCAGAAGCTTTGGATTCTTTAAGAGTTTTGTTTTTTTGTTCTTTCCACATCAGTTGTTTACTCGTCGCTAATTTCTGCCGGGGGTGAGTCTGCCTGCTGCTTCTGGCAGGCTGTCAGTGATTCTCTCTCTTACTGAGGCCCGGACAAATTTCAGCCCTCATTAATAGCCGCGGGCGTGTGGGAAGGTTCCCCGGCTTACCGGCAATACCTCCCTCGCCGTCTGGACTGCAATTTAAATTTCGCGGCTGGAGATTGATGCCCTGCTCTCAGCGGCGTCTCTCTCTCCTCTTATTGACTTGTGACTGTTCTAGCGTCGGGATCACTTCTGAGTGATCGCACGCCTTGCTCTCACAGAGATCGAGCCGCAGCCTCCCCCACAGTCGCTTGAATCGTCGAAGCTGTCCTCGAGCGCCGGAGCGCCCCTCGAGCGCCCCTTTAATCGCCGGAGCGCTCTTCTGTTTTCTGACCAGCCGGGGAAGCGCTCCTGAGCCTTCGGCTGACCTCCTGCCTGAATTCCGCCTTCTCGGGGCTTTAAGCGGCGGCGCTTGGACTGTTTTGAAAAGTGCGCGCCATTTTTAGCCACCTCAGCGCTGGGAGCTGCGCTCAGCGGCAGCTCGCGCTCCTTGCTTCCCCCCCCCCACAGGAGGCCTCCCTTATTCATCGGTCTCTTGCCTGGCCAATTTCATCTGCCCTCAAGATCAATTAGAGGAGCAGCACTTCTCATTACTGTCGCCCTTGGTCTGCAGCCCTGCCTGGCGTCATTCCATTTGCCCTAAGGGAAAGGGTTTTTCAACGGCTGTGAATTCTACCTAGCAACCACTTCACGCAGGCGCAATTGCCTCCTAGAGGCTAATCTTGCCCTCTGCTGGCATTGCTGTTTTAACTAGCTTGTCTCTGTGGAGCAATCGGCTAGTTTTTTTCTACTCCTGACCAGCCCCCACCCCCTCCTCTCCTCTTGGACTTACCTGTTAGCCTTTTGTTGGCTCTGGACATTCATCGCTGACAATCCTCAGCTGTTCTCCTGTTAAAAAAAAAAAAAAAAGACTTGTAATATACTTACTTGGAATTCATCCTTATCCTATTCAAAAAATAAAATAAAATAAAAATAAATAAAATAGAATATAAAAAAATATAAAAAAATAAAAAAAATAAAAATAAAAATAAATAAGAATAAGAATAAACGGAGGACAACAAGAGATCCTAACATGGCGGAACGTGACCTCTCGTCTGAATTGGAGGACAACAACAGCTCCCCCGAGCGCCTTCGCGAACAGACCAAACAACACAAAAAGTCCCAAAAACGCTCTTTGCATTCATCTTCGTCTGCGGCTCCATTGCCTAAAAAGACCAAACATTCGTCAGCTGCGGACAAGGATGCCTCCAGGAGGCACAAGGTTCTGGAGCGTCAGTTTGAGAAGGCGCGCAGCCAATCAACCCAGGCTGCAGTCTCGCACTTACCAGCCCAACTCTCACCTGTGGCTGAAGCTACTGTCCAGCCCATCCATCAAGCTGCTCAACAACCTCTACAGCCATTGTATCAGCCGCGGGCCATGGAAGTTTTCCCTGAGGCGGTCCCAAATCACGGCATCGAACCAGTGGACCTCTCGTGCAACACCTCCATTTCTCGGCATCCTCAGCCGGAGGCAACCTTTACTCCCACGGCTGCGGGATTGCGCGCCACAGAGTCGGCCCCTCCGCCTTTTCAGTATAACATTCAGCAGATCATATCTGATACGGTTACCAGGACCCTGGCAGCAACTTCTCAGCAGGCTGCACCATATGGGGCTTGGACTCAGCCAAGATTCCCCCCTCCTCCACCTCTGGCCCGGGACTCACAACCGGTCGCTAGCCAGTATCAGCCTATGACTCATGGGTCCGATCCTCATCCGGACTATGGTCAATGCGAGGAGTCGTCCTCGGAGGAGGGAGAGGCTGACCCCTCGGATATGGACTTATCTGATGATGCCGATATGCCACCCGAAAAGCCGGCCTTCTCTGGGCTCTTTAGACCCTCGTTATTCAAGTCGCTCCTGCACAAGGCCAAGTTGGCCACGAATATGGCAGATCCAGCTCCTCAGGTTGATCAGCCCGGGTCCTCTCAACATCACGAGGCTTTGTTTACGGCACCTAAGCCGACAACGGACTTTATTCCGTGCCCACAGCTTTTTTCTGAGGTGGTCCAAAGATCCTGGTCCACGCCTTCCTCTTTACCCACCCCGTCGGGGCTAGACAAGAAACTTTATTGCTCGGCGCCTAGTCTCCAGGGCCTTCTTCAGTTGCCAACGGTAGACGCACCTGTGGCCAATCTGACGGCTTCCTCAGTAATTTCCAACGATGTCGCCGAAGGTTTGCGCTCTGAGGATCGGAAAGCCAAGTTTACCTTCCGGCGTACACACAATGCAGCCGCCTGGGCGGTTAAGGCAGCCACCTCGGCTTCATTCTTCACCCGCGCCTGCTTAATCTGGCTCCGCCAACTCCAGGAGCGCCTTCCCCCTGCGGATTCACGCCTCCGCCAGGATGTCAACAAACTGGTGGCAGCTACTGAATATACGGCGGACGCTTCGCTCAATGCTGCGAAGTTCGCTTCGTGCACCCTGGTGTCGTCCGTCACTTCTCGCCGTTTATTATGGCTTAAGAATTGGAGAGCTGATGCCAAGTCTAGATGGCGCCTCGCTTCAACTCCGTATAAAGGTTCCCGTCTTTTTGGAGAAGCCTTAGACCCCATCCTTGTCGAGGACAAGGATAAACGGAAGGTAATGCCATCCTCTTATAGAAGGGCAGACCGGAAACCGTCATCCTACTCCACCAGGCAGCCCTTTCGGAATGACGCCGGACCCTCGGGGTCCTTCCCTTCACGGGCCTATTCTCAAGGATTCGACCGTCCCTTCGATAGACCCTCCTTCAGGGACCGTGGTCGAAAGGCCCCAGCACCCAAACGCCCTTTTCGGGGTACAGGATCCTGCACCTTTAGGAGGGGGAAATGACTACAGCTACCTTCCCATTGGCGGCCGTCTGGCTCATTTTCTTCCCCAGTGGGAGATCTCGACATCAGACGCCTGGGTGCTCCAGACAATTCGACTGGGCCTTACCCTGGAATTCCGCTCCAGACCTCCCTCACACTTTGTCCAATGCCCTATCTCTCCCAACCTGGACAAGCGCCAGCTAATGGAGGCAGAAATCCATCACCTGCTTCAAATTCAAGCCATCGAACCGGTTCCCCACCATCATCGCGGGACCGGCTTCTATTCAATTTTCTTCCTGGTTCCCAAAGCGTCGGGGGGTCACAGGGGCATCCTAGACCTCAAGAGGCTGAACGAATTTATAGTATACCATCAATTCAAAATGGAGTCCCTCCGTTTGATTCTGGCTTCCATTCGACCAACGGACTGGATGACGTCTATCGATTTGAAAGAGGCGTACCTCCACGTGCCCAAACGACCGTCCCATCGTCGTTACCTCCGCTTTGCCTACAACAACGGGCATTACCAATACAGAGCAATGCCCTTCGGCCTCTCCTCTGCCCCAAGAACCTTTACGAAGCTCCTGGCAGCAGTGGTGGCCCATCTACGTCAACATCCGGTTCGGCTCCACTGCTACTTGGACGATATCCTAGTGCTCTCCCCCTCCCCGGCCCGGGCATCTCGAGACCTAGAAGTGGTGTGCTGCTGCCTTCGTCGTCATGGCTTCTCCCTCAACATTCCGAAGAGCCAATTGCAGCCCACTACTCGTATACTTCACCTCGGGACAATAATAGATTCAGTAAGGGGCCAGGTGTTCCTGTCAACGGATCGGTGTTCCAGTCTCCAGTCATTAACATCCCAGGTCCTTTCCTCCCGGAGGGTGACCTTGCTGCTCCTGTCCCGCTTGCTCGGCAAAATGATTTCCTGCCTATCGGTCGTTCCTTGGGCGAGGTTCCATTCCCGCAAGCTCCAATGGTTCCTCCTCCCCTTTCAGAGAGCCAGGAGAAGCAACTCTTCCGCACGCGTATCCCTCCCACCGGTGGTCTCAAGGTCTCTCCTCTGGTGGTCCTCCCAGAGCCTGCATCAGGGCTGCTACTTCCAAAACCTACAGCGCCTGGTAGTGACAACGGATGCCAGCCTGTCGGGATGGGGAGGTCATCTTCTATCTCACGTTGCCCAGGGAACGTGGTCAACAGAAGAGAGTCACAAAGGGATTGACTGGTTGGAGCTCCGTGCGATCCGCCTCTCCCTCCAACGATTCCAGCAGATTGTGTCGGGGCACCATGTCCTGATACGCACGGACAATGTAACAGCAAAGGCGCACGTGAACCGCCAAGGGGGGACCCGCTCGGGCCCACTGATGGAGGAAACGACCCTGCTTCTGATCTGGGCGGAGGCGCATGTCCTGTCCCTGGTAGCGGAGCACATCGCCGGGACCACGAACATCACAGCGGACTGGCTCAGCAGGCAACACCTGGACCACGCCGAGTGGCGCCTTCACCCAGATCTGTTCGCCGAGATCGTTCGCAGATTCGGCATGCCTCTAGTAGATCTATTTGCGAGCCGCGACAACGCTCACCTTCCCAGGTTCTTCAGCCGGTACCAGTGCCCTCAGGCGGAGGGAGTCGACGCCCTTGCCTCTCCCTGGCCCAGGGGTCTTCTCTATGCCTTTCCCCCTCTACCACTCCTTCCTCGTCTGATCCGCAGGATAATAGCAGACAAGGCAGACGTCGTTCTGGTCGCACCCCACTGGCCTCGGAGGTCCTGGTTTGCGGATCTGATGGACCTGTCGGTGGCACAGCCATGGAGAATTCCAGGGGACAGGGTCGTCCTCAGCCAGGGGGTCATTCTGCACCCAGATCCGCAGTGGTTGCAGTTGACCGCCTGGCGCTTGAACGGATCTTGCTAAGGAGAGTCAACGTACCTAGCAATGCGATCCCCACAATTCAGGCATCCAGGCGACCGTCTACGTGCCGCATTTACAACGCAACTTGGATCTCCTTCTGTACCTGGTGTGCCAAATCTCACCTGGATCCAACGTCTGCATCCGTTCCTGAAGTGTTGGGATTCCTGCAGGAAGGTCTAGACAAGCTCCTTGCGCCTAACACTCTTCGTCGCCAGGTTGCCGCACTAAGCACGGTCCTTTCCGCTTCCGCAACGCTTCCTCTCTCGCAGGACCCTATGATTCGAGACTTTCTTCGAGGGGCGGCCAACCTGCGCCCACCTGTTATACATCGCTACCCGACCTGGGATTTGACTCTGGTCCTTCAGGCCCTTATGCATCCTCCATTTGAGCCTCTCGCCTCCATCAGCCTCCGTTTTCTGACCCTTAAGGTGGCGTTTCTGGTCGCGATCACTTCAGCTCGCCGAATATCTGAACTTGCGGCCCTATCGGTGAGAAGCGATCTCTGTGTTTTTCACACCAATCGCGTGGTACTGAGACTAGACCCCTCGTTTCTGCCTAAAGTAAATTCCTCATTCCATCGAAGCCAGGAATTAATCCTACCGGACTTCTGCCCCGAACCTCGACATCCTCGAGAGGCAGACTGGCACCTGCTGGATGTCTGACGGGCTCTGCGCAGGTATATTAAACGAACTGAACATTTCCGGAAATCTGAATCACTTTTCATTTCCTTCCTGCCAGCTTCCATGGGCCGGAAGGTTTCTTCCACGACAATTGGGAGATGGATTAAATCCTGCATCTCCAAGGCTTATTCGGCTCGGAACAGACCGGTTCCGCAGAGAATCCTTCCACACTCCACCAGGAGCGCCGCTACCATGGCCGCCTGGGCCACTAATGCCTCCATTTCTGACATCTGCAGGGCGGCTACCTGGTCATCCTTGAATCCTTTCATCAGGCAATACAAGGTGGACTCCTTTGCCTCGGCGGAGGCATCCTTTGGCCGCCGGGTGCTCCAAGCTGTATGCAACTCTTCAGACGACGTGCAGCAGCCAGCTTCCCTCCCTGTCTGAACTTGCTTGGGTAAATCCCGAAGCTTTGGATTCTCCAAGCTGCGCGTTGGAGAACGGACGTTGCTTACCTGAACGTCCCTTCTCGACGCGCAGCTGGAGAATCCAACCCACCCAGCTTGGCTGCTGAACTTTTCTTCCTTACGCTCTACTGCTCCTTACTTCGTGAACAAAACTGGGACTCTGTTGAGCAAGTGGGCGTGTCTGAAGATAAATCTCTTAAAGGAACACACTCAGTGTAGGCTACCAACTACTGAACAACCCGAAGCTTTGGATTCTCCAGCTGCGCGTCGAGAAGGGACGTTCAGGTAAGCAACGTCCAATTTCACTTGATTTTTGAACCTTTAAAACCTGCTTGGCATTAATGACATCATTAAACATTTTCTTGCTGTAACGTACTCCTGAAATAAAGAATAGAACTTAACTTGAAACAAACATACATTAGGATGTGCTTTGATGAATACTGACTGTCTGTCTGTTTGGGTGGGGCAGCAAGACAGAGGTCTAGTTCAGAAAAGCAAAGCATTGGAATTTAAGTAAGGGAAGAGAGTTCTGCGGTGTGACCCCATTGCATCTAGAAAGCACAAGATTAGAGAAGTCTTATGCAAGTAAAATCTTCTGATTTATTTTGCTTTAGTTGAGAGTACTTGTGGCAAAATACTAGGTGTACTTTCATGAATGAGAATACTTGCTTGACATGTTTTTGACAAACAGTCTGCCCGGTATCTTGAAAAGCGATAGCACTGAGGAAATGAGTTTCACTTTGGAATGACAGAGACTATTTCTGGACTTGTTTACCCAGCTTGTTTAGACCTCTGTTGGAATGTAAAGCAATTTTTTTTCACTCTTTCTTCACAAAGCACCCTTGACATAATTGCACACTTCCTCCTTCATTATACTTCCCTTCTGAGATCTGGCTCCAGCCAGTCTAGTTTGAACAATTACCTTCCACTTTAACCTGGACAGGTCTGCTGCTGTTTTAAGCTATGTAAACATTGCTGGATAGTTCCTTTTATATGAAGCATTAAGCAGGCACGCAGGTTTCAGTATTTTAGATTGTCAAATGCTATTGCTTTTAAAGTGATACTTAACTTTGCTTTCCAATTTTATAATGAGTCAGTTTGTTGCCTGTTGCATATTTTATTCTCTGTTGCCTTTGTTTAATCAATGCAGATTAGCATATTCAGACAATGAAAAAAGTTTTTGAAACTTGTACCATTAGGGTTTCCAGAATAGGAATTGGAGAACTAAAGAGACAATTTTTAAATGTCATGGCTTGGTATCACACTTCTTCCATAATTTAGTGTGGAATGACTATGGAAATTTTAGCACAATCATTTTTAGCAAGGAAAAAGGGAGACAAAAGAGATTGAAAATATTGAACTGAACAGGTAATCCTGGATCCACTTTTTCTTGCCTTAACCTATGTCATAGGTTAGAGCTGACAAAAATCTTTGTATTCCTCCTTGAAAGACAGGTTATCATTGAATGACACTAAAAGTTGGATAGATTTATCGGGGTTGTTGTTGAAAAACCATAACATTTTTTTTTGTAATTGCTAATCCTGGATGCTATCTACATATTTTGACAGGGGTTTCTTAATCTAAAATTAAAGAGGGCCTAACAGCATTCCGTAGAAAGAAAAGCAGCTTGGGAACAGAACAGTGTGAAACCAAAGCAGTTAATGGAAATCGAGTATGGCTAGGAAATGGTTTGGATTTGATTCTGAAATGGTGTTCACTGTTTGCAAGGGAATAAATATAATATCTCTCTACAGCTTAAAGCAACAACATCACATAGCAGGCCCATAATAAAGAAATCCCATTTTGTTTGCATAGATACAAAAAAGTAGAAAACCTGGATTTGTTTAAATGAATAGAATACATTCATATACTGATCTTTCTGAAATTAATTTCTTAGGGGAAAATACTTTTAATATACAGCACGAAGAACATTAACAGAGATATTAGAAAGCAAAGCCCTATCAAATCAAGGGTTTGCTTCCAATAAAGGGCAACCAGATATGTATTTAGAATTATTTATGCTACAGATAGTCTTTGACTTACAATCATTCATTTAACAGCAGTCTGAAATTACAATGGTCTGAACCCTTGCAACAGTCTTTTCATTCTCAAAGAGCTGCCTACTGGAGGATGGAGCTGAAATCCTTCTGCAGGCAGCTTTCATTCTGCCCACTTAATGACTTGGGATTTCACTTAATGCACACAACTGGGAGTGCTGAGGGTTGTGGTTTTTTGAACAAAGCAGTCATGTGACATTTTATTTAACTATTGCTTCACTCCATGATCAAGATTCTGGTCCCAGATGTAGTCATAAGATGAGGACTACTTTTATTTCTACTCAGTTTAATTCAGGAGCTCAAGGTGACATATATAGTTTTCCCTTCGCTAATATTTCCACAGTGACTAGCCTAAAGCCATCAAGTAGACTTCTGTTGCTAAGAGTAGACTACAATCTGGTTCTTTTTAATCCTGGTTCTTAACTACTGTAATATAGTTGGTCTTAGTTACTGATATCCTAGTCACATCCAAAATAGGTTTGGATAGCCAGGGAAGAAAGAAGATAGGTTCGTTCATTCATTCACTCATTCATTCGTTCATTCAGTTTATACACCACCCAATTCCAGACTGAATCTTTGCGTCTTACAGTACAAGACAATGTAACAATAACAAACTACATAAAACAGTAAAAAAATGGCAGATCCAATCAATACATAAAATATGTAATATCCTTAGCAGTTGGTTCAAATCACCTTAGCCAAAAGCCTAGGAGAGGAACCAGATCTTTAAGGATCTGCAGGACACCATTTAGATGGGAGCTACCCACATATCATTAGGAATTTCATTCTAAAAGGCAGGTGCCACAAATCAAAAATCAAGATTAGTCAGTTGCCTAGAACCTGTTTGGTCTAGTGGTTAGGCTAGAAAGAGGGAAACCGTGAATTTTAGTCCTACCTGAGCCATGAAAGACAGCTGACTTTAGACCAGTCTTCTTCCCTCTCTCTCTCTTTCTCTCGACCCAAACCACCTGACAAGGTTGTTGTTCTGCGGAAAATAAGAGGAGGAAAGTGTGTTGGAGGTGTTTGCTGCCTTGAGTTACTTGTAAAAAAAATAAAAGCAGGATACAAATAAATACACAAATAATCTTCTTGAGTCAAACTGGCAACCAATGCAGCTTGCAAGGCAGGGATATCAAATGTGCATATCAAGCAATCTATTCCAATGTTGTATTACTTGTGAAAAATATCACTTTCAAATCCTGTTGACTTACTTGTTTACTTACATACCTGAATAGTCCAGAATCAGTTCACTTTACCGACTGTTGCGCTTCTGTTCAGGTGTAGCCCAACTTGCTGGCAGGGACGAAAAGCCACGGATATCTTGATGATGGTTCCCATTTATACAGCTTCCTTTTTCTTTGTGTAAATGTTAATTAATTAATTAAATTTTGGGATATGTGGAATAGGTTATTAAACTGATGAGCATTTGGGGATAGATTTTAGAGCTTTGTGATTAAATTTACATTGTATATGTTAGTAATTAAAATCTTTTATATTATGACTTGTTTTCATTTTTTTTTTCTGTAAAAAGCTTTGATAGAACAAAAATTGTTTAAATACACAAACATACAAAAGTCCTTTATAGTAACCTCCTCTTTTAACTTGGTTTCTTTTCAGGTGGTTTTGGAGTGTACGTTAAAGAAGGAGCTTATTTACAATAAGGTTACGCCAACTTTTCACCACTGGAAGATTGATGAAAAAAAATTTGGCCTCACATTTCAAAGTCCCGCTGATGCAAGAGCATTTGATAGAGGAATTCGTAGGGCTGTTGAAGATATATCTCAAGGTATGCATTATTCAGGCATTGTTTTGTTTAAAAAGCTTATGCCTCCCTTTTTTTCCCCTTTTTAGTTGTTCATTTCATCTGCTCTCACTAACCCACTTACTGCCAGTTTTAAAGAATGAAAGCCAAAATGTATCACTGAAATGTATGTGCACATATGCAAAAAAAAAACAAAACTTGTCTTAAGTCTTGAAGAAAAAAAAAGAGCAGTATGTTTAACAGTAATAAAGTCCAGATCTTATTTGGAAAAAAAAACTTTGAAAATTTCTGTAGTTACCAAAGCTTTATTTTACTTCAAAAATACTTAATTTTCACCGGCCCCTTCTACAGAATGGAGCAATGTCTATATTCTGCCTGAGAACCAGTTTGTAAACATACCATGGCATCTGATGTGCTTTGTCCTTGTTTCAAATTTTGTAATGTGCGTATTGTCCCTTGGCCTCAAAGTGGGACATCTGGGAACAGAGCGATCGCCATCCAAAATCAGTGTATTAAAATAGATCTATTCCTGTTTTCTAGCAGGAAAAGGATATGGAAACAAAATACGCCACTGTCTAAAGTGTTTCCTCACATCATGTGTTTTAATATATCCTGTATTATGATGATATAAATAATGTTCTTTATAAAATTGTTGCGCTATGCTTAGTGAGAAACGCTGGAAAACAAATAAAAGCAAGTTAAAATTTTATGTTTGCCCCTTTCACCCATAGGTTGTTCCACCTCACATGATGAAATCGAAGTGCCTGCAGATGGCTTTCCAGTAAGTGTTTCCCAGTTTATTATGTTAATTATGTTGGCTAAAATTACAATAACTCTTAATCTAAAAGACATGCTTACATTCATTTTTATCCATGGGTAGCTAGTTTTGGGAGAGTCTTGCCTTGAGACAAGGCTGATGGACATCTCTAGGATTGCACAACTATTACCTGTCCCAAGGAAAGCTGTTAATGAATCAGCATGGTTTTGCAGACACATGAGTGACAGGCTCTACAAGCTAATTATTAACTTTTCTAATCCCTGAAAAGAAATGATTCATTGACAGAAAAAGATGCTGAAACTGGGATAGTAGTAACATATGATTATGGATGCAGGAGGAATGCAGAATTTAACAAGGCAAGATTGTCAGATATTGTGTTTTCAGTATTAGGGTTTAGCCCCAAAGCAGAAATGTTTCTGCCTCCAAATGTCTGCTTGGTGCCCTCCTATCAGAGCAGATTGCTGTCACTCAGGAATTTACAGAAACAATATTGTAAAGGCTGGGCCTGGTTCAGTCTAAGCTTCCTAATGAACTTGTTTCGAATGCAGGTAGTCCTCAACATACAACCACAATTTCTCCCAGAATTTATGTTGCTAAGTGAGAAATTTGTTAAATGAGTTTTTCACCCATTTTACGACATTTCATGTCACATTTGTTAAGTGAATCACTGCAGTTGTTAAATTAGTAACACTGTTGTTAAGTAAATCTGGCTTCCCCATTGACTCTACTTGTCAGACGGTCACAAAAGATGATCTCATGATCCCGGGAGCCTGCAACCGTCATAAATATTATTATTATTATTATTATTATTATTATTATTATTATTATTATTATTATTATTATTATTATTATTATTATTTTATTTCTATACCGTCCTTCTCTCGAAGGACTCAGGGCGGTGTACAGCCTATTAAAAGCACAAGACAAACATCAATTAAAATAATTTAAAATTATTAAATAATTCGGCTCTATTTAAAACCCCAGAAATTTAAAATACCCAATTTAAAATTATTATGTTGATAGCCCAGCCTGGCGGAACAACAGGGTCTTGAGTGCACAGCGAAATACCCGGAGGTCAGAGATCTTACGCATTTCCGGGGGCAGTTCATTCCACAGGGCTGAACCAGTCATCAAATATAAACCAGTCATCAAGCATCCAACTGTAATTCACCTGCTGTAACCGTCCTAAGTGTGAAAAATAATCATAAGTCACTTTTTTAAGGGCCATTGTAACTTTGAACAGTCACTAAATAAACTGTTGTAAGTCGAGGACTATCTGTATTCAGAAAAGGTTTTTTTTTTTAATTTCACATATACCATTAACTAGTGTCACAACTTCATTCTGAAATGGTACTGCCAATAGTCAGGATTATCTAAGAACAAAAGCAACATTAAACTCTTGCTTTTTTAAAACCTGCCTGAATTTGATTAAAAATTAAGGATGTACAGGTATAAAGTTTATGGATTTGATTGAGGAAAGCAACCATCCTTCCAAACACCATCGAAAAAATCTGACTGGGATTGGAAAAGATCTGTAATTTAAACCCTGGGGCAGTGATCCATATGAAGATTGCAATGGGCAAATCTTTGTATCTACAACTTCATTGTTTCCTGCTGTAAAGAAAAGAATCCAGCTGACTTATGTCTGTGTAGCCTTCTGTTGAGCAAACCAATTCCTGAGAAAGCATTTAACATTTTTGGAGAGATACGTTTTACTACTGACACCTGCTACCACGGAAGAGCCGTCTCTTCTTTCTACTCTTATTGTATGAACTGAATGTACACTAGTGTAATAATTGAGCGTAATTTGCCAGGGGATCTCTTTATGTCCTTACCACTCTGGGCAATGCAAGATTTCTCCAAGATCCTGAACTACTGAGGATCTCTTTGTTTTTGGTATTGCTTTATTTCCTCAATAAGCAAAGGAACCTTGCAACATGTTTTGGTTTCTGAAAGCAAGTTGCATATATCCAGAAAATTGTTTCTGCCATCCCTTTTAAAATTTCTAGAAAGTTAATACATCCACTTATGTTTGCATGTTTTTTTTTTTCTAAACAGGTAGGCATCCTTCAAAACCTGGCTACTCTCAGCCATCATTTTTACTATTCAAAAAGTGAACGTGGGATATCGCTACAAATCTTATAAATAAAATCAAGGGCCACATCAGGGTTGTGTTTCACCTTGGGGGGGGGGGTGGCCAGGGTGGGCATGGTCAGCCCAACGTCAAATGTCAGGGGCAAATGTCAGCCTCCCTGAATACTCCCAATCAGCTGTTCCCAGAGGTGAATTTTAGCAACAGATTCCTTGGTTGTGAGCTCTGTGCCTTGCTTTTTTTTGCTTTTTTTTTTCTGCTTCTGAAACTCCATTTCAGAAAAAACTTTTTTTCCTGCCTCTGAAAGCCTCCGAAACAGAGCTTCAGAAAAAAAGCCTTTGAAGCTCTGTTTGGGGGCTTCTTTTCTGAAGTTTTGTTTGGGGGCTTTTTTTCTGATGCTTTTTTCAGCCTTTGAAACCTCCATTTGAGAAGCTGGGCGGGGCTACATTCGGAGTATAAGATGCACCCAGATTTTCACCCTCTTTTTTGGGGGGGAAAGGTCTTCTTATACTCCGAAAAATACGGTAACTATAGAGGTGAAATTATCTGAAAAGGAGAAGTCTTCAGCTTTGCAAAAGGCAGTGAGTATCTGCCTTTCCACAGTTTTCACTTGAATCCAGGCTTTCAGGGTTAGTGGATTCATTGATTTCTCATTAGTTCTAAAATAGACATCTGAATATGGATTAGAGTATTGGACTAACCCCAAAGGGTGTGTGAGAATGAGTGTTTGTGTGTTCATAGTTCACCAATAGATCACATGTATTTGCAGGGCAGACCTTTATAAAGAAGCAATCACATAAACTTCCTGGTAAGATAACTTATGACTGCAATTTTCATTGCCTTACCTGAAGAGCAGACAGCCAGAGGTCACAACCATTTTGTGCCGTCCAGATATTCTGCTGAAATTCAGGAACAAAATATTGATAGTTATAATTCTCCCCCATTGGGTTTAAAAAAAAAGGAGGAAAAAAATGTATTTTAAAGCTTTGAGAAGCTTTGAGAACAATCACACCTTAATTGCCTCAAAATTATTGGGTGATTACTTCCTTGTGGGGAAAATGAAGGAAAAAAATCTGTAGGCTTCTTTGAAGCTTAATTCTGAACATCTCCCAGTGTAAATTTGTGTCAAATATTTTGGACCACCCATTTAAGTGATATCATACCTTTACTGTTCATGCTTTTTGCAGCCTTTAGAGACTAAGAAAGTTGTTTTCCACTGTGTTTTATATATATAAAGAGAAGTGCAAACTTGGAAATATAATTGCTTGTCTATATTTTGAAGAGTAGAGCACCCTTATGTCTTCTCTTTGTGTATGCATGTCAAACCTTTGACAATCAAGTAGTGTCAATAGCATAGCGTGAGTGATCTGTTTTCTGAAAATCAATTACTTTGTACCAGTATTCAAATAAAATATACATATTTTGGTCAGCATATGCAGATACTAAAACGTAGAAGGAAATACAATGCAGCAGTCTTTTGAGAGACTGCTCAAAGAAATTGGAATTGTAATAAAAGAATGTATACAGAACAAAACCACAAAAGAAAATAATATTTAAAATGAACACTTTGCATAGCAGTATGAATACTTCCAGTTACTAAGTTACAATTGTGTTGATAAAGCATTGTATTAAAAAGAAACATTGAGTTGGAAGGAAGCACTAATGTAATTGATCAAGCTTGTTTTAATTTAATAATGTTGAAGTATTTGTTTTAGAAAGGAAGTCTGAGTCTTGAAATAGACAACACTAATTTAGAAGGTATTATGAGTACAGAAGAAGGACCAGGAAGTTGCACAGGAAGAACTGGAACCGGAGTAATAGAAATGGAATGAAATGAAATCCTGCCAAGTAGAAGGCTATGAACTTGGAATGATAAGAGACATTTTTGTTTTTAGCTGATAATTCAACTGCAAGTAACTAAATAAAGAACCAGGAATCTTAGTTTATTAGAAAATGACTGAGCTATTGATGTAATATGTAGCTGGAAAAACAAAATCAGTTTTGGATTGGTTACAGGTAGTTCTTGACTTACAACCACAATTGAGCCCAAAATTTGTTTTTAAGTGAGACATTTGTTAAGTGAATTTTGCCCCATTTTACAACCTTTCTTGCCACAGTTAAGTGAATCACTGCACTTATTACATTAGTAACACAGTTGTTAAGTGAACCTGACTTGGCCATTGACTTTGCTTGTCAGAAGATCGTAAACGATGATCACGTGACTCCAGGACACTGCAACAGTCATAAATATGAGTCAGATGCCGAAGCATTTTAATTTTGATTATGTGACCATGGAATGCCACAATGGTCATAAGTGTGAAAAACAGTCATAAGTCACATCTTTCAGTGCTGTTGTAACTTTGAATGGTCACTAAATGAACTGTTGTAAATCGAGGACTAGCTGTATTTAAAAATATCCAGGTAATACAGTTAAAACGTGGACTACTACTATCAGATAGCCCAATTTGGAATGCTCATATATCGTTGAGGGAAAAAAAGGTTAAATTAGAAAAAGGTATTAAGAAAAAAAAGATCAGGGTTGCTAAATAGTAAAGTGTACACAATTTTGATAATCCCTGTTGGATTTTTAACCTGCCTCAAACAATAATCAATCTTCATAGTGTAAAAATTTCTTCCAGTTCACAAAGCCAAGAGAAATGTAGGTTTTCTGATTTTGTAAGGTCTCCGTAAACTACTTCTGGCAAGTCACACTTGCAAGAACAGAAGTTCCCAAAGGAGCACACTGCTAAAGAAATGATGTTCCAATAGATAAGATCTTCAGGGCTAATAAAATTAAAAGCAGATCCTCTCTCAGTGGAGCATCTGGAAAAGCATTTCTTCTTTGTTTCTTTACATTCTCTGTTTCAAACATCTGCAGCTAGCAGCCTTACATGTGACACTTGAAACCCACTTAAAAGACATGTAGCTAAAATCTGCTGAGTGGTTTAAGATTGGAAGGAGTGCTTTCTACCATTTAAATCTGGTATCTGAAAGCCTCAACATGTATTTCTTAAAAGTGCATCGGTATAAGGATGCTGTGTAGGACTTTACTCAGAATAAATATATAGTTTGATTAAATTGAATTTTAATCAAAAGTAGAGGGATTGATCTGGCATTTCTCCATAACGGTGGGAACAACAGTCAGGAATGGGTTAACTCCGTCTGTTAGCTGCTAGGATTGAATCTGCAAACTGTTAAGTCATGCCTCTTTCTCTTGCTTCCCAGCTTTTAGACTCAGTCTAGCTGGACAGACATGTTTTAGTGAGTTGATCCATTCCTGACTATTTCCAACAATAATTTGGAAGAATTCTCAAAGATGTCCAGGGACGGTTCCCAGTTTGCTGGTTGAGGCTCCCTGTTTATTCCAGCGTGAAGGGCGACTCAACCCAAGCCCGCTGAAGGCCGTGTGGGCGGCGAAGAGACTGCCGGCTGGCAGATCTCTGGGCAGTGCTCACAGGCATAGCCCTGAACCACTGACCCATCGGAGACCCAAGGATTCGGCCCCATTGCACCCCACAAAGGCAGCACCCACAAGCCTGGCTCCGTAGCGCTAGCCTGGAGGGTGCAACAAGACGGATCAGTGCCATTTTGGAGCGAAGACTGGAGGCAGCGCCACGAGCCTGGCTCCGTAGCACTTGCCTTGAGGGCACGACTCCACAGCAGGGCTCTGCAGTGGTTCCTCCTTCCATATCAGAGGACTCGCCAGAGTACAGCCACAACCAGAGTGCAGGTTCCACCCGAGCTCTTCATCTCCCGCAAATAGTGGACGTCCGATGCCATCTCCAACGGATGCAGGTTCCAAGAGCCTCATTATCTGACTCTGACAACCGATGCCAGCCTCTTCAGTTGGGGAGCTTACCTCGGATCACGCATGGTTCAAGGTCAGTGGACTCAGGAAGTTCTGAGCCGCATTATCAATTAGTTGGAACTCCAGATGATACACCTAGCTGTCAAGAGCTTCGAGGAAGTAGTATCAGGTCAGGACATTCTGGTCCTGACAGACAACGTGGCTGCCAAGGCCCACATAAATTGCCTCGGGGGACCCATTCCCAGCTCCTCATGCAGGAGGCCGAACAGGTGGGCCTCTGGGCAGAGTTTCCAACACCGGAAGCAGAGGCAGTGGATGCTCTACACAGTATGTGGTCTTCGGGACTGCTTTATGCCTTTCCCCCTTTCCATTGATTCCCAGAGTCATCCGGAAACTTCTGGAGGAGGAGGTGGAACTTCTGCTTCTAGCCCCCATTGGCCCTGACGGCCTTGGTTCACAGACCTGGCATGGCCCTGGAGGATTCCTCAGGACAGGATCTCCCTCAGCCAGGGGGCATTTGTCCACCCGGAAGCCCAGTGGTTCCAACTGACCGCCTGGTGCTTGAGTGGAGCCTTCTGAATGGGGACAAGTTTTTCTCCAGGGTCATCAAAACTATCCAGGCTTCCCGCAGGGCTTCCACCAACCATAACTATAATGCCACATTGAGAGCCTCTTACAGCTGGTGCATGAAATGTGGCCTGGTCCCCAGGGAGGTTTCTATAGCTCACATCTTGGACTTCTTACAAGACGGTTTAGATGATGGGCTAGCCCCAAACACCCTTCAGAGACAGATAGCAGCCCTGTCCTTCATTTTGACTTATGGAACCAGGGACTCCCTTTCTCAGCACCCAGTGGTCCACCAGTTCCTCAGGGGGGCCACTAATCTTAGACCTCCCATGGTACACCAGTTTCCCATGTGGAGTTTGAACAGGGTCTTGAATGCCCTCACCCAGAGTCCTTTCAAGTCCCTGTGGGAGGTTAGTCTATGCTTCCTGTCATATAAGGTGGCGTTACTGGTGGCTATCACCTCCACCAGGCGAATATCTGAACTTGCAGCTCTGTCAATCAGGGAGGACCTGTGCGTCTTCTACGCTGACAGAGTGATTTTACGTCTGGACCCGACATTCCTGCCCAAGGTCAACACATGGGTCCACAGGGCTCAAGAACTGGTCTTACCCAACTTTTGTCCTGAGCCAGTCCACCATTTGGAACATACTTGGCATACCTTGGACGTGCAGAGGGCTCTCCACATCTATGTTAAAAGGACCTCAACCCTCAGGAGGACGGAAGCCCTTTTCATCTCCTTCCAACCTACAACACCCGGTTGCAGGGTTACATCGTCAACCTTGGGGAGATGGCTTAGGACTTATATCGCTAAGGCCTATGAGGTCCAGGCCTTACTGGTCCCAAGGCATATCACCACCCATTCTACCAGGAGCGCAGATACTTCGGCTGCATGGGCTTCCTCTCTAAAGGAAGTCTGCCAGACCACTATATGGTTGTCCCCCTCGTCATTTATCCACCACTATAAGCTGGACACTTACACTTCGGCTGAGGCAGTTTTTGGCAGGCGAGTGCTCCAGAGAGTCCACTCAGAGCAGGGGACACAGGACTGGACTACACCCTCCCAATAGGACAGCCAGCTTTGGTATGTCCCATTCCTGACTGCTGTTCCCACCGTTATGGAGGAGGAGTGTTGGTCTTACCTGACACGCCTTTCTCGGGGCAGTGGGAACAGCAGTCAGCCCTACCCGGCTTTCTATCCAGTCCTGGGGCCCGGGAGGGATCTTTATTTCTTTATTTACAGCTCAACATGTCAGTCTGCGTTGTGCCTTCATCAAAAACCTGGGAAGCAAGAGGAAGAGGTGTGGCTTAACAGTTTGCAGACTCAGTCCTAGCAGCTAACAGAGTTAACCCATTCCTCACTGCTGTTCCCACCGCCCAAGAAAGGGCGTGTCAGGTAAGACCAATGCCCCTTTTAATCTCTTTATCCAATAAATTTGAGGTGATTTAGTAAAGCTTTTCATAAGACTGCCTATAAATTAAGAGCCTTGACCTAAAAGAAAAAATAAAAATAAAATTTTCTCCTTAACTACTTGGCTGTATCTTCATGAATCCCACTATCCATGTTTGTGGGAAGAAAGATGTAAGGATTTGTGTAAATTCAGTTTGGTGATCTATAAAACTTGGGAAAGTGACTTTCTATAACTATAGTAAAGGGGTGCTGCTAAAGACATAATCCCAGGAGAGGCAACCCTGTTCTCTGAACATCTGGATAAGGGAGTTACTTATGAGCCCTATCATAAAATGCTGGCCAGCTGTTGTGAAATAAAGGCTGTTTTCATGTGTGGCTTTTAGTGGTTGGGACAGGAGAATTTCTATTTTCAGCTTTCTTTCTGAGTATGCCAGAAAACAGCAAGACATCATACTCTGCTTGTTCTCCTAAGGAATTGGCTAAATCTTCTTAAGCATCTGAAGTGAGTGCTCTCTTAAAAGTATTACTGTTTGATTGAGAGGTAACTTATGCATAAAAATAGATTTGGCCATGTTTGTAAAGACATTCTAACTGATTTGATCAGCAACAAAGACCTTAGGCCATGATTCTGAATATCCTTACATGACAGTAAACCCACATTGTGAAAGATGTCCAGTGAAATAAAGTAGATGAAAGGTGGCAGCTTTGATCATGTGCATGTACTTGGATTCTGAAAAACAGAAACTGTTCTCATCTGTGGTTCATTCATGCTTTTAGCAGATGCTTTATGTGGGAAACGTTCTGTTTTAAATGGCTACATAAAATATTTCATAGACCATAGGCTGCTTCTGATGCTTTTCAGGATGTTGGGCAAGAAGAATGCAACTAATTGGAGAGAATCCGTTGTTGGTATTGAAAGCAATTGCTGCTGTCTGTGAAATCACAAAGCAGGGATGATTTCAAATTTGATGTTCATGTTCTTAATCTTTTTAAAATGTGTTCTAAAGAAGGGGGCTGATGAGTAAAATGCTTTTGGAAAATGTGGAAGATCCTGTAAAAGGTAAACGAGTACAGCGCTGGTATCCCTTATTTTTATTTCACTTCTTAAATTACTGCCTTAACATGATTTGCAGAAGAGCACAATGTTCTCTCCTCGGAGCTTCATCCTGGGAAAAGTGTAGAGAGGAGATTTGAAGAAGAGCAAATACCAATCTGTTTTTTATTTTCTCTGCAGCTGTCTTCCAGCTTTTGAGTTCTGCTGGATTGCTACAGCTGGAATCGTTTTATTACTCCTTTATCCAGCATCCTTTTGCTTGTGCACACAGAAATGTTTTAATAGTCTTGGAAAAAAGTCAAAGTATGTCTTAGCAACCATAGAACAGTAATTTTTATCCAATAAATTTGGATACCAGCAGCTGAGAGCAAACCAGGTTTCTGCTGTGCATTAAAAATTGGTATACGTTCCTTTACAGATGATAATGGGTAGTTTATGCCAGTGTTGCAGTTGAAGGATATTGAATATAGGTGTGTTATTGCTTTGCCAGTAGAAAAGAATCAGGCATTTGTAAATCAGTGTTTGTGTATAGTGAGATAGAGACCATAATGAACATTAGTGCCGTGAGGTTTTTTCATTTATTTTACTATAAAAATGTTTGTTTTGGCTTATTTTTCACTATAATAACAACCTGTGTCGGGCTTTTTGTTGGAATTATGTTTCCTGATTATTTTTTTTGTTCTGTTACTGCTGTATTAGGTTTTATTATTATTATTTTTAGGAATGAACCCATGCAAATTCATAGTAGCCTAAATTGGAGAGTAAATAAAGTGCTTTACATTATTGTAGCTCTTCCTGATGCTTAAAACCATATAGATCACTGTGTTGCCACAGTGCAGGGTAACTATACTGCATGTTTTCAGGATTGCAGGAATGCTTACGTTGGCCAATGCTTATAAACTGGATCTGTCCAATTTAGTGTGCGGACAGTGCTCAACTGGTTACAGAGCTGTGGTGACACAGTGGTTAGAATGCAGTACTGCAGCTAATTCTGCTGATTGCAATTTGGCAGTTTGAATCTCACCAGGCTCAAAGTTGACTCAGCCTTCTATCCTTCTGAGGTGGGTAAAACGAGGACCCCGATTGTTGGGGGCAATATGCTGACTCTATACCGCCTAGAGAGGGCTATAAAGCACTGTGAAGCATTATAATAAGTCTTAAGTGCTATTGCATTCAAGAGGCTACTTGTAAGTCCATTTTGTTTGCAAGTCCAAACAAACAAACATGCCTGTGTGGCATCCTGTAAACTAACCATCCAAGACCTTTTAGGTTGGAGTTGCGGACAGGTTTATTTCTATCATAAAAAGTTTGTAAGACTTTTTATGATAGAAATAAACCTGTCCGCAACTCTTGTAAGAAGAGTATAATGTCTGTGTATGCTGCTGAATTGAGCACAACTACTGAATTGAGCACAACTACTGCCTATAGTTATGCCTATAATAGTAATGCCTATAGTAATGAGATCCTACATGCAACTAGATTTCCTTCAATGGGACATTACCACAAATAGGACTGTGTCTTAGCCTTACTCGTATTGATTTTCTTTTTATCAACAATGCTTTTTTTAAAATTTGATTTATATGCCGCCCTTCTCCGGAGACTCAGGGCGGCTTACAATGCGTTAAGCAATAGCCTTCATACTTTTCTATATTTATACAAAGTCAGCTTATTACCCCCACAAACTGGGTCCTCAATTTACCTACCTTAGAAAGGATGGAAGGCTGAGTCAATCTTGAGCCTGGTGAGATTCGAACTTACAGTAATTGCAGACAGCTGGTGTTAATCACAGTGCTATCAGTCTTGACGTTGAAGAAAGAATTTTTTTGATTAAAGCAATTGCATTTTGGTAGAAGGCTTACTGCCTTTGTCTATGCCAAATACCTGATCTTAATGGCTCTATTAGAGTAGCCTTCAATAGCTGCATTCTGGGAGAACAGATCTTGTGAAAAAATCATTTTCATACAGATACAGCAGCGTTCCCCACCTTGAATACTTATTTCCTGATGGCAGCTATTTTTCAGTTCTGCACAGCTTTACTTCAGTGGCAATTGCAAATGAAGTGTCCTTTGGGCATACACACACTCAGAGCATAGGGAAAAGGCTTCTGTGCAGCTGTGATCAGTGCACCTCTAAATGGATTGCACAGCCCTACAAAATAGCCATCTCATGGTGGAATTGATAGATAATTTATGCGGCTAACTTCTCTGTTAACTGAGTGCTACTATAGAGACATTTTGATAATTGATGAAACAGGTGACTTTCATATCACTAACTGTGTTATAAAATGTAGACTTGGTACCCATGTATTCTTGAATAGACAAAGAGTTTGTCTGAAATGTCTCAGAAATTCATCATTGTACATCTAGTGAAGAATCTTTATGCCATATCTGAAGCCCTTTCAAATAATTTGGTTTTTGGTGATTAAGGCTTACAGGGTCTAAGTATTAAACTTGGCACTTTTCTTGCCTATGGCATTCTAGAAACCCTTTTTTATGTTTCTTGGTCTCTTGGCTTGGTAGCAGTTATTGACATTTTCCTTGGAAAATTTGAGTTCACAGCCTATCACAAGACTTCTGTTTACTGAATGGAACTTCCTTTGCCTTTTTTTTTCTCAAAATTCTGGCATCCCCAAATCTATTCTGAAAGTTCACATGCATTTTGGAGCAAATTTTAGAGGGAATGTGAGAACACTCCCCCCACACCCACCCCACTTTAAATGAATGGGATTTTCCTTTTTTTGTGAAGCGTTAATTGTAAATTATGTTCCTCTACTTTTCATCTGACAAAATAACATATCCATGATCTGTATGATGTTTGATTTCCCCTTTATTTTTAAAAAACATTTTATGTTCTGTGATGTTCGTTATCATATTTGTCTAAGATAACAAGAATTGGGTATATTTGGAGTATGTTGTTGACTTTCTTCCTTTCCATTCTTTTTTCCTGTTGTAAGTATGTATGTATGGTTTAAACATCACACTATGTTTTCAAAATGATATTTAGAACAAAAGTAAATTACATTCTCTTTGTCCATAGAATGAATCATGTCTGTTCTATTTATTTATATGCATTACATATCTATCCCACTTCTGTGTGAAACCTCAAGGGGGATTATAGGAGGAGGTCTTCCATAATTCATCTCCACATCTATCATTCATTTCAAAGAAGGTTGTGTTAAAAGCAGTGGTGAAATCCAATTTTTTTTATATCGGTTCTGTGGGCGTGGCTTGGTGAGCATGGCAGGGGAAGGATACTGCAAAATCCCCATTCCCACCCCACTTCAGGGGAAGAATACTGCAAAATTTCCATTCCCACCCTACTGTGGGCCTAGCCAGAGGTGGTATTTGCTGGTTCTCTGAACTACTCAAATCTGGATGGTTGCTTCCTTTCCTGCACCTCTGATAAAGTATGTCCACTGAGCAAGTACCTTTAAGGAGTGATATCCTCAAATTAATCTGTCTTCTTCTTTACTTCCTCTTTAACTGCTTCAGTTGATAAAGGACTTCCAGTGTATTCATTAAATTTTTATTCTGATGCTGCATAAATGCTACCTCCATTTATTTAAAATAGTATGTATGGTGCATTTTTAATTATATATGAAATGGTTACTTTCAGTATCATATGCAATTTACTAACTGAAGTTCTAAACAACATTGCAATGGATTTAATTTTATATAGGAGAAGTGAAGAAAAATAAACCCCTAACTATGTATTTTAATATATTTTTTTCCAGGCAATTCCAGAAAATACGTCAAGTTTGCTAATGAAAGATCCGATTTTCCAACATGAATCTCTAGCAAGCAACGATCCCCACAAAACTTTATGTATAAGACCTTCAGTCTTTGAAGATTTGAACACCAGAAGATTATACTTCCACAACCAGCCAAACCAGGTAATCTACAAAAAACAACTAGTATATTTTTTTTTAAAAAAAAAATTAAAATATAATACACACAATACATATTTTGTGGACAGTGTATTGACTGTAATGCTGTAGTGCTCCTCTTCTTCCAGTAGGTGGCTCTCCTCCCAAGTCCAACATTAAACAGTATGTCAAAAACAGCTGATTATCCAATAAGTCCAGGGATTTTAAAAATACAAATAAGCAAGACAGTTTCTCCCAAAAATCAGCTTTCAAATTGTTTAATTTTTTTTCAAGTTTTTTTATATTTTAAAGCTTCCCATGGCCATTTCTTTTGCCTCTTAAGTTTCAGTCTTTAATCTTCTCCGTGTGTCTAATCACTGCTTCCTTGATGCTTAGAGATTATCTTTTAAAATTCTTGTATTTAAATTAAATCGTTGGAGTAAAAGTTGGAAGCACAAATCTTACAGTCCCAGTTGTCCCAGCTTGTGACTGCCAAAAATGGCCATCGTCCCTGCTGTCGTTTGGGAGAGCTTGCTTCTGACCTAACAAGAAACTTGTGAGTTCCTGGTGCTACATGAATTGCCTCTCCTTTCTTTGCCGCCCCTACAAGGCGGCTTTAACCCCTTAGGGCCTCCCAACAGCGCTTACCGGCTGGATTTCGCAGGGCTTGGTGGAGCCCTCTATTTTCCAAGCCGTTCTCGCCGTGATGTCAACCGGAAGCCGAAAAGCAACTTGTATATTGAATGTGTCAAAAGATACCTCTGAAATGCTACCAGAATTATGTCTAGTAATATCACTGCTCCAGTTCAGACATAATGGAATAGAGGTTTCTCTGCAATGATGTGAAATGTCATGAAAGAGACTGGAAGTTTCTGCTTTCAAACAAATCATAATTCTCACTATGATTTGACCATAATGAGTAACTATTGCTTGCTTAACAGCAAAACTAGGTGCTTTGAACTTGCTTCTCTGGTTTGCATAATTAATTGATGTGTTGCAGATTCCTCTATCCACGTTTTATGACAGATATCCATTTTTCCCCCCTCACCATTTTTCCCTTCTCAGCTATGGAGGGGGGGGGTGCAATGGTTCAGTGGTTAAAGACGCTGAGCTTGTTAGCTGGAAAGTTGGCAACCCAGTTCAAGAAATGACAGTGTGAGCTACTGTTACTTGGCCCACTCCTGCCCACCTAAACAATTTGAAGGCATGCAAATGTGAATAGATAGTTAGGTACCACTTAGGTGGGAAGGTAACAGCGTTTTGTGTAAATCATGCTGGCCACATGACCATGGAAGTGTCTTTGGACAATGCTGGCTCCTCGGCTAAGAAACAGAGATGAGCACCACCTCCTAGAGTTAGATTTGACTGGAGAGAGGAAACCTTCACATTTACCTTGCCATCAACTGGCCTGTCATCTCACCAATGTCATGCTCAGCAACCATTTAGAGTTACTAACAAACGATAAAATTCATGATTTTTATGAAAACTTTGATCTTGGACTGAGAGAAGTGAAATACTTGATTTTAAGTCTTTTCCAATGCCAAAAAAACTTGATGAAATAAGTCTTTAAAGAGAAGTACATTCTGTGTTTCTATAGTGGTGCTGTGTTTCATTTCTCTTGCATCTACTTGTGCCGAAGCATGGTAGAAGATCTCACACATTGTTTTTTTTTTTTCTGTTTGGATTGAATTTATTCAGTTCTAGGCAACCTATGTTCTTAGGTGAAGATCATACTTCCATAAATATTTGAACAAATACCTTTTGTGTTTGTCCAAGCTTATACTGGCTACATGATTCTGAACAGCACTGTAAGCCAGTTTCCATCCATGAATCAAAACGATCCTTTTGTTACCATGCGCACTGATTTTCCATACTAATGACTGAACTACTCTGTAATTAAAATTCAGAACTATCTGTAACAAAACTTTTGATTTGCATTCCCTGCTTTAATTGAGAATGGAACTTGAATTAGATTCCAAAGAATTCCATATTTAGCTAGCTCATTATGTAGAGAGTTTGAACCATTTGGCAAGAGTGATTTTCATTAGTTTGAGCCAAGTAAGTCATAGTGAATCTCAAATATTCCAACATAAGGTTGCTCTGCCCTATATAATAGAGCATCTTGTCTTTCCCTTTGGCAGGGATGGGAGATGGCTATTTGCTTTTTAATCTTTGCTCATAAACTAAAATGTTATAGCAAACTTACTTAGTGAAAGATGCTTCTGTCATCACCAGCCAATCCTTTAGAAGGCTATGGAAAAGCTATTTCTGTCTCGGTTTTGTGGATTTCCATTGGATGCCAGCAAAGTGAACAACTTCTTTGGTCCTGGCTACAGTTCCTACCACAAGTGTTAATGTATTTATTAAGCAAGTACTTCAAGTAATCAAGGGGTTTTTTTTTCCTTCTAAAAGCATTTTGAAATAATTCAGGCCTGAGCTCCAAAGTTACTTTTACTTCTGCACCTGTACCAAACCTTACATCTACAACATGATTTAAAGCTCATGTTCACAAGGAACGTTCTAGGCTTAACTTAACATGAATCACATAAGACCAAATTCTTTCAACCTTCCTAATTTAGCAGTAGATGTTTGAAATTGTACTGCTACAAATTTAGGAAGAAATCAAACTGAGGGGGAAAAAAACCTTCTGAATCCTCTCGTATTTGAGAATTGTGGATTTCAAGCAAAATTTGATAGTTGCTTTTACTGAATTAGTTTTTACTGACAGTTTTTATCCCTCAGATATTGAGCATACACACAACCAGGGGTGAAATGCTACTGGTTTGGGCTAGTTCTCCCGAACCAGTAGTAAAAAATGCTACTGGTTCCCCGGCGATCATCAGAATTTTTTATTTTTTTTTTACTTTTTTAAAGCATTTCTTTACTACCGGTTTGGGCGAATAGGTAGTTAAAAAATGCTTTTAAAAAGGGGGGGAAAGGCTTAGACAATCATGCGGCACAGCTGTGATCATCCGAGCCTTTTTTTACTTTTTTAAAACATTTTTTTACCACCTATTCACCCAAATCAGTTGTAAAAAAAAATGCTTTAAAAAAGTAAAAAAAAAAAAGATTCCTAAGATCATAGCTGTGCCACGCGATCATCGGAACCTTTTTTTTTTTTTTAAAAGCATTTCTTTACTACCGGTTCAGGCGAATAGGTAGTTAAAAATGCTTTTAAAAAGTTTTTAAAAAGGTTCCCAAGATTGCACACCACAGCTGATTTCACCCCCCTCTCGCTATTCTGTTTACCTTCCCAAGCCTCCTTTTGGTGCGAACTGCGCATGCGCACATGTGTGCATGCACAGCCAGCAAACCAGTAGCAAACCGGTTCAGATTTCACCACTGCACACAACCTATGGGGGAGGAGGAAATACCAATACGCAGCTTCCACTCACACAGAGCTGGATTCTGCCTTTATTATTATCAAATTCTTCTATAGCAGAAAAAGCAGTTAATATCCTCAAAACAACAACAGTAGATAAAATAATTATTGAATATAATAATAAAATCATGGGAATGCAGAGGAGTATTTAAAAGCAAGAGAGAGACCATGTGGATTTGGGGGTGGAGGGAAAGAAAGGTCATTCCAGGATTATCACAGCAACAATTGCTATGTGCTCAACACTCAACTTGATGACTTTCACAGATGGACTGAAAAGTAGGATCTTGGGTGTTGTATATAAGCTTACTTTCAGATTGTCAATACCAATATGACGGATTGGCTCCAGATATGAATCAGTTGTCTATATAATAATTACAGAAATACATACACACAAACACACACAAAGTTGAAATTTATGCACTTTTTAAAAAGATAGCCTCATATACAGTGTATTACTGTAATTCATCTGGGATGTAACCAGAATTTGTGTCACCAGTGCAATTAAATTCATTAAATAAGACTACATTTGGCAAAAAGTCCAAGCTGATAAATGGCATTGATGATGCTTCCTCTTCCAACAAAAAGAGCCAAGTCCAGGAACACTTGCCAGTTGCATATTTGGGCTTTTAAAGGAAATGCAAATTCATCAGGTATAAATGTAAATTATCTGCAGAGATCCTGGCTTGATTAAACTTCAGGTTATTCACCCTTCTTTCTTACATTCCTATTTCCAGATATTCACCGGGGGGGGGGGGGAGTTCCATCGTCTCCTTCAGTTTAAAATAATGTTAGAAGTGCATATCATCCACAGCTTGATGTGATCCCAATCTAATTTTTAGATGCCTTCAAGGAATTCACATGACCATTAAAAATGTTGCTTTGGAATAATAACCTCCTTGTTAATATGTAGTGTTTAGGCTTGTCCTTTACTTTAAAATGTTTTGAGTGTAAGAGAATGTGAACTTAATATAAGGATTATCAGCACTGCAGTGCTTGGTTATTTGGACTGTTGAAAAAACAATAAATATGGCAGGTATATTCAATAAATTGTGCGCTTTAAGAAAAACTATTCTCCTGAGACATAAGGTCAAGGGTGGGTTCTACTTACCTTTACTACTGGTTTGTAGCGGGGCTGCACGCGTGCTCTCGCTTTGTTTGCGCAGAAGCTTCTGCACATGCACAGAAGCATTTTGATGATGTCGGGGTCGGTGGGCGGAGCCTCCCACCGGTTTTTACTACCAGTTCTATAGAACCGGTGTGAACTGGGGCAACCCACCACAGCATAAGTTGTTGTGACTTAATACTTTGTTTGTTTGAAGTAACACATTCAGTCATCAGTATGGTTATGTGTAAAATTAAAGGCCCCTCTTTTCCTTTCTGTGTCATCTCCTCTTTTGTAGATACCCCAGAAACCAGTCAGGAGCGTCACTTTTCAGGACGAAGAAGAAATTGTTCGGATAAACCCTCGTGATATTCTAATACGTCGCTATGCAGACTATCGGCACCCTGATATGTGGAAAAATGACTTGGATAGGGATGAAATAGATTCCTCGCTGCACTGCCCTAAAGCAGACCATAAAAAATCGGACTATCTCTACCCATCCGGAGATGGACCTAAACTGAATTCCCTAAAAGATTCTAAGAGTTCTGTGGTACTCAAAACCCAGCCTTCTTCTATCAAATTGAAAAAATCCAAAAAAAGGAAAGAAGATGGTGAGCGCTCTCGATGCATATACTGTCAAGAGAGGTTTAACCATGAAGAGAATGGGCGGGGCAAATGCCAAGATGCTCCAGACCCAATTAGAAGATGCATATACCAAGTTAGCTGCATGCTTTGTGCTGAGAGCATGCTCTACCATTGCATGTCAGACTCTGAAGGGGATTTCTCTGACCCTTGCTCCTGTGACACGAGTGACGACAAGTTTTGCCTACGATGGCTGGCCCTCGTCACTTTGTCTTTCATTGCGCCATGTATGTGCTGCTACCTCCCACTGAGAGCGTGTCACCACTGTGGCGAAATCTGTGGATGCTGTGGAGGAAAACATAAGGCTGCAGGATGAAGCAGTCTGGTGCAAAAATGAGCTGACAAGTCTTTATTGCTGGGAAGTATCTAATTCATGAAGCACTTGGCACGCAGAAGGGAAAACCCACCCTATAGGAAAGGCCTCTTGTGGAAGATGTGTCTGAACTGTGGCATTTGACCAATGCAAGCCATGCCTAAGCTACTTTTTAAGTGCATAGGACAAGTGATGAAGGAGTTTTTGCAACCTGGAAGCCTTTCCTTCCGATTGGTCTTTAAAAGAAGTATAAACTCTGCAGTCCATACTTCAGCACTCTGTACATTTTGTGCTATAGGTGATGGGGGGGAAACACTTTTGAAATAATCCATTTGGCAGAAAATTTAACTAAACCTGCACTAGGGAAAGCTGATGAAAACTAAAGGAAGTTAATGTCTTGGCAGATATGAAAAATTAAATTGATTTTCAGTGCAACTAAATTACTTATAAATAGTTTTTGGAAACAGTTTTATGTACAAATAACAAATGTTTATATTTAACAAAATATACGGTACAAATTGTTAAATCTTTCTTCCACTTTCCAGTTCAGCAGTTATGGACCTTGTTTTCCAGGCACATTCCGTGATAGTATTTCTCAGTTTTAAATACTTAGTATTTTTATTCAAATAGAGAAATCAATATTTTCAGTCTTATTTCCCTTCAACTACATTTTTGTATTAATTTTCTTCTGTACATTCTGGTAATCTGAAAGCCTTTAAATATTAATTATTGTAGTCTTGAATGACCAATGTTTTGTTAAGCACAGATATAATTGTCTAATGCTCTTATGAGAACATAACATTTATTTTTATATATAAATAACTCTAATTTCAATGTAATGGCAAGATTTTACCCCTCCCTTTCTCACAGCCAGCAGATTTTCTTTTAGGATTCCCTCCTAAAAATGTTGATGACAAATGTTTGGGAAGAGAAAATTATCACTTCAAAATGGTTTAAAATATATGCTTATAACTTTGTTTCAACTTGGTGCCAGTTATTTCTTTATATGTTTCCATTATTTTACTTTTATTTGACCTACCACAAGTTAAATTTATGTTATATGACAAACTGTAGTCCAGGTAGGAGAAAACAAGTTAATTTCTTGTTGAATGAAAATGGATTTTATTTTGTCTTTGAGTTGTAGCATATTAATGAATATATTTAACTTAACATTTGGCTGTGTGTTCTAAATGCCATTTCTGATAATTCCTAAATGTTATCTATCATATGGCATAATAACATAATTAAGCATAGAGGATTTTTATTAATAAAAATTTAAAGCAGTGAAGCAGTCATTCATTCAAAAAGGTTAAGGGATGTGGAGAAGGGAGTAAAATATGTCTTTAATATGTTTTTGGATTAAAATTAAAATTTCACAATTTTTAATATCTGTCTTTCTTCAGAAAAATATACATATTGATTTTGTTTTCTTTGGATCATGTTCCATCATACAGTTCCACCTCCACTATACAATCTACATTTCCCAAAGCCCAGACATCAAAACCAAACAATTGTACATAACACTGTTTGTAAAATATCTTTTTAAAGGGGCATTTATATTTTATATGACAGCTTGAACTGACAACATTATGTACATGGATCATCTTGAAGTATTATTTCACATTGAAAATAAGAGAAATATATGGATAAGTATTGAAGTTAAGAGCTTCTTTCTAGTTTTGTACTTTCATCTAGAATAAATAACCTAAGTCAGCAAATATGATTCTTTAGCAGCAGTTGCCTTTCCTGCATTTTATATCTTTAAAAACTGATGTATAGGATGTCTTTCATGCTTCATATAGTCATTTTGTTGGCTAACTTGGTTGCCTAGGCAAAATGTTCATTTCTTTTTCCAAACAGAAAAAGTGAGACAGAGAAAAAAAAATCCCTAATTTTTATTTCATTAATGGCATGAGAACAGCATGAATTGTGAACAGCAATGATTAAAACATTCTGTTTTTTATTAAAGTGGGGCACAGCAACAAATAGCCATGAAAAGAACTTGCTGGCTGACCAAGAAAGTGCTTTGGACCTCTGCGTGTATATTTGCACACACACATATATTTAAATATTTTAAGATAAGCGACTCTATGTCTGATGAACACTAATCAACATAATATATCTGTTCCTATAGTGTTTTTCACAAGGAATTCTATATGCTTTAATCCTTTTTCTGAATATGTGCATTTTAGTGTGTTTCAGGATCCAATCTGGATTGGTCACCGGGACCAGAAGACATTATCCTGGGACATGTACCATATTTTTCAGAGTATAAGATGCTCCGGAGTATAAGACACACATTAGTTTTTGGGGAGGAAAACAAGGAAAAAAAATTCTGCCTCTGCCAGCAACATCCCATCGGTATTAATCTGACTAGCGTCTTTGCAGCAAATAGCCTAGTCAGCTTCAACACGTTAACGCAGCATGGTTCAGCACAAACAACAGATTGGTGGTTGGATCGGCCTCCCGGAATACCGCCAATCAGCTGTTCCAGGCTGATTGCCACAGCCCATCGCTGCCTCCACGCTTCACATTTTTTGCTTCCTCACCCTCCGTTTTAAACCCATTCGAGGCTGCCAGGATTGCCACAGCACATCATCGCTTCTGTGTGTCACATTTTTGGCCCGTTCCAGGTGGCGGGAATCACCACCACCACCGCCACTTTCTGCTGCCTGGAACCGGCCGAAAACAGGGCTCACAGAGGCCGAAAACAGGGCGTGCAGAGGCCAAAAACGTGACACGGCGATCAGCAGCGATGTGCTATGGCGATACCTGCAGCCTGGAATGGGTCTAAAATGGAGCATGCAGAGACTGAAAACGGATGAAGGGTGGGGGCCGGTGGGTGGGTGGGACTTCAGCAAAATTCACTGTATAAGACGCATAGACTTTTCCACCCACTTTTGGGGTGTGTGCATCTTCTACTCCGAAAAATACAGTATATTCGCCTCCATTCATTTCAGTGTGTATTTAAACGTTTTGCTGGTAAACTTGTATTATCCTTTATTGAATAAATTATGTTTCTTCTTGGGGAAGGCATTGAAATACAAACACAATACTATAGGATTTTAGGTTCTTTCCTCCCCACTAAAATCATCTGAAGTAATAGCATTGGTCCAATATATATTTTGTGTTTTTAAAAAAATTGAGATATTTAGAATTTAGGACTAAAGCAAAATCCTTTCTTAGAATAACCATTAGATTTTAACTTAACAATCTACTGACTCCTATTTAATGAATTTATTTAATAGTGTTTAATAATACATTTTCAGTGGATGTTTATCCGTATGTTGGATACATTTCTTGTTCCTGTTTTTTATTTTCATCCTGTTTTGTCCAGAAAAGTATGATGAAAAGCTGTATTTTATAAAACATCAATTCAGACGCTTTTTAATAGATAAAGTTGCCTATTTTGATAAAACACTGAATGATATTTTTAGGCCTGGAAAAGTTCTTCCTAGGTTACTTTACATGAAAATAGCTCTGTTACTCGGGCACCACCTGCTGGACAGATATGATTTAGAAATTGTGACGAGTCATACAGGCTTTTAAGCATTAATTTAGTATAATCTTCCACCAGGTAGGCAAAAGTATACCAGGATCTGCTCATAAACATGCAGGTAATATGCAGCAGATCAGCAAGAATTTCTGGTTTCAAAAAAAGAAAAGAAGGACTACGGGAGATACGATAGCAGTGTTCCAATATCTCAGGGGCTGCCACAAAGAAGAGGGAGTCAAGCTATTCTCCAAAGCACTTGAGGGCAGGACAAGAAGCAATGGGTGGAAACTAATCAAGCAACCTAGAACTAAGAAGAAATTTCCTGAGTTAAAACATTTAATCAGTGGAACAGCTTGCCTGTAGAAGTTGTGAATGCTCCAACACTGGAAGTTCTTAAGAAGATACTGGATAACCATTTGTCTGAAGTGTAGGGTTTCCTGCCTAAGCAGGGGGTTGGACTAGAAGACCTCCAAGGTTCCTTCCAATTCTGTTATTCTGTTAATTCAACAATCGTGACAAAACTCTCCCTCCCTGCTAAATTAGGATATTGAAAGAAAGAAACTGTAACAAGAGTGGGAGGGAGCAAAACAGTAGCTTTATGAGTCATACAGTTTGCTTGCAAGCTCCAGCTGGTTTACTTGGAAGACCTTGGGGGTTCTAGAGAAATGAAATAAGACAAGCCTAAAGTAATATAATGTACCTACTCACAAACCAGACCGTGTGTGTATAGAAGTTATTTTCTGGCATTTGGCTCTATGGCACAGGTCAATTTCTCCTATTTAGCATTTGCAATTTCATTCTTTCTAATTCAATGTAAACGTCATTTCTGAAAGGGTAATAAACGCGTAATTGCAGATTTATCAAGTAGTAATACAGTTGTAATGTTTTCATGCAAAATCCATGTGCTTTAAGAAAAATAGTTATAGACTAACCTTAAAAAGTTAAGATTGTTTTTCTCTGGAAAAGTTCTCTAAGACTAAATATATGCTTTAATTGACTTTATTCCCATTTTGCCAAAAATCAGATCTGTGTTGATGGAGAAGAGTTTGGGAAGAAACTAGGAAGCTTTTTTGGAGAATGTTCCCCAAAGAATAGCTTTGAACACCCACAATCTTTCATATCATTTAAAAATAAGTAGCTCAGAACATTATATTCTTTGCCATGGATCACAGAAAGCTTGTCCTATTTCTCCTTTAAAGCCAAGGATGACTTTTCATACACCTCCAGCTTATAAAGGTTTAATGTCTGAATCAATGTTTCTCAAAGTTGGCAGCTGGAATATGAGGTAAAAACAACTGACAAACATCTCAAATGTCCTTCCCTAATCCAATGTCCTACAAAGACTTATGCTCGCAAATCCTATACATCTGGAGAAGGTCGAACCTGGAAAAAGCTACCATTAAAACACAAGGATAAAACCATTCTTAACCAGCTTGGTTCCTAGCTCATCTTCATCCACTGTAGCAATTTCAGAAGATGCATGTACGTTGAGATAGTTCACTTTTTTTTTTGTTCCTTCTCAATTTTTATACTCGTATTTTGCTTCTGCACAAGAAAATTTTAACTCATTTGAGTCGCGCATAATGTTTTTATTAATTCATTCTACATGAAACTACAATTCACAAATTTCACTTAAGTATTGTGATTACTACAAGTGGGTGGTTAAAATATCCATATGCATTTTAGTGCCACTAAATGCCACTTAAATAGCATTGGCACTAAATGCCATTTAAATCGCATTAAATGACATTTTGCCCCAAAGATGCTTAATTTCAATAATTGTCATTAGTTATGAGAATAGAAAAAGATCCAGTGGAAGAACTTTATTTTGGGAGCTGCAGTGTAATCTATATATAAAGTTTTCCTCTTTTATTTGTGGATTTTATTTTGGTTAATGCAATTTGTTTTTCACTTCTCAGAAAGTGCCTCACTTGCTGATTATTTCCATTTAAAAATTGCTATATCTTTATACTAAACAATGTAGGTTTTAGTTTCAATTTCATGCCATATATGTACCAGTATTTCTTTTATGTATAAAAAAATATAACTGACTATCCTTGAGTACAAAATGTAAATATATATGAGTTTTAACTGTTTTGTTACTACAGTACACCTGTTGGAAGTTGACATACTGGATAATAACATAAAACAGTTTTAAATGTTTTCTGCAATTATCTGAATAAAACTATCAGGACATTAAACAGAGTGAAGTCATGGTTATTGCATTTAATTTGAGGGAGTATTCTGAGTAGGGTATCAGGAAAATACTGCAGAAAATTGTTAGCATTATGTAGCATTTCCATTAAATTAGCAAGATGAGTCTGTTATCTTCTGCAAGGCCTTGTATGATGCTTGTAGAACAAGTGCTCTGCTCACTTATATAGCAGGAACACACAATGCTATAATTCATAAATCCAAACCATGATGAAAATCTGAAGCCATCATACAAAGACAGTTATATAAAGCCAAGCAAATGAAATACAGATTTTTTTAAAGCTAAAGCCAGCCAGTGACAAACAAATTTGAAACTTCTGGAGAAATAAAAACATTCTAACTTGGTGATAAAAAGATAAGCAAGTAAGTTCTTCATGGAGCAAGAATCAAGTGCTAAAACTAATTCTCTAACAGTCCACGCTTAAGAATGACATAGCACATAGAGAAGGGCTTTGAAAATGGCTTCTGTAGACAAATAGATGAAGTGAATAAATTCTATTCCATTGGTACTGAGGTTCAGTGCATAAAAAGTACTCTAGTTCAAAGCTGATAACTCATATTGGTCTTGGAAATGAATGGGAAACTAGGTAGAATACATTTATATCTGCAAACTTCTATCTTGAGTTGTTATAGAGTTGTTTCAAAATAGACATAGAAGAGGGAAGAGGATCCAATGTAGAAGAAATCAGATTTAACTCTGAATGTAAAGGCATCAAGTTTATCTGATATGAAGTGTGGAAGAAGTTTGTCCATCTTTTAAAGCACAAGAACAGATGTTGACACCTTTGAAACATGAAGTGAAGCACCCCTGAATAAAATTATCTTTGCCTGCAGCAAAAGGATATCAGAAAGCTCACCAGATATTCTTTGGTAGCATATTCCAAAGGGTAGAAGAACCACCAAGAAAACCTTCATACAGTTCCCATTAACCATTCCTCTGATGGTAGTCAAAGGGAGAAAGAGCTTAAAGCCCAGATAAGCCTGGAAGAGAGACAAGGACAAACGGGTTTGCTACATGTTCTCACAGATTTCAAACTTTGCACTGATAATGGTGATGCTTCTCAAAGTCTACAATAAAATATTTTTGTTCTCTGCAGAACGCTGCAGTTCTTTGTCAAAAACCCTTATTGATTTAGGAGCTCTGCTGAGTTCAACTGGACTTACATCTCAGGAGACAGAAATGTGCAGAAAAGTTTTTCAGTTCTTTTAGTTTATTTCCAATAAAAGCAGGTCAAAAGGCCCAAGGAAGAGATGTCTTTTCTATCGATGAGTCACAGGAAAAGCTGAAAAAGAGCAGCATGAAGTTCAAGGATTTTTTTAATGCTGTCCTCTGGGGTCTGCGTGTTAATTGAGTAAGTCGTTTCAAAGCCACAGAGGCCATGCTTATCAGGAGAGGTTGCCAAATATTCAGCTTTCAGTTAACGTTTAAAAGCATAAAAAGCATGCGTTAGCAAACAACTGCAGCCATTGATTGATTGATTGATTAAGACTGCCTTTCTGCGGATGAAAGTATTATGTGTCTCAAGCATACAAAACGTAGTTTTTGGAAATTACATGTGTCTTTCAAGCATTTACAGTTCTTATATTAATGTATGAAAATTAATGTAATTAATCATGAAATGCACATTCCACTGAAATGTAAATTTCTTTGAAAAGAAATTAAAAGCTGTACTGGGGAAACAGCTGGCCTTTTTGAATCTGAAGACAGCCTGGCCTTCAAGAGAATCACCCGACCCTTGAAGGCCAATAAAAGGGGGGAAAGGGCTTCTCAAGCTTGGGGTAGGAAGAGTTTTGGAGTTCTGTTGATGAGAAAGTTGGCTAGAATCCTAGATGAGAAGGTGGCCTCAGGTAAGGTGAAAACAATTTAGTACAATAAGTACAAGAGCACACCCAAAATTAGGAAACCTAATGACTCAGGATCCGTATTCAAAGAACAATCTCTCTTCCTCGAAGAACTAATGCTTGATTCTCACCTAGGTTTTATATCTCATCCTAACTCATTTCACAAAACATCCCCAGAAGTTCATTTGGGGCTGCTCAATGAAACAAGTGAACAATCTTATTAAGCCATGTCCATTTCTTAAGAGGTGGCCCAGTCTCCAGAATTGGATACCCAAATTGATGGTTACACTTATCCTAATTCTGTTCTATACTCTGCATCAAAGAAGAGGTAAAACTGTTAGCATATTGTGTTGCTATAACAACAAAATGACACCGTTGGCTGTAGCCAGAAAAAGCCTCCTTTATTTATACAGTGCCATGTATTAACTGGTGTAGCTTTGCATGTTTCACATTTATTAATCTACTTATTTATTAACCAAATTTGTATAGATGCCCATGGTGGCACACAATAATTAGATAAAAACCACAAATACAAAAACATATTAAATCTTGAAATCTGCTTTAAGAAATAGTGTGTGTGTGTGTGTGTGTGTGTGTGTGTGTGTGTGTGTACACACATACAAACAAAGCCTAGGTCAGGGGTGTCAAACCGGATGCGTCATGCACTGGCCATGCCCACTCCTATTTTAGTGAAGGGGCAAAGTCATGATATGTCACAACTTAACTACGTGAGTTTGACACCCCTGGGTGAAGAGAAGATGCTGAGCTAAAATAACTGGGAAGAGGCAGTCTCTCTGACAACCCAGTCCCATGCTATGAAGGACTTTTCAGATTAAATCCAACAATTTGAATTGGACCCAGAAGTAAACTGGCAACCAATGCAGCTCATAGAACAGAGATGTAACTTGCACTATTCTAGGAGCACACATAACTGGCCATGCTACTGCATTCCATACCAACTGAAGCTTCCAGATATTGTTTTTTTTTATTGCAAAAGTTTTACAATTACATTTTCACCCCTTCCCCCCCCCTCAACCCATCCCAAACCTCCCAAACCTCATTCTCCCTAACCCTCCCTAACCCTCCCCTCCCCCCAGACTTCCACACAATATACTCAGATCAAGAAGAAAAAACCCCCTTTGTATAAAACTTGAACCCCTCCCTCCCCCTTATAATTTTTCATCTTCATTACATTAATATATTTCTATCTTAATATAACATTTTCAAATAAAAGCTATTTGATACTTCCTGGTTTGATATTTGTTCTGAATATAATCTATTCACTTTTTCCATTCCCATTCATAAGTCTCTTGTGAACAGTCTTTCAAATATGCTGAAATCTTCGCCATCTCTGCAAAACTGGCCATCTTTACAGTCCATTCCTCGATAGTGGGCAAAGCTTCATTTTTCCAGTATTTACCTATCAATAATCTCGCTGCTGTTATCATATACAATATCAACTTTGTTTCCCCCAATGTAAAACCCTTAACTATACCCAATAAAAACAGTTGTGGAGAAAATTGAATTTTTTTCTTCAAAACATTCTGCATAACCCACCATATTTTTATCCAAAAAGCCTTAACTTTCTTGCAAGTCCACCAAACATGATAATATGTAGCATCTAAACTATCACATCTCCAACATTTTGGCTGAACATTAGGGTACATACACGACAATTTTTTGGGGTCTAAATGCCATCTATAAAACATTTTATAGAAATTTTCCCTCAAATTCTGCGACTGTAAATTTAACATTCTGAACCCAAATTTTTTCCCATGTTTCCAACATCACTGGTTCTTCAAAATTTTGTGCCCGCTTAATCATACAATCAACATTATAAAGCCTTTTAATATGCATTGGACCTTTCTCTTTTATATGTCTAACCAATTCTTCCTCATGCAACATAATACCAATTTTTTGGTCCTCTTTCCATCTGAGTTGAAGTTGATTATATTGTAACCAAGTTAAGTTAATCCCTTCGTCCAACAGTGTCTCTAATGTCTTCAACTGCCATCTGCCCACATCTGTGAAAAGAACCTCTTTATATAAAAACCCCCCGAGTGACATTATATTCGTATTCCACATAATATGACCAAGATCCAGCCATAGCGGTATTTTGTAATCCCATTTAAGTCGGTGCTTCTTCCAAACCCTCATCAAAGAGTCTCTAAGTATATGGCTTTTAAATACTTTATCCACTTTGTTCTCATAAAATAAGTAGGCATGCCATCCAAATTCAAGATCAAAACTTTCTATATTCAATATTCCAGTCTTTTTCCTTCCAAACCAATCGCTTGCTTGGGTCAAAGCTGCTGCTTCATAGTCTAATTGTAGGTTTGGAAGTTTAAGACCTCCCCTTTCTGGAACATCTTGCATAATTTTCAATTTCACTCTCGGTTTTTTCTCGTTCCAGACAAACTTATTCACTCCACTTTGCCACTCTTTCAATTGTTTATCACTTTTAAGCACCGGAATCATTTGAAACATAAAAAGAAATCTTGGCAAAATGTTCATCTTAACTGCTGCTATTCTTCCGAGTAAAGACAGCTGCAGTTTTTTCCAAGTCTCCATATCTTTCTGCACATCTCGCCACAACACCTCATAATTGTTTTGAAACAGTTTCATATTTGATTCTGCAACCTGAACTCCTAGATATTTTACCTTTGGTACAATCTCAAAACCTGCCCTCATTTCCAGCTCATGTTTTCGATCTTGTGTCATATTTTTGACTATCATCTTTGTTTTTTTCTGATTCAGTCTAAAACCTGAAACTTTACCATAGTCTTGTATAATGTCTTTCATCTGGATTATTGATTCCATTGGTTGTGTTAGGGTAACAACCAGATCATCTGCAAATGCCTTTATTCTGTAGTCCTCTTGCCTTATCATTATACCTTTCAAGATATTAGAGTCCCGTATTGTATTTAACAAGACTTCTAATGTTAAAATAAATAACAATGGGGATAACGGACATCCTTGTCCTGTTCCTTTTTCAATTTTAAACTCTGTTGTCAAACTTCCATTAATAATAATCTGTGCCTTTTGCTCTTGGTAAATTACTGAAACCGCCTGTATAAATTGATCCCCAAAGTCCATCTTTTTTAAAGTCTTTAGTAGAAAATTTCAGTCCACTCTATCAAAGGCCTTCTCTGCATCCAGGAAGACCAGCACTGCAGGGATCTGTTTATTCTTCTCAAGATATTCCAATAAATCTATTACTTGCCTTACATTGTCCTTCATGTATCTGCCCTCGATAAATCCTGCTTGATCATCATGAATCACCTCTTGGATTGCTGGCATCAATATGCGAGGCATAATACATTTTGTAATGCCAATAAACCGGGCAGCTGGTTGGCTTATACACTAAGGAAGAAGCAGAGTATACGGACTATTGATAGTATTGATATTGGAGGGAAAGAAATCTTTCAACAAAAATTAATTAAAGAAGCTTTTATAGATTACTATACTAAACTATATGCTAAAGATGATGTGCAGAATGGACTTATAGAAAAATATTTAGATAATAAAAGAGTCACAAAAATTACTAAACAACAAAAGGAAAGAATGAATTATCCTATAACAGAGGAGGAGATAATAGTAGCAATTAAACAATTAAAAACAGCTAAAGCTCCTGGAACGGATGGTTTGACAGCAGTGTATTATAAAACTTTGCAAGCAGAAATGGTGGAACAACTTAGAGATTTATTTTGTAATATCCAACAAGGGGGTAAAATACCCCCATCATGGACAACAGCTTATATCTCTTTGATACCAAAAGAACAAGTAGGTCCTAAAAAACCGGAGAATTACCGACCAATATCTCTTCTGAATACTGATTATAACATTTATGCAAAAGTACTAGCTTTCAGATATTGTTCAATGTCCCATGTGCAGTGTATTGCTGTAGTCCAATCTGGAGGCCAGTAGGTTATGAGTGAGTGTAAACTGGACCTGCTGATCCAAGAAAGAGGGCCGCCTGTACATAAGATGGAGCTATAGAAAGGTCCTCCTAGCAACTGCCACCTGCTCATCAAACAGGAGTTCTGAGTCTAGGAAGATCCCCAGATTGGACACTGGATCTTTTTTTTTTTTAGGGTAGTGTAATCCCATCAAACACCAAAGATGCATTCTCCTAGAACCAGTGGGCCTCAAAATCCAGAGCCACTCAGTCCTGCCAGGTTTTAATTGAATCCTGTTGTTCACCATCCAGACTCTCACAGTCTCCAGCCATTGTGAAAAGATGTACATAGCATTTGTTGCAATGTCTTAGGCTGCAAGATTTTAAAGACCATTATTTTCACAAGTGGATACAAATATTGTTTCTCCCATATAAATTATGCACATTCTGAATCAGCAATGACTTGTATTCCTATAATTAATTCAAGAGTTGTAATGGCAAAACCGGTTAATGTTGCCTAGTAATTTTCATTTTATTTGAACATTTCTGGTTCATGTGCATTCCCAGCAATGACAGGAATGGATTGATTTGATGGATACTTTGCCAATCTTTTAGCATGCATATTGATATTTCCTAGTCAACACTGTGGGAATAAATACAGCAAATACTGTAAAGTGCTTGCTAAAAAAAATTCAAGGAATAAATGTTCTTTCCAGTCCTAATTCTAATTTTTAGGTGAATTTATATTTAACATTTTGATCTACTAAGTTTTGAAAACTCATTAACGGTAAGTTCTCTTTTTTTTCCTTCTCCTTTGTGCTCATAGTCTTTTTGTTTGTTTTAAAAGGGGGAAATGCTTTTGTATATTTTGAGATCAATTAACTGCATTAGCAATAACCTGTATCCTGAGGGTAATGCGAAAAATGACAGCATGAGATACGACAGTTCGGTTCCTCTGCCAACAGCAAAAATGCCTGACTAAGACTGTGGTGAAATAGCGCTCACCAATTTGCCATGTAATGTTCTCTTTCCATAATGACTACAGTTGGGTGCTTGCTATCAATTAATCTAAGCCTTTGTTCCTCAACCAAGGCTATATTTCTACTCTTACCTATAAAATTTCTTTTATTTGGGGGGGGGGTGTCAGTGGTGGGATTCAATTTTTTTTACTACCAGTTCTGTGGGGGTGGCTTGGTGGGCGTGATGTAGCTTGGTGGGCAGTGGCTTGGTGGGCATGGCAGGGGAAGGATACTGCAAAATTTCCATTCCCTCCTCACTCCTGTGGGAAGGATATTACAAAATCTCCATTCCCACCCCACTCTTGGGCCAGCCAGAGGTGGTATTTGCCGGTTCTCCGAGCTACTCAAAATTTCCGCTACCAGTTCTCCAGAACCTGTCAGAACCTGCTAAATAGCACCCATGGGGGGGAGGGTCCTAATAATGTTTCAAATGGAACATATATACTTTATTGAAATGGATGGCCTGATTACTTGGAGGAGTTAATGACATATCTGGAACCAGTGGTTCTCAACTTGAGGTCTTCCATATAGTGTTGGGATTTCAGCTCCCATGATTCTCATCCACTGAGCCCTGTTATCTGGAAATATGGGTACTACAACTGACGGGTTGTCACCTCAGAGAAGGCTGCCTATCAGTTTTGATGGGGGTGAACATTTACTACAAAATATCCTCATATTTATGATAGTTGCAGTGTCCCAGGGTCATGTGATCATCTTTTGCGAACTTCTGACAAGCAAAGCCAACAGGCAAGCCAGATTCACTTAATAACGATGTTACTAACTTAACAATTGCAGTGATTCATTTAACCCCCAGGGATACGACTGATCCTGGACCTCCAGACCTTCTACCGGGCCCTGAAGACTTTTTTATTTCAGCAAGCCAGGCTGGGTTAAAAATCTTTTAATTGGGGAATTTTATGGGTAAGGGGTTTTAAATTGGGGAAGCCAAAAATAAATTTAATTTCGTTTTTATAGTATTTTAATGTTTGTATTGTGTGTTTTTTAATTTTGGCTGTTCACTGCCCCGAGTCCTTCGGGAGAGGGGGCGGTATAAAAATTTAATAAATAAATAAATAAACAAACAAATAAATAAATAAATAAATAACAAATATGGCAAGAAATGTTGTAAAATAGGGCAAAACGTTCTTAACAAATGTCTCACTTAGCAAGAGAAATTTTGGTCTCAATTATTTTGGTCGTAAGTCGAGGACAACTTACATTTTGTTGAATTCCAAATGCTATCAGTCAGTATTCAAGGACGATGTTAACTGCAGTTTAACTCTTCAGGAATAGGATCTCTGTTTACTGGCTTTACTATTCCCATTCATTTATTTTACAAGTTCTTCTAGCGGTACTTATTGCATTCACAGTTTTTGCCTCCTATTCCTTGAAAGAGAATAGCTTGTTGCATTATTTTTTCCTTGTCTCTGAAACATCTCAAAGTTAATGTAATACAATAAATTAATAAAAAACCACTGAGTGCTAAAACAAGAAGTATATGGAAACTTTATTTTCCCTAGTGTTGTGAACCCGGCCCCGGAGGCTGATTTATCTTCGGATGCTGAGTCGGAGGATGATATGGAGGAGGAGGAAGTTGTCACGAGCTATGTGCCGGAGGGGCCATCTTCACTGGTGAGTCAGCAAGAACTGACAGTTGATGACGTGCCTCTGGACCCCAGCCAAAGTGAGGAGGAAACAGAGGCCAGTAACGAGGAGGGGGAGCCCTTATTGGATGCAAGAGAGAGATGTAGGAGACGTCGTAGAGAACAGCTATTGGCACGTTCCAAGAGGTGTGGTCAGGAGATGTAGGGCCACATCCTACAAAGTATAAAAGGGGTGTGACTGGGCTGGAAAGGCGTGGTGAACAATTTATTGGAGTTTTGGATGTAGTTAATTTACAACTGTTAGTCTGGAGTTTTTTGACAAGAATCTGAATTCCTGCAGTAGCCTGCTGGCCGTCTGCCAAGACCTTTGGCACATTGCCTGATAACTATTGGACTGATAAACGCTTTGGAAGAGAACTATTTATTAAAGGGCCAGCTTCAGTCTATCTAGTCTGCGTTTGTTACTGCCGGGCTATTTGAGCCTCTGCAAGGCCACTCGTGGGAGGGGACAGAACACCTTGCTTTTCCATTTAACTTCTTTCTTTCCTAGATTGTTTATATAATATTTCAATAATACTGGAAAACTGTTTCTGAAACCATAGACTGTGGCCAATGAGATAAGATTTATTAGCTACATAAACTTAGCAGCTCTATTTATTTATTTTTTTATCAAGTTTTTAATTTTATATTACATATTCATATCAATGTGTGATATGTATACGCAATCAGTGTGACAACTGGGTGCCATACATTTCAGTACAGATAGAATAATATTATTGATCATAGTTATCACATTCATCCAGCTTATATATTTCTAATAGTAATACACATATCAAATTATAATATTTCATTATTTCATATTGTTTAAATATACATAATACTACTGCTGTTCAATTTCTAAATCTCCCTCTTATCGTTGCACTTGTCTTATTTTATAAAAATGTGTCTACTAATATTCCCCCTTTCTCTTATTTCTGTCGTTATTCTAACTTTCATTCATGACACCATTATATTAAAAGATGTTCCCTTTGTGTTACAATACTATCCTTTATTATTTCATTGTTCAATATTTAAATATACAATTCGAATACCAATCACAATATTATTTAAACATGCAAATTAATTCTATTCATATTCTTTACATTGTTCCAATCTATATGATTTCACTATTAATACACCTGTTTATATTAAAATATGTTCTTTCATCACTTTATTACTCATTATTTCCCTTTATTATTCCACTGCAAATCATAATACTATTTAAACAAATTCAAAATTCCCATATTTAATCTCTAATTTTCCCATTTTTAATACTTAGTTCTTATTCATATTTCCCATATTTCCCTCTTCAAATCTATTTATATTAAAATACTATCCTTCATCGTTTCATTATTCAATGTTTTAATATACTATTCTAATGCCAATTACGATATTATTTATTTATTTATTTATTTATTTATTTATTTATTTATTTATTTTTATTTTAATTTAATTTGTATACTGCCCTTCTCCCAAAAGGGACTCAGGGCAGTGAACAGCCAAAATTAAAATACATACAATACAAAAGTTAAGATTAATTAAAAGAGATTAAATCAATCGGCCTCCCAATTTAAAACCCCAAGTCTATAAAATTTAAAAATCCCATTAAAAACCATTTAGGCTAGGCCAACTTGCTGGAATAAATGAGTCTTCAGGGCCTTACGGAAGGTCCGGAGGTCCGGGATCAGTCGTATTCCAGGAGGTAGCTCATTCCACAGGGCGGGTGCCCCCACAGAGAAGGCTCTCCCCCTGGGTGCTGCCAGCCGACATTGCTTGACTGACGGCACCCTGAGGAGGCCCTCTCTGTGAGAGCGTATTGGCCGGTGGGAGGTTGTCAGTTGTCGGTAGCAGCAGGCGGTATTTAAATTTAAACAGGCGGTATTTGTATTTAAACATACAAAATACAGTAACTCTATTCATATTCTTTGCTTTCATCCAATCTATGTAATTCTAGTATTAATCACATGTTTATATTAAAATATGTTCTTTTTGTTACTTAATTGCTCAATGTTTACCAGTCACAATGTTATTTAAATTTAGTAATTCCATCATTCAATCTCTGATTTTCCCATTTTATTATTACTTTTGTTTCATCATGTAAAGGTATATACAAGTAATCCCTCAATCTCTTATTTGAACACATTCCTATCTCTGTTCTAATTTCTCCTCTTGCCACCATTATTAAAAAAGGAAAGAAAAAAAGGGGGGGATTTTTTCTTTCTTCTTTTTCCTGTCCACCTTCTATCCATCATCTCTTGCCCGCATCAATTCTTTAATTCTTATTCTTTTTTTAATTTGCCTCCCATATTCTTCTCTTAAATCTTTATCTCTGTCTGTATTTGTATCTATATCCTGCCTAGTCAATCTACGTGTTTCTCCCATCCCTACCCTCTTCCACTGTCTAGCTTTGAAATTATCAGCCTAGACCCGTCTCCCTTCCCCAAGTATCTTCCTGCTCCTCCCGTTGTCTTTTCAGCAGATCTATTTATTAGAAAACAACTCCTGTGGAAGTTCAAGACAGTATACCAGTGATGGGTTGCTCCTGGTTCTGTCCGGTTCTTTAGAACCGGTAGTAAAAGCAGTGGGAGGCTCTGCCCACCGGCCCGGATGTCATAATTGAAGATCTGTGCATGCACAGAAGTGCGTGCGCGCACTCCCATTGCGAACCAGTAGTAAATGTAAATAGAACCCACTCCTGCAGTATACATAGGAATTCTAATTTTTATTTGAACAACAGCCCTGTAACAGAGGTCAGGCAGATATATAATTGGTCCATGATCACCCAGGGAACTTTCATTACAAACAGATTCAAACTTACATTTTTGCTAACATGTTTGGCAACTACCCCAAAAGGCAATTTACTCTCAAAGAGAATAAGTAGGGGGATCTATGATTCAGATGTCAAATATGTCTCAAAACCCATTTCCATGTTGACAAATACTGCTGGTGCTTACTCAGTGGTGAGTAGTCAGTATGTTTCCAGAGCACAGCTATATTTACCAAATGGAAATACGTGTATCTCATCTTGATCTCATTCAGTTGTCTATGGCATCTAATTATAAGAATAAATAATATAAAAACAAAATCATAAAATGTCACATAAGTAACATACCCTAGAAAAACAGAATACTTTACCTTACCTTACCTTACCTTACCTTACCTTACCTTACTTTACTTTATTGTTATTGCACATGGTACAACAAAATTAAATGCCATCTTCAGTGTACATTATAACTATAAAAATAAAAACACAAACATGCATCCTTTACATTCTATGTAATTGAAATTGAAAACCCAATATTGCACTATACCATAGAATTCAATATGATTATTGGCCTAGGATAGAAGCTGTTTTTCAGCCTATTTGTCCTTGTTTTTATTATCCTGTACCCTCTGCCAGATGGTAATAGTTCAAAAAAAGGATGAGATGGGCACCCACATCTTTAAGAATATTTTGAACTTTCTTAAGGCAGTGGGAGCTATAAAGCTTTTCCAAAGATGGGAGAGGGCAGCCAATGATCCTCTGGGCAATGACGTTAACTCTCTGGAGTGCTGTCCTATCTGCCACTGTGCAATTGGCAAACCATACACAGGTGCAGTAAGTTAAAATACTCTCTATGGTGCAGCGGTAGAAGGCCACCAGCAGTTTTTCATTCAGTTGTTGTTTCCTGAGAACAAGGCTCACAAACATAAAACTTCATTACTATACACTCTCTACATCAGGGGTGTTCAACCATGAAACTTACAAATGAAACTTCTGAGGGAGCAACTTCATGAATCTCAGTCTGAGCATGGGCAGACTTTTGAAATAAATTGGGGGCCTTCCTGCATATTGGATTATTTCAGTATATTGATGTCATGATTGGAAAAGTATAAACTATGGTAGAAACTTCAGGTCTTTCTAGAAATATACACAGGTTAGGCATACATGGTGAGAATGGTTTATAGGTGGCTATATTTAATTATCTGAAAAGTGCTAGTAAAATCTGTGTATTTCTATGACATACAAACTGCTTTGCACTTTGAGAATCTGTGGATGGAATCTTCGATGTATATGTACTTAATCCCATCTGAAACTCATATCCTCTTTAGGTTTGTTCACATATAAACAATCTTTTGAAGACAGACATATTCATAATTTATACAAACTTCAGCATGTTTTTTGTGTACTATTTTATTTTTATACTTAGTACTCTTTTTTTCATTGTTTATTCATAATTATGAAGTCCCAGTTTGTGGTTCGTTTATTTTTCTATCTTATAAATTGCTACATTTTTATTTAGGGACTTCAATTTTAATCTTAAACACAAAACTGGGCCTAGGACTTTTTCTCCCAAATATAACAAATTCATGCACTACAAAAGCTGAACTGAGAAACTTTGTTCAAGCACATAAACCTTTATCAGGACCATTTTTTCTTCTTATAGAAAGGCATTTCTTTGTAATAAAAATACTTCAATCTCATTCCCAAGGTAGTTTACCAAAAGAATAATTAAACATAAAAGGCAAAAATACAGTAAACTCAAACCATGCAGTCCTAGAATCAGCATAAAACAGTGGGACTTTTCCTGGCATAAAGACAATACTAAAGTAAAAACAAAACAAAACAGGTGAATATGAGCATGATTACAACTGGAGAAAACACCACCAAGATGATTTGCTTATCAAATTTAGACGGTAAAGCAGTTGCATTTGGCAGGACTTGGAAACCCTAATTAGCACAATTGTACTAATGCTTCTGGGTTACCATTCTCCCCAAGGTCCATTTGACCTGACTCTGCTATGCTTTAGAACAGTTTTTAAAATGTGGCTTTTCAAAGATCCAGAAGTTTGTGGCTTAACGTGTTTGATGCTAATTATTAGGAAGGGCTATCCTCACCTCTTTGTCTCACTATAACATTTGGACTGAGTTGCCTCTTCCTCCTCTGGAACAGGGGTGGGTTGTTGCCACCGGTTTGCCCCACATGCGCACACCTTCCACACATGCACCCAGCCTTCCGCACGCTAGCTGTGCACTCGCTGTGCACTTGCTGTGCATGTGTGCACCTTCCGTGCCTGCACCTGGCCTCGAAATGTGACTAAATAGGACGGCATTACTTCCAGTTGGGTGGGCGGGCCCATCCGTAGTTGCCGCTACCAATTCGCCCAAACCTGTCCAAACCAGCTGAATACTACCTCTGCTCTGGAATGCACACCCTCCCTCCTAGGAATCTACCTCCTTACTATGGTACATTCCATCACAGGTATTGAATAATTGGTAGTTAAACAAGATCTGCTTGTACTTATTTGATTGGTCATTACTAGAAGATAGCTCTGGGGAATATTACTCTGCCTAATCCTTCAAATTTGAAGGGGAAATTTTTTTTTCAAAATGCCCAGGACCATGCAAGTAAGCCCCTATTTGTAACTACTTAAATCAACCATGTCTTTCCCCGGGATCGTGTAACTACCCTCTGCAGCTTCCACAAGAAACTGGAAAATGAGGCATTAGTTTAAAACAGGGGTGTCCAATCTTAGCAACTTCAAGGCTTGTAGACTACAACTCCCAGAATTTCCCAGCCAGTCTGGCTGGAAAATTCTGAGAGTTGAAGTCCACAGGTTTTAAAAGTTGCCAAAGTTGGAAACCCCTGCTTTAAAGAATTGCAAGTAGGTGCTGTGTTCATACCTAGTGTGTTATCGGCTGTTCAGATTTAAGTCTAATGTAAGCTCTACATAGCACTACAACATTCCAAACTAAAGAGGTCACTGAGGGTCTCAAGTCTCAGTTTTAATTCCCAATTTGTATAACATCTACCAGAGGCAGGTGGAGAAGTTTTTTTAAGTTGAGTTCTCATGAACAAGCAAATGACCCCTCCTTTCCCTTCCTTTTCTCTTTCTTGAGATTTATTGCCTAGAATGAAGTTAGGGAGCCAAAGACCGCTTATCAGATCATAGTTAGACCCAAACAGACCCAAATCCCTCTTAATATAAAGAACATTTAGCATTGTTTGCTAAAGCCCCTGGGCTCTTAATAAGAAAGGCCTAGTAAGTTATGATGCTCAGCAATCCATGCTCCAGACATTTAATATGACAATGATTTAGCCCATCACAAATCTGAAAAATAATGTGCCTTTCTCCTATTTGTCCATTGGTGAGCTAATAGATAACAAGAAAGGGAATTGAAATGGAGAAGAAAGGGGGAAAGATTTGAAGCTACTAGGAGATAGATACAGGTAGTCCTCAACGTACAACAGTTCGTTTAGTGACCATTCAAAATTGCAATGGCACTGAAAAATGTGACTTATGGCTGTTTTTCACAGATTCAACCTCTACAGCATCCCCATAATCATGTGATCAAAATTCAGATGCTTGGCAACTGGTTCATATTTTATGAACACTGCTGCCTCCCAAGGTCATGTGATCCCCTTTTGCAATCTTCTGACAAGCTAAATCAATAGGGAAACCAGATTCACTTAACAACCAGGTTACTAACTTATAAGTTGTGACATTTGTTAAGGTCATAAAATGGGACAAAACTCACTAAACACATGTCTCACTTAACAACAGAAATTTTGGGGTCAAATGTGATCATAAATTGAGGACTACCTGTATGAAAACTTTTGGAATGGGCCACAAGTCCCAAGTTTCACAGACCCATGCTGCAACCATCATAATTAGTTGAAGAACGTTTTCTGAAATAACAATCCTATTCCAAATCTAGATTCCAGCATGTTTCACTGGAACATGTGGGTGTTCTCGTTGCAGGGAAATGAATGACCACAGTTTGAGTTTTATGTTACAGGAAACTGCAAAGGTTAGAAGGAAATCCTGATGAGTATTTCTTGCTATATAAAAAGCCTCTTGATTCATCCCCACTGAGAATTTATTTTAGCACATAATGATTCTCAATACATCATCCGAATTCAATGGAATTTAGCTTGTTCTTAATGTCCCAAAAGGAAATGTCACTCGCTATGATTAAAAAAAAAAATAAAATCTGTATCTACGAAGAATCCAGCCATTGGAATTCCATTTAGTTTGGCAGAGAAAAACATTCTCAAGTTGCACAATGTTGTACAACTTTTCTCTTCCCCTCCCCACTCCCAGCCCCAGTGGACTGCCTGGCCTGCAAACATAAATATGTGAGAATGTTCTTTTGTAGAAAATCCTTTTCATTAGGAATTTCAATGCGGCCTATCAAAGTAACATACTGCTCAGTTTATTATTTCTATCTCTTCTGTCTCCTAGACATTTAACACAGTTGTCCTGGGCAGAGGAAAATGATCAGACTGCTACTGGGTCATAACATGTAAAACAAAATCAAAATTATGTTAGAGTGATGCTTATTGTAAGAGTGCTTTTCCTCCCACAATATTTTTTTTCTTAGTAATGATACTACTCCATTTCTACAGGGAGAACAAAATTAAAACTAGCAGTATCCTGTAGCGAGGATGGTCACAGCTCAGTGTCAAGCATGTGCTTTGTATAAGGAAAACATTTTGTTTCACTCGTCACGAAAAATTCCTGCTTAAAACATTTGAGGAAGTGCTGTCAATCACTGAAGGCAACAGAATAACAGAGTTGGAAGAGACTTTGGAGATCTTCTAGTCCAATCCTCTGCTCAGACAGGAAACCCTAATAATTTTTACCATGTGACATATCCTTGCCAGCATCATTTCTAACTTCTATGCCTCCAAGGAGTTGCTAAGTTTTCTGGGAGATGCAAGTATGGGAAGATTAAGTTAGAGAGTTAACATTATGAATAGAGTTGGAGGGCTTCTAGTTCAATCCCTTGCTTGAGCAGGAAATTCTATATCATTTCAGACAAGTGGGTGTTCAATCTCTTCTTGAAAACTTCCAGTGTTGGAACTTCTGGAGGCAAGCTGTTCCACTGGTTAATTGTTCTAACTGTCAGGAAAGTTCTCCTTAGTTCTAGGTTCCTTCTCTCCTTGATTAGTTTTCATCCATTGCTTCTTCTGTCTTCAAGTGCTTTGAAGAAAAGTTTGATCCCCCTTTTTTTTGTGGCAGGCCCTTAGATATTGGAACCCTGCTATCATGTCACCCCTAGTCCTTTTTTTCATTAAATAAGACATACCTAATTCTGGCAATCATACTTCTTCTGTTTTAGCCTCCAGTCCCCCAATCATCTTTGTTGCTCTTCTCTGCACTCTTTCTAGAGTCTCAACATCTTTTTTACATTGTGGCGACCAAAACTGGATGCAGAATTCCAAATGTGTTCTTACCAAGGCATTATAAAGTGGTATTAACACTTCACGTGTTAATTCCACTGGATTCAACAGACCAATGGTTCACTGGATTCAACAGACCAATGGTTTGACTCAGTAACTTCTTCTGTTCCGGTTAGCTAATTTCTTCCTGAATACATACAAATATTTACAGCTGTACTATGCAACAACTTTCTCCAAACTGGATACCATCTAGATGAGTCAGGATTGCAACACTCAGAATTCCCTGTAGATTGAGGAAAGCTAGTGCTCAAACAAGCTCATCACACGCGCCAGAACCCCAGATGAAGGGAGTTTCCTCTCTCACGAACAACCTTCACTGCGAATAGAATAGAATAGAATAGAATAGAATAGAATAGAATAGAATAGTTCTTTATTAGCCAAGAATGATTGGGCACACAATGAATTTGTCTTTGGTGCATATGTTCTCAGTCAGTGGTGAAATCTAAAATTTGTTACTACCGGTTCTGTGGGGGTGGCTTGGTGATGGGGGTAATGTGACTGGGTGGGCATGGCCAATTTTTTTTTTAACTTTTAAAACCATTTTTTCTACAACCTCTTCGGCGAAGAGGTTGTAAAAAAATGCTTTCAAAAGGTTCTGACGATCCCAGCTGAGTTGCCTGATCGGCAGACGCTTTTTTTCTTTTAAATGCCTCTGACGATCAGGCAACTCAGCTTGGATCGTCACAGGTTTTTTTCAAAGAAAAAAGCCTCTGACGATCAGGCAACTCAGCTTGGATCGTCAGAGGCATTTAAAAGAAAAAAAGGGTTTTTTTCTTTTAAATGCCTCTGACCATCAGGCAACTCAGCTTGGATCGTCAGAGGTTTTTTCAAAGAAGAAAAGCCTCTGCCAATCAGGCAACTTAAATTACGGGCCAAATTTATTAATTATTTTAAATCTATTTTTAATTGTAATGTTATGTATAAATGTTTTTATTTTGGCTGTTCACCACCCTGAGTCCGAAAGGAGAAGGGCAGTATAGAAGTTTGAATAATAAATAAATAAATAAATAAATAAATAAATAAATAAATAAATACTCAGCTTGGATCGTCAGAGGCATTTAAAAGAAAAAAGGGTTTTTTTCTTTTAAATGCCTCTGATGATCCAAGCTGAGTTGCCTGATCAGCAGAGACTTTTTTCTTTTAAAAGCCTTTGACAATCCCAGCTGAGCCGCACGATCATCAGAGGCTTTTTTTTTTTACTTTTAAAAGCATTTTTTCGGCCAAAGAGGTTGTAGAAAAAATGCTTTTAAAAGTTAAAAAAAAGCCTCTGATGATTGTGCAGCTCAGCTGGGCATGGGGGGAGCAGGGATTTTTGCTACCGGTTCTCCGAACCACCCGCCTCCATCGCTACCGGATTGGGTGATCCAGTCCAAACCGGGAGCATTTCACCCCTGCTCTCAGTGTACATAAAAGACAAGATACATTCATCAAGAATCATAAGGTACAACAAAATGATAATCATAGGGTACAAATAAGCAATCAAATCATACTAGGAAGCAATATCAATATAAATCGTAAGGATACAAGCAACAAAGTTACAGTCATGCAGTCATAAGTGGCAGGAGATGGGTGATAGGAACAATGAGAAGACTAATAGTAATAGTAATGCAGACTTAGTGAATAGTTTAACAGTGTTGAGGAAATTACTTGTTTAGCAGAGTGATGGCGTTCGGGAAAAAACTGTTCTTGTGTCTAGTTGTTTTGGTGTGCAGTGTTCTATAGTGTCGTTTTGAGGGTAGGAGTTGAAACAATTTATGTCCGGGATGCGAGTGGTCTATAAATATTTTCACAGCCCTCTTTTTGAATTGTGCAGTATCTCAATAGGAAAACTTGTAGCTGTATCAAGGACTACCTGTATGAGACACAGCTATAAGTTTTCCTATTCTTAAGAAATTATGGACTTATGACTACAATTGAGCTCAAAATTTTCTTTGCTATGCAACACAATTGTTAAGTGAATTTTGTCCCATTTTATTATCTTTCTTGTCGGAGTTGTTAAGTGAATCACTGCAGTTGTTAAGTTAACAACATGATTGTGAAATGAATGTCTTCCCCATTGACTTTGCTTGTCAGAAGATTGCAAAAGGTGATCACATGACTTTGAGACACGGCAACCTTCATAAATACATGTCAGGCATCCAAATTTTGATCATGTGACCATGCAGAGGGTGCAACGGTTGTAAGTATGAAAAACGGTCATAGCTCACTTTTTTCAGTGCCATTGTAACTTCAAATGGTTACTAAACAAATAAGCTGAGGTTTACCTGTATTGCAACATATTAAGTCTCCTAAGAATCCTGATTTGAATTGTAATCCAAAAGAACTTTAGGAAGGACAGGGGTTCAAGACTATCTATCCCTGCACTGAACAGAATGACGAAAAGAACGCTTATCTCCATGGAAAATTTAGTATCAAAACCAAAATAAACACAATACATTATATGACCTATGGAGTCTATGGAGAGTGTCAGCCATCCAGGTCATAGTTGTCCCACAGGTGCTTTTTCAAGAGGCAACTGGACTTTCTTGTTTTTCTTTGAAGATGTTTCGCTTCTCATCCAAGAAGCTTCTTCAACTCTGACTAGATGATGGGAAATGGAAGGATTTATATTCCTTGTAGACAGCTGGTCATTTGTATTCTTTTAGAGAGTTGTTAAGGCTCCCTGGAGCCTTATCACTGTGACCCTGAAGCCACTTGGAGGTTTGTGCCTGTGACCCTGAGGACACAGACAAACTCTACAATTCTCTAAAAGAATACAAATTATCAGCTGTCTGCAAGGAATATAAATCATTCCATTCCATTCCTTCTTCCATTCCCTACCTTCTTCAGAGCTGAAGAAGCTTCTTGGATGAGAAACGAAATGTCTTCAAAGAAAACCAAGAAAGTCCAGTTGCATCTTGAAAAAGCACCTTTGGGACAATACATTATTATATAACAATAATATGAGTAATACTTAACGTGCCATATAATGACCATAATAATAAATCCAAATAAAATAAAATAAGAGCAAAACCATCAGAACGTTATAGGAGAGGTTTATGAGTGCCCATGCTGAAACATTTTCTTTTGTATCTAATTTTTATTTAAGAATTTTTTTCCCAAGAATAAAAACAATACAAATTTTAAGTTAAAGATAAAAGAAATAGAGAAAAGTAATTGAAAACTGATAAAGAAATAAAAAAGAGAGACAAAAGGTGAAAAAAATTAAAGAATAAAGAACTGACTTCCAATCTACCTAACAAGAGTTATAAGTAGACGTATAGTGTACTCTCTCACTCAAAATTTCCTTCTTTCCATGATCTACCCTTTTGAATCATCACATCCATAAATCATCAAATCCATAAATCATCATTTTTTTTCTTTTTTCAGCAATAAGGCCTTAAGGAGGTTCCAGTCAGTAATAAGGATAGTAATTGGGCAATTAAGAAGAGAAGGATGGAATACCTGAGCAAAGGCTTTGACAAGTGACTGTAGAGAGGTATCTCTTTGAAAGCAGCCTCACGCTTTACCTCTCCTCTACCATCATCATCATCTTTTAACGACCCCATAATCCCTTGTGGGGTGGAGTCTGGGCAACTGAATGGAGCTAGCAGAGTATTTAATGGCCAGATGCCCTTCCTATCACCAATGCAGAGTTTTGTTCAGCAGATATATTCTCACAGAGAGAGAAATATCTGCCTCTACCTAGGATCGAACTCACAGCCTCCTGATTGTGAGGTGAGAGCTCCATCACACCACTCCGCTTTACCTCTTCTCTATGCAAATACCAAAACTACCACTTTCCTTCCCAACAGCAAATGATGGCTTTATGATAATCACTGATCTACAGAGGACTGAACAATTTTCAAACAATTGTTTGATAAAATTTACCATTCTTTCCACGCACCTCAAATCAGCTTTGAGATCAAGTCTCTCCATCATCTGTTGCTTTCCTCAGTTTGCAATATCCCACAATTTATAAGAAACCACAATTTATTGGTTCGATTTTGATTTATTTATTGGTTCAATTTATATGCTGCCCTTCTCCGGAGACTCAGGGCGGCTTACAATGCGTTAAGCAATAGCCTTCATACTTTTGTATATACCTGCTTAGTAGGGCTTTCGCCCCCCTCCCAAAGCGATGTTCTTTTTTATACAAAGTCAGCTTATTGCCCCCACAAACCGGGTCCTCATTTCACCTACCTCGAAAGGATGGAAGGCTGAGTCAACCTTGAGCCTGGTGAGATTTGAACTTGCAGTAATTGCAGGCAGCTGGTGTTACTTAACAGTGCTTTAGTCTGCTGCGCCACCAAGGCTCTTCAATGGATATTATATGGAGGTTTCCTTAAGAAATGTCAATATAAACATGCGATGTTTGGCCTCAAGAATGAATGTAAATCCTCTGAAGCAATTTCAGATTGTGGTTTTGAAAATTCTTGCTGACAATTCCTTAAAACATCAAGTCTCATCTTAGCAAGGAATTTGTTGACATCACAGATGGGAATTCCAAAAACAATAACAGCAACACACTCCCGCCACCCCCACCAAATAAAGGCTGCAATCCACTTTGCAGGAAATTACAAAGCATGTGTCCCGAGTCAAGCTCCACTGGAAAGGGTGTTTCACATATCTTGCTTCAAACAAAAATATTTTCTTAGCAAAATAGTTTTAAATTTATATCAGCACTTTTTAAAATTCCCTTTCTCAGGGATCCTCCTCAAGATTTATTTCTCTGGCAAGCAAGCCTTGCAAATCTGCCACAGATACCCACTGTGTTGCAAAATATGCTGGGTGGACCAGAATGAATTTATATGGATGTAAGGTAGTCCTCGACTTACAACAGTTCATTTAATGACCATTCAAAGTTACAATGGCACTGAAAAAAGTGATTTAGGACTATTTTTTACATATATGACCATTGCAGGATCCCCATGATCACGGATCAAAATTCAGATGCTTGGCAACTGACTCGTATTTATGATGGTTGCAGTGTCCTGGGATCATGTGATCACCTTTTGTGACCTTCTGACAAGCGAAGTCAATGGGGAAGCCAGCTTCATTAAACAACCATCTTACTTACTTAACAACTGCAGTGATTCACTTAACAACTGTGGCAAGAAAGGTCATAAAATGGGGCAAAACTCCCTTAACAAATGTTAGCAACAGAAATTTTGGGCTCAATTATGGTCATAAATCGAGGACTACTTGGAGATGTGATGGTGTGCTGCATCACTGATATTGTATGTCTGCACATTTCTGCTCAAGCTTCCTTTAGCTGATGGAAATTGCTTATTGGAACAAAATCTGTTCCCTGGTGCTTGGAGTTACTGAAAGTGATGAAACAATTTGGATACATGAAGGATTTAAAAGAGACTGATGAATATGACTTGGAATTCACTTTCAAACTTTATGACCACAGAGAAAACAAAAACATCATGCTTTTCCATTACCGCTGTAGAACAATTTTACACAGATGGAACTTTTGTTTTTCCAGAAAGCCAACAACAGTTTTCCCACTTCCTGATCTGTTGTTTTCAATTCCTAGAATCCTTAGAAATGGCTGCTTAGAAATTCAGAGCTGAAGTCCATATATCTGAAAGTTGCCCAATTTGGGGATCACTAGATGAGAGATTTTGACTCGGAATATGGCAATTCAATTTTAGATTTATTGTTCAACATTTTTCAGAATTGAAATCCCTTGTCCCAATTTCAATATCATGATTTGTAAAGTCCAGCCAGCTTGTTCACATGTGATTTACAATCTGTACAGCAGCAGAATGTTGATCTATTTGGCAGGCTGAGACCTGTCATGCATTTGCTCAATTCTTGTCATTCCTAATTTATAAAAGGTTTTCAAGATACTGATTAGGATAAAGACACATGTCTGCAAAACGTGGTGCCACCATTTCTAAAGAAGATGATGCTGGAACTAATCGCATTATATAATTTCCAGCTGGTCCTGACTAGTCCATGTTTTAGCCAAAATGCTCATGAAAAACTGCCCTAGGAATTCTGGCTGAAGCAGTTTGCCTAAGTCTATTTCAATCTCAATTCAAGCTTGGTCAGAGGTCATCTTACTCTTTGATAGCCAAAATTAGGAGTTCTGGTAACAGCTTTTCAGACGAACAACGTTTATTAAAAGGCATAAGCTTCCACGAGCTACAACCTCACTTCTGCAGATGCATAGCCCATATGAGTAAAAGCTATGCATATTTAAGATTAGGAAATCATCAGAAGTTGGGACATGATGATGCACTTCTTTAAAGCAGTTGTTTTTTCTTTGGGAGTGGTTGCAGAAGATAGTATTAAGAATATTTTGATTGATATACTATATTAGGGACCAGGAAAAATTTCAAACTCTTCTTCAAGAAATCTCATGAGTGGGTAAGGAATCCTCCACCTTAAATTTGATGCCAGTGATACTGCCAAAAGCTTATGTGTGTTGATGTCAGATTTATTTTGTCGTCTGGAGGAGGACTTTCTCACAAATGGAGCCATTGCCAAAAGCAGCAGTTTCGAATTACAATTATATTTTTCCCTGGAGATGCTGGCATCTGAACTAGCTTCATTAAAAACACCATGAAGTTAGTTTTGTCTTAAGGTGATTCACTGCACATATAATATTTCATTCTCCAGAAAAGCTGTTTAATATTTCAGTGTCAAAATAATCTCATATTACTCGAGGCTGGGGTAAGCTGCAGTTCTACTTGTCCCTCTCTTGAATTATCCCACATTGAATTGTTCCTTGATATGTTGTCCCTTGATGAATTGGCCTGTGGCAAATTGGCCAGGGTGAGTTGTCCAATTCTGTCTGCCAGTATAGTGACCTCGTCAAAAGAGAACATGGAAGCAACGTGAAAACTCAGAAATTCCTCACAATGTATGGAGTTCAACACCCAAAGACGATACAACAGGCAGGAAGAGGACAGGCAGGATCTGGTGAGTGTCAAAGCCACTATCCTGGACAAACTCAGAGCATTCAGAAATATTTCAATAAGATGGCACCAAAGATGAACTCCTGAGAGAAATGCCTGAGGCATCAGTAGACATGATGATCAAGTAGAGGAAATGCCACAGCAAGACAAGACTCTACATGGGATGTACCATTCACAGATAACTGAGATGGCTAATATTAGAAATCCTACAAGTGGCTAAAAAGAACTGGATTAAAAGAAGCACTGAGGCATTAATCATAGCAGTACAAGAATAGGCACTAAGCAACAAATCCATAGACGCAAGGCTCTACCACACTAAATAAGATCTGAGATGCTGACTATGTAGAGAGGCCTCATTAACAGTCCACCACACAGTGGTAGGGTTTGAGATGCAGACGGGAACAGCATACACTGAAAAGCCCAACCAAGTAGCTGGCATTGTTTATAGGAACATCTGCACAATGTACCCTCCCAAGTTCAAATGGGAAATTCCACAGAATGTCATGGAGAATATAATATGGTTTAAGATCATGTGGGGCTTCCAGATCCAGGCACACAGGCAAGTCCTGACCAATAAACCAATCATTGTGGAAGAAGATAAGGACCAGAAGAAAGCAATAGTGATGGATAATGGTGCCAAGTGACAGCAACATCAAGAAAGAGTATGAGAAGCTGGAGAAATACCAGGACCTGAAGGAGTAACTAGAGAGGGCATACAAAGGTCCCAGTAGTGGTAGGACCATTCAGGCCTATGGTTTCTAAGATGGGAGAGTGGCTCCAATATGTTTCGGGAACAACATCAGAGCTCTCTGTCTCTAGGGCCACATAGGCTGGACTTTGTAATACTTGCACATACCTAGAAGCCATATTAGGCCATCAGTCCAAAAGACTGAAATGCTAGGAATGGCAAAGCTACTGGGCCAAACCTTCAAACTCCAGGCTTCTGGTAGAGGATCCAGGTTTGAGGAAGATACATACTGCACTTAAGAGTGAGAAGGGAACTTTTGTTACATTTATATAGTTACATAATTATTGCCATTCTTTTTGCCTCAAATAGTTTCAGGATAACTAGAGCATTCCTCTGAGCCAATTGTGATATGTGGGCCAGGTATGGGACTCTATGTCCTGATGAATGAAAGATAACTCCCAAGTAGTTAAACCATTGACTCCCTCCAGGGTTAGGGTTAATTAACAGGTCAGTTATGAATGTTAAATGTTTTTTCAAAGATTGGGGGAGGGGTAATTTATCATCTTTTTCCCTCCTTAACATTCCTACTACAGACAGTGACATAATAACTATATTGTCAGCATACAGGAAAACTGGAAGGTGTCTACAGGTTAGTTTTGAATGGTGAAAGTTATTTTTATGGAGGTATTATGTAACTCAATTTATGTAAATGTTAGCAGTAATAGAGCAAGAATACATCCTTGCTTTACTTCCTCTACTGTAATGATTGACTAAGTTAACAGTCCTTGGGGATCACATCTTACATTCAAGTTGCTATTAGTGTACGGTTTATGTATTAATAAAAGTAATTGTTTTTCTACATTGGTAGATTGCAGATTCTTCTACAATACTTTTCTTGGAATCAAGGGCAGATTTGAATCCTACAAATGCTGCACAAAGACATCTTGCAAGACAATTCTGCTGCTACTATTATTAGTTTGAAACCAGCAGAATTTTGTTTACAGAATTTTTATTTCTGTGTGCTACCTACTTTTTCCCTGTGTTTTTTTTTAAATAACTCTGGCAGTGCATTGTTTTACATGTACTGTGCAATGTGCATTGCTAAACTTTATATCCACATATAATGAACTAGATCTGGAAAAAAAAGCCCCACTGAATTAGATTTGGATAGTGCCATAAGTTTATTTTTGGCAGTTCCTAGTTGGTGAGTAATTGCATGCTCATTAGCTACATCCATTAAATCAGTAATAACTGCATACTAAGAGAAGAGTCAGCAGGAAGAATTAGTTTCTCAATGAGTAACTAGTGAATAAGGAGTCCACCACAGTGATCTTCCTCCATCTTAAATACGAGTTGCTTAGTTCATATCTTACTCTACACATGACTAACTACACATCATTCAGTCTAAGCCATATGTTCACAGGGATAAAACTTGCCTGTCTGTTTTTCACTCTAAATGCAGAAAATGGTCCAGTCAAGTCTTACTTCGATTAGTTTTCACAGAACTTTTGAACATAGCCATAGTGGTTGGATAATTCAGTGGGCTGAAACGCAGACCTCTAGAAGTTGCCCAAATTTGGGAAAATATTGTTTTTAAAACACTTGTATAAATTTGTGTTTTACTGTAAAACGAGATGTTTTTAATATAAAAAAAATTAAATAGATAAATGGAGAGCATTATTACTTTTTGGTTTTGCCAGCTGCAATTCTTGTGATCATGAGAACTAGGGAAAAAGTGATTATTCATGGGAATTGTTGCTATCTTGGTTGTTCTCAGCAAGGGATAGCATTTAGTCAATCTTGTCTGGAGATCAGAAGCCAAGCAAAGTTGAGTCAAGTTAACATGCAAGTCCTTAAGGGTAGCAATTCGGACTGGAATTTCTGTCAGTGAGCAATGCAGTCATAAAGTCATGTGACCACATTGCTTAGTGATGGCCATTCTGGCAGTCTCCAGTCGCCGTTGTTAAGCAAATCATCAAGAATCATTAAGCAATTTCATGTGATCATGATTTCTGACTTCCTGCTACCTTCCTCATTAACTTTGCTTGTAGAAAACTAACAGGGAAGGTTAGAAATCATGGGGATGCTGCAATAGTTGTAAATCTGGGCTACTTATGTGACCACAGGAGGACTTCAAGGACAGCAGTGTATTCAGCGCTGTCTTTGAATGGTTGCTGAATGAGTGATTGTTAAGTGAGGATTATCTGTAGGGAATTGGCAGAAAACTCTAAAGCTGTAAGCTATTCAGGAAAGTAAAAAAACATCCCATAAGAAAGCAATGTAAATCACTTCTACACAGTTGCTAAGAAACTGCAAGGTTGTCTTAGCAGAAATCTATATTGATATGGAGATGTTTTTACTTTTTAACCTAGGTTCAAACCTAAAGCAAAACAAGGCCACTGCAATTCATTTGTCCCTCTCTTGAGTTAGCCTGCATTGAATTGTCCCATGACAAATTGTCCCACGAGAAGTTGACCACAGTGAACTTGCTGGGGCAAGTAAGCCGGGGAGAGACAGCCAGGTGAGTTGGTCGGAATTAGCACTAAACTGGCAGGAATAACCAACACCCTAGAAGACAAGCTCATGATCCAAAAAGATCTTGACAGACTTGAACAATGGGCCCTGCATCCAATTTTGGTCATATTACAAAAAAGATATTGAATCTTTGGAAAAAGTGCAAAGAAGAGCAACAAAAATGATTAAAGGTCTGGTGACTAAAACATATGAAGAACGGTTGAAGGATTTGGGTTTGACTAGTCTAGAGAAAAGAAGGACTGGGGGGACATGATAGCAGTATTCCAATATTTAAGAGGCTGCCACAAAGAGGAGGGGATCAATTTGTTTTCCAAAGAACCCGAGGACAGGAAAAGAAGTAATGGTAATGGATGGAAATTAATCAAGGAGAGAAGCAACCTGGAATGAAGGAAAAACTTCCTAACAATGAGAACAATTAACCAGTGGAACAGCTTGCCTTCAGACGTTGTAGTTGCTTCATCACTGGAGGTTTTTAAGAGACTGGACAGTCACTTGTCTGAAATGGTATAGGGTCTCCTGCTTGAGCAGGGGATAGGGCTAGAAGACCTCCAAGTCCCTTCCAGCTTTATTCTGTTGGACTGAAGTTGTCCTAGTCCCACCAGCAGGGTAACTGATTACTGGCAGGGCATACATTTTCATGGTGTAGAAGAACCATTGAACTGGTTCTTCAGGACCTGTCTTATACTTTGGTGGTACTTGGTTGTTGCTGACTCCTTGCCTTCTCACTGTGATGCCCATGTGACTGTGGGATACAGAGGTACATGTGTGTGTATGTCATGTATGCCATAACTATATGGGTTTCAACTGGATTTTTACATTAATCCAGATGACAGAAGAGTTTTATTTGCTGCAATTTTTAACCAAAGTAAAGAATATTTTATTGATTTGATGCAAGTCACTCACAGACCCACCAGAAAATTGCAGCCTACCACTTTTCTACAATAGCCATCAAAGTCTATTATATATGCATACCTGATACAATTTTGAATCCAATCACTCAGCCTGATACCTGTTGAAACAAGTTACAGAAACAAAAAGGAAATGTGTTTGAGTGAGAATATGCTTGAAATATATCATTCCTTTGCTGTTCACCTAATTTGTTTCCTAATGCCGGTCCATCAGCTTGCCACTGGCCTTAAAGTAAGACTCTGGCCAAGACATCTCCCAGAACAGAGAGATTTGATTGGTTGAAAAATTCTCTTTTTATAACATAGGCAATGATTTGAAGGCTTGTTTCAAGATGGAATGTGGAAGAAGGGCTTCTTAATCATTTTCTTATAACATCTTTCCCTATCTGGTGTTCTTCAAATGTAATGGACTACAGCCTCCATTATCCCTTTCTTCAGGTCAGTGGGACAGTCTAGTTTAAAACATTTCAATTTACCATATTTTTCGGACCATAAGTCACTCCAGACTATAAAACACACCTAGCTTTTGGGAGGAAAACAAGAAAAAAAATCTGCCTCTGCCTCCCAGCAATTTGCCTCCTTGCAGCAAACAGCAAACAGCCTGGTCAGCTTCAGCATAGCCTGATTTAGCACGAGCAGCTGATTGGTGGTTGAATCGGCCACCGGAACACTGCCTATCAGCTGTTCCAGGCTGCGGGGATCGCCACCGCCCATCACTGCCACCACCTATCACCATCTCCGCATGCCCCATTTTCGGCCTCCATGCATCCCGTTTTCGGCCTCTGCGTGCTCCATTTTCGGCCCATGATAAATCAGACTGTGCTGAAGCTGACCAGGCTATTTGCTGTTTGTTGCAAGGACGCAAATTGCTGGGAGGCAGAGGCTGAAGGGTGGGGGTTGGCGGGTAGGCGGGGCTGGTGCGCTCTATAAGACACACAGACATTTTCACCCACTTTTTTTGCGGGGGGAAGAGCGCCTTATACATTGAAAAATACAGTAATTCATTAGGAAGGTTGGCCCATTGGGGATATTGTTGCTGGGTTTTTCCCTCCTCCTGTTAAAAATAATTCTATACTGAATGTTTACCTACACAAGAATAAAGATACAGGCATTCCTTTATTTTATTCTTAGTAAAGATAAAAATTTAGGGAAAGTTTAGAAAAATCTTTTAAAATTGATTTTAATCAGAATATTAAAAATAATATACTTATTTAGGGATAAATTAATAATTAAAATTGTTTTTTTTAATGTTTTTAGTTTCCATCTAAAGTTATGATTTTCTCCAGTGGTAACATTTTTATCTTAATACAAAAAATATTTTGATCTGGATAAATATTCAGAACCAGTCATTTTATCATCTCTTTCATTCAGTAATATAGTAAACATATTAATTACTTTACACATATTAACATATAAAATATTGTAAATAATGGAAAACAACTCCTATTTGCAGAATAGAAAGGTAATGCTCTATTGTTCTGCCCTGCATTCCAAAAACTATTAAACTAATCAAAGTTCAGAAGCAAAACATATCTATTAATCAATCTTGTGACAAGCCACTTTCTTGTGATAATTCAGTAGATAACATAATATAACACCAAATACTGTTTGTAACAGTACCTTTTACAGTTTGTAAGGTATATATACAGTACCTTAGCTTTTCACTGTAACCTGAAATTTTTCATAGCATCTTTTAAAGTCACTCGAATAATGTCTCTTCATGTGTATTAAAATCTTGCTTATATATAAAAAGTTCTTATATATACGGATGCATTGCTTTCAGTGAGAGTACCCAGTGTATTCAGTGGATAGATAACTGGAGTTAATTTCTACACAAAAATGTACTGTATTATTAGCTTTCACAGAATGTAGAAAAAAACTTTCAAAAACTTGGAACTATTTTTCCAAGATTATATAATATAGTAACCACAGGTAAAATTGTTGACATTTAAATACATTTTAAAATAATTGAATTTGAAGCCCTCAGGTTTCAACCTTGCAGTTTCAATGCTGTTACAACCACTCCAGAAACATCAGCTTCTATTTGAACTCAAGATATCATTTTGACACAGAGCTTGGAATGCTTTCAGAATAGTGTTTTGAGCACTGTTGATCAAACATCACAGCATGATGTTTGAAAGCATCTGAAAGGCTCCCTCCCCGCAATTTTTTTTTACTAATATAAAAATGTGAAATAGAATTATATGAGTGTTGAAGTGTCTAGTTGTTGCTGTTTTGGTTTCAAGTTACCCTGCAAGGGAACACAGAGAAATACAAAGAACATGTTCATGTGACGATAAAATAATATCCCTAAAGTTTATCCTTTTATGAAAAGCTTTCAATTCTTGATGCTAAGGAATGGATTCCGTATTTGTTATCTATTTTTGAAATGTCTTTGTATTGTAAAAATATGATGAAGCAGTATGTTTCTATTTAGTCTAGATTACATATTAAATTTAAGGATTAATTTAATCCATATTGATGCTTCTTATTTTTGTTTTGTTTTTGGTGCCTTTAAGCCAGCCACTACAGTTGTTGTGGCAAGATTTTTGGAAGTGGTTTGCCATTGCCTCTTTCCTAAGGCTGAGACAGTGACCGGCTCAAGGCATTGTATCTAAGGCATGAGTAGAACTCATGGTTTCCAGTTCATAGGCTTGTGCCTTAATCAAGTCTCCAAACTGTTGTTTGGTTTATTTTAATTCCTATAACGTATAGTGCTTTTTATATTGTTTAATCAGTAGTGTGTTTTGTAGTGGCTGGTTTTCTTAAAATTCAACAATAAACATTTTGATTTCTTCTTACTGTTGAAATGTACTTTAATTATAAATTCAAGTACATTTCAAGAGTAAGAAGAAATGTCTATGGAGATTCTCACTCAATCCAGGTCATGGTTGTCCCAAAGGTGTTTTTTCAAGAGGCAACTGGACCTTCTGGTTTTTCTTTGAAGATGTTTCTCTTCTCATCCAAGAAACTTCTTCATGGTGAAATGAATGGATGGTGAAATGAAATCCTTCCCCACCATCCAGTCAGAGCTGAAGAAGCTTCTTGGATGAGAAGCGAAACGTCTTCAAAGAAAAACCAGAAAGTCCAGTTGCCTCTTGAAAAAACACCTTTGGGACAGTAAGAAGAAATCAAAATGTTTATTGTGCTCAGGGGCTTCCCATCTCTGTTTTTGGTTCTCTTCTTCCCATGATGTCACACAGAAGAGTTTCACACGATGGTTTACAATAGATAGGGGCAAACCATTGTCAGTTCAGTTCATCTCAATTTTGAGCTCAAAGCGAATTTACTGATCTCAGTCTCCTAGACGCGAGGCTACAGATCCGATGGCGGCGTTATCGTTACGATTTTTCTTCCTCACCCAGGATTTATCAACTCATCCTGGCTGAGATTCTCACGTAGGTTGGGTTCGTATTGGGAAACATCCTTCACGTCGCCCTGCAATCCGAAAGCTGAAAAGCCAAACGAGCCGAAGGGTCGCCTGAATCTTTCCAGCCTCCCGGAAAGCGAGACGAAGCCGCTGGCCGCCGAGATTGAAGAAGTGAACCAACGCAGCCCGGTCCGAAGATGCAGGTCGCCTTTTCGAACGAGCAACAAAGACGCGGATCCGTAACCGCGTCGCTCGGACTTCGCCAGAGTCACTTTCAAGCTCCACCGGCGGCCGGACGGAGAGTTGAAACCCGCCGAAGTGAAGGCTGGCTGGGAGATCTCGAAAAAGGTTCCCTTGATTGTTGTCATGGCTTGAGAAAAGGGCGCGAAGCGAGTAAGACGGCACGTCCTTTCACACGATCCTCTCTTCTATGGACTCGGGTGGGAAGCGAAAAGTTCGGGGGAAAAGCTTCTTCTAGCGAAATTCACCAGAGGCGGATTTCCAACAAGGCGAGTTAGATGCTCCGTGGAGCATTAACCCACGAGCGAGCTTTTTTTTTTTTTTTTTTGAGAAAAACCGGAGCAAAGGACCGGCTTCCAACAATTTCATGCGTGTTCAAGTGAGACCGGAGGGAAGGACAGTTCAAGGCGCCAAGGAAACACAGCAACACTCGAGGAGAGAGACAGAGACAGAGACAAACACACACCCCGACGGCGGCCCTCCGGTACCCACGGAGTGGTGAACAAAGTACCGGAACCAAAAGGTCTGGCCCACGGAGCTCGACGAGCTCGTTTGAATGCAACACCGGGCTCTTTGTACCGGGAGGAGGGACCGAGAGCGCTGCAGTCGCGGGAATGAAGGCGGCGCTGGCGGCATAAGAGCCCAACATGGAGTGCGTGATTCTGGATGCGCTCGAGGCTTTAGGGTGAGATGAGATGGAGGAGGGTCGCCAACGGGGGTGGGGTTCTCGCTTGGACGCCGATGGCGCATTCAATCCGGCGGCTAGATAAAAGGAGCTCTCTTGGAGGTGCAGAAAGGAAGGCTCGATCGGGCGGGTTGAAAAGTCCTCGCCTCCCTCCAGATCTCCCGCTCATCGCCTCGGTTCTCCCACCGGAGAATCCAAGTGCCTCGCCGTGATTCATTTTAAAAGCCGCGGGGAGGGGGGGGAGAGAGAGAGAGAGAGAGAGAGAGAGAGAGAGAAATTGTTCCCGCAGTTTTGTTGGGAGGCGTTTTTGTTGTGCGCGTGCCCAAGCAGACGCAAACATCTCTCCCCGCCTCTGCGAATCAAAGACTGGTGGAGAAATGTTTTCAAAATTCGTTGTCGTGATGAATGTTCTTCTTTTATGTTCTGGGTTCAGTCAGTCCGTCCTCTTCAGGGATGCCTAGAGCTTTAATTTTTTCTGTAGTTGCTGCTACAGGCTTGCTTGATTGCTAATGTGTGTGTGTGTGTATATATATATATATATATATATATATATATATATATATATATATATATATATATATATATATATATATATATATATATATATATATATATATATGGCCTCCGAATATGCCAATGTGTCTGTTCAAATGCAATCTTTGCATTTTGCAAATATTTAAATTGCTAACAATTGCTAGAGAGAAGCGGATATTTTAAAAGAATTATCACCTGTGTGCTAGAGTCTTGTGGAAAATTATTTTTAAAAGTAGTATGTATTTTTTTTTCACAAAGATTTTATTTTAAAACAAAAATGAAACATAAAAACAACATCATTCCCAAATAATTACAGTGTATCGACTGTATCGATCGGTTAGCATCCTTTTGTGCTCCCTCTTCTCTTCAAAATATCACTATACATCCAAAGCTTATTTTCATAAGAAATATTCCACTAAAAGTAGTATGTATTTTTTACTTATTGGTTGATGGTCAGTTGACAGTCTGACCCTAAGGAAGTATACGTGGAAATACGGCAGGTTGGATCCAGTTCAATAACTTCCAAATAATGTGCATTGTAATACATCATAAGAGATCCAGTTTGGAGTAGTGGTTAGGCACTATGCTAGAAACTGGGAGACTGCAAGTCCAGTCCTCTTTTAGACATAAAGCCAGATGGTGACCTTGGGCCAGTCACACTGTTAGCCCTAGGAAGAAGGCAGTGGCAAACCAATTTCAAGAATCTTGCCAAGAAAACTGCAGAAACTAATCCAGCTAGTCACCAGGGTCAATATTTGAGTGAACATACACATAAATAAAAATGAATAAATATAACATAACCATATTTTAGACTTTACTGATTTTGAAAAAGTTAAGTTGAATTGGATCTCATTAGTACTTGGATGGGAAATTCCAGCCTTGTAGACTGTAAAAAAAAAATATCCCAGCAGTTGGTCTATATATGGACTTGTCTGAACCTTGGCCTACAAGGTCCCCTTCAGCTCTATTCTGATTGATTGATTGATTGATTGATTGATTGATTGGTCTTCAGGGTTTAAGTCAAGAGAGACCTCATTTTTCATAGGCATTAGGATGTGAAACCACATCTTCAAGTTTCTTGTATTTATATCATTCTCTTATGAGAAGTTGTAATAAGACAAAATAAACTTGCTATTGATTCCAAGAGTTGAATATGCATCTCTCTCTCCCTCCCCCCTCTGTGTGTGTGTGTGTTTGATATAGATATATATATATATTGAATTTTATATTCTCTAGATACAAAGGCCCTCTTTTGGATGAAGATGCTCTTAATAAAGCAGCAGAATGTGGGCTGGCTTCCCAAGATTTCTGTGAGCTTTGTGTTTGGCTAAGTTCCAGAATACAGCCATTGTGTAACTTGGAAGAAAGCATCTCCTCAACAGCTGGTATTTCTTACCTGATTTTTATTTGCAACTGTTGGAAATACATGTATGGGAAATAAAGAGTCATAAATTGAAATTAAGCCATTATAATGTCATTACACTCACTTCCATGTTTTAAAATAACTGCAATGCAATGCTTGTTTGACATTCAGCTTTACCTTTAACATGACACTGAATTGTTGAGCAAACCCACTTGTTCTTGCAAACAAAATAATGATGGCTTCCTTGTGCAATTCTAGGAGTACTTTTTTATTGTTGCATTTACCTTCTACTGATTTGTAGATTAGTTAATTGTTAGTTTAATTGGTCACATATGTAAATTAGTAGTAAACCAGGAACCCATAATCCAACAATTCATTCCTATTTTTATAGCTTACTTTAGTTGCAACCAATATGTCAACTGCAAACCAGTTCCCAACTGATTTCATGAACTAACAACAAATCATGGTTTATTCCACTAATATGATGTTACTTCATTCATTCATTATATTTAGCTCAAAGAAATATCAATATGGTTTAATATATAATGTGAATCCAATTAATGAGATACCAAGTAGAGAGATGATGGCCTTTGTTGCTAACATCTGTAGACATTTTTTGTTAGTTCAGTTTTTTAACATTTCAAGTACACAGAGGAAAGGATTGCCAGTTGATTATTTCCTTGTTGTTCTAAAGACTAAAACTAAGCAGCAATATGGTTGAGTAACTTCCTCCAAATGATTATCAGTTCCAAAAAAGGTGATGCCTGTCACTGGAACTCTCTGTTATGCAAATACAATTTATAACTATTTACATGTTGATTATTATTGATATTCTCTAGAAATGCTCTTGTGTGGTTCTCTCTAATTTTTTCGCTCTTTTTATGGTTTATAATTTGTGACTAGTTCTAGTTCTTTTCTCAATATTCTTAGAACTGTTCCATGAATTTAAATTACAGGATATTCTCTTTGTTGTCATGAAAGACAAATATATTTATTTGTGTAGAGTACAATCCAGTATAAACATGATTGCATAAGATTAATATTATTTACGTATTTTTTGTGGATTTACTTTTTTAGAGGATGAAGGTTTAAAGCATATTAATAGGATACACATAAACATACACAAGTTGTACTTTAATATGTTCCATCGCAAATAAAGCAAATAATTCATTACTATGAAAAGGACATAGTTGCAAAAGGACGCTTGCTCAAAGCCCTTAAAAGACTACTGATTCTGGACTTATTTTTATAAGTGTGCCTAAAGATAACGAAGTTGAACATGTCTAATTCTCTCTTAACTTGACTTTTTTTTAGGTGGTGACGATGTTGAAAGTTTACAACTAGAAATGAGTGGCTTTTTAAAAGAACTGGCTTGTCCATATTCCACACTTGTGACCGGAGAAATTAAAGATCGGTTAAAAAAGAAAGAAGATTGTCTTAAAGTCTTGTGTAAGTTAGTAAGTTCCTTGCTGCAATATTAGATCTGCTTGCTTTGTTTCCTGAATTTTTCCAGAAAAAAAAAGAACTCTACTTTTTCTGAAAGTTACTTCATGGAAGATTTGACACCAAGTGTACAGAATAAAGGGACATAAGGCAGGAGATAGGATTTTTGTTTACTTTTTAATTGTCTTATATAGCTGCAATCTCAACAAATGACTCTGAGCAACTCACATTATTAAAAAAGTAAATAATTTTAAAAAATATTTCAATACTCAGCAGTTGAGAAAACAGTAGTGATTAGTATACTTAGGACACAACCACTTTATACTCTTGTAGGTCTAGATCCAAGCCAAGAACCAACAGGTATGGGGCCAATCTGATCTCGGGGGGTGGGGGTAGGTACTATGCCAGAAAAGGTTTGTCTTCTGAGTCCTGCCAGCTACCCTTCCTTAGGTAATGAGATCTGGTACATACCCATCATAGGTATGTCTGCCTACTATGTTATTAGTATTTGATTAGTAGTATGTTCATTCCTATTGCTAAATTCCGCTAAGCAAGAACAGTCTGATTCATGATAACCAAGTGATGGTGGATGAGAGTATTGGTATTGGTATTAATCCATTAACATTTTCTCTATAAATAATGGTTGGTCTATTATAAAATATACTTTTAATCTAGTTTTTATTTGTTTCAAGCCTTAATTTTTATTTTAATTACTTTTATATTGATATCCCACTCATTATTATTATTATTATTATTATTATTATTATTATTATTATTATTGCTGAAACACAAAAACCAAGTTAACATAACTCTTTCTTCCTCATTTTATAGTATTTTTAAGCACAGAACTTCAGGCTTTGCAGATACTACAGTTTAAACAATGTAAAGGTTCTCATTTGGCAAAGAATGATGAAGTTCATCAGGAAATCCAGATGATCTGTGATGTTTTAGGGGTACCAAAATCGTCAGCATCTTCTGAGTTATATTCTCTCCCTGTCTCATTAAACAATATAGAGTCAAAGGTATAGTATATTTTGTACATTTGAATGCCTTATAATTAGCTTCAATCTATTGTGAAGAAAATACAAAATAGTCAAGGAACCACCAAAGAGGAAACCGAACTCCCACTAAAATGGCAAGACAAGTTACGGTACATAAACAGGCAGCAAACTTCACATAGACACACACACACACACACACACACACAGAGAGAGAGAGAGAGAGAGAGAGAGAGAGAGAGAGAGAGAGAGAGAGAGAGAGAGAGAGAGATGATGTTACATAGTTAGGCAGTGAAATCTCTCTAAGGAAACAGCCAAGCTTGGAGAGAACCAAGAACTTTACAATTCAGCCCATATTTATTTATTCATTTAATTTCTATGCTTCCCATTATGCCACAATATATGTATAAAAACAATCTTGTAATGGAATTAAAGTCATTGAATACAAATCTATAAAACTAGAACAAGAGGAATGTTGTGGTCTGCCACCCAGACGGAGGTCAGGCGCGTAACTTTTGGAAAGGTATTTCACAACAATCCCACAGCTAAAAAGGCTTTTTGGCAATTTACCTCACTTCATTTGGTAGAGGAACCCAAAGAGGATATATAAGGGAGGTGGCATTTAACATGCAACAAAGAAAATATAGAGTTCTTTGGGTGAGCCAGTTACTTATTACTCCATATAATTTCTTCATAATTGGGAAATGGTGGAAGTTTGTATTTACCCTCTCTGAGAAATTATTTATTTCTCCATCCTTGTAAAAAGGGGAGAGAAACAGGTAAAAGGCATCTTGTCTGCATTTGAAAAGACTGTATTGGCTGCAGTACATTCACTTGAAATCATTGCATCCAATTTCTGATGATGGATGTTTTATGCTTTAATATAATTAGATATATAGGATATTATTTTTTGGAAGTCATGAAGGTAAAGAGATGTCTTTTCTACTTTTTTCAGCTTAAGGATGTTTTGTCAAAAGTTCCAAAAGCATACCTGGAGAAACCTCTGCTAAAAACTCCTTTGAATACAAAGCAAATGGTAACATGTTTTTTTAAAAAAACTTGCACAAATTAATTATTGTATATATTATATGCTGTAGGGTTTGTCTGCGTTTATTTGAATATAGCAATTTATGTTTATTGATGTTGGATTTGACTGATAGTATCATCGAGTCAGTATCGACTCTTAGCAGCCACCCAGAGACAGATTTTCTCAGTGATGTGTCCCCATTCTCGTGCTTCCCATCTTGTTGGATTTAAACATAAGTAAATTTCTACAGAAGGATTACTTTAATCTATTATATTCTATAATTTTATATTCTATAATCTATTTATTCTATTTGCTGTAGAAGCAGTTGGAAAAAATCAATGAGACTCTTCTCACTGAATATGAATGCCGCAGGCGGATGTTAATGAAGCGTTTAGATGTAACTGTACAGTCCTTTGGGTGGTCTGATAGAGCTAAGGTGAGTATGTGCTATTTTTTAAGTTCTTGTTGATTGAGTAGAATCCTGGTGTGGAAGATGTAAAGACAAGAGTTTTTCTGTTATACAGAAAAAAAGAGAATACCAGTTATTGGTTTCTCATTTATTCATATACATTTCAGCAGATGAAGCCCTTGGCCAAATTAGAAGAGGCATAGAAGCTAAAAAGGGCCTTAGGTGGGAAACCATGAGGGAGCAACAGTGCTGCAAGCTTGACTCTGTAGTTGCAAATCACTCTCAAAGATGAAGAAGAAATGGCAAACCACTTCTGTGTTACAGCTAGTGAAAGTGGATGGATCTGTAACCATAACCTTCCTTGGCCAGAATACGTCTTCAAAGCATACATTAAAATTTTTCAGGCAAAAAACAATGTAACCTTGCAATATATACAGGTAGTCCTCAATTTACAACAGTTTCCTTAGTGATTGTTCGAAGTTACAACAGCACTGAAAAAAGTGACTTATGACCGTTTTTCACCCATGACCGTTGCAGCATCTGCATGGTTATGTGATTTACATTTGGATGTTTGACAACTGACTCACATTTATGATGATTGCTATGTCCCGGGGTCATGTGATCCCCTTTTGCAACCTTCTAACAAGCAAAGTCAATGGGAAAACCAGATTCATTTAGCAACCAAGTTACTAACTTATCAACGGCAGTGATTCACTTAAGTGTGGCAAGAAAAGTTGTAAAATGGGGCAAAATCAACTTAACAAATTTCTCACTTAGCAACAAATTTTGAGCTCAGTTGTGGTTGTACATTAGGACAATCTGTATTGATACTGTAAAATTATTTTGGGGTTTTTTTCCCTGAAAAATTTCAGTATATTTACTGATTTCGAATTATATTAAAAATGTTGAATATTAATTCAATTGCATATTCAATTGCTATTACACACACACACACACACATATCTAATCTTGATTTTGATAGAAGTAATTTCTGCATGAACTTTGGCATCGGAAGATGAAAGCTATGACATCAGAACAATATAAACTTTAATTAAAATAATAACCTATAGGTTCTCATTAATTGAACAATCTACTTTATCTAATATAGTTTAACTGCATTATGGCATTCTTTAAACAATCAAGGGTTATTCCTTTTAGCAGCTTTTTCTTTGTCATTAGGAATTTACTTGAAATTAAACTGTAAAGTGGAAGCTAATAATATACAAGTCATAAATAACTACCGGTAGTACATAGTACAGTAAAATTAAACTTCCTAATGTCAGTTTGTGATAGTTTTTGTACCTACTGCAAATGTCTATCCATTTTCCTAGGTGAAAACAGATGATATTGCAAGGATTTATCAACCCAAACGTTATGGACTCACTTCTAAATCAACAATTTCAGTAGCTCATCTTCTAGCTGCTCGTGAAGATTTGTCAAAGATCATAAGAACAAGCAGTGGATCTACGCGGGAAAAGACTATTTGTGCAATCAATAAGGTATACTTTTTGTTAATGCAGCAGCTATAGATTTCTTTTACTACTGAACTTTTAAGAATTTGTGCTAGTTCTCAGAAATTTTAATGTTTTTGGTAATTTGCAAAATCTCAGGAATCCCTTGCTCACTGTTGCATTACATAAAATATAGTAATGTATACTTAATACAGATTAGCCTTGTATTTTATACTCCGTGCCATTTAGAATCTAAAGAATTGTGTTAACTGTTTTTACTGGTATGAAATTCAATCATAGATTATTTATACTCTTAGAATAATGCAGTAATGGGTGAAACCCTAGTGGTTTTAATCACAGAGATATGTACATACATACATAAACATGCTTTCTCTCAATAATTTGAAATTCTAAAGTCAAGGAAATATGGTCTTACTGGGCTGTATATGTTTTCTGAACAGGTCTTGATGGGAAGAGTACCAGATCGCGGTGGAAGACCAACAGAAATTGATCCACCACCTCCTGAAATGCCCCCATGGCAGAAGAGACAGGATGGAGGAGGAAGGGGAGGAAGAGGAGGCTGGGGAGGAGATGGTGGAAGAGGAAGAGGTGGAGGAAATAGAGGCGGCGGTGGATGGGGTGGAGGGGGTGGATGGGGTGGGAGTGGTAGAGGAGGGGGTGGGGGTGGCTGGAGGGGAGGGAGTGGATATCAAGGAAGGGGTGATTATAGTGGGAGAGGAGGATATGGTGATTCATATGGTAGAAGGGGAGTTGGCTATAGAAAATACTAACATCTTAATGTTGACCGACATGCATACTCTTGAGAGCAGGGTCTCGGAATACATTATTGCTGATGGGCAAATGTGATGCTTGAACTGCATTGATCTTCCTTACTGATGAATCCTGGTTGTTCCATTCATTTAAAACCACCTTATACAAAATTAATTTTCACTACAGAGATGACTTCTGTCTATCCAAGCATATGTACTCACACATTTGTCATTACCAGCAACATATACATGAATGGAAGTAATGACTTATGGAAAACCTTCGGTTTTCACAACAAAATTGTTATGTACAAATTTGATGTACAAATTTGATGCTAAACATGCAGGGTATGTGGTGTTTTCTGTGCAGAACCCATCTATCTCTTAAAAGTGTGTGAAGTGTCCCTAATTATTTTTGGCTCGAGTTTTTTAGTTTCTTTGTTTCACATTATTGTTCATCTGGATGTTTATTTATTTAACAAGGCTGCTGAAAAAGATACGACCCTGAAATTGATATTTGCCCCATCCAACCTTTCTGCCATTTGCCCCATCCAACCTTTCTGTTGGCAAAATACCAAGCAAAGAAAGAAGCATTGGATTTAGCTTAGTGAAGGTACATGAGGTACTTCAATCTATATAGTCTGCTAGGAGATGCACTCAGATCACTACTGGTGTTCTGATAGGAATGTTCAGGCGATAATACTCTGATTTCGTGCCTGAGGACACATAGAACATTTAAAGTTTCATAGAATGTATTCTGCATCCTATCTCCACTAATTTTTTCTAAAAGAAAGGCCAAAGCAGGCTTTATTGAACAAAAGTATTTTCTGTAGTTCTTGGTTTGGCCAAAGATCATGGTACATGTGTCTTTTGAAGTATAAGCAGCAGAAACAAGAATCTTTTGACTGATTAATGGAGCACAATTTTTCCTGATTTTAGTTGACTGCCATGTCTCTTACAATTCTGTTAATTTTTCTTTAGATTTCAAATTCATTGTTCTCATGTTCCAATTATGTGCGCCTGTGTTTCTCAACTTTGACAACTTTAAGAAGTTGGATCTCAAATTCCATGCATACTATGGTATTCTGAGAATTGATGTCTATGCCAAGGTTAAGAAATACTGATGTACAACTAAGGTATTATTCCAGAAATTATATAATATTTTATTTTAACTGATAAAAATGAAAAGCAAGACATACTGTTCTTCTGAGCCAAAAGTGAAGAGAGATTATTTTTAACTAGTTAAACCTGTAATTGTTTAACATTTCGTGATCTTCCCAAATCAGAAAACATTTCAAAGTTAAGGATGAATAATAATTTCTGGTAATTGCTTGTAATTTTGACAACCTCTAACAATGCAATAAAAATCCAATACCTTTTATATGTTTAAATCTGAATAGTGTATTTTATAGAACATAATGTTCTTATATAAATAGTTTGTATTAACAGTAATCCAGTGTTGTGTTTCTGTTCGTATACATGGAACATCTATTGAAAAAAAATATTTTAATAGCTACCTAGAGAATGGTTTAAGTAATAGATCATTTACAATTGTGAACACTAAGAAATAAAACATAGTAGTTGTTGCTGTAGCATTCTTACACATTAGTAGAGATGTAATAGAAACTGATTCCTTCAAAAGAATCTTTCTTTTGTTAAAAATGTTCAAATATATTTGCTACTTATATGTATTTCATATATATCTAAAAACACATTTAATTTTGGAAGACATACCCATTTTGCTAATAGCAAGGTGGTATTAAGTGGCTAATAAATGGTTGGATATATGTGGCAGTCTATGAACAAATGCATTTGAAAAATTGCAGGTTTTCTTAAAATAGCAAATTTTATTAAAATTTGACCACATTCAAATGTAAAATAATTATTTTCAGTTTGGATTGTTTTGCTCACCTCTTGAAAATGGAAGTGTCTATACCTATCTTTGCTGTCATTGAAAATCAACAGTTCATTTTCTTTTACTGATTGAGCAAAATTTGCAGAGGTAATCATTTATTTTATTAACCATTGGTTACAGAGAAAAGAAAAATATCCAAATCAACTCAAAACCTAGTAGGGGTTTTACAGAGTGCAGATATGCCTTCATATTATCAGTTGTACAGTGTTTGGCACTGCAGGAGAGTGGGGATGGAAGAGAGATGACAGCCATAGTATTGGATAAGCTAACTTTCTGCTGGAATTCAGCAGATGTCCAGTTTTAATTCTGAATGTGTTTGCATGTCTGCAGGTAGTAGTCAGTAGACATTTCTGATTATTGATTTTCTATAACTGGCTGATATAAATACTAGCCATCACCACATGGGGGCACCTCCTTTAAGCAACATGCTCTGTTGAGCTAGGAAAATCTTGATACAATAGTCAAAACTAAAGTGACCAGATATAGTTCTACAAGCCATCACTTAACAGGATTTCTTTAACCAATGCAACCATAGTAATTCCTCACCATCATATCTACTTAATTGTAATGTAAGGGAAAATTATACTTTTATCATATTCAGATACAGTGCATTTTAAATGACAGTTTTTGTAATAATTCTGTTTATAGGTGATGAAGTGGACTAAAAAGGTCTTACTGTAGTTTTAAGTTCAGAACACTTGCTAACATAACATAATGACTTGAACTATAGCAAATAGTCCTAATACGATTTCAGTGGCAGTAAAATTTCTTCATGAAATGTATATAATTAGCTTGGAAAGAGGAATTGCAAATGATCATTTAATCATTTTACTAAGTTTAAACTAAGAAGTAAATCCTGAGTGTCACAGAATCTACTCCCCATAAGCATGACATGGTTAAGGTAATTGCAAAAGACAGAACTAGGCTCAATATATGATATGCTTGGCTTAGTTTGCCAGTTCTGTCTTCCTCAGGATAAATAAATAACTTACATAGAAATGGAGTCACAAATGACCAATAAATCTGTTGTGTTGGTAAAATACAGTATATTTTAAACTATTCCAATTTTCCTTGAAGAGGCTGACTATATATCTATAGTTGAGTTGGAACATATGCCCCTCCTGATTTGGCTAATCAAGGCTTCCTTTAATATCTGTATCTAAATGAAACTGCCAGCTGAAGTCATTCAGTGGCAAGGGGTGGAGTATCAACAGTATGATATTGATGCTAGTTATACATCTTTACCTCTAGCCAGGCAGATGCTGCTGCTGAGGGGCTGGCCCAGCAACTGGAGGCTGTGAGGATCTGGGTGGGGAGGAATCAGCTCCAATTCTACTTTAGCAAGACAGTGGCTTTGGGGCTTTTGCCCCCCCAAGATCTAGCATTGTGTCATGAGGTTGCACTTCTCTGGACAAAGTCAATGCACAATTTTGGAATTGTAGTTAATTACAAGTCGATGGGACACAAGGTTTTCTAAAAGGTGTGTGTTTATCATGGAAGGAAATTCTTCCACTACATTCCATATTTCTTAGGCCCTACTTCAATAGATGCCTAACCTAGTACTGGATGCCATAAGATGTAGAAAAACCTAAAAGCAGGTGAAAGGGCGAATGTTGTGGCCCGCCAGCGGCCTGTGCGGATTGTGGCTGATCCTGACAAGGAGGCTGGTATGGTGTCATGCCAGCAGCCAGTGCAGCCGGGGCTCGAGTTGGACAGTGAGGAGGCTGAAGATGTGCCAGAGGCAGAGATTCAGCCAGGGCCTTCAGATCCTCCAGAGGCTCCTTCAAGTGGAGAGAGTGAAGTGGAGGAGCCTCTTCTCAATGCACAAGCACGCAGAGCTGCCAAAAGACAGGAGTGGTTACTCAGGAGGAGGTCTCCTCAAGAGTAAGGCTTGGGGCTAATTGGCCACTCCCTTAACCTATTTAAATTTGCACACAGCTGGCAAACGTTGCAAGAAACGTTTCAACGGTTGTCGGTTGAGCATTTGAGTGTAAATTTTCCTTGCAAACCTGGTTTCTGGGCTAATTGCCAATTCTTGTAAGCCTTTATCTAATCTTTGGAATTTCTGGCAGGCTGTTAAGGACATTTTTAGTAATAGTCTGCATTTGAAAAAGACTGTGTTTGTAGTAAGCGGAGTTGTTCGGAGTTTTGTGTGTGCTACATTTCTTGGGTTCCGTAGCTGGGCAGAACAGCGAAGAGCTTGATGAGAAAATTGAAAAATAAAACCTTTGAGCCAAGAGATCTTGGATGTTTATCCTTAAATGGTAGAACTTCCTAATTGTTGACAATTGAACCATTTACTTTTGCCCTTAAATTGGCTGTGTTCAAGCAGAAATCGGACAAGCCAACTTTTAATTTGAATTCATCCATTAATCAGAAGGTTGGATTCAGACAGTCAAAAGACCCCTTACGCACAGAATTCTAATACACTACGTATTACTACAAAAATGCATTGTTATCCATGATTATCTAGGGAGAGATAAAACTCATTCTGGAAAATATAAGAGTCTATATAAATCTTATCAGTCCATCTTTTACTACTCTTTTGTCAGCATGTAACAGAATCACCTTGTGTAGAGATAGTCCTTGAGTTATGATTAGTTGTTTAATAGCCATTTGAAATTATAACAGCCTTCGGAAAGGGTATTTTACAATCTCTAAAACACTTTCAACCATTATAAAATGTTGCCTCTTCCCCACCCCCATGGTCAGAAGCACATTCTGGGCACTTGGCAATTGGCATGCATTTGTGATCAATTATAGTATCCCATGTCACATAACTGATTTGCAATGCTTTTTCCTGGTTTCTGGCAAAAAAATGCCCACTCCCTTGAGAATGGATTCACTTAATGACTATGTGATTTACTGAAAGACCAATATAAAAATGGTAAAAAAAAATTATCTCTGGTCACATGAGTGCCATGACTTACAATCACAATGATTTATGATCAAAATTATGTTTATAAGTTGACGACATGAAACACGGTACATATGAAACATGGTACATATGTATGTGCACACACACACACACAAACACTTGCACAGGCTGGGAGGAAAAAAAGGTGATTCAATGTGAACAGACATACACATCACAACTGTCAGCTTCCCCTTAAAGGGGTATCCTATGCTGGCTTATACATGACTGCTAAAGGTAAGCAAATATTGGAAAAGAATACAAACAATTATCAAGTGCAATCAAGCGATTTTCATTGCTTCAATTCACATTTAGTGTATAACTTCTAGTTTTCAGTTCAACCTTAAAAAAACAAGCATTGATCATTTTTATTATACAATAATTTACATTAAATAATCAGACTTACCTAACATCAATTGGAGATGTTTCTGAAAAATATTTAAATTACAAAAGCTACTTATTTAAAGAATCTAACAGATTAAGTTGAGCCTTACAAGGAAATGTACAAATATAATAGTACCATGACATTACTCAAAAAAAGAGTAACTATATATTACATACAAAGTACAAATACCATTTTAGCTGGGGAAATACATTGTTACAAAAAATAAATTACATTTGGAACAAAGCCTTAAAATAAGGTTGTAAATAAATAGAACAAAAGTTACATGAAAATCAACGGTGTGCTACACAATATTTTATAGTGTACTACTGATTTGTCAGTTCTAGAATCATTATGGAATGCAAATGTATACATTTCCAGAGAAGAACTCAAGACAGTTCCATGAAAAGCAGAGCCAATAACCATGGCAGAATGAAGAGACAATTTAACCAAGCTGTTTGTAATTCCCCTCCAGACAAGAACACTTGAGATCACCCACAAGTTTTCCAGACAATTCCATCTTGTGAGAGTACTACAAGGCAGCAGTCACCAGTGGCTTTAGAGCTCTGGTAGATGAGGGAATAGCCAACTTGCTCAAATCGTAGTCGGTGCCTTTAAAAGAACACTAGCTTTGCATACTTTTCTTTTGTAATCACCTTCAGAAATTGTAAAGAATGACATGGAAAATGATGTTATGTTAAAAATACAATAAAACCCAGCTCATTTCTTAACAATTAAAAGGGATGTACAAATAACAAATCAATAGAGTGAGCTGGATAATTTTCCCATTTTGGATTTACAAAAGAGGCTTGTTAAAGCTTTGAAGAATTTTGTGACAGGAGAAAAAAGTGAAAACAAAGCAACTTCTAGGACATTATTTGAAGGGACTAAAGATCAACATTAGAAGTAAAACAAAGGAATATAAATTTGCTTTATTTGATCTAGGTTAAAATAGATACGTTATCTCTGGTAATCCTTAATTGACTTTTGCTAACACCAGGGCTTAAATGATGAGGTTTTATTTATTTGTTTCTAGATAATAGATAGGATATGGGAAGAAGTCATAGTTATTTTTTAAGGGTAATATGTTACTATAATTGTTTATATTTGTTGTGTTGAAGAGGGGAGTCATTTCTTTATATATTTTCTTTTTCTTTATATATTTTCTTTTCTATTTTTTTCTTTAATTGTATTTTTATTGCTGCAATTTTAATTGCAATTTTTAATAAAATTACTATTAAAAAAGAAATGTAGACATGAGACATGAAAGTGGCTTTTAGCATCGCTTGTGTTTATCAGGTGGTTCTTGAATTATGGTCAGAGAGATATACACAAGAGGTGCTCTGCAAGTCAAGGAAGGTACACAGATATTTGTAAGTGGTTGGGTTGGCAAAAGTGCAGAAGGACTGGGGAATCTTGCCCACTTGATTTGGCAAGTGAGAGAATATTTTCTTTCACAATGGTCGAAAAAGAAGTATAGCACCTTTCACTAGGAATCAAATAAATATTGTATTTATAAGCATAAATACGTACTGTACATACCCAACATGCTATTTCTTTTTGCTATTCCTTTTCAGTGCAAGCCAAATGTTATGCAAAGCACAGAAGTGGTGTGCAAAAAGAGAAAAGAAATCCAATTAAATCAGTTTGCACAATCACAATTTGCTATTACTCTCCATTCTTTTCTATTCTTGCAAACCCTCTTAGTTTCTACCACATTGGTACACAATGAATTTACACATTATTTCTTCTCATTTTGCATCCTAACTGTATCAATACACTGCATGTATGGCTACTTGACTTATGACTATAATGGAGCCTGCCCATCTTGGTCATAACTAATGATGATCGTAAAATGGCTCATCCACATGATTGACCTAATTTTATGAGCTTTTTGTGGCAGCTGTATAGCAACCATTGCGATCATAAAGCAGTTACCTTGGCCACTAAGCAAATGCTGAGGCTTTTAGGGAAAGCAATGGTTTGCTATAGGTTTTTTTGTGTGTGTGCTGAAAACATGAAGTAAATGGCAGTTTTCAGCAAAACCATTCTAAAACATGGTCAGGTGATCACAGGGTGCTACAAATGTCTGTAAATATGCAGGGAGAGGTGGTCATCAGAATTTTGGAACTGAGTAATAAGTATTCCCAGGGGAGATGCATTGTATCTTTCAACAGTCAAGTCAACAATTACCTACAACTTCCAGCTAGGGCAGGGGTGTGTGTGTGTGTGTGGCAAATGTGACTTTTTTACCTGTGGACTTCAACTCCCAGAATTCCTGAGACAGCCAAACTGGCTCAGGAATTCTGGGAGTTGAAGTCCACAGGTTGTAAAAGAGCCACATTTTCCCACCCAATAGGAAAAAAAGCAATAAGATTATAGCTAAGTTACCTTGTAACATATGGCCATAACAGACCAAAACTGACCAGCATTGACTTGACTGTCAGCGGGAAATAATCTATGTGGCACAGTAAAAAAATAATGCTGCTAATCTGGTTCATTCCTTCTCATTAAAAGGTATTCTATGAAAGCCTGAACTGATTAAAGATTTACAAGCAAAAGGAATCTGGTCTATTGACTACAATAGAAACTAAATCAAAACCATCAGTATCAGGAGCCTTTTTCTGGGGATATTTTTTAAAAAAGGTATTTTTTAAAGCTGGATCATGCAAATCTATAGCCAGTGAAATTGCTCATTTTGACTTTGTTTTAGAATGTCAGTGCCAAAATCCAAGTTGAAAATCTTTTCGCATAGTGATGACTGCAGGGTGTAGTGCCAAGGCCATCACAGTTCTGTCAGTTTGGTTTGTATGTGTGTGTGTATGGAAAAGGAGTCCCTGTGGGGTTTACTTGTAGCCATCTTGTGGGGGTGGGGCTCATTTCCGTTTCTTTAAGCCATTGAGCCAGCACTATCCGAAGACATTTCTGCAGTTATATGGACAGCATGACATCATGCTTCAGCACAAAGTGTTTGATGAAACACAGAATACTGTTACCTTCCCATGAAGTGGCACCTACTTATCTACTTACATTTACATGGTTTTGAACTGCTAGGCTGGCAGGAGCTGAGGCAAGTGACAGGAGTTCATTCTGTCACACAGTGATAGGACTTGAACTGCTCGAATACAGACTTTCTCCAATGTCTTTTAAGTCATTGAGCTACCATGCCACTGTGTGTGTGTGTGTGTGCAATGTACATAAAAAACAAATGAAACTTTGATTGTACCTTTGTGGCTAGCATCTTTATATTTTTGCCCATATTCTGTGCACCGCTGCCAAGAGGAAGCTTTTGGAACTGCCTATCTGAAATGTGCATCCTTAGAAAAAGAGACTAACCAATTCAAAAAGAATATGGAAATGGCTGTTTGACTCATATGCCCATTCAAACAGCAACATTTGTGGTTAAGTTTCAAATAAAAAACCATACCCATTTTCAAGTTTGCATTGCCAAAATCAGCAACAATTAGCCCAAGGTACACATTCCTATTTGATAATGCAGTTTGGTTACTTTGGCAACAGGTGTGTTCCTTGTTCTAAAAATAACAGGAACTCCAAACAACGCAGTTTCAGCCAAACAGAAGGTAAACTAGTTAAACTGATAGCACAAAATATATACATCCACAAGTACTAACAGCAATCAAAATAAGACAACCTTACTTTAAATTCCTGCCATGCTGCACACATTTAATTGCATACACTTAAATACACTCAGAAAACCCACTGGCTTTATCCTTTTCCTCACTATGTCTTTCTTCTAAGCTACAAGCAATCTCCATGTTCCCTAGTGTCCAGTATGTGATTTCGTTGAATGCTGAGGAATTCAATCTTCTTATGAGCTTGTTTAAGGCGCAGCTTGAGAGCTTCATTCTCTGCAGTCAGAACATTTCTTTCCTAAACAAAAATATACCATCAGAACAGAATAGTTTTGAATGTTTAGTTTTGTTAGTAGGAACACTTGCCTGAATGGCATGTTAGTTTAAGAATTATGTGACTTGAGCAGTAAATGGAGTGAAAAATACACAGTTGTTTGCCCAAGAGGAGAGCAATTACCACAATTGACTCTGAGAAAAGAGAGCTTGGTGAACACATGCTTTCATTTGCAAACAGCATCTTCTAAGTAACTGGAAGAAAATATTTTAACTGATGAATCTTCTGCCTACCCAAGTTTTCCATTCCGCAGGAAAGGAGGAAGGCGGTGATGGATAATGGCTCTCCAAGTAACTCAAGTTGCATGGGTTATTAAGCAGAGCATGGACTGCCTCAGAGATGGGGGAAGCCTTGGGGGCCTGGAGCAGGCCCAGGTTCATATTGCATCATCTCCCCAGCCCACATGTAGCCTGGCCCAGGCCTCCTCCAGCTCCTGAGGCACCCTCTACTTCACTTCTGTTGTGGCCTGCCGGCGGCCAGCAAAGCTGGCAGCAGAGTTGGACCATGAGGAGGTTGGGGAGGAACTTCGGTCAGGCCTGGGGGCTGGGGAAAGCTCGGACGAGGGCTCTGCATCAGAGGCAGAGAGGGGGCCAAGGCCATCTGATAGTTATGTGCTGCCTCCGGAGTCTCCAGTGCCTCCGAAGTCTGACATCAGTGAGGTAGAAGAACAGCGGGAGCCTGTTCCCAGTGTGCACATGCGCAGAGCTGCCAGAAGACAAGAACAATTATGAAAACAGGGTCAATTTGGAAGTAACGCTTGGAGATGTTTGGCCCCTCCCATAAGACATAAAAGAGGAGCGAACGGGATGTGAGCTTTTGCAGGAAGCAATTAGTTCATCTGGTTGGTTCAAGCTTTGAAAAGTTCTGTATGACTCTGTGCCACGTTTGGCCTTGTCCTGCATTTGGCAATTAGTTCTCTGGCAGCATTCTAAGGGAGATAAGGTGGGTATTTATAAACATTCTCCTGAAAGACTCTTTGTGAAGCCTTGTGGACTGTGAATGACGATAATTCACAGCCATGTAAATAAAAGAGGTTTTGCTGGGACTAAGATTGTACTTTATACTTTCTAAGGAAGCCTAGGTCAGAACAACTTCCCACCCCTTGGGGTCGCCTCGGGTCTTGGACCTGTTTCCCTGCCTACCTGGATCCCACACCGTCCTTCCCACCCCACACAAAGCAGTTTGTCTTGCGGCTGCCATTTTGTCCCCACCAGTTTGTGGGTGTGGGGACAAAATGGCAGCCACATTCAGGTTGCTGCCACAAGACCCAGGTCTGCACAGTGGTGTTCAGAAGCTTCTGAAGCACTGTGCAGACCTCTCTAAGGCAGCAAAATGAAGCAGTTTGTCTGGCCTACAAGCAGAGAGAACAAAATGGTGGCCACATTTAGATCACATCCTGGGGACGCACAGTCTGCTCTCCTTCCACAATATGAGGTAGGGAGAGCTTTAAAAGGTAAGCATTGTGTGAGCATATGTGGGTGGGGGAGGGGCGCCAAGAATTGCTGGGTTCTGGCGGGGTGGATATGGGATGTGGGGAGAGAAGTGGAGGGGTGCTGCAGCAACCTTGTGGTGGGTGATAAGGCCAAATGACTGCTGGGCCGCTGCATCTGTTGTAACTTTGAAATGGGGTCATATGTACCCTGTTTTCCCCCAAAATAAGACATCCCCTGATAATAAGCCCATGCACTTTTGAGCACATGGCAATAAGGCCAAGCGCTGATTTCAAGGTTCAAAAAAATATAAGACAGGGTCGTATTTTCGGGGAAACACGGTAGTTTGGAGGAGGAGTCTTTAAATGCTTCTTAGTAGCTTGATGACTACCTGTATTAATTTTGGAAATATCCTTTTTAATTCAAATGGCCATTTTAAAACCAGAAATTCAAGGAGCCTAGCCACAGGATTTTTGCACTTATTTCACTTATTCTTAGTGTCATAAAGGGCTGTTGGTGTACCTGAAAATTTCTTTCTATTTAAAAAAAGTACTTGTTTATATACTTCAAACTCAGAGCAAGAGAGTTTACATGGTTTCCGCATAGTCTCAATTATTCTGTGCAGTTTTCAAAGCTATTTCATACCTTTTCTAGTTCTTGATATGTGGGTTTTAGTGTTTGTGGATCTTCCTTCACTTTTTGACTGCAATCCTTATTTTCCCATTTCACATACGCCTTTTTCCGGGCAAGAAGTGGACTTGGACATGGAAACATAGGAGACGGCTGGAGAAAGCTACTTTCAGATGATGTTCCAGACTCTCTTTGTAGATTAGACACTTCATTACCGAGTGCCATCATTATATCAGTTTGTATACCCTTGTGTAACACAGATGGCTTTAGCCTTACTGAGATTTTCTGGGCTGATGCTCCCATGAGCATAATAGTTCTATCTTTGCTGCCTTCATTATGTTCAACCACCTCACCATTAGGAAATGGATATCCTCCTTCCTCCAGCCCTAAGGTGGGGAAAAACGTAGAACACAAGCATTGAGCACTGGGGATCATAATGTATTACACAATATTCTGGAGTGAAAATAATAAAGGCAATATCTAAAGACCATTATTTATTTTACTTCCTTAATTTTATTTCTAGCATTACTATACATTTCATCATGTAATTTGTCCATTAGATTAACAATATTGGCCTTACAACTTAATGCTTTCTGGTGAGAAACATTTATATTAAGCAAGAATATAATCTCTTATTTGTAAAGTAACAACTCAAAAAATTCAGCAGTAGCTTTCATTTAACTGTTCTTCAGGTATACTGGACTTCTCCAAACACCCCCAAAACACAACAGAGAATACCAGCCTGGGAAAGGTACCAATACCAGTCTAGAAAAGGAGTCAAAGTCAAGGTCAGAAAGTAAGTTTGAGGCATCTAAAGAAAAATTGGACACAGGGATAGACAAACTCCTTAAACAGAAATTGTAGTTTGGATAAAAAGTGCATGAGAATTAGAAGGAACTACTGTCTAAAATATATATATCATAAATACCTTCTAATAAAGTGTTGGCAAAATAAGCTGCGTGTCCAAAACAATTTTTCATTAAATCTCCATCCATCAATGGTACTATGAAACTCTAAAGAATTTATCTCTGAGCTAGGATATATGAATAGAATAGGAATACGAATAGAATAGGAAATAGAAATAGAAATAATAGCAAACAGAACAGAATCTTTATTGGCCAAGTGAATTTGGCACAAGGAATTTCCGGTGCATAAGCTCTCAGTGTATATATAAACAAAAAGGTAATATAATCATAAGATACTAATAGTAGAAGGCAAAAGAAGAGAAGGATAATAGTAATATAGCCCTACTACATGGGTAAATATCCTTAGACATAAGAGAGTGCTGTAGAAATGAGATGTTCAGCAGAGTGATGGCAGGAGGGAAAAAGCTGTCTTTGTATCTAGTTGTTTTGGTATGCAATGCCTATAGCAGCATCCTAAAGGGAAGAACTGAAACAATTGTGTCCAGTTTATTTTCTCAGCCCTCTTTCTGGTTCATGCAGTATACAGGTCTTCCATGGAAAGCAGGCTAGTTTCAATAGTTTTTTCTGCAGTCCTAACTATCTGTTGAAGTCTGTACCTATAACCTATTCTGTTATAGAAGTAGAGATAATAGATTCCAAAAATTCATCTGTAGAACTGTATCAGCAGCTCCATGGAGAGTCTGAGCTTTCTGAGTTGATACAGGAAGAACACATTCTTTGTTGTGCCTTTTTAATGATGGTTCTAATGTTAGATGTCCATTTCAAGTCCTGGGAGATTATAGAACCCAGAAACCTGAAGGTTTACCTATTACACATAAAATGCAAAAAAAAAAAAAAAACCAAATAAAACCACCTCAATGATACATATCTTTGTAAATCTGTGTGAATTCTAGCTAGAATTCAGACATTAATTACAAATAATATATTTTAATCACTATCATTGTCTTTATGCTGAAACATTGAAAGGAGCATCTCCCTGCCCTGTAATACAGTTCTACTTACTGCTTACTTGCTTTAGTACCGATAATTAGTTGTGTTGGCTTCAAAAACAAAAATATTGCATAGAAAGGGTGATCATCCACTATCCAAGGTTACACATAACATTTGTTTCCTAAGTAGATATGTCTTCGGAAGCCCTGATGAATTTTTGCAGAGTGGATGGAATTTGCTGATGTATTAACAATGGAACACCATTTTGAAAATCACTACCTATTAATTATTATTATTCTTAAAAAATAGACAAACTGTTGAGTAACAAACGATACCAGAATGTTTCATTAAACTGAATTTACCATGCATATGCTCTTTAAGTCCCATGGGACAGAGGCTAGATGCAAGAGCTGATGTTGGACTGTTATCCACAGTGGTCATTTTGGGTCTTCTTTTGCATTCAAATACAACTAGATCCTTGCATTGCTTATGACAGTTCATTCCACAATCTTGAAACAAGTAAAAACAAAGTCAGTTTACTAGATTAGTGGCAAAAAATAAAATACTAATTCCACATATTAATTCCTCTTCTATCTCAATTCCTTTCCTACTTCCTAAATTAAAGCAGTTAGTTTAATGAAAAGAAAGACTAGGGGTGACATGATTGCAGTGTTCCAGTATCTCAGGGGTTGTCACAAGGAATAGGAAGCCAAGCTATTCTCCAAAAGCACGTGAGGGCAGGACAAGAAGCAATGGATAGAAACCAATCAAGGAGAGAAGCAACCTAGAATTAAGGAGAAATTTCCTGACAGTTAGAACAATTAATCAGTGGAACAACTTGCCTGCAGAAGTTGTGAATGCCCCAACACTAGAAGTTTTTAAGACAAGATTGGACAACCATTTGTATGAAATGGTATAGGCTTATTCTACCTGAGCAGGAGGTTGGACTAGAAGACCACCAAGGTCCCTTCTAACTCTGTTATTCTGTCCTGTTCTTTCCAAATTTTCCAAAGATCAAGAAAACGCTACATGAACTGTAATTCAGGTCTATGTAGGTTTTACCAGAGATAAGCCTTTTTCATACCTTTAATGCATTTAAAGTATACTTTTAAATATAGAACAGTATTATATGGCATTGCTACTTAACTAAAAGTCAAAGTACACCTTTCAATAAAATCACCTGCCAGTTAATAATCTAAGATGAACATGAACTGATGAAACAATCTCTGCATATTTTCCTGATGGTTTGTTCCCAGATTTTGCAGTTACCCAGGAAACGAACAAAGCAATGGAGTAATATAGATATAGATAGGGAAATTTTTAGGTTCTAGGTTATTTATGCTAAAAATCCCATTCCTAAAATAATTTAAAATCTGTTATTCAAATGGAAAAAATTGTCCATACCACAATGGACAATTTGCCATCAAAAGATTATTTAATTCAAACAAAGTTATTTACCTTTGCACCTATATCCTTGTTTAATAACACCCCAAAGCTAAAAAAAATAAGGAAAAACACATTATAATATTGCATTCAAGTTAAACCATACATTTAAGCTGCATTTCAACTCTTATTTCAAAGTTTAGTTTCATTAAGTCATCAAAAATGTAAGACGTATTGGCTATTTCTATTTCAAAGCAGTATTTTTCAATATAAGTAGGCAAAATGCCATGCAGGAAACCAATGAAAGAAGAAATTATCTCCCCCCCCCCCCCCCCCCCGGAATAACGGTACAATACAACAGACACAACCTAAAATATTCTGATTCTATATTTATCTTAGTTAATTATTAACCATTCTCTACAATTTTCATAGCATTTAGAATATTTTAAAATAATTCCAACTTTATTTTGATTTGTGAACTGCATTTAAAATGATCAAGAGAAGATGCAAGAGTTTCAACTTAATTTATACAAGTTTAAGAACAGTTAGTTACTGGTTTGTGGATCATTATGAAGATTTAAATACTAATCATTTTTCCTGACTCACATTATAGCTACTTTCAGTGCAAGGAATTCAAAAAGCTGTTTTTCAGAGAAATCTCAATAGTATTAGAATAATACTATTAAATAATCCCTGAGATTAAAAGTAGAAATGGGTAACTTTCCATACCTTCATATTCATGTTCAGAATATGCTAAATAACCAAAAAGAGTTTGCGTTTGTAGTACAGAAGAAAATATATGATTTAACAGGTATAATGAATCATCTGAAGAGACTGTCAAGGATTGGAATATAGAAGGGGTGTGAAACACGTGTCATCACGGCGTCATGTGACATATAGTGACTTTTTCCCCCTTCGCTAAACCAGGCGTGGGCGTGGCCAACATGTGATGCATCTGGCCCGTGGGCCGTGAGTTTGACAGCTCTGGAATATAGCAAATGAAACATATACTTTATTCCATGAACTGAAGCAACAGAAAGGAAGTTATGTAACTCTAATACATACATATACTGCATGTATTAGAATTACACTGTATGCATTCCTGTTTAGAAGTCTACGTGAATTAATTTGGCAATGCTGTAAAACGCATCTGGATTTTAAATTAGTGGAGGAGAAAATAAAAACTATTGGAATCTATTGTCCCAGCCAAGAAGGGCAAAACTATCCAGAAGCAAATACCACATCTTTGAAAGTGAAGTTGTAGTGAGGGAGGACTTTAATTATCTGCTATCAGTTGGGAGGAAATTCTGGATTTGTCTTTATGACTATTTCCTCATATATAAGGTTGGGAAAAGCATAAGAAGATTCTTGACTTCACGCTAATCTTTACGGGGGCTTAGAAAAGAAACTAAAAGGAACAGGTGGAAATCATGTAATTCTGAAGTCCTTACTATTAAGAAAAACTAAAACTGAGCATTCTCAAATATTCATTTTGGACTTCAAAAAACAAATGTTAATAAACTTAAAGCAATGATAATAGGATCCCACAGTAGGTGAAGCTAAGAAGAAAAAAACTCAAGATGGATGCAAATTTCTAAAGTAGATGTCAAAAGCACAACTGGCAAAAAATTCCAGTGAAAAGCATCAATGTAGCTATGAAAAAAATTTGTGAAATTTAGTGGGGGAGGATACATACAGAAAATTGAAGGGTCAAATTACAAAAAAATCATATAAACAGACAACTCTAGAACTGTGTCAGGAAAGGAAAAATGCAGAATGCACTGAAGCTAATAAATAATGGTAATAACAAAAAGGTTTCAGATATGTACACTGGAAAACAAAAGATCGACTGCTTTGTAAAGAACACAAAGGTGTAGCAGGAAACAAAGCAAACATAGAACTATTGAATTCCTGTTTGGTTCAGTATTCTTCAGCAAAATATATATTTTATTAAGAAATAGTGAAGCACAAAATGAAGGACTAAACTTTGAGTCTGATAGAAACACGATAAGGAATATTACTTTATTTTGAATGAGTGTAAATCTCTAGGACAAAATGAATCACTTCCTAAAATACTGAAGTAATATTTATGCATTACCTTTGAAATATTCCCAAAGAACAATGAAGGACAAGATGACTGAAAGAATAAAAATCTGATCTTATCTACAAAAAACAAATAGGAGAGAGGAAGAACCAGGAGACTACAGATCTGTGGCATCAATATTTGAGAAGATTTTAAAAATAGTAAAAGAATAAGTCTACAAACATTGCAAAAATTACAACATGCAATAAATTATCAGAAGTCATCATGAATTTGTTAATATAGCCAGACGAATAAATCTAGCCAGACCTCGTCACTTTCTTGATTAGGTAATTTCCTTCATAAATTGCAGGAATACTATAGGTATATTTTAACTTCAGCAAAGAATTTGTCAAAGTACCTATAATACGCTGATTATTTAAATGTGGAATGGATGGCATGGCAAATTAAATAGCTTGTAAACCATACTCAAAGAGCGCTCATCAATGGTTCAGCATCAAATTGAAAAAAGATATTAAGTGGGGTTTCCACAAATATCAATCCTGGAATTTTACTCTTTTTATTATTATTATTTTGAATGGTGAAGTGAAGTGGAAGAAATGCTTATCAAATTTTCAGAATAACAAAAATTGGGGGATAGGTAATATACCACCTGAGAGAAATGAAATGAAAAACAATAATCAAGTAGGCTTGAGAAATACCGGTATACTGTAAGTAACAGAATGAAATTTAACAAATATAATTACAAAGTTTTTCAATTAGAAAATCAAAATCAAATGCACAGTTATAATAAGGGAGACAGGGAGATTTGCTATCTAATTTAGCAAAAATACTTTCAAAAGAGGTCTCAGAATAGCAGTTGTTTGAAAAGTGAATGATATAGTTGCAAAGAAGACAAAGGATTTGACTATAATGAAGGCAAATTACATTTTAGATTGCATCAAAAAAAGGCATGATTTCCAAATCACAAGTAGTAATAATTCCATTTTATTCTGCTTTGATCAGTCTCCTACCCCAACTACTGTATCCAATTCTGGACACTACACTTTAACAAGGATTCAGACAAATAGAAACAGATTCAGAGAAGGACATAAGAAACTAAAAACTATGAAGAGAGATCAAAGGAGGTAGGTATATTTAGCTATGAGTAAACATTATTTTGTGGGATGAGGATATGAAAGCACTCCTCAAATACTTGAAAGGGTATCACATCAAAGAAAGTCATATTTTTCCTGTCTCATTCCAAAGTGCAGGACACGCAATAAAAGATTTAAGTTAAAGGAAGGCAAAGTCCTGACTGTTAAATATAATCCTTAAGAGTAACAGCGGTTCCACAGTGATAGAACAATTAACAATTAAGTGATGGTGGTTTTATTAATGTGTTGAAGGGGAGGTTAGGTAGCAACCGGTTGCTTTAATTTGGATTCCTATGCATAGCAAAAGTTAAACCAGATGGCTTAAATGGTTCCTATCAAGTATTATAGTCAGAGACTGTTAAATCTTTTCCTCATGAAACTGTAAGGAACTGCTTGCTGTCATAAATTATAACTGAAGGCTATGAAACAAAAAGTCAACCAGAAATGTCTGGAGATTAGTAAGAGCTCTGAGATATAGTAAGGTTCCTTTGGTAAGAATACAGATGTTTCAATAATGAAATGTATTTTTAAAGCTTAAGGACACATGATGCAGCCATTTGATAGAAGGTGAGACGGTTAGAAGGCCTAGTCATTGCCTTCAAAGGACATCTACTGGTTGACATCTACTATTTACATTCAATACTATTGAATTCCATGATGGAACAATGCCTCCATTAAATCAGATCAATGGTTAATATGGTGTGGAAGCAGCAACTTTTCAGGATTTACATCAGAGAACTCAGAGCTCTACAGCTAAAACTGAAAATCTCTGAAATTTGACCTAAAACCTTAATTATGCAAACCATGCACCTCATAATGAAGGTATGGCCCATTCTGATTAACAGTAATTAAAGTATTAAAGGCACAAAAATGAAACGAAACAAATTCCATAGTAATAAAAAGCTGGAGTTACTACTGCAACCGAACAGTTCCTGATAACAATTTGTTACACACATCATGAGATATAATTTTACTTTTCAAATACCCCCTATCCCCAAACTTACAAATCCAGCACAGTTGTCACAGAATGTCGGCTTTAGGTAAGTGGTCTCCTGGAAATTGTGGGCAAAGCCAAGGCCTAATTTTGAATAGATTGAACTGGCCCTCATGAAATAAGCTGTAATTTCATCTCTGCTAATCAGACCTTCCCTGCAAACAAACAAACAAAAAGGTCAATTGGGGCTTAATGCATCTAAAGCAGAAGGAGTTAATAGTGTCTCCCCCCTTTCATTTCAATTCAGCCACACATTTGCCAGCTCATTTAATATAAAAGCACTAATTCATTTTCACAGCAAAGAATATCTAGAAGTACATGAAACACACAAGCACACACCCTACACGATCCTGCCAAGGAGATCACAAGGGCTCCTTAATAGTTCTTCAAAACCAGCTTGAGAAGCAGCCTTCACAAAAAATCCTGAACATGCTGTACAATTATCAAAACAAAGAAGCAGGCTGGGGGATAATTACCAGCACTGTACCTTCAAATTGCATTATATGAATTCTAATTCTGAGAGAATAAACACGCTTAAAGGGAAAGGAAATATGTACACTAGGCATCCTTTAAATATAAAAGCATTTATTGCTCTAAGGTCAGTTATTTGAGACCAAGCATGATAAGTAAGCTTTTCGCTGACATTATCCAAGAACCACACAAAGAGAGTGGACAAGCCTTGTCAACTGGTCAAAAGCTCAAGGAATGATCTTGAAAATTCTATCCTCGGTGAGAATCAAACTTAAGGCTTCAAAGAAGGTAAGAATAAGGGGGCAATATAAGTACGTACAATTCTGTGACATATTATACAAGTCCAATACTTTCTTTGAATAATGATACATATATAAAGATAATCAGAGAACATTTATTAGTAAATACCTGTCCTTGTCCATTATGCAAAAGGAGAAAGGAAAGCTTGCAGCAATCTTCTCAAATTCTTCTTGAGAAATATATCCATCCTGATCATGATCATAATTTTTAAAAACAGACTGCAATGAAGTAATAGGAAAATAAGAAAAGCTGTAGTTGAAATAAACCAAATACCATTTGCAGTTCCCTTAATTGACTAGGAAATTGTATTATATTGCCTACATTGTTCTTTCCAGTTCTATGAAATAGCATTTAATGTACAAATAGCTATATAAATTTGGTATGTTTATATGGTTTAATTTTAAAATACTTTTTAAAATGGTATCATATAATGAAAAAAATCAAGTCTCAGAAGACTACACAAAACATTTATAATAAATAAAATAGCATACTTACATCTACCATTCTCTGGACATGCTTACTAATTATCTTTGGATCAGGTTTGGGGGCAATTCCAGATGCCCAATCTGCTACAACTGGTGGTTTACAAGGTGTCAAGGGCTAAAAATGTAAAATGTATTTAGATATTTATTGAGGAAAAGCATTCATAAATGTTTAAAAGCAGTTATATGTTTATAATATTTCAATATTTAGTATGGTACTTCTAAGCATTAATAAAGCAAAACTGCCAGATAGTTTGGGTAACTCTACTTTATGTAATATTTTCCTTTTACATATTTTATGTAGAGTTGCTGAGAGTTGGGTGGCACATAAATTTAATTAATTTCCCATATTATCAGCACTTCTATTAATACTCTGTGTCTGAAAATCTCAATCCAGAACAACATTGGATAGCATCATTAGCCACTACCATAGAGCAAAGTACCTCTTATGAAGCAGATTGCCTTTGAAAAAGGCAAAAAGGGGGTTGCAAATTAGTGGATCATAATCTATCCTCTTTTTCAGCCACTTGTGAACTCTGAACACTAGGAGACTGCCCTTCATTTTTTTAAAAAAAAATATTGTTTCTGAGGGGGCATATAACTAATGTCACCAGAAATGGAGGCATTACTGGGGAAAGGAACACACCGAAAGTCACAAAAGCAAATTGGGAGTTGCCCAATCCTGTAATACAAAGAAGACATTCAGCTTTATTATTATTTAAGACATTCTGCTTTAGAAGATCTCTTAAGGATATATTCACAACCATCATCCTCTGCCATTATTACTGATGGTGTGAAGTTTGGACTGGCCTTTTCCAAGATACTGCTGATCTTGTGAAAAAGAAACTGTGGTTCAGAAGTTTCTAAACTTAGATATTTTGTGATTCGGGGATATTTCATATTTATGATTTCATTAGCACATGCAGCTCTTATAGCCCTCACAGACAATTCTGGTCAGGACTGTTGAAAATGATGGCACAGTTAAAGATTATTATGTAACTACTAAAATATTTCACTAGTAGGGCAATATTTTTGGTTTGTATGTATTATATCTTCTGATTGTCATACTTAACAAATAAATCATAATTTAAAAAATGCCTTGAAACTCTACTTTCACATGCCTCTTCCTCTCAAAAAAGTTAAGTGAAGTCTTTGGTCAGTGGAAGGTTCCCTGCTCTAGCAGACTGATTGGCTATGAAAAGGTTTTGTTGTTATTGTTGTTGTTGTACTTGGATACGGAATTGCTTTTTCCTGCCTATTAAATTTTGCCCTCAGCATATCTTAGTAGCTAATACTGCTATTGCAACATATAAATTTATGTTTGCAATATATAAGTGCATTTGCATTGCACTTACTGTATTTAATAATTACTATTATAGTCTATATTAAATTATTATAATTGTTGTTGTAATATAATTAAATTATCTCTACATCCTGCTTTGGAGTAAAATTTCTTACTGCAGCCCGGTGACTTCTTGGCTCTCGAGCATATGAAAGTTCATAAATTTCATCTTCTGTATAGTAAAGGTCAAGTGACAACTGAAAATAAATACAAAAACAGTTTTACTTTCAAAATGCCATAGTGTTCTCCAAAAATGTGTTTTTCTGAATCTGAGGTCAGTAATATAGGACAAACACCTAGATATCATGAGCCTAGACATTACAAACAAAAAATGAACACATTTTTCCAGCTGATATGATATCAGCAATTGACCTTACTCCGAAAGCATTTTATTCAAACTGTACTCTCATTTTAAATATATTTTTCTGGAAACAAAAAATTCTGGAAATGCAAGCAGTGACAAAATAGTCCAGATCTCTTTTGAGGGAAAGTTACCCACTTTCAAATCTTAATAGATTACGTATGAGGATTTCAGGTTCATGGATGTAAACTTTCCAATTCAGTCAAATAACCTCCTGTCAGGCCTTATTCTGTGACATCTGCTCACATTTACTAGTTGTGATATCAGGAAAGACAACTATATAGTTCTTTCCCTTGTCCCTGATTCCAACGTTTTCTAGAAACTATGACAATGAGACAGGAAAGGATCATGGGCAAATTAATATATAATCTTCATTGTTCCTACAATCTTCCCCTTTGACTGCTAAAGATGATCCAAAAAGAGGTACCGTATTTTTCGGACTATAAGACACATCCCCCCCGCAAAAAAGTGGGTGAAAATATCTGTACGTCTTATACAGCAAATATTGCAGGGGTGGAGGGGCGTTGGTGCAGCATCAATCAGCTGTTCTAGATGGCGGGGATTGCCGCCACTGCCTATCGCTGCTGCCCATTTACAGCAATTGGTGGCAAACAGGCCACGGCAAACAGGCCACAGCGGCGGCAAACGGCCGTGGTGAATGGGCTGTGGTGATGGCGAACGGGTGGCAGAGGCAGATTTTTTTTCTTGTTTTCCTCCTCTAAAGCTAATGTGTGTCTTATAGCCTGGAGCGTCTTATAGTCCAAAAAATACGGTAACTATATTTGTCTGTGAGCGAGTGTGTGTGTGTGTGTGTGTGTGTGTGTGTGAGTGTGAGAGAGAGAGAGAGAGAGAGAGAGATACGGTGGGGGGGGAGGAGGATTTGAGTCAGTTAAATAAAAAAATAAGATACTATATGTAGTGTAGTCAATTTAAAACAGTAATAGAGTCTGCCTATTGCAGTCGTAAGTCATGACAATCATAAAATGGGCTGGTTACATGATCGACTTGACTTTACACCTTTTTTATAGTGATTGTTAAGCAAATCCACAGTTGTGAAGTGAACATCCTAGTCATTAAGCAAACCAACTGTTCCCCAAAGGCATGGGTTTTTGTTTTTTTTTACCAAAAACATAATAAAATGGTAATCGGGATGCTGAAAATCATCATACTGCCAAATGCCTGAAGTTTGATCACATGATTATTGGGGATGGGCATCTGTTGGAACTTTAAATGCAGGTCATAAATAGCCTCAAGGCAGGTCTCTTGTATCTTTGAACAGTTCCTAAGCAACCAAACGTAAGTCCAGGGCTTACGTACAAATCCTAATATAAAGTCTGTAATCAATTTCTCCTCAAGGAGCATGGTATGATTCCACTCACTATTGTTAAGTTTAACCATAAGTGAAGTTCAAATGAAACCAGAAGCTTGTCATAGCTGCACTGAAACAGGAATGGGGTTGCAGAAGTCAGGACAGGCTAGACCATTTCTCCCCAATCTGTTGAATTCTAGGAGTTCTGGTCACAATACACCTGAAGAATACCAAGCTAGGAAAGGCTAGAGTAATCATAATACTGAAAGTTCAGTCAGCATTATTTCTGGCCTAGCCCAGAAATGTCCTGTTTCATATGTTAACTATTGCGTGGATTCATTTCAATCACTGAATTGAGCTTTAAAAAATATTGACAGTATTTTTAGAGGAGCAATATTAGCAATTAAAATCCTATTTCATTTTTCACAACAAAGCATTGGTATTTATACTCTCACTTAGCTTTACACCAGCTTTGTAAAAGATTACAATCTATTAATTCTGAGCAGGTATCATTTTGCTGAAATATAATTAGAAAAATGTTTGTAGACATTTAGAGCCAATTCAGATCTTAGTACCAGGATGTTATGCTGTCAAAATCTGTTATCAAAGGCTCAAAGCACCAAGAAATTGTACTAATAATGTTGAACCAGCTTCTTACATAGCTGGTTATATAAGCTACATGTGTTCATTATCTGTTATACAGCTACTATCCATTCAACATTCACAGTGAGGGACCACTGACATGGATGTTAAGCAATGTAGTTCAGGACTTCTATAATTCTAAACATTCAGAAATCCAAAATAAATGAAAGCCATTTCTGGCACTAACTAAAGTATTCTACAGAAATATGTGTTACAGTACTAAGCAACTAAAGTAGCAGCTGACTCACAAAGCAGTGGAACTAAAGAGTATGGAGAAAACAAATTAACTTTTTTTTTGGAAATGAAAGAAACTGTTTTCCTATCAGTTAAATATTTGCATTATATAGAGTTCAGCAGAGACTTTCAAAGTGTCTGAGCTATTTAAAATAGCTCAGGCTGGTTTAACTTTAAAAAAAGTGAAAGCAGATTACATAAAATACAATCTATAAATATAGAAACTTACTGTAAGGAGATGGACAAGATCCTTGTTAGCTTCCAGAGGAGGGCCTATCTCTTGCAGCTGTATCAATTCATCGACATGATTGTACAAAGAATACAATTTGTGCATATTAACTCTTTTATCTTCCAAGTAATCTGGCATAGCTTCATAAAGCGAAATTAAATCTTTCAGGTGTACTCCAAGTATAGGGATTTTAAAGTTACTGCACTCATTATAAGCACGTCTGTAATTATCATAGTTCCTACCAGATGAGAGCAATTCAGTCATTTCATTGAATATCTAAAGGCAAACCAACAAAAGCAAATTCAGTCAGCTTTGTTCATAATTTGGGATCACTTTAGTATAATATAATAAATAGATGTAGCAAGTTTGCAATGAAACACAAGTATAACATCTATGTTTTGATATAATGCGCAGTAATAATTAAGCATAATAAGAATAAATTCATAAACTCCCCTCCTTGGACATAACTGCAAGGAAGTGATTAAAAATCTCTGCTTCCAATTTAAATTAACCACTGCTATCATCCATTGAAAGTCAGCCACACAAATTAAAATTTCAGTCATCAAATTTAAGATTAAACTCACTTATCCAGATTCAGTTAATCTAAAATTTGCAATTACTGCAAATTTGCAATAATGACTCTTTGCAGAGAGTCATTATGACATGTTCTGATATTATTAAATTATGGCTTAGCATTATAGCCATTTGAGACATATATTTAAGCATTTTGCAATCATATACTAGAATCCTATATAAATGATCTCTTTTTGAAAATACAATTTCAATGGCAAACTTTGACCAGAACAACTTAATCATTATTTCCAAACTGCTTAATAGAATAATAATTTTTAAATATTTATGAACTTCATCATCTTTATCATATATTCATCTTTGAAACACATTGGTGAATTGTTTTCAATGGTCTTATAGTTGAAAGATGGTGTATTAATTAAAACTCTGCAAATCATTCACAGGAATGCATAACAAAATGGCAGAGATGTTGTCCAACCTTTGGCTCAAGGTGTGAAATGACAAGATACCATCTCAGCATGTGTGCATATATAACAAAGACGCTTCCTGTGGAATTGCCACCAAAATGAAGTAACTTCGTAAGAGGAAACAGTACCTAAACATTTGAAACAGCACGTTCAGAAAATTGGGGCTCACTTTGCCCAGTGTCTTTCTAAATTGCTTGCACAACTTTAACAGGGATATTGTGAAATAAACAAAAACCAGGAAAAAGTACAACTAACCTTATGGATGTCATGAGGAACATGAGAACTTGTTTCTTTAAGTCTAGAAATGGCACTGTGGCAAAGACCTCCTATCACAGCCATTAATGTGTTGAAATTTTGCAACTGATGAAGTTTCTGTATTAAAAAAAAGGCAGTACAATTATTTGATGAAAAGTATAGTATTTTTGATTAATATATTTGAACTGATGTTATTTCAATAATATTTAAAGGAACTTTTTCCTAATACAGCTTTAAATACATTTTATTCAGTGTTATTAACAAAATTTTGCTCTGTAGTTATCTAACCCACTAGCTCTGAGTTAGATAAATGATTTTTTTTAGTTTACAAATCTTTTAATGTTGAAACACCCCCCCCCCATAGAAAACATGATCTGATAAAAGAACCAGACCTAGCATGGGTATCTAATATAAACAGATGGATACCAAGCCACATGCTGTAAGAGATTCCTGCCCCCCTCCAGGCATATGTTTATCTTGCCCATTTCCTTTTCCCATATTCTATGGACAGTGGTACCAACGTTCTTGGCAGCTTTTGTGCATTTCTCACAATACAATACTCAGTATCAATCCATTCAGCCCCCATCCCAACAATGCTGGTAATGTCAGCTAAGCCAGTTGAAAAAGGGAAATGACTGATCACTGCAGCACTTCTAAAGACCCCATTTAGCAGCAGGCACTGATAGCCTTGAGGGGTATGCTGATGATGGTGAATTGAATGTAACGCTAATTATTAAATAAACAAATAAAGACTACAACAAATTGAAAACAATTCATAACAGAGCTGACCTGGGCCACATGAATGAACTTGATGAATACTTCAGCTCGAAGCTGTGGTGTTGGTCTATTTAATACCATTAGTTGTACCCACTGTGAAATACCGTTACAAAGTGTGATTGAGCGTTCCATTGTGGGATTGTCCTTCACACATCCATTTATGATGTAGTTTTGATAATCTGGAAACTTCAGGTAAAATAAGCATTAATTGACAGCTTAAACAAATATAGTTTTCTATTAAATTATTCTATGTAACCTCTGCAGATAGTCCTAAATTTACAACAGTTCGTTTAATGATCGTTTGAAGTTATAACAGCACTGAAAAAAGTGACTTATGACCGTTTTTCACACTTATAGTCGTTGTAGCAACCCATGGTCACATGACCAAAATTCAGATGCTTGGCAACTGACTCATATTTATGATGGTTGCAGTGTCCCGAAATAATGTGATCTTCTTTTGTGACCTGATAAGCAAGTCAACAGGGAAGCCAGATTCACTTAACAACCATGTTACTAATTTAATAACTGCAGTGATTCACTTAACAACTGTGTTGAGAAAAACTGTAAAATGGGGCAAAATTTACTTAGCAAATGTCTCAGTTAGCAACAGATATTTTGGGCTCCATTTTAGTCATAAGTGGAAAACTGCCTGTATTTAGTTTACGGAAATAACAGGGTTATTAAAATATAATCTCAAGATAGTTAGCCAGGATTAAACAACAATAATCTAGAAAACTGCTTGGAAAATCTCTTAATGCTATGTCAATGCTGTAAACCCTTAAAGGTGTTTATGGTGGACAAAGAATAGTTCCAGTAGAACACAGTATTTTCACAGAAAATTCCTACATTAAGAATCTCCATGCTGAAACTTGCTTCAAAAAAAATCATCTACTAAAATAAGATACTTGTTTTAGTTATCAATTTCTATACAGACAGAGATTTTCCCTCTATTTTTACATCAAGATCCACACTGAGGTATATTGCCTCATTTAAAATGTCCTCCCCTGGCTTTTATAACATTTGACAGAGTTATTATGGGAATGAGGACCTGAACAAAAGAAAGCAACAGAACATAGACACTACTTTGAAATATGCTCTTCCAAAAGCAAATGCTTATTTATTTTACATCAGTGCATAAAATAGTTCTTTCATTTGTACATAAACAAAATTATCTTAGCATTCATTTATCATCAACTCTGTTATGCAACCGAGTAGCCTGTTCAATGCAATCAAAACCGATTTTTTTTACAAATACAATATGTTTCCTTCCTTCCTTATTATCAACCATCTATTCCATTTATTCAATCACAGTTTAACAAGACTCTTGGCAGCCATATGCATAACATCTAAAACATCCCAAGTGTATATGTGTGTGTGTGTGTGTGTGTATTCCAAATTAAATCATTAGAAATTTTTAATTAGAAATTAGAAATGGAAGAAAACCAGTCATGCCAAACAATAATTTCAGTTAATTGTACTTAAGCACACAGACATAGCAAAAGTGTCATTTGTCTTTAGAAAGATTTATTTCCAACATTATCTTGAATGATAATCAGGGAGAGGGCCAGTCAAGTTTCAACCAACTAAAATTTAAGGCGCACAACTGAAAGGTGCACTTTCTAACTTTGCCCACACCACCACCTGTTGTTCTCTATATCACTGCTTTTTTGAACCACTTTTAATTCAAGACCAAATGGAAAGGAGATACTTCCAACACCTTCAACATTTTGATTAACAAATGGACTCTAAAAATAGTGTGTTTGTCTAGACTCTATATTCTAAACAAAATATTTAAGAAGTGTGCTTGTTAAAAGAAACCTTTCCTTATAATATTCATATCTTCCATAATAAAACTTTGAGCTTATTTGAATTTTAATTATTTGAATTAATTACCTTTGCATTCTATTGAAAATGTGTCAGTTATACAACAGATCACTGGATACTATTAAGCATGTAGCAATTTACACTCATCACGATCTCTTTCCTTGCTCTCAGAAATTTAAAACTAGATGTATTCCGCTTCGGCACCATTACTTCATTACCTTCATCTTTCTATACCGAACTTATCTCACTACATGCATTATTCAAAGGAACTGCATAATTTATAAGTTATTTATAAATTATAATAAATTATAATTGAAATTATAAAAAGTCATTAACTCACTGATATTCGTCGGAAGGACTTGAATTCAAGGTAGGTGAGGTGATCTGACAACTCCTCTGGTTCCAGATGATCAAAGAGCAGTGAAACTTTTCGTTTCTTACTGCTGTTAGATTTTATTCTCTGGGTTATCTTTCTCGACCAATCTCGAGCATTTCTTTACAAAGAAGGAAAAAGAAAATCAAATTTTACCCACAAGAATATTTACTAGCATATTCCTTTGTCTCAAAATCATGCAAAGAGCAGCAATAAAAAGAAGTGCTGCTGTAATGTTGAATAACTTCTAGCAGGTCTATCTTATATCTCTATAGTAGATGAATCTAAAATGGCGAAATTATGTGTACTTGAAAGTTGAGAAGTTTAGAAATGGTTTCTTTTTATCTAATAAGGTATCATCTTCTGACTGAATTAGCAAATGAATGTTATATTATTGGTAGAAAATAGATTTGAATTCATAGCATGAATTTCTGTAATTAGCTAAAATCAAGCTAAAATCATACAATATGTAACTCTTGTGGGGTTTTCTGATTTTATCCATATAGAGGTTGCTTTGTATTTTCAACACACTGAAAAAATATTTGTCTGTGTGGATTAATATTTATTCATTATACTGATATGCTTCCACATCTTACTATCCAAGTAACTCTGGATGGCTTACAACAAAAGTGTAAAAATATACTACTTATTTTAGTAATAAAAGGTATCCCTAGTTATATTGGAAACATCCTAAACTATTTTGATTACATGACCATGAGGATGCTGCAATAGTTGTAAGTTTGAAAAATGGTCATAAGTTACTTTTTTCAGTACTATTGTAGCATCAAATGGACTAAATGCATGGTTATAAGTCAAGGACTACCTGTAATTACCACAGATATACAGTACAAAATTTTTAAAAAGGTATGGTTTTAATCACTGCCATTTAATAATATGAAGAAGTCATTTCATACAAAAAAAGCCAACTCCTCCCCCTTCCTCTTTCTGACACACACACCTCAATGGCCATATAAATTATTTATTGGGGATTCTATACTAAGGCATTGACACTCACATTTGAGATGTGTCAATTAGGCGGCAGTGTAACTCCTCACCATTAGCTTTCACCAATTCCTGAAATTCTTCCATAGTATTTGTAAGATTGGTATCTGTTTTAAACATGATCCAGAATTCTCTTATCCAATATCTGTGTATAAAAAAAGAAAGAAATTTGCAATTATATACCATACATAATTGTACTTGCTATTATATACCATATATAATTGTAAATTGTACTTGCAATTATATACCATATATAATTGTAAATTGCAGCTCTTTATTTCAAGAAACAATATATTCCAGATTTTTTTTCAGAACCTTGCTATCATTTCTTCCAAAATTGGTAATATACTTGTGAATGCAGTTTTATAGTTAGCTGAAGGATCTCAAACATTGCCTAAACATCATCTTATGCAGACTGTAGACTTAGAATCCACATCTTCACAAGGGAGAGAGGCTCTTCGTTATGTAGGCATAAAGTGATACTCTGGCCTCTCCCTGAAGATTTAAATGCTTGCTGGGTGGATTGGAAAAATAAGATTAATATTGTTCTCCAGAACTTCATATTAAAGGTACAATTTCCAGAAAAAAGGAAGGTAAAAGAAAAGAGTGGGTCTTTCTTTAAAAAAATGTAGCTACTTTGGTGGAAAGAGACATATATAATCTAGCCAGAATTTGTGTTACGCTATTTTTTAAAAAAATATTCTGTTTTATTGTTTTTCTGTACAATTTTATTTATTTATTTTTCAAATGTATATGACTGCCCATGTCATGGAAAGTGACTTTGGGCAGCATACAATAATCCAATAACACAATAAATATAAAACAATCATTACCCAAAACCATTATATAAAAATTATTAAAATATTAGAAACTATTAAAGTGGAAATAAAAAAGTAAAAAAAAATGGAAGGATGTTAATAATGAAGCCATATCACAAATTCAGTCTGTTTTGTCTAATTAAAGCTTTCATCAATTATTCTGGCTGAGCATAAGGATACTATTTGTATTTATACAAATAAGAATATTATCCTATATATTTCATATATGTGCTTCCTTAAGGCATTGCAAATGAATGTAGCATAACAAATTAATAGGTAATGGCAGAGTTAATTTAACTTAATTAGATATCTTTCAAATACCTGGGCAAAAAATAGATTTGATTACTACTTATGACTAAAACAAACTGCATGTGTTGGGGGGGTGCGCGAAGGGAGGCTCAGCCAATCTCTTAATACACATGTTGTACTCTGACAATAAAGGTTTGAATTAATACCTCGCATTTTCACTTTTAGCAGTGTGTTCCTCAAATTCCTTCTTCATTTATGGTGGCTTCAGACTTTTGAATTCTACTTCTACTTATTTCTGGGAAATATTCCCTTTTGAAGTTAAATATATGACTGTAATGCACTTTCTGAGCATTTTTCTATTTTTATATATATTTAATTTAAAAATGCTGTGATTTCAAAAGAATTAACAACTAAAATATGGTTATATATTAGGTTAAGGTTATAATATGACTGCTTTCCATTTCTTACGGTATTATCTTATGGAGGTTTCTTAATATTTATCTCTATCAATTTTCTATCTGGCTCATTCCCAGTACCTGTTAAGTATGCTTAAAATTATATTTGTAACAATCTAAAGCATAATGTGTATGGCCAAGACTATCAGTACATCCAACTATATATGGAGAAACAAAAAAAAAATGAAAGGTGGCTCTGGGATATTCACAAGAAGGATTCACAAACTAGCAAATTATATGTCAATTTATTTATTTATTTATTAGTTCAATTTATATACTCAGGGCTGCTTACAATGCACTTATAGCAATAGCCTTCATTCTTTTGTATATACCTGCTTATTAGGGCTTTTGGCCCCCCATAAGTGGTGTTTCTACAAAGTCAGCTTATTGCCCCCACAATCCGGGTCCTCAATTTACATACCTCGGAAGGATGGAAGGTTGAATCAACCTTGAGCCTGGTGAGATTTGAATTTGCACTAATTGCAGGCAGCTGGCAGCTAAGTGCTACATAACAGCACTTAGTCCGCTGTACCACCAAGGCTCTAAGCATGTCATTGTAGAAATTTTGCTCATTTGCACAAAAATGTCAATACACAAACCTGCAAGATGAAACAAAATGATATACATTACCTGATTTTTGATTTGCAAACTGATGGAATTATGTAAATTATACGAATCGCCACAGATATCTGGTCCATTGCATGCAAAAGCTATTGAACTGAGGTCTAATAAAGTGAGATTTTGCAGGTTAATTCTTATAAATAAACGTGTTCTCACCTCACAAGGTAACATATCTTACAGCAGAGCAAAGAATTATTTTCCAAGGCACCCATATATGTAGGTATATGCTAAGGAAAATATGTTAAAACACATGAAAAATAAGAAATTAAATGCCATATTAACAATGAAAATATACCATTTTAATTAGAACAGAAAATGTTTTTTATATTAGGAGCTTATTCACAAATATCTGTCAAATGTGGAAGTATATAATTTGCAGTGATTTATATAATTTGCATCATTATATCATTATGCAAGCTATGCGTATTGCATCATTTTTACCATGATATTATTACAAAAATTAAGTAAAGTCTTTCGGAACTTTAGTTCCTGGAATGCAAATTCCAGAAGAAAATTGTACAAAGGAATTTGAACTATCAAATAGAAAAGAAAGACCAATTAAAAATCAGATATGGGGGGGGGAATAATCATAGGGATATATGCCACTGGCACAGGAACTCAGCCTTCTAAGTGTCTGAAGAGCTATAATCCATCAAAAGAAACATAAGCCATTTTTTCATTCCTTTTCTTGGCCAGGGGTATTGGCTTGAAAAGGTTAGATGGGAAAGGAAGAATATCCACAGGCAAACTCTTCCCACTTCCATCTTCAAAGCTAACCAAAAATTTGAAAAAGACCTCAAATCATGTTGCTAAAATTTGGCAATTCTGCCACCAACTTAAATGATACAATCAGGAACGGTACAATATAGTCCTGATGGTCACATAGGAACTCCAAGTGCTTATTTCTGTTTAGATAAACATGACCTATTCCTCTAATTTAGATATGTTTTACATGTTTATTTAGACTGGGGGTGCCCCTCCAGATAAGTAGTTTTTTTTAATCTAATCTTTTTTTGCAGATTAGGACCATTTCTCTTTATACTTTAAAAACAACAAGATATACATTCACAATCATGTAAGAAAAATGGAAAAGCTTACAAGAGCCCTACAGCAGACCAGGTAATTAAAATCCAGAAATAAAAAAGGACCTAGTTATACAGACTGAATCGTATCAGGTACATGCAGGGGTGAAATCCAGCAGGTTCTGACAAGTTCTGGAGAACCGGTAGCGGAAATTTTGAGCAGTTCGGAGAACTGGTAGCAGAAATTTTGAATAGTTTGGAGAACTGGCAAATACCACCTCTGGCTGGCCCCAGAGTGGGGTGGGAATGGAGATTTCACAGAATGCTTTCCCTGGAGTGGGGTGGGAATGGAGACTTTGCAGTATCCTTCCCCTGCCAGACCCACCACGCCATGCCCACCACGCCAGGCCCACAGAAGCAATAGTAAAAAAATTTGGATTTCACCACTGGGTACTGTTAGCTTGCACCAAGGGTTCTCAATATACCTGTTAGGAAAATAAATAGAATAATCAGTGTTCTATTTCTAATTCAGCTGTGTAGGTCATTTTTTTTTACTTTTGCATTTTGATAAAGAGTTCCCTTGTTATGTGGTCCTACCTAACCCAACATTCATTTTTTTGTAGCTTAAATATATTTTTATTTTGACTGAAAATAGCTTGTATTTAACATCTACTTTAATTTCAAAAGTATGACAAAGGACTAGCTGCTTGATATATTTAAAACCCTACATGAGGAATAATCTGATCAAATATATTATCACAAAGTTGAAATTAAATAAAGTTTGTGAATAAAATCCACAACAAATTCTGTGGGGCAAATTAATATAAACAGAAACTGAAAACAATACAAACTAGTTTGGCAAATGTAAAAGGAATAGTAACTTTTCATTTTGAAACAGACAAAATCTGTTTGGAAAATATTTTCCAAGGAGGATACATTTCCAAGTAATACAAAGTTGGGAAGGGGGGGGGGGGTAGAAGTAGAAACACATACATACAACCATTACAATATTTTTATGACATGAAGATTTAGTGTATATAGCCATTACTGTTCTTAAAGTTCAGATTTTTCAAAATCATAGATTGAAATAAGATCAAGAATATTTGAGACACGATTTAATTAAATATATAAAAATTATAGAGATTTACATACTATTTCTAATCCAAAGAAAAAATATTTTGTTGGAATATTATTTTCAAATCATTGTGTTGTCATAGCTTTAGATCAGCAATTAAGGCATTAATTTAAAAAAATATAAAAGGATATAGATCTATTAGTTTTCGTAGTATCTCAGATGAAGAGATGATAAGTCGATGCATGGTTAAAATTACTGTCAGGAGCTGGTAATTTTTACACAGGTTTCCATCTGCATCTGAAAACATTAAGCAGCTCAGTGTTAGTTGGAATATTGAGCTTTAACATAAAATGGAGCCAAACAAAAATGGAATCAAGTATATTTTCTGATGTCTGCATAAACCCCCTAAGAAATGTTATGGATTTCCTCTACTGCTTTGTGGGATTTTTTCTTTACTTTTCAATCTAACCCAAACCCATAAAATCTTCAGGAAATTTCTGATCCAAATACCAACCAATTCTGACTCTACTTAGTTTAAGAAATTAGCCCATATTGGCTGAACGTTGCTTGTTCCTAAGGCAACTCTTTATTAAATATCCCCTCTTCTAATTTGCTTTGCTCATGGGTGTGTGTGTGTTTGTGTGCATGCAATTTCTTTTCTTGGCTAAGGTAGATCTGCAAGATTACACACAATAACTTAGCAAGAATATATTGCGGGAAAAGAAATTGAAAGAATATAAGGACTCTGTTAATTAGAGATTAATTATATTGTGTGATTTTTTTAAAAAAAGATATTTATTGGGAAATTGTTTCATAAAATCTAAATTGTGTGACAATATAGAATTATATATGTATGCCATGCTTTGAAATCCATGTAATTAACATAATTAGTTAAGAAGTAAAGAATAATCAACAACTCTCTGATGAAGGCACTGATGTTACATAGTTGGGTAATGAAACATCTGTAAACAAACAACCAAGTTCAGAAAGCATTAAGAATTCATCCAATTCAACCCTGAATTACATATATTATCTTCTACTGCAACAACTCTCTTTCAACATTCAACTGTGGGCGGTCACAAGGCAGAGAAACCATTCCTTGACTTTTTTATATTCGTCCCAATCATTTATTTTCAAGAGTCTCCATTCATATGCTAATCAAATAAACAGCAATGGTTTTAAGAAGAGGACATTTGTCGTCATAGTTATTATTCACTCAGTTGAACAACCCCTTCAAGAAAATTTAGGTAGTTTCTAAAATTATTTGAAAAAAGACATAACACCTCCTATCCCACAAAACACCTAAGTACTAAAAAAAGATACAAATTTCTTTACAAGATGCATCAACAGGAATATTTTTTTTTTAGTATTACCACTAAAAGCAAGACTTACATGTAAGTATTAATGACCACTTATTACTCTAGTTTGCAGATAAAGAATGCAACTCATATAGTGCTTAAGATAGATTTTTGCTTTGGAGTAAAATTAGAAATTTCTTCAATAGAAATAACAATAAAACTGGATAAAATAAATGTGACCACTACATGATAGTTATTCTTCCAATAAAACAACTATTAGTATAAAATAATAAAATATAGCCTCTGTGTGGAGAAACCTAACTGTATGCTAAATAAATCAAGGGAGTCTAAAATATTCTTGTACTTTGGATGAAGAGTATTGAATTTAGGCTTGCTTTCTATAGCCAATCAATCACTAAGTATATTGGATAATGCATCTCTTAGTTTAATCTATTTCACAAAAATGAAACAACACAATTACATCTTACAGCTTGGAAGAGGTACAAATAATACCAAAGAAAAATCTGTATAATTAACAAAAGTCATCATAAGATATCCTAAGTGAAACTATAACTGTATTTATATTGTTACTTCAGTTTTCCTTTGTTTTATAGACAGGGTGGATTTGATTTAAATCGAGTCAATTTAAATCATGATTTAAATCATGATTTAAATCACTAGTAAAAAGACTTGATTTAGATCAACACGATTTAAATCATAATTTTTAAAGAGCAACTGTCATCTCTGCTACTCCTTTGACCCGCTGTTGACTCACCGATAGTCCCAGTGTTGCAGAATATACAGCCTTGTGCTACATAACTAAGCTCCATTTCATGCTGAATAAACTAAATTATTTATGTATCTTAAATAGAAAACTACCTTACGATAGATTTTTACCCCCAAAATTTTTTATTAAAATGAATTCAATAAAAATCAAAAAAATCTGATTTAAATCGATTTAAATAAAAAAAATCCGATTTAAATCAAAAAATCTGATTTTTTTAATTTTTTTTAAAAAATCATTGATTTTTATCCACCCTGTTTATAGACCTGCAAAAGTAATAATGCACGAATTGGTTGTAAAGTTACTTTTTCATTATTATTGTAATTATGTTAATTAAACCAGGCAGGATTAAATGAATACAACTTCACTTGTAAAGGTCCTTTTTCAAGAGGCAACTGGACTTTCTGGTTTCTCAAACCAGAAAGTCCAGTTGCCTCTTGAAAAAGCACCTTTGGGACTACCATGACTTGAATGACTGAAAATCTCCATAACCAACTTCACTTTTAACTTGCAACGTCAATAATAGCTTTAATGGCAAATTACAGACTTATACTATTTTAGTATTATAGTATTTATACTATACTATACTATTTTGAGAAGAATAACAGATTTCTGCAGTGCTGGTGTTTTTGGGATGTGGAAGATGGCCTTTGATTGAGCGGATTGGAACTTTCTATTTTGGATTCTTTGGAAAATGGATTACGTATATGTTGAGTTATAAGGCAAGAGAACTATGGAATTGGGGCATGCAGAAGATCTGGTTGTTACCCTAACGTGGTGGTTGGAATTAATAATCTAGACAAAAGACATTACAGAAGATACTATATGGAATATAAATATAAAGTCACTCGGGTGGTTTTTTATATACAGAAACATTTATTATTGTTGGGGGCAGATGGTAATTGAAGATACTGAATTTACTGTTGGAAGCAGAACTTGATGTTACCCTAACACGGGCGATGGAATTAATAATCTAGTTGAAAGACATTACAAAAGATATTATATGGATTACAAACTTAAAGTCATTTGAGGATTTTATTTATATATGGAAATATCTTTTAGTGGTGTGGGCAGAAGAACAAAGATATTAAAAATATTATGTATGGTAGACCTGTAGGAAAGTGAGTGGAGATAGGGTAGGTTATTGATTGTTTAGTTTAGGAAAAGGGATGTTACGTTCAGATATTAATATACGTAAAAGGTTTGAATTAAGAGATATATGTATGGGGGTGGAGGAAATGGGTAGATTATGAGTTGAATAAATACCAAATTAGGATTTATTATATAATTTTACAGCTGAATGTTGTTCTGAAATGTATAGTATAAGGGGGATATAATAATAATGTTAGAAAGAAATGGTTAGCATATGGGGGGTGGTGTAAAAGGAAGGTAAAGTAAAGTATTATATAATGTGATATCAATTTGGATTTTATTTTGGAGAAGCCATGGGGGGAGGGGAGGGGGAGGGGGGTTAGGGAGGAGGGGGGGAAGGGGGGGAAATCTGTATTTGAAAAACTTTTTCAATAAAAAAGTGTGAAAAAAAAAGAATAGCTTTAATAAACTTAGAGTTGACAATTTAAAGGATTTCAAGCTTTCTAAAAATTCAGATTTTGATTCAATGGAGAAGCTAACAAATTGACTATGAAGACGTTGCAAGCTGCAAAGATAAAGTGAGCTCCCTTTCTCGAGATAGCTAAAAAACTATACTGAACAATACTTGCTAGATACAAATGATCTATGAATTAATTCCAGACAAAGGAAAAATTGGGCAAGGGGAAAAGAGCAACATGCTCCCTCCTTATGCCAGATGGTTCTGATCTAGACTCATCAGTTCACTCTTAATATATATTATGCATCTTTAGGAAAACACAACACAAAATCAATTCAATAAAATTTCAGAACACAACAAACGAATAGTACCATCCAAACAATCAGTGTAATATATTAAAACAATATGACCACTAAAACAACCAATACAATACCAATACATTTCAAATAATGCTCTGAGATAAAAATGTCTGTGTAGGGAACGGGGTAAATAGATAATCATTTGAAACAGTGGTTATTAATAAGCAACTAAAGAATGAAACAACCAGATCTCACATTAACTCACAGAGAAACTAAAACCGTGCCGAAGCCTCTTTAAAAGCCATCACATTTATAAGGTAATAGAGGGACAAACCTTGTTTTAGAGCTGTAGGACTTTTTCCCTGGAGACAGCAACCTTTACCAAAGATGCGAATATTGCAAGGAAAAATAAGGGCAGAGAGACATTGAAAAGTCTGAGGGAATGTCCTTGACTTACGTTCATCTTCCCTTGGATAAATACATTGATAAACAAGTACTGCTGAGATCCCTAGCTCCTATTGATACTATTCAGCAACAGAGGACATTTTGGGAAAGTAGATTATAAGGCTTTCATCTAAATCTTCATCAAGGTGTTTGCAAAGCAATTGGGAAACATTGCATAACGAGAAAGAGATGAAGATGAAATATATTTAGCATCCAAAACTATCTAATGAATAATAAATCCTTTATTATATCATCAACTATATTCCTAATTATTCCTAATTATAGAATCCAATTTTATCCATAAATTTTCATGCAGAAGTTACATTTGTATCCATGGAAACATTGGAACAATACTACCAACATTTTATTTTTTCATTATTAAAAGTACTACATGGTAATTTGTTTCAATATTCATTTGAACTGAGCTCAGTCTTAGCAAGCAACGTCAGTACCACTATATATCCCACTGAGTGAGATCCCCACTGAGGGATAGGATAGAATAGAATTCTATATTCAGGGCTACCTTTGGTTTGTTTTCTGCAAGTCCTTCAAGTTTTCTTGGGAAGATTTTTGGAAGTGGCTTGCCATTGCCACCTTCCTAGGGCTGAGTGAGAATGACTGGTCCAAGCCACCCTACTAGCTTTATGCCAAAAATGGGACTAGAAATCATGCATTTCAAGCCTGATGTCTTAACCACTATGCCAAAGTGGCTCTCTACTCTTGGATACATCCACATAATTTTCCTAGAATGTATGTATTGAATGAACAATTTATTAACCACGGCAGCATAAAATGGTCAGACCAGTTTATAAACGTTTAGCAGACTGCTAAAGTTTTAGCAAGGTCTGCCAAGACTTTGGACTAACAATCAGCCTGAAAAAAACACAAGTCATGGGTCAGGACGTGGATTCACCTCCCTGTATTACAATCTCTGCACAAGAACTGAAGATTGTCCATGACTTTGTGTACCTCGGCTCGACTATCTCTGACACTCTCTCTTTAGATACGGAACTGAATAAATGTATTGGTAAAGTGGCCACCACATTTTCCAGATTTACAAAGAGAGTATGGCTTAATAAGAAGCTGACGGAACATACAAAGATCCAGGTCTAAAGACCCTGCATCCTAAGCACACTCTTGTACTGCAGTGAGTCTTGGACCCTTTACGCACGGCAGGAAAGAAAGTTGAACACCTTTCATATGTGCTGTCTCCAACGTATTCTTGGCATCACCTGGCAGGACAAAGTTCCAAATAGCACAGTCTTGGAACATGCTGGAATTTCTAGCATGTATACACTATTGAAACAGTGACGTCTATGCTGGCTTGGGCATGTCATGAGAATGGCTGATGGTCGGATTCCGAAAGATCTCCTGTATGGAGAATTAGTGCAGGGAAAGCACCTCAGAGGGAGACCACAGCTGCGATATAATGATATCTGCAAGAGGGACCTAAAGGCCCTGGGAATGGACATTAACAATTGGGAAACCTTGACCTCCGATTGTTCAGCTTGGAGGCTAAAGACACAGCATGGCCTTCTCCAATTCAAACAGACACTTGTTCGGCAGGCTGAGGCAAAAAGGCAGTCCCGGTACCAGCGAAATCGGGGGGCTGGGCAGGGGACAGAATGTATCTGCCCTCAGTGTGGAAGCGATTGCCACACTCGAATTGGCCTTTTTAGTCACACTAGATGCTGTTTTAGGACCTCTTTCCAGAACATACCAGAGTCTTTTGATACTGAAGGATGCCAATGAATGAGCAGACTGCAGTTTTGAAGCCCTCCTTCATCTTTAGTTTGACTGCGGAATCATTCTGCAATCAATGCTCTGAACTAGCTATTTGGTTTAGTATCATCCTTATACTTCAGTACCATCATCTATTTTTCATTTTTATTCTTATTACTAGAAGAAATGAGACATTAGTACTTGAAGCACTCTCCTATCTTTTAAAAGATGAAGTCTGTTTGCTTTCAGCAGATTATAATCTCAGGTGAAGGAGATAGGGCGTTGTCTTACCTGAACGCCCGTTCTGCTGAGCAGAAGGAGATGTATAAGATCTGCAGATGTAGAAATGCATACTTGATACCCAATTTAAAAATAGTACTTTATGGATACACAATTAAATAACATAAACTTTACAAGCTGGTAAACTACCGTATTTTCCGGCGTATAAGACGACTTTTTAACACATGAAAATCTTCTCAAAAGTCGGGGGTCGTCTTATACGCCGGGTGTCGTTCTCCTGTAACCAGGCAGACCAGCCCGAAAGGCTCTGACGAGCCTTAAATGGCTCTGGCGATCCAAGCTCTGACGATCCCAGCTTTGCCTGCTAATCAGGCAATTCAGCTGGGATCGCCAGAGCCATGGAGAAGAGAAAAACTTTTCCCCCTCCGGCTTGCTTACCTTAGCTCAGTGGTTGGGGGTCAAACAACCCTTTCACAGGAGTTTTGCAGGTGGTGCAATACAGAAAAACGAGCGCAGTCCTCGCCATCCGGAATGAATGGTGCTGTTGTGGCGGTGGGGGAGGGGGTGGCAGAAGCGGGAAGAAGCGGCGTTTGCGATGGCTGGAAGCTGTGGGAGTGAAGCACTATTTTCATTTGTACGGCAACAGCATTCCGCCTTGGTATATTTGTGTCAGGAGTGGCGCAAGGCAGCCCTCCTCTCCTGTTGCCTGGGACTCAGAGTGGTAAATGGCGTCTGATCCGGAGAGCAGCTGGATTTTGCTCTCTAATCCGGATGCCAGATCGGCCCCCTGCAAACTCTCGTCTCTCAAGGAGCGCTCCCTGAAGCGGGGCTGGAAACTTTGGTTGGACTGCTTGAGAGGGAGAGCTTGCAGGGGGGCGATCTGGTGTCTGCAATGGAGAGCGGCACCCAGCTTTTTCTCTCCACTGTAAGAGCGCTGTAAGAGTGGCAGCCCTCATCTCCTAATGCTTGGGACGCGGAGCGGTAAATGGTGACTGGTCCGGGGAGCAGCTGGATTTTGCTCTCATTGTGGACGCCAGATTAGCCCCCTGCAAGATCTCGTCTCTCGAGGAGCGCTCCCTGAAGCGGGGCTGGAAACTTTCGTTGGACTGCTTGAGAGAGGAGAGCTTGCAGGGGGGCGATCTGGTGTCTGCAATGGAGAGCGGCAGCCGGCTTTTTTTCTCCGCTGTAAGAGCGCTGTAAGAGTGGCAGCCCTCATCTCCTAATGCTTGGGACTGCAAAATCCAGCTGCTCCCCGGACCAGTCACCATTTACCGCTCCGCGTCCCAAGCATTAGGAGATGAGGGCTGCCGCTCTTACAGCGCTCTTACAGTGGAGAGAAAAAGCCGGATGCCGCTCTCCATTGCAGACACCGGATCGCCCCCCTGCAAGCTCTCCTCTCTCAAGCAGTCCAACGAAAGTTTCCAGCTCCGCTTCAGGGAGCGCTCCTCGAGAGACGAGAGTTTGCAGGGGGCCGATCTGGCATCCGGATTAGAGAGCAAAATCCAGCTGCTCTCCGGATCAGACGCCATTTACCACTCTGAATCCCAAGCAGCAGGAAACAAAGGCTGCCTTGCGCCGCAAATATAGCAAGGCAGAATCCTGATGCTGCACTTTCAGCAGACAGATGAGGGCTGCCTTGGCCATCAGCTGGCGCAAATATACCAAGGCGAATGCTCATGCTGCACAAGTTCAAGTAGTGCTTCGCTCCCACACTTTTTCCGGCCCTCAGTCTCTCAGGGAGATGCTTGACTTCCTCTCAGCCCCAAGACACTGGCTGGCCCATGAGATGAGAGAGAGAATGAGAGAGAAAGAGAGAGAATCAGAATGAGACAGAGAGAGAAAGAGACAAAGAATGAAAGAGAGAATCAGAGAGAGAGAATCAGAGTGAGACAGAGAGAGAAAGAGAGAGAAAGAGAGAGAAAGACAGAATGAAAGAGAATGAGAGAAAGAGACAGAGAGAATCAGAGAGAGAGAGAGAGAGAATGAGAGACAGAGAAAGAGACAGAATGAAAGAGAATCAAAGAATGAGAGAGAGAGAATCAGAGTGAGACAGAGAGAGAAAGAGAGAGAAAGACAGAATGAGAGAGAATGAGAGAAAGAGACAGAGAGAATCAGAGAGAGAGAATGACAGAGAGAATGAGAGACAGAGAAAGAGAAAGAATGAAAGAGAATCAAAGAATCAGAGAGAGAATGAGAGAGAGAATCAGAGTGAGACAGAGAGAGAAAGAGAGAGAAAGACAGAATGAAAGAGAATGAGAAAGAGACAGAGAATCAGAGAGAGAGAGAGAGAATGAGAGACAGAGAGACAGAATGAAAGAGAATCAAAGAATCAGAGAGAGAATGAGAGAGAATCAGAGTGAGACAGAGAGAGAAAGAGAGAAAGACAGAATGAAAGAGAATGAGAGAAAGAGACAGAGAGAATCAGAGAGAGAGAGAGAGAATGAGAGACAGAGAAAGAGACAGAATGAAAGAGAATCAAAGAATCAGAGAGAGAATGAGAGAGAGAAAATGAAAGAGAATCAGAATGAGAGAATCAGAATGAGAGGGAGAGAGTGGGGAGAGAGAGAGAAAGGGGGAGAGAGAAAGAGAATGAGAGAGAAAGAGTGGGAGACAGAGAGAGAGAGACAGACAGGAGGGAGAGTGCCTGAAGGACCCCATCCCGTACTGGGAGTCCAGGTGCTTCAGCAAGCGGTGCACTGGATTCGTATTAGTGGTCAGCGAAATTTAAAATTATGAAGTTGGTGGTCCCTGAGGTCCAAAAGGTTGGGGACCCCTGGCCTAAGACCATCGGAAAACACATATTTTTGATGGTTTTAGGAATAACTTTATCGTTGGGGGTCACCACAACATGAGGAACTGTATTAAAGGGTCGCGGCATTAGGAAGGTTGAGAACCACTGCCTTAGCTGCTTGCCTTGCTTCGCTTGCCTGAATCCATTCCATCAGCAAGCAACTCCCTGCCTGCAATCAAGCAGGCAAGGAGTTGTGGACTTCAACTCCCAGAATTCCTCAGCCAGCAAAACAAAGCTGGCTGAGGAATTCTGGGAGTTGAAGTCTACAAGTCTTAAAGTTGCCAAGGTTGGAGACCCCTGTTCTATTGGGTAAGTTTTTTTCCCCTTTGGGAGCTTTAAAAAAAAATAGTTAATTGGGTTTTTTTTTAGTTGTTCTTTTTTAGACCTAGCCATTTAAAGTTTAGGAAGTTTTAAATTTAGCTTTCATATAAAAATAAAAATAAAATAAAATAAAATAATATTTGTGCAGCTTTCTGAGATTTAGTGTGTTTCTGTAGTGTTTCACTCTAACTACACAAACACACAAAATCTCACAAAGCTGTATGTGGAATTTTGTGTGTGTAAAGTGTGAAAGTTGTTTTTTTGGGCTTTTTGTGGCTGTGTGAGGTTCCTGCTTGTTTCAGGGGCCATTTTGGGTCTAGCACAACTGCTTTTACATTGTGGGTGAGCCAGTTGATGTTTTTTAAATTTTTATTTGGTGTGCGTTGGAAGAGGGGTAGTCTTATACGGCGAGTATAGCCCAAACCCTATATTTTAACAGGAAAATTTGGGGGTCGTCTTATACGCCCAGTCGTCTTATACGCCGGAAAATACGGTATGTTTCCAAACAATACTTTGCAGCTAATTTCTTTCCTTGGAAATACAGTTTTTGGTGGCAAGATGCATAGCCTCTTACACTAGAGCAGGGATGTCAAACTCGATTTCATTGAGGGCTGCATCAGGGTTGTATTTGATGTCGGGGATATGTGGCTAGGGTGGGCATGGCCAGCTCAACATCACTCATGTCAGGGGCGCCTGTGGTGGCCTGAGTGCTCTGCCAGCAAAAACAGGCTTCCGAGTTCCATTTTCGGCTGCGATGGCCTCCTGCAACCCTCTGCCAGGGAAAAGGAACTTGGGAGGGTCACATATAGGCCTCCTGAACTCCGTTTTTGCTGGTAGAGGCACCGTGGACTGGTCCTTCGCTGTTTGTAGGGCAGCCCCACGGGCCAGATCTAAGCACCCATGGGCGGTATCCAGTCTGCAGGCCTTGAGTTTGACACCCCTGCACTAGAGGATCCTCCACTATTTGATTCAATACTCCAATGCCTGAAACTGCCCTAGCTATATATTTTAAATGACATTTATTAGACTTCTAAATTGATGTAAATAAAAAAAAATTCTCATTCTAGTAATCAGGCCCACACCTATTTAACTTCAATAGTGAACAGCACAAGGTTATTTTCTGGAAAATTCTGTGTTTTATATGGCACTTTCTTAATGAAGGAATTAAAATGTGGATTACAAAATATTCCAATACACAGATAATCCTATATCTGTATCATGCCAATATCTGTCATAATGTTTGTAGTGGTTAATACTGGTACAATGACCTATGGTGGTCCCCAAGTCCCTCAGGGGTCTGTGAAATCAAAATTATTTGCCAAATATTAAAGATATTTGCAAAATGATGTCACTGTTCTCATTATTAGTTTTTTTTAAAATGTAGACTTTTTCATGAAATGTATTTTATCAATGTTACTATCTCGTGGACATTATATTGCTGTTTTTACATATTCAATAAATATCCTACAAATGTGTAATTTTGAATTTTGAATATGGTAAGGTAAAGGTAAAGGTTCCCCTCACACATATGTGCTAGTCGTTCCTGACTCTAGGGGGCAGTGCTCATCTCCGTTTCTAAGCCAAAGAGCCAATGCTGTCTGATGACAATTTTGTGGTTATGTGGCCGGCATGGCTAAACGCTAAAGGTGCACAGAACACTGTTACCTTTCTACCAAGATGGTCCTTATTTTTCTACTTGCATTTTTACATGCTTTCGAACTGGTAGGTTGGCAGAAGCTGGAGCAAGTAACGGGAGCTCACTCCGTTATGCGGCACTAGGGATTCAAACTGCCAACTTTTCTGATCGACAAGCTCAGCGTCTTAGCCACTGAGCCACCGCATCCTACCTTGAATATGGTAGATATAAATATAACCTTATGAATAAAAGCCCTTTTGAGATTCTGCATAATTTTTAAAAGTGGAATAGGTGCCCTGAGACCAAAAAGTTTAATAAACATTGATTTTAGACCAATTCATTCCGAAACTCCTCCACTTAACAGTTTGACATTTCCAGTACATCACCAATATCAGGTGATAGAAACAAAACTAGGTTTGAATATCATAATTCCAATAAGAATATTCTTAACATCCACTCCAAATCTCAACATCTACTCCTGGAAACTTCATATAGGTAATAAAGAATATTTCATATTAAAGATGCCATAGGATATAACTTTTCTTCTTTTATCACCTATAGACAGAATATATGTGTCCATGCCTGGGTGGGTACACACACTACACATACACATACACACACACTACACATACACACACAAACACGGGAACAGAGTGACCTAGGCTTCTCGATATAGTAAAAAGCACACAATTAGTACCAACCCCCACTTTTTTTATTTTAATGGTTGTGAATTCCTTTCATTCACAGCATGTGCTGAATCACCAAGAAGTTTACAAATAGTCCAACAGAAGTTTGCCACAGTCCTTCGGATAAGGCTGGTAAACACCCACCTTTATCTTCTTTGACACGCTGCCAAAGACCTAATTGGCAATTATCTTGGCAAGGCCACATGGAAACAGAGTCAAAAACGGAGCTTCAAAATACAAACCAACACCATCCACAACGTTGCTTCCTGCAAAGGGCCATGTGCCTTTTCTCTTCTGTTATGTCTTATGGGAGGGGCCAATCATCTCCAAGCCTTACTGCCAAGTCATCCCTTTTGTTTTAACTGTTCTTGTCTTCTGGCAGTTCTGTGCATGCGCGCACTAGAAAAAGGCTCCCCCTGTTCCTCTGCCTCTCTGATGTCCGACTCTGGAGGCTCCGGAATCCACACATAACTCCCAGACAGCCCTGGCCCCATCTCTGCCTCCAACGCAGAGCCCTCGTCCAAGCCTTCCCCAAACTCCAGGACTGGCCCATGTTCCTCCCCAGCCTCCTCATTGTCCGACTCTGCTGCCAGCTCCTCAGGCTGCTGGAGGACCACAATAGGCAACTCCCTTGAAGTCCTTTGTGAAACCATAAAAGATCCATCTATATGAAGATATGCAGAGGATACAATGATGCAATATTAAGGCTGCTAATTAACAAAGCTACACTATCATTCTTTTACAAGAAAAACTATTTACTAAGATAGCATTAAGTGTTAAATATTATCCCAATGTGCATTCCACACAAGTTTACTTTTCACTAAAAGTTGAGCTAAACTCAACTTATTAAAAAACAAATTTATGCAATTCATATGTTCCTGAATCTTTTTAGAATTTACCAACACTCCTTGTTTTCTGGCCTCATTATTAATGAAGTCCTTGGGGGAAAAGATTTAAGAATATTTCTGTAGAAAAGGAACCTAAATAACATTAACAACCTTTTAATATATAAAATAGGATTTCAGTCATAGATTTCCAAACATTAGAATTACAATTTTAATCTCAACAGGTTTCATGATATTATAAAATATTAAATACATTTTAAATAAATGCTCCTGTAGCTCATTAACAGTCAGTGAATCTGTCTCTAATTTTGAACTTTTTAAAAAAATAATTGACACTGAATTTTCATTTAATTGTTTCTATAGTAAATGTTAATTTATTGATAGCTGCTTTATGAGTTAAACACAATCAGCTCTTGTTAACTAAATTAGCATTCTAAGAGTTCTAAACAAGTTCTGTATTCCCATAATATGATTAGTTTTCCATTAACTTCATTTCAGTTGCCAAGCAACATTAAGGCTTTTACGCCATTTTTGACAAAATTACAGTACAATGAGCTAAAAGCACAAGATTATCTCATTTAAACATAGTAATAAGTCTTAAAACTGGGCAGTTTGCTGAGAACAGAACCTTAAAGCTCATGGACCAATATTTTAATATACATTAACATTTTAAAAACATAAAAGGACTAAAATAAAAACAAATTTGTTTCAGTGTTTAAGGCACACAGAGAAAACATAAAATATATTAAGTGTCACATAACTTACAATTACAATTTATCAGAATTTCTATGAACCAAATTAAATTTCATACTGTAACATACTGTATAGTGGGTGAAAAACTGATTGACTTTCACACTTGCAAATATTTTGGAATCCAACTATATATTACACAGATATGATTGAGTTCAATGAAGTTGACTAAGTGCATGTGAGATGCCTCAGTTAATTTGGTTTCTGAATATTCATGCTTAATAATTTGATATATAAATAGATAAGTACAGCATGCGCTATTTAAAAAGGTATTATGACCTTATCTGTTCTTGAAATACCAAACATACAGTAAATCTTTTTCTGGGAAGGAAGAAAAGTTTCATATATCATCTCATAAGAATTCTGAGACTCTGCTTCCTTGTTCCACTTCCTGCAAAAACATCACAGGAACCAACTTCAGTATTTATCTGAAAAGGTTAGAAAATTGCTTCAAAATGACTAACTTTTAAAATAGGAAAGTCATTTTAAATTCACAGACTATTAATAACAGTGGAAGATAAGCTTTTTTATTGGAGGGAAGGAAGATCTAAAACTTGGGACTTTCAAAGTTTGGGACAAACTTTTCCTTTTGACTATATAGTATATGGATTCAGTTTGCCTTGGCTTCATGCAGTTTCCATTTCTATAAAAATCCACAATGCTTATAAGCAATTCATAATGCTTTTTTTTTTTTTTGCAATGAAATTCTACACAGTGTGTTCTTACATCTTCAAAAAAAAGCTACTAAGCTGCACATCTTCTCATTAACCTGTTAATAGTCTATTGTGTTTTTATGCTGCCTGTGAACCAAGGGAAGTTTTCTCTTCTTTCTTCAAAATAGAAATTTAGAAGAATATTAGGACTCTTTAGATATGAAGACAGATATAATTCTTCAGTCAGCATGGAAACCAAGCATTCCTCCCTTCATGCTTGAGGAAAAAACATGGACTATCCGTCTTCCAGTAGGCCAGTCACACTTATTCATGAAACCCATTGTCTCCTATGATACCAGAAGAGCTGTTCAATACATACTAGGAGAAGACAAGTAGATTCTGACTATTAAGTATTTAAGGTAAAAATCCAATGCAGATACATACGGTATATGGAGCACTTCCTCTACCTAACCCAGAAATGCCAGTTACCTTGGGAAGGACAGATTATTAAAAAATTAAGAATTGGTTTATTTGCCTTCTGCCAAATTCTTGCTCTTCCCCCAGTTACAAAGTTATTATGTAACTTTCCATTTGCTAAAAAAGCACTAGAGCAGTAATGCCACATAAGCTTTCATTCACCATGGATATTTGAATATCTTATTAAATATCATAATTGAGCTATTTAAATAATGTAACTTTGTAAAAAAAAATTGTAAAGTGTGCTGTTAAGAGAACTAGACATTTTCCTCCATGAGAATTGAACTCATAGTTAATCCAGGGGTGAAATCCAGCAGATTCTGAAAGAACCGGTAGCGGAAATTTTGAGTAGTTCGGAGAACCAGCAAATACCACCTCTGGCTGGCCCCAGAGTGGGGTGGGAATGGAGATTTTGCAATATCTTTCCCCCAGGAGTGGGGAGGGAATGGAGATTTTGCAATATCCTTACCCTAGGAGTGGTGGGAATGCAGATTTTGCAGGATCCTTTCCCTGCCATGCCCACCAAGCCAAGCCCACCAAGCCACACCACACCCACCAAGCCACACCCACAGAACCGGTAGTAAAAAAATTGTATTTCATCACTGAGTTATTCGTACTAGCAACCAAAAGACATTTTGCAACTCATTTTTCATCCCTTAGCAGATTTGTGTACAGGTAGCCCTCAAATTATGACTGTAATGGAGCTTGCCCATCACTGTATATAACTCCTGACAGTTCTAAAATAGGTCAGTCATGTGACAGACCCAATTTTTGACCTTTTTTGTGGCAGAGTTAAGTGAATCACTGCAGTCATTTACCGAATCCACAATTACTAAATGAACCAATGGCTCACTATGGGCACAGTTTTGCTAAAAACCAGAAGTAAATACAGGTTTCCAACAAAAGTGTCATAAACACAGTCTCATGACCATGGGACACTGCAAACACCTGTAAATGCGGTCCTGTTGCCAAGCACCTGAAGTGAAGTCATGTGACCACAGAGGAGGCAACCATCAGAACTTTGAATCTGAGTTGTAAGTGCTCCTTAGATAGGTCTGCAGAAGTTTGACCAGTCACTAAATGAATGGTAGTTAGTTGAGGAGACATCAGGTTGTTAATGGAAAGCAACAGTAAGATCTCCTATAAAGAACACAATGGGTATTTATACAATTAAAGTATTGCCTAGTAGCAGGGTCAAGCACAAGTCTAATATAATAATTATAATTTAATGGAAGTGAAATTTCTGTAGTATGTTCAACACACACAGTGTGCTCCTCCAGACAATGTTGGATTGTATTATCCATCATTCCTTAACATCTGAAGAATTACATATTGTCCATTCCTGACATATATTTCTAAACTATGTTCAGACCCTCTCTAAAAAACATCCAGCCAAATACAGATTTGTAAATCTATTCAGGAATATAAATGCATGTGTATTGGACTTAAAACTCATTTTAATTCCAAGTGAGAAATGTATGAACCATCTCTTCCAAAAGTAATCTATCCTACATAATCAACAATTTGTGGTGGTCACATTTTGACCTAAATGGCATTATCTGAGTTTAAAATCCTAAGGATTTATCCTTCATGACACAGTTTAATTAATTTAAAATTAGTGAAACAAAATAATTTTGCATAATACTGAATTTAAACTGTGTACCTTTTGAACTGCAAAAACTTCATTGATAGCAATTCCAATTTATCAACTACTGACTATTGCTATTATTAATTGAACATGAAGTGTTTTGCATTTGAAATATTATAACAGACAAGCCACCAATGTATTACTTATAGTTTCCAAAACTACCATAATTGAGAAACTTCTTTGAAACTTCTCTGGTTTATTATACTCAGTTCTTCATTGTACAGAACTATTGGGAAGTCCCAGCATATTCAACACAATGCACAAGTATATCGATACAATTATAGGTGTTTCATTTCAAAACCCACTTTTTTAATGTCTAATGCAAGCTATTCTTGAGCTTTGAAAAACTGAAGCAACACAAGAACACTTCAGAAACAATAAAAGCTGAAACACAATATTTGAACATACTGTACTATATAGTGATTTAATACACAGTTAATTATTCTTTTTCACAACTAATTTACAGGAATATAATAGATAAATCAACTCAGAAACTCAACCAAATCTATGAATCTTTTAAGTTTCCAGTAGCATTCCCCTCATGTCAATTTGGCCAGCAATAGTCTCATGATGCAATCTTTATCATATTTTGAAAAAAGCTTCATTTAATTACTAAATAATTAACATTAAATGAGAGATAAGAGCCAGTTTGATCTAGAGATTAAGGCACTAGGCTAAATGCCAGGAGACTGTGAGTTCTAGTCCTGCCTTAAGCATGAAACAAGGCTGGGTGACTTTGGACCAGTCACTCTCCCACCCAATCCTCTTCTCAGGATTATTGTGGGGAAAATAGGAGGAAAAAGGATTAATATGTATGCCCATTGCTTTGAGTTACTTATAAAGTAATAAAAGGTGGGATTTTTTAAAAAAAAATCAAAAAAGTAAATAATATACATAGAACGTTTCCTTTCAATTCAATTGTTTACCACATCACTAAAAAGGGTACTGTGTTCTTTAGTTCATTTAATTTGTTTCAAGCAGAAGTAGGAATAATATATATTACTTTAATAATTGTGTAAGTATAGATTTAACTTCTTTATTGCACTGTAATAAAGCATAACCATTACATGAATTAGATATGATACGGAAACAAACAATGGAAAACAAATGTTTTTGGAAATTCCACTAAGCGAATATTTGTTATAAATAAATAATGTGCATGCTTTCCTCTGGAATTAAGAAGGTTTGGTGTTAACTGCTAAGCCTATTCACTGCTCTAAATTGTTCACAAGGACAAAAAAGCTATCAAAGTGTATTATTTTACATGCACATGAATGAACTATAATTCAAATGGATTAACTATCTTTTACTTGTTGTGATTGTATGTAGGTAGAAGGAATAAACAAGGACAAAAAGCAGCTTATTCACCTGCACCTAGAATAATATACCTTCAGTTATATATTGCACACAAACAAATACAATCTAAAACACATAGCAAATGAAAATGTAAAAATTGACATAGATATTATAAAATATAAGATTGCAAAAAACAAAATTCCAGCATTTCTCAATATTTTATTGCATTTATGTGCATTTCATGAATAAAATAAATAGCAATTTATAAACTAAACAAAACTGATAAACATGGTAAAAAGATTAAAAATATTTACAAATCCAACTGAACCAGGAACTAAGCCCCATTCAACCCACTGGGACATATTCCAAAGCATGCATTGGATTGGCTGTATACTGTTATCTCTATTCAAAGTTATTCTGTCAATAAAGTAGTAGAAACATGAATAATTCATATGGCAACTAAAAGCTTAACAACTGAGTTTTATAAATTATAGTCTTTTCTACAAGGCTAAAATATTGTTTTTATGGTAGAATAAGTACTTTCCTTCAAATTAGCTATCAATTTAGTTGTGAGCTATGTTTTAAAAGTGGAAAATAAAAAAAATCCTTATCTAACTGATACTTAGTTCAATTGTACAAAATACAGTCTACATTTTTTACTTATTCATATGCCTGTTATTCAGAGCTATACAGAGATTGATTGCATGGAATAGCACCTGTGATATTTCTGATGGACTGGTTAATTATTGCAAAGGCAGCACTTGCATCGTCACTATTGCTAAAACATCCAATGATTTATACTTAATATTAAATGTAAAGTCACACATAATTATATATCAAACACTACAAAGTAAATTGCACAAATGCTAAAAAAAACCCTACTCAAAAATAGTAAAAATGGTTAAAATACAATCAGCTCACCAAAAGAATCAATACAGGTATCAATAAGTTCATCTAGGCTGACTCCCTTGCTTAAGTATCCCAACGACATCATTATGCAGAATTCAGTAGTTTCAGCAAGATCTGGAGATCAGTAGCTGCCTTTGGATCAATGCTGCATCTTTGAAGCGTTCCTAAAGAAAGAACAGGGGGAGAACTCCAGTCACATGATAGAATAACATTTCACAAAAGCCTCTGCAGCAGGTTGAAAAATAAATCAGTTGCCAGGATCACAGGAATTGGGTTACTGAAACAGTCCCTTCCCACTTAGAAAATGCATCAAAGGTTCCCCCTTCTGTGGACGATATTTCCTTCCATAAATGTACTCATTAGTCCACGTTTTCTAAAGAGCCACATGTGGTTCTTAAGGCACACAAAGCTCTCTATTACTATACAACCATCAGTAATCTTTATCCATTTTCTTTAAGTCTTTAAGCATATACAAGAAACTGTAAGAAAATGAAGAAGCATTAAGTAACCAAAATTATAGCTTCCATATATTAGAATACATCATACATACATTGCGCTTAGTCACAGTCCTTTACCTATGAACAAATTTTTAAAAATCACATTTAAATAATATACTAAAGCATAACCTATCATAATAGCGAAGTTCACACATGATATGCTAAAACTAAACCAAGCACCTTATGATTTAATATACTGTATGAACTAATCATACAGAATCATAGAACTGGAGCAACTTCATTTACAGGTAGCCCTTGATTTATGACTGTAATGGAGCCTGCAATTTTGGTCATAAGTTGTAATGGGGCTGTCACATGATCACACCCGATTTTACAACTTTTGCAGCAGTCCTTAAGCAAACATAGTGGTTGTAAAGCAAATGCATGATATCATTAATCAAATTCTCTATAGGGCATTTTTTCCAGAAATCGGAAATAAACAGTTCTCTGGGAAAACATCATAAATTGTAAGCACATGACTGTGGGATGCTGCAAATGGCCATAAATGTAGGCTAGTTGCCAAGTGGACATTGGGAACTTCAAATTCAGATCATAAGTTCCTTTTTCAAAATACATTGTAACTTTGAATGGTCGCTAAGTGAAGAGTCATAAATTGAGGATTACCTGTACTGTAGTTCAACTTTTTGCCATTAAAACAGACCACTAGTATATAATCCTTGAGAGGTAACCATCAATTTTCTGCTTAAAAAACTCCAGTAATGAAAAAACCATCTCTATCTGCTTCTTTTTTAAAAAAATATATATAATTTTTATTATGGTTCAAAAAAACAAAAACAAATGTATAATAGTTTTTCTATCATGGTGTAACATCACCAAAATATCCATGTATATATACACCAATAATCAGAAAGTAAAAATAGAAATTATTTACATATTCTTATATACAAATTTACATTTCCAATATTTATTACCATAATTATACCATCATCTAAAATTATAATCTATCTGCTTCTTAATAACTTGTATTGTACTACCAATCCCCTCTTTTAACATCTGATTCTGTTGGATCAGATTTCATGTTTCATATTAAAAGAAAAGATCCAAGTTATCTAAATAAATTAATGTGTAAAATATGGATTGGGATTGTGTGGTCTGAATGCTTCTCAACATTGTAATCTATTTAATACTTCTGCGGAAATACTAGTATAGGTTTCACACAAACAAAAATTTGAGTATCTGACAAAAACTGAAATAGCTTTTGGTAAGATATTATTCTGTCTTGCCAATACAGTGTAAAACAGTCATAAATCATGTAGACATCTACTTATCTTTACTTCCTTATGTCTAGTAACCATAAAGATATAGTAAGTCGAATGTATGTATGAGCAGGAAGCTCAGGTGAGACTCAGCTACGTTGGCAAGATTCAGAGTCTCAGAGATGGGACACTGTCCTTGATGGATCTCCCAAAAGGTGCCCTTTCCAAAAGGAAATGAGCTTTCTTGGGGGTTTTTTTCCAAAATGTTTCACTTCTGAAGAAATTTTTTGGATGAGAAGCAAAATATTTTGAAAGAAAAAAAACAAAAACAGTTATCTTTTGGAAAAAGCACCTTTGGACAAACATGACCTGATTAATTGAGACTATCCATATACATTGTCCTTGATGGGGAAAAATGAAAGTCAGTGTTGTCCAAAAAGCCTGGCTTTCTTCACAAGTATTGAATAAGGTCCAGATGATCTCTTTATGCAATGTACTTTCATTGTATGCTAAATGCATGCTAAAACCTAAGGGCTCATTTAAACAGGTAGTAAGTAATTGATAACTTACCTATGTGCAAAACATATGGTTGCACAGTTACCCTAGGTATTTCAGGACTGGCACCAGATTTATTCAATTCTGTATTTCTCAGTTTTCGGCAGAAAAATCCAAATCATTTTTCTTTCTATAAACTGAGCTGAAGGGAAAATATCTTGATGAAAGGGTTAAAGAACCCCCACCCAGAAATGTTGGTAAGACATCCTGAATTAGAACTCAACTCTTAGTGACATCCATACAATTTTTTTGGCAATGTCATAGACTTTTTTTTTGCTATTGTCTTCTTCAAGGCTGTTTATGTACTTCCCAGAATACCTATATTAATCAATCATCTATTCCAGGTTTGATCGTGTTTAGCTTCTAAGATCAGCAAAAGTCAGCTATGCCATCTTCTACCGGGAAAGCTTTGAAAGAAAGTATATTCTAGCAAGATTCTAAACATTCTTTCTAGTTTGTAGCATAATAATTTGAGGAATGCTCATTTAGTGAGTTCTTATCTGCTTTTTTACAAGGACTATTATTATCTATTATCTTACTGCCTTTTGAAATGCTGCTGGTTTATTGTTTATGTCATTTACTATGTACTGTACTTTTAGTAACTTCATTCTATTGTATTTTACATACATTATTCTGTTTTAATATAGAACCATTACCTAGAAAGCTATTATTAGTTTTCAAAAAATAATTAATAATTGAGCAAATCACCAGGCACTGATAGGAATTGCTTTTCATTTTATCCTCATGAAAAGTGTAAATTGATTTGATAGAAAGTGATTAGCCCAAAGCTCACAATGCATTTCCATGAGTAAGGATAGACTGAAGTCTGGATTGTCCCAATTCTGGTGTTAGTTTATGCAATAGTAATTACCCTAATTTGGAAACTACTGTACCAAATATGTAGACAATTTTTTAAAATAAAAGATAGATTCAGTTATCAATTATAGAAAGAGCTGGGATACTGAGTGTAGAGGAGAGGCGCTCATAAACTCTACAGTTATTTATTACACTGTTTTTGGTGGGAGCCAAGTCAATGTTTATGTTAATGTGCCCTTCTGAGTGGAAAATTTGCACACAAAGAACAACCAAATTTTTAGACACATGCTTAGAAATTCTAGAAGGTTTTGCATGGCTAATTAAGAGTGAGAGTGCAAAAACATCCAAGATAATACACATTAGCCTCTGTTCTAAAATGCTGGGAACTGAGCTTGGTGTATGTGCATCCATGTGTGTTCACAAAGTGTAAATTTAGTAGCATTTCTTCCCCATATTTTGTAAGGTTCAAACAAGTTTCTCCTAAAATCTGAGAACATTTCTAAAGCACCTTGAAAAGCTAGCTTCTCACAGGTCGCTCCGATGTGTCTATCAAGGAAAGCATTTTCTCCATTTCCTACCTTAAACTCCTATTGGGGGAAAAAAACTGAAGAACTCATTGGCAAACATTGTTCAGGGATGTCTTCAAAGGGACTCAAAAGTTCAAAATGACAGACGCAACTATGTTATCAAAGCTCCGGCCCTTTTAACATGCATTGCATAAATAAAAAGGGGTGGTGGGACTTTGATCAGCTCACCTGCTTCTATGTTTTAATATTGTTGAATCTCCCCTCCTATGACACCCCTGATGCTTTTTTAGTATTTCTAGTCTCACATGGGAATTATGGATAGCTTACCCAGACTCCTCCCTCCCTCCCTTTTTCCAGGGAAATAAAAATATTAACTCCCTAAAAACAAAAAAGAATAAAAACTGGTAAAACATTGCTGTACATGAGCTGACCTGGCAGAGTCACCTGACAAAATATTTCATGCATCACTATAATGAAATAAAGAACAAGTAGACATAATATTTGATTATGTCTATGCATGTTTATTTTGTTAGTTACATTACTGCAGATAGATTGCAGACAACTGCCTAGTTAGAAAAAGAAAGACAATCCCAGCTTAAAAATAGGTAACAAATTTTGTCTTCCACTCTATATATCTTTTTAAGCCCCACATTTCAAGTCAAATGTGCTTGATTTCAACCCAATGTCTGTTTAGTTTTTGTAACTAAACACACAGTGAAGGATACATTCTATAGCAGGGGTGTCAAACTTGTGTCGTCATGGCGGCGTTAGCTGATGTATCAGGATTTTTTCCCCTTCGCTAAATTAGGCGTGGGCATGGGCAGCACATGTTGCCTCTGGCCTGCGGGCTGCGAGTTTGACAGCCCTATTCTATAGGATACAGCAGAACAGTGTTTCTCATCTCTAGCAATTTTAAAATATGTGGACCTCAGTTCCCAGAATTTCCCTGTCAACATGTTTTAGCCCTTTCCCCCTCTTGTCACTGGGCTCCTTTCTTCAATATTATGGCTTATTTATCCCGTCTCCTGTACTACTGTCTTTTGTTCTCTTCAAAAAGAATATCATAGCCAGAATGTGGGATTCAGCTCATTAACAAGCCCTTAGCAACCCTTAAACCTACCCTTTCTTGACTCATCTGCCCATTGCTTTCCATCCTCTGAATCTTTATGAGTGCAACATATTACCTGCTAAAAGCTATCCTTCCGGCAATCATTGCCAGGAGACATTAACATTTGAACACACTAAACAAGCAGACAAGCACATTATGGGAACCCAGCACAAATGGTTTATGCAAGCTTGGATAATTGGTTAACTGAGTAAGCCATAATCAAGTTAATCATGGGTACCACTTGTGTTGTGTGAACTCAATTACTGGATCATAATTCAACTGACATAGCATCTCCCAGAAAGGCAACATTCCTTAAGGAAATGTTTTAAAAAGTGATACACAGCAATAATTATTTCTACATTTCATAAAAACCATCTACATCTACATTTTAGCACCTGCAAAAATAGGGAAAAAAATTACCTTAAAAAGGATTACTTTTCCATTAAGTATTGAGGAGTCTTTTACAACTAGGTCCCTAAATAATATTCAGAACTTTTAAACCTGTTTTAAAGTAATGAGTACAGAACTTTATTACAGATGTATCTCCATGACAAGTTAGCATAGTAGTGCAGACATTTTCCTGTGGGTTTTTATTGTCCCAGATGTGTTGAGCAGCAGCTATTATTGCTTCCTGTCAATACAGCCATACTAGCGAGTTAGATTCTTACAGTCCTAGAATCAGAAAGTCTCCTTTAAAGCAGTTCCAAAGAGACAGCCTAACAGTAGAAACCATCCTTCCCATTTCGTTTTTTTTTTAATTGCAATATTAAAAATTCTACCCTACGAAGCACATTCATTACCACCCGTTCAAAAACAGTGGGAACAGAGAAAGATGAATCTTGCTTGATGACTGCTTGCTGCCGGATCAGACTTCCCATCGGCTGCCAAACCACCATCTGGTTGGGTTAAAAGACGCCCCAGTCCCAAAACCAGATGGGAACAACCGCGCTGACCAATGAAGGGAAAGGAACAAGTCCCGAAACGACGGGGAGAGAGAGTGGGGGAAATTTAAGGCAGACAAAACTTACCGGCTCCGACTCCTTTCGTCTCAGCCTCGTTGGTTCGGCCGAAGAACCATGCCGAGCGCAGCACATCCGAAGCCAGGATGGACTTGCCGGTGCATTCCTGCCTCTCACCGCCGAAGGGAGGAGAGGCGAGCTCGTCAGGCGGACCGCCGAGGGGGGCGGAACCGACGAAAACTTTGCATGCACGAGGAAGTAGCGGAGCGGCTCGACCCTGGCCGACGTCTCAGATTTTCCTCGTGCGCGCCGCTCTCCCAACTGCTCGGGGCGGAAGCGCCCACCACGTGTCTCTGCCTTCTGGCTTTCTTGAGCGTCACCAGGTGCCCCTTCAGCCTGAAAGGCGCTCGCGCTCGGCCCCGGAGGAGAAGGGCGCTTTGCCCGCCGAGCGGCGAGGCTGCAGCAACGGGGTCTCTGCCTGCCAACTGGGGTTTCCCCCGCCCCCCGAGCCATTGTTAGAAGGTGGAAAATAGGAATGCTTGCGGTGATACAGATGTTGGCATACCGGTTCTCCACGTCACGCCTTCTGTACTCTAAAACAAAAGCAGTACCAAATAATCTTCCCGTTCTTACATATCCGGGGAAAAAAACCCCGCGTGTAATGTAATCTTGGAGAAGCCAAGGCCTCAGCCCAGCAACCCGTATTTTTCTAAGTTCCTCCCCCTTTCAGTGTTATGTTGCTTTATAATGGTGTATTTTAGCTACTTTTGTTTCTCATTTAGCTCATTCTTAGTTATAAATAAGTATGCTAGGTTTCAGGAACTTTATTATAGACTTTTATTTTGCTTATTAGCTATTTTTAAATATGGTCGCTCAAGTGAGGTAAAATGGTGCAGGCAAAGATTCTGAATGGGTTTGAACAACATGGGAAAAAGAAACATCCTGGCATTAGTCTGGGATCCTTTTTCATCAAATCTGCTAAACGGCCAAAGATAGAAGAATATGTTTTACAAAAAGAATCTATAATAAAAACAAACAAAAAAAATTCCTCTCACCTTTAACAAGTTTGCAGCCCTTGAATCACTTGAATGGAACTTCAAACAGAACTGAAAAACACAACAGCTGCTAGATATTTCATTACCTGGCAGGCAAGAGCTAAATTAGAATCAGGATTCTCTCCCCATTTTTCACTCTGTTTATAACTTGCTAATTCACCTGCTAACCTCAAGGGACCTTAAAAAAATAAAAGCTTAAAAGTAAGATGCAAAAGCAAACTACAGAAATACTCCCACCAGAAAATTCAATGGAGTTTAAACCCAAGCTGTTCTCTCATTATTTGAGCAGTTCTCAACTATAAAATAGGATCTGGAATTCCTGAAAAAAGACTTTTGATGCTTTTGTTTAAAAAAATGATGCTGGACCTACCACTTCCATTAAGACTCTGCAGAAACCCAGCGACATATTTCTGACATCCCAAAAATGCTTTTTCAGGAGGCAACTGTACTTTATTGGGGTTCTTTTGAAGATATTTCACTTCTCATCCAAGAAGCTTCTTCAGCTCTGACTGGATAGTGGGGAATGAAAGGATTTAAGTGAAATTTATTTATTTATTTAATTTGATTTGTATGCCACCCTATCTCCATAGGACTCAGGGCGGCTCACAACAATTAAAATCAAACCAGATAAAAACATATTAAAATACAAATTAAACATATGTTAAAACTCATTAAAATAATCAAACCCCATCAGTCCAGGCTGGGCGATTTAAACAGCCATGTCTTTAGTTCGCGGCAGAAAGTGTGAAGGTCAGGGCCAACCGGAGACCCAGTTGCCCAGTTGCCTGCTGAAAAAGCACCTTTGGGACAAACATGACCTGGATGACAGAATCTCTTCTCAGCTATGTGATTTGGAATGAACACCCTTTGAATGGTGTGGCAGTATGAATGGGTTTCCAGAAAAATTGCAGACTACAGGAACCATTAGCACTACTCAAATGACCCTGAAGACACAGATAAACCTCCAAGAACTTCAACAACCCTGTAAAAGGATGCAAGTGACCAGCTGTCTGCAAGGAATATAAAACCTTCCTTTTCCCACTATCTAGTCAACTGAAGAAGCTTGGATTAGAAATGAAACGTCTTCAAAGAAAAAACAAAGTCCAATTGCCTTCTGAAAAAGCACCTTTGGGACAACCATAACCTGGATGACTGAGAATCTCTACAGACTATTTCTGACATGTTCTCTGATAAAGGGCAAGTTGTTAAAATAAAACCAACAAAACTGCAGTTAAATGACTATTAATAAATCCTTACTCCTTGACAAGGCAAAGAGTGGAGATTCATACATACAAACCAGAGGTGGGCAATTAATTTTCCCAAAGGGTCACATGAGAACTTGGGACTGTTGTGGAGAGCTGCTGCCCCAATGTTGCACCACTGCTGCCCTGCCCATTGCTGTTGCCCCAGGGCTGGATGTGGCTTTGTGTCACGAGTGTTTCCAGGATTGCTGTGGCTATCTGCCTACTCACAAACAGTATGGTTTTAATCAAGCCATCTACTGTTGCCAATTACCTGCAAGCCTTCCCCGCCCTGGATAATTGCAGGTTGACTCCTTACATAAGCAAGGACCTTTCGCTTGCTACTTGGGCCTAGTCTTCTAGGCCTAAATGCACAGCTCCTGCAGGAAGCTTGGGCAATGCCGCTGATGGGAGAAGAATGCAGATAAGGACTCCAGACGTCGTTACAGAGAGACTCCCACGGATGCTTGCCTTTTGCTGTTTTGTAGCACGCAAGCTATCATCGGGACTGCTGTTGCAGGACCTTCTTCCTCCCACAAGCTTCAAACAATGTTTGCTGTTTGAACTGTTTTTACTTCAGGTGACTTTCAGCTGTGAGGCTCGTGCTGCCCTCGTTATGATTGCCTTGATGATGTATCGACGCCGAAGCTGCTTACCTTCATGCTAGCTTTATTCTTTTGTGAACTGTTTTCGGTATTGTGGAGAGGGATCTAGGGAGATAGCCTTGCCTCACATACCCAGACAAGACTTTGTTTTTAATGTGTTTTCATAAAGACATAGTGCTTTTTAAATGTTTTAAAGTAAATTATATTTTTACACAAGACGCCTCTGTTAGAATCATTTCAGTCTCAGTGTGTTTACTCATGAGCTGGTTCACGGTCCGGGGTACCCCTCAACCCCATTTCGTCACACTTGGTAGCAGAGGATGGTTTAACGAACCTACGCTCATGTGGTAACGCGCTAGACTGGAATGTCTGCAGTTGAATAGATGTTGACTAGGGCAGCAGCAGCAGCGAAAAGTATGAAGTCACAAACTGAACTGTCCGGGGCTCAGGCCAAAAATGTTTTGGCTGAAAAACCCCAAACTCTAATTGATTTAGAGAATAGTGGAGCTGTAAGTTTTGGAGCAGAGGCCTCAACTTTTGAAGGGCCCAAGATAGTGAGTAAACCATCATCACCTAAAGAAGTAGAGACTGGAAGAACGCCACTTCAGGTCCTGAAAACAAATACAGAGGTGGATGATGAGTTTAGGAAGGCAATCCTTCAGCTTTTAGGTTTGCCCACAGTAAGTCAGAACCCGACTGCTGATTCTAGCGGATTATTAAAGAATCCAGCTGCGAAAGGAAAGAAGATCGAAGTCCTACAAAACACCGGATCGGTAAGAGACTTTCAATCTTTTCCTAAAACCCCCACCTCAGACCATAAGTGGAGAATGGGGGATAACAGACTGCCTGATTCGAATGTTCCTGCTTCTTTGTTAAACCAGCATGGCCAAGTTGATATTGTGCCACCTGCTGTAGAAGCCATCATAGATCAGGCCATAAAGACTTTAGCTCCCTTGATGACATCAGTGACTTCTGCTAAAAATTTAAGAGACTCTCATGTTGAGCGTAAGGTTGCAAGTGTGATAGAAACTTTGGCAACCATTTTAGGCGATGGTTTGCAGGTACCATCGGCTCAACAAATAGTAGCTGCACATACCAAAGCACCCCTGATGTCTGCAACTAATTCAGCGCACACCACGAGTGGGACATATCCATCCGTGATGACATCGACATCCAGGACGGTTCCGGAGGCTGCCTCAACTGAAGATAGGAATTTGGGAGCGCGTCCAAAAATTCCTAGAGATGTGCACCAGAGAGGACCCTCAAGTTTTTGTGATCAAACCAGGATGAGCTTTGCATCCGCACAACCTGAAGTTTTAATCCCTCCCATTGGGGAGGAACGATTGTCAGAATGCCAGATAGAAGACACTGTGCTGTGTGCTTCTATTCCAATGCCTTATTGCCCGTTCCAGGATGGACCACATTTTGAACACCAATTAATGTCTGTTTCCATGTTTAATAATGTACAGGTCCTTCCTCCTAATTTTAAAAGTTTAAGTATGGGTGGAGGAAATTTTAAGGAATGGGTTAAAAGTATTCAAGTAATTTTAATGAAAGAGAATGTTTTATCGTTGTTGTTAAAACCCCCACCTAGACCATGGTCCTTAGAAGTTGATCTTTTACATCATAAGGCCTTTTGTATTTTATTGATGTCCATTAACCCTGCACTATATCCCAGTATACCTAGTAACCTGACCGTAACAGAAGTTTGGGTGAAACTGCATAAGCTATTTTGTTCAAAAAGCTCCCATGTTACAAACAGAGTTTATAGGGAGTTCTATTCCGCAAGGTTGAAGGCGGGAGTAGATATTAATGAACACTTATGTGAGTTAAACAGGTTAAGGCAGGAATTGATGTTGAGGGGGGAAACAGTGTCTGAACAAACCCTCATTACTGTTATACTCAATTCCCTTGACCCTAGCTGGGATAATTTTATATCGCAACTGGATAATGTTAGTTGTAATAACTTATCTTTAGAAGTGTTATCTGGCAGATTGATTGCAGAAGATAACTTGCGAAAATGCAGGGCGGCTTTTCATAAAAAGGAAAAACCTTTAAGAAGGCCCGATAGTTCAGATAGAGCATATGCTATTGGAGAATGCTTCATTTGTGGTTCAAAAGAACATTATAGAAGGGATTGCCCACAAAATGTAAATGCTAGGGCAAGTGTAAAGACACCTTCTGATAATAAATGTAAAAGGAGGTCACTTCCTCCAGGCAGAAAGCCAAGTGGAGATGTTCCTAACCACAGAAGGGATAAAAAGCCGAATGAAGGCAACAAAGGGAACAAACCCAGGTTTAATGATAGCTCTGTAGGTATAGTGGAAATTACTGAGTCAGAGCTTACAAGGGAACAGCGAGAGCAACTATGGTTAATGGACAGTGGAGCCAGTAACCATGTTGTCAGTGACCGAAGGTTGTTTGTTAATATGAGAAGGCATCAATCCATGATCAAAGTTGCAAACGGTAAAAAGGTCAATGTTGTTGGCATTGGAGATGTTTATATTCCTGGGATAGGAAAGATTCATGGAGCATTGTATGTACCAGAGATAGATCATAATTTGCTAAGCCTAATGAGGATATGTGAGAACCCCAGAATGGAGATTCTGTTCTCAGGAGGAACAGCTGTGATCAAAAACAACAAATGTGTGATTGGGGAGGTTTTGAAGATAGGTGGCTTGCCTTATTATTCCCCCAATACGAATGCTGAGACCTGCAGTGATAGCAATTATACTATCTCAATTGGTAGTAACAATGAATCACAGTTAGAACTAGGTGATGAGGATCAAGACTTTCACCAGAGGAAGCCTTGTAAAGACAAATGTAAAGTTAATAAAAAGTTTTTAAATTTTAACTTAGAGTCAGATAATAGGAAACCTGAAAATGCTAATGCAATTTCTATAGGAGAGCCATTGCACAATGAATGTGCTCACTTGATGCATCGCAGGCTAGGTCATGTGAGTTTTCCTATAGTGAAAAAGGTAACCGAACACTCAAGGGGAACCAAGATCAATGACTGTAACACATTCCTAGACTGTTCAATTTGTAGGAGTGCAAAGTTGAAGGTAAAATCTGCGCCCAAGAAGTCTCAGAGGTACTCTGAACACCCGTTTCAGCTCGTCCACATGGATTTGGTGGGTCCATTCGCACCTTCCGTGGGTAAGAGACGGTACTTTCTTACCATAGTAGACGACCATAGCAGATTTGGATTTGTTTTTCCCCTAATGTCCAAGAGTGAAACGTTGACTAAGTTTAAGGAATTTTGTAACTTAGTCCAGAACCAGCATAAGGTCAGAGTTAAGAAAATCTTAACTGACAGGGGTACTGAATTTAATTCCAGGCAGTTCTCCAGCTGGTTGAGGAGTAAGGGCATAGTCCACTTACGCACCGCGCCTTACTCTGCATTTCAAAATGGCGTCGCAGAACGACGCAATGGCGTGTTACAAACTATGATGCGGTGCGCCCTAGAGGATTCCAGATTAAACTTCGCGTATTGGGTAGAAGCAGTTAAATACGCGAATTACACCTTGAACCGAGTATGGTCTAGCGTAGTGCAGAAGACCCCATACGAGGTGCTATACGGCCATAAGCCTAGCTTGGCACACCTCCATGTTTTCGGGGTGATGGCCGATGTTCATGTCCCGAAGGAGCTCAGGAGAAAGGGAGACCGGATCTCTGTTAAACTGAGATTTGTTGGTTATGAGCAGGGCTCCAAGGCATTTAGGTTTGCCTACCCTAACGGGAAATTAATGATATCAAGGTCTGCCACTTTTCACGAAGGGGCCAATTGGAGTAAGATCCATGCCAATGAGATTCTTACTCAGAACCCTTCCCGTAGTTGTCATAGGCAATCGGAGGATGTATCGGAGAACCTATCCAATGATAGGGATACATCTGGTTCTGGGAAGCGTGCATCCCAGGCACCCTTGAAAGGGGTATTGAAGCGTAAGATGGGGGTAGCCAGGAAGGATAGGCACCCAGCTTCTGAGACGCATAGTGTTAGTCACGAGGTAGATGAATCATCGGACGACTCTGATGTGAGTGACTCTCCTAAAGGCAGACCAGTTAGGGTTACCAGGGGCAATAAGCCTAAGAGGTACGACGAATTTGTTACCTCAGTCGACCAGGTTTTGGCCACCCCTCAGAGATATGAGGATGTGTTGGCCTTACCTGACCATGAACGACAGAAGTGGCTGGCCGCCATGGATACGGAATTAGACAGCCTGAAAAGGCTGGATGTATTCATGCCAACAAGATTGCCCAAGGACAAGAGGGTGATCGGCACCAGGTGGCTTTTCAAACAAAAGCCCATTGAAGGTGGGGGTTTTGTCTATAAAGCGAGACTAGTAGCGCAGGGATTCTCGCAGAGATTCCCTGACGATTATGAGGACACCTTCTCGCCCACGGTGCGCCCTGAGAGCGTGAGAACAGCTCTCACCATCGCTACCATGCGAGGCGAACATGTGTATCAGTTCGATATTCAGACCGCGTACCTGCACGCCCAGTTAGACAAAGAGCTGTACGTGAGGATTCCTCAGGGAGTAAGCCATCGGGAAGATGATGTGTGGTTGTTGAATAAGAGCCTATACGGCTTAAAACAATCTGGTAAACGATGGTACGAGTGTCTCACAAAAAGCCTGAGAGAGATGGGCTTTTTACCATCGTCAGCTGACGAGTGTGTTTTTGTCAAGGAAGATCAGGACATTAGGGAAACAGTACTGTTGTACGTTGATGACATACTATATATTTGCAGATCAGAGAACAGGCATAAGAAGTTCTCTGAGGACCTAAGTAAGAGTTTCGCTCTAAAACCACTAGGTCACATTAGCAAATTTTTAGGGGTGCAATTCGTAAAAACCGAGAAGGGGTTTCGGCTTTCTCAGGAAGATAAGATTCAGGAATTGCTTAAAAAGTGTAGCATGGTAGAGGCGAAGCCATGTGATACCCCTATGGCAACAGATTTCCTTAAGAATATGTACACTGAGAGCACGGAGTTTGAGGATAAGACCCTTTACAAGTCCGTGATTGGGTCGTTGTTGTACATTGCAAATTGGACTAGACCGGACATCAGTCTAAGTGTAAATGTGTTATCTAGACATTCTGAACATCCTACACAGTACCATTGGAGCGGAATCAAACGACTCCTGAGATATTTAAAAGGTACTGTGAACTATTCATTGTTATTGGAACCAGAAGCAACTAGAGAATTAAGATTGAGTTGTTTTTCGGATGCCGATTGGGCAGGGGATGTTAGATCTAGAAAAAGTACCTCGGGGTACATTGTATACCTAAATAGTAGCCCCGTGTATTGGTACTCTGGGAAGCAGAAGTTAATTGCAACCTCCACAGCGGAAGCTGAGTATGTGAGTTTGTCTAAAGCTTCCAATAACCTAGTTTGGTTTGACGATCTTCTGGTAAGCTTATGGAGGCAGCCCATGCAACCTATAAAAGTCTATGAGGATAACATGGCTGCCATTAACATATCGGAAGCCGATGCTGTAGGCCAGAGATCACGCCATATTGATATACAAAACAAACATGTGAGGCAATTGGTGAAAACAGGTTTCATTAAGACTGTGTATTGTGAAACCAAGGAACAGGTAGCGGACGTGTTTACCAAACCGCTGCCCCGTGACCAACACCTCTATCTCCTGGGTAAAATGTCAATGGCTATGTGAATGTACTTCCCATTGATGTATATATGTACCCAATGTAGAATGTATGTTTGTTAACGAGTCAAATAGCCGCAGAGAAGGGGATTGTCATGAGTGTTTCCAGGATTGCTGTGGCTATCTGCCTACTCACAAACAGTATGGTTTTAATCAAGCCATCTACTGTTGCCAATTACCTGCAAGCCTTCCCCGCCCTGGATAATTGCAGGTTGACTCCTTACATAAGCAAGGACCTTTCGCTTGCTACTTGGGCCTAGTCTTCTAGGCCTAAATGCACAGCTCCTGCAGGAAGCTTGGGCAATGCCGCTGATGGGAGAAGAATGCAGATAAGGACTCCAGACATCGTTACAGAGAGACTCCCACGGATGCTTGCCTTTTGCTGTTTTGTAGCACGCAAGCTATCATCGGGACTGCTGTTGCAGGACCTTCTTCCTCCCACAAGCTTCAAACAATGTTTGCTGTTTGAACTGTTTTTACTTCAGGTGACTTTCAGCTGTGAGGCTCGTGCTGCCCTCGTTATGATTGCCTTGATGATGTATCGACGCCGAAGCTGCTTACCTTCATGCTAGCTTTATTCTTTTGTGAACTGTTTTCGGTATTGTGGAGAGGGATCTAGGGAGATAGCCTTGCCTCACATACCCAGACAAGACTTTGTTTTTAATGTGTTTTCATAAAGACATAGTGCTTTTTAAATGTTTTAAAGTAAATTATATTTTTACACAAGACGCCTCTGTTAGAATCATTTCAGTCTCAGTGTGTTTACTCATGAGCTGGTTCACGGTCCGGGGTACCCCTCAACCCCATTTCGTCACACTTTGGGTCATAAAGTGGCCAGCTCTGTAGTAAACCCTCTTTCGATATTCCCTGCAAATTAAATTGTTCACTTTAGATGCAACAAATTTCTCTCCATATCTATCAGAACAGTCTCCATATTGGATGCTAGGATTCTAGGACATCAATTATAACTTTCCAGGGACTATTTCAGGGCTGTCAAACTCGCATTGTCACTGCGGCATCATGTGATGTATCAGAACTTTTTCCCACTTTGCTAAACTCGGCATGGGCATGGCCAGGACATGACACATCTGGCCCTGGGCTGTGAGTTTGACAGCCCTAGACTACTACACAACACAGACAGATACCTCCTATGGCTGGATCCAACTAATCTCCCTATTGACCTGGAATATTGCTAGCTGGTCAGGACCGTCAAAAGAACAATCTTTGAATATCTAAACCTAGGCCGCCACATCAGAGATGGAGTTGGGGTAGTTACTGGGTCAATTCATTCTAGGCTATCCACGTAAGATAGGAGGATGATCCAAGAGAGTTAATGTAAATTTACGATTGAAATATGTTCCTCTGCCTTCTTTAAACCCAGGGGTATCTGTCTTTCTGCTGTCCTTCAAACAAACTGAAATCATATTCCTTAACATTAATGATTAACATCCTCCTCCTAAAAAAAAACATGTCCAGACACCCAATATTGAAAATTTTATTCTCACTTGCTTAGATACGCACCCTGCAGCGAGGGGTCCTTCATGTTCTCTGAGCTTGGTTGTTTTCTTGCAGATGTTTTATTACCCAAACTAACATCATCAGTGCTAGTGATGGTACATAGTACATCAGTGCTAGTTATTCATACATCCTGCAGGAATCAGCAATAATTGACAGGAATTTAAATGCCTGGATTGGGACAAATCAGTGGTGACATCCCCCCCCCCCCGGTTCTATCCGGTTCGCCAAACTGGTAGTGCTAGCAGCAGGAGGCTCCGCCCACCCGCCGGGATGTCATTACATGCCATTTTTTTACCATCTGTGCATGTGTAGAAGAGGTGCGTGCACGTTCCCTCGTGCTCCTGTTCCTGAACCGATAGTGAAGGTAAGTGGATTTCATCACTGAGAAAAATGATTTCAGTTCAAGACCTTTCATGAAGAGGATAAACCAGAAGGACCCTTAATACCTAGATAATTTAAGAAACTAAAATCTAATTGGGCAGGATTATGTGCTAGGCAGGTGACTCCCTCCTTTGGAGCTTTGCTTACTCAGTGAGTCTCAAAATGAGGCTCATCCAGCAAAACATACTGAGAGGGAAGGAGAAGATTAATAATTTGTTACTGGATCACATTGCATAATCTCCTAAATGATGTACAATGTATGGATTCATAGATTCAGAATTAGAAAACAATCATCACCCCCAATATTAACTATGACTGCCTCTTCCAATGCGGGAAAATAACACAGAGGGTGTAAATTAGATGGAATGAAAGTAGTGCAAAACCAATTGCTAAATGGCTGGTAGCATCAGAAACGTTAGAAATTCATGCACACCTGCCAGGGAAATCTCAAAAACCATACTTAGTCTTGTATTTTAATCTCAAAATAGTTTTTGTCAAAGAAATAAAAGTCCAGTGATTGGGGTGTACAACATAAAAAACTCTTCGATAAGGATTGTGCACAGCTGATAAAGTCATATCATATGGCATATAGAAAAACTAAATATTTTTGATAGAAGAGAATATATATAGCTTAGGACCCTATGTGCTCTCTTAGCTTGGTTATATGTTTACCCAACTAGGTGACATAATAGGCACTAGTAAATGTGGTGTTTATGTACAGTAGCTTGCCCTGTCAGTGTTGGTGGTGGTGTGGTTTTCCTCCTTGGTGGTTCCTTGATTAGGGTATTGTTTCTGCTTGATTGTTTGTCTGGTGATATTGTCAGGGTGTTACTTGATTATCTGGATGTTTGGTCGCCATGATATAAAAACGATATTGAGACTCTAGAAAGGGTGCAGAGAAGAGCAAAAAGATGATTAGGGGACTGGAGGCTAAAACATGAAGAATGGTTACAGGAATTGTGTATGTCTAATTTAATGAAAAGAAGGACTAGAGATGATATGATAGCAGTGTTCCAATATCTAAGGGGCTGCCACAAAAAAGAGGGGGACAAAGCACCTGAAGGCAGGACAAGAAGCAAAAGATGGAAACTAATCAAGGAGAAAACCAGCCTAGCACTAAAGAGAAATTTCCTAACAATTAGAACAATTAATCAGTGGAATGACTTGCCTCTAGAAGCTGTGGATGCTCCAACACTGGAGGTTTTAAGAAAAGATTGGACAATCATTTATCTAAAATGGTAGAGTTTTCTGCTTGAGCAGGGGGTTGGACTAGAAGACCTCCAAGGTCCCTTCCAACTCTGTTATTATTCTGAAGAATAAAAAGTTTAATAAAGTTGTATAAGTATTCATTTTGTTGGAAGGTGTTGTATATATGTTCTGTTTCATTTTTTCTGGTGTTATAGGTTGCTGCAGTGCATTTGCACTTGTCTGAATAATATTTTTACACAGCTCTTCTTGAGCAGGATTGGGTTGTTACTTTGATAATAGAGCACTTGGTCAGTGTCTAATGTTGGGGTGTTTGACCTGTGTTTCTAATTTGCCACCAGCTCCTCTATTGAGGAGGATATACAGAAAGGGTAGTATGTTGTTGTTTTCTTTTTCTCTTGTGAATTTTATTACTTTGAATATATTATGAATTGTTTCATGTATCTTCTCCAGTTGTTCCTTTTTTATTACAGCAAAAGTATTGCCTACATACCAGACCAGGTCACTTAGTTCACTTAGTGGAACTTACAGTAATCTTTTAAGGTTTTGGACCAGTAATATTTATTGTTATTAAGAAAAAACAAGCTGGTGTAATGAAACTGAAAATCTAGTTTGTCAGCCATCATTTTAAAACCACAAGAGATATATTTAGTCCTACCAAACTAAACTTCTCCACTCTCCATCTAGCTCACCATATTCTAAAAGATCCTATCTTGACTCATGATGAAAAATTTCATCAGGTGTTTTAACTTACTTCATTTTTCTAATGTTAAGCTTAACATTAATAAATTGTTCCTTGAAATATTTAAGTTGATGCTTATTGATATTTGCTCTTTGTATAACTCCGTTGCCAAATAATAGGTTTTTACAGTTCAGATATGGTAACTTGTTTTTCATTAAGTATTTATTTATTTATTTATTTAATAATTATATATTATACCTATAATTATATATAATAAATTATTATATAAATATAAGTATTTACAGTTATAAAATAGTAAGAAAAAATTATGAACCCTGAATTTACAATTTACAGTAACTTAAATGTAAAAGTATAAATTTCAATTATACCTGATCTCTCATACATATAATATGTATAAAGCAAACTATATGAGAATTAGAAACAAAAATGTAGAATATACATTTGTGAATAATTTTCATATTTTAAAATATGAAGAAGTTTACAAATACAGGTAGTCCTTGACTTACAACAGTTCCTTTAGTGACCATTCAAAGTTACAACAGCACTGAAAAAAGTGACTTATGACCATTTTCACAATTACGACCTTTTCAGCGTCCCCATGATCGTGTGAACAAAATTCAGACGTTTGGCAACTGGTTCATATTTATGACCGTTACTATGTCCCAAGGTCATCTGATCCCCTTTTGCGACCTATTATTATATTGACTGTTTCCCTATGACTATCATTAGGAGTTGTACCTTATGATTCTTGATGAATGTACCTTTTCTTTTATGTACACTGAGAGCGTATGCACCAAGACAAATTCCTTGTGTGTCCACTTGGCCAATAAAGAATTCTATTCTATTCTATTCTATTCTGACAAACAAGGTCAATGGGGAAGCCGGATTCACTTAACAGCCAGGTTACTGACTAATCAACTGCAGTGATTCACTTAACAACTGTAGCAAGAAAGGTGTAAAATGGGGCAAAACTCACTTAACAAATGCTTCACTTAACATAAATTTTGGGCTCAATTATGGTCATAAATCGAGGACTACCTGTAATGCAACATTATCAGGTGATAGTAATAACCAAAACTATATTAGTGGAATTGTATTGTTGTTTTATTAAGTTAGTTACAGAAGGATTCTTTTGTTGGTAATCCCCTTATATTAGTTTTTTTAAAAAAAAAAACTTAAGGTATAATTTGTTCTAACAAAGATTACAGATGAGTTTGAATACAGAGATCACTATAACTATTTCTACTTAAATAATGTATCAGTTCAAAAGACTACTCATGGGAACAAGAAACAATATGCTGTTATAACTTTGGGGAATGCTTTCAAAACTTGCTGCTGCGAGATCCTGGTTAGGAAGTCTTTGAGATAAAAATAGTTTTTAAAAAGACAAGCCCTTAACAACTTTTTAACAACTAAACAGACTAAATTTTGTTTTATTCAGTCTTTCAAGACAAGCAATTTTTATGAATTTGAGACAGCGTCTGCAACTTGCTAGTAGTACTGTAATCTTTGGACTCTTACTTCTTTTTTAAATATAAAATTCAAAATTCTACAAATATTTTGTTAGGTTTTTTTAAAAAAGAACTTATCAGTCTCTATATAGGATTTGCCCAAGTAATTTTTCTGGTAACCATACAGAAGTGGTTTAAGTAATGTCTTCTAATAAGGAAATCATTTATTTATCTTATGATAATTGAAACACAATAAGTTCTTTTATATTTATAAGTTTTCAGTTGGATTCAGTTGGCTTTAGGGTGAGTCAGATTTAAAATTTACAACACCAGAATTTACATTCCATTTCCCTTTCACAGTCATATGTTACATTCCCAAATCTGCACAGGTTAGTGCCAAATATACATCTTAATATAAGTAGTCCTTGTCTTACATCATCTTCTTTTAACAACCCCATAATCCCTTGCGGGGTGGAGTATGGGCAACTGAATGGAGCTAGCCATTGCGGAGTTTTGTTCAGCAGATATATTCTCATTGTGTCCAGAGAGAGAAATATCTGCCTCTACTTAGGATCGAACTCACAGCTTCCTGATTGTGAGATGAGAGCTCCACCTCTAGGCCACACACCACTCTTAGTCCTTGTTTTACCACGACACCAAATTTCTGTTGCTAATCAAGGCAGTTGTTAAGTGCCTCATTTAACAACCTTTTTTGCCACAGTTGTTAAGTGAATCATGTGGTTATGAAGCAGATATAGCTTTCCCCACTAAGTTTGCTTGTTGGAAACTGGCTGTGAAGATTACAGGTGGTAATCACATGACCCCAGGACAGTTGTTGGAAGAAAAAATCCAGGTCCAGGTCCAAGCCAGGAATAAAATGGAGGCTGATTGGAAAGAAAGTTGGTTTATTGATGAGCAGAATCACCAATAGCATGTGATTCTGGGACAGCTGACAAAATGGAATTGAGAATGGATGGGTTTTATACAGAGGTGGGATCTACTTACCTTTACTACCGATTCGCAACGGCATTTTGATGATGTTGAGGTCGGTGGGCAGAGCCTCTTGCCGGTTTTACTACCTGTTCTATAGAACCAGGGGCAACCCACCACTGGTTTTATATCTTTTAGCTCCCTATGGGGTCATGTAGGGGTCATGGTTGGCTCTATAGGCAAAAGGGAAATGCAAATCCTAGGTGATTGTCTGAGTTAATCTTGTCAACCTTTCGCATGTTTTGCTTATCTGAAGTTTCTGTCTGACCCAGTCTTTCTGAATGGATTACCAAATCTGCATTTCTAAAAGCTGGCCTCCTCAGTTTCTACTTGGGGCAGGAAAACTGGTGCTGGTTTCTGCCTCCCTTCAGAATTTTTTCCCATTTCTCCTTTAAGAAAAATATTCTATCCTGCCTTTTTTAATATTCTCCAAAATTTTTCATTCTCTAGGAAGGTGGGTGGGTGCTGACTTTCTACACAGTGCAACTGTTGTAAATACATTCCAGTTGCAAAGCACCCAAATTTTGATCAGGTGATCATGAGGATGCTGCAACTGTGTGTGAAAATTGGTCATAAGTCACTTTTTTCAGTGCCATTGTAACTTTGAATGGTCACTAAATGAATGGCTGTAAGTCAAGAACTATCTTACAATATATGTAAAATAGCATAGCACAGATGATACATTCATGTTAGCTGTTAATAGAAGGGGAGATTATTTACACACAGTAAGAAGGAAAAGTGTCATGGTATCACCCCCTACCTCTACTACACAACATAAAACCTGCTAAACAAAAGATTTATCACACTGCAAGCTGCCATGTAACCAAAATACTGTTTTGCACTTGTTATCTGACCACTAATCACAACCATCCTTACAACCAATGCTTACATCTATCTTTTTGGAAGCAGCTGAGCAACTTCCAGCTGGAAAAGGATGGATTACAGTTCCCTTTTATTTTTATTTTATTTTTCTTAGAATCCAGAGCAGGGGTGAAATGTTCCCGGTTTGGACCGGCTTGGGCGAGTAGGTAGCAATGGCAGCCAGCAGTTCGGAGAACCGGTAGCAAAAATCCCTGCCCCCGCCCCCCATGCCCAGCTGAGCCGCACAATCATCAGAGGCTTTTTTTTCTTTTAAATGGCTCTGCCGATCCAAGCTCTGATGATCCCAACTGAGTTGCCTGATTGGCAGAGGGTTTTTTAAAAACCCTTTGACGATCAGGCAACTCAGCTGGGATTGTCAGAGCTTTTGAAAGCATTTTTTTACATGGTTTTACATGTAAAAAATGGTTTTAAAAGTTAAAAAAAAAATGGCCACGCCCACCCAGTCACATTACCCCCCCCCCACCAAGCCATGCCCACAGAACCCTGTAAAACAAGGTTGAAATGTAAGAAGTCAGAAGGGTCAGGGAATCTGACAGGCACAGAGGGAGGTGAACTGTATTTGAATATTAGTAGCTCAGGTTGGTAGTTGGGCTGTTGGTTTGAGCTCTGAGCTTGGCAATTTTGTTGCAAATGTTTCATCACCCTTCGAGGAGACATTGTCAGTGTACTTTGAATTGTGCTCATCAGAGGGAAGTCTGAGGGAAATCTCCTTGGGCATTTGCAGAGGGAAGACAGAGGGAAGTCTCCTTGGGCATTTGCATGCCCACACTGTGGAAGCTAGGGCTAGCTCATAGCTACTAAACTCTGCTAGAAATGCACCCCATGACATGGACATTCTGATTGTGTAGCAATTCCATCTTTTTTTCCATAATTGGTGTATATGCATATCTGTGTGGAAAAATAAAATAATGGGAGAACAATGTAAAAAATAAAGAATTGCAAATAAAAGGCAAGATCTGTAAAACTCAATGAATAAGGCAGGGTTAGTATATTTTGAAGAGACTCCAAGAGGCAAACTTTCTTCGTTAATTTCTTTTTTAAAAAATGAGTATTTCTCTGCATATGTCTGTGAAATAAATAATACATTTAAAAGTCTTTTGTTTCCTTGCTGAACAGAAGAAACTAGAACAATGAAATCAGGAAACAGAGGTTCAGGTAGTCCTTGACTTATGACCATAATTGAGCCTAAAATTTCTATTGCTAAGTGAGACATTTATTAAGTACGTTTTGCCCCATTTTATGAGCTTTCTTGCCACATTTGTTAAGTGAATCACTGCAGTTAAGTTAAACTGGCTTTCTCATTGATTTTGCTTGGTCACAGAAGCTGATAACATGAGCTGGGATACTGCAACCATCATAGTGTAGATATGAGTCAACTGCCAAGCATCTGAATTTTAATCATGTGACCGTGGGGATGCTGCAACAGTTGTGTGAAAAATGGTCATTTCACTTTTCTCAGTGCCATTGTAACTTTAAACAATCACTAAATGAATTGTTGCAAGTCTACCTTTAATCAATATTTTTTTTTCCAATAGGAAATTGGAATCAGCTATTGCTGGGGAAGGATTGACTACTATTTCCCATTGGTCTTACTTTAGCTTATAAAATAATTTACCTGACTTTAATAGTATTTTTTTTTTTTTGCAATAACATTCTGTATCAACCTTCAATTGTAATATGATAAGTGGAAATTTTAGACTTTGAAGTCTAATATGTCTCCAGAGCAATAGGCTGGAAGGGCTAATCTATCTATACATTTCAATCATTTCAATGTATCTACCATAACCCTCTAAAAGTTGGAAATTGGATTACAATTGTTCAGGACTATCATTTGTAAGCCTGTTATGATGCCAACTTAAAAGGTAGTAAAATTTGGTTAATAACAATGAAAAGATTGAAAGGATTCTTCAAGATATAGTCTAAAGACATTTTAGGTATGCTTAACAGTTTAGACTGGAGATAACAAAGTAGAATCTTTGCTGGGGGTCTTTGTTTGTTTGTTTGTTTGTTTGAAAAGGAGATTTCATATCATTTCATCAATTTCCTAAAAAGCAGTTCATCAGTTTTTTTAAAAAAAACTTTGAAAGTCATTGTCTTAAGGTGAAGAGCATAAAAGAAATGAGAGAAAATTTCTTTCCTGAGGACTAAATAAATGGAAAAATCTTTGCTCTGTGCATGAACTAATCACATGTACATGCCAGGTAAAGATGGAACAGAAAAAAGGCATATATGTATCTATTTTCTGGATTTATACTTTGCACCCTTAGAATGAGGACAGAACATATGTATGTGTGCCACATAATCGTTCTTCGTATATAGTTTTTTAAAAATTTCTAAAGAACCATCCAACTAAAAGAATACTTATGAAAGCACAAAGGGGTTGGGGGTTCATTTTCTACAAGAGAAATTCTTGTAAGAATAATGTACCACACACATTAAAATTCACATCTCACCATTTTTCTTCTGCAGTGACTCATGCACTTAATGTTTTAACAATTTTCTGGTTGCTAGGGTACATGTAATCAAGGTGACATGTAAAGTTCCTGTTAAAAAGAATTTTAGGTTTTCAAATGAAAGGAACAAAGCTTCACATTTATTACCTTCATAAATACCTTCTCTTAGTGTTTAATTATGCAAAATAGCTTGACATTTAAAAAAATGTTCAAGAAAATTCAGTCTTTAGATTGTGCAAACTCCATCTGATAACTTATATACATTTGCTATTTTTGACAATGATCCTCCAGTATTTCTTATGTGTGATATGAATTTTTTTTCTGGTTTTCATAAACTTGAGTTGGGGCAGGGGTTAAATTTTGAGTATAGGTCATAAGAGGCTATTTCTTGCTTTCATAATGTGACTACTCAATAGGGATTGAGAGAAGACCTAAATTAAGCAAATTTCTATAAGAGAGAATCAAACAGGTATATTTAGCCTCATACTGGATTGATAAATTGAATTCAGTATGTAAATTGCAATTTGAAAAAGCTAAAAGAGTTAGGATTTTCATATTGGCAGAGTATTTTTCTACCTTCCAGTTCTCACAATATATTCTCTATATTCTATCTATCACCATCAGACAATGGGCTAACAAGTATACAGGACAAAGGCCTTCATACTGTATTAGTACCCATGGTTTCTGGATGTTTTACCTAGAAACATGCACACTGCTTTTTAATGACATTTTATTGATACATAAAAATGTCTTCTTTTTGAAGAGTTTATGGTCTTACAAAGACAAACAATCATCTTAAGTGTGTGTGTGTGGGGGGAAATCATAAATCCATACTGAAATAATATTAGGCCAACAAATAAAGTTTACAAACCAACTGCAATCTTTCGGTTCCCATGAACTTTTTATTAGGTAAGAATAAGCAGAGTGGAGGCAGACTGTGCTTGAATTTAGATGGTATTTACGCCATGTCATTGTCCTGGATTGTGTATTGGAGAAATACTCAAGTATTTCTCAGGGAAGTGAAGATAGGTTACTTTCAAAGCTACATCGGTAACCTGGAAAAGACAAGATTAGGAGAAATATGGTTGACAGCTCAGTTATCTGCATGATTATCAGAGATGGACTAAGCTGCTTTCTTTCTCTTCCCTTCTCTTTTAGATAACGGGATAGAAACAAAACAGAAACCACAAAAAAACAGAATCTGCTATTGATTGCAGAATGGCTGGATTCACCCATTTTGCTAAACACAATATAGTTTGCTGTTTGGGTTTTTAAAATGTCTGAATCAGTTTATAAGCTATGGCTTATAAATATGTATTAACAAATTCATTATAGCACTTTTGATAAAGTGTTCATCATTGTCAATATTTAAATATTTCTATCAGAGATACTGAAGTTGCAATATCCAGTTGGGACTGACTGACTGACTCCATATTCAGCAGTTCCATGATTTTGTTAGTCTTCTGTAAGATGAATTTGTAAGAATCCATCAGATGCAAGGTTAAAGAAATCTTGAAAAGATAATAAATTGTTTCTTTATATAAGTAAATATTACTTGGTTTATTAAAACCAAACATTAATTGGTTAAATAGTAGATGGTTTATTGAGTTTTTAAATATCTTCTTTCTCTTAGGTGTTTAGGATTACCATTGTTAGTAATAATGTAATCCTCTCATAGTACAATGTTACAAAATATATTGTGTATAAACCAGCAAGTTTAAAAGGATTAAAAATTAATTACAGTTAAAAATTAACCATTCATGCATAGAACATACAACCAATGTCAGCATATTCTAAAGAAACCAAGGATATGCATCAGTACTAAATATCTTTCAAGTCCATTAATCTGAGACTCTTTTAGCCCATAGAAAACAATAAATTCCTTTCAGTGGAAGTGAAAGATTGTTCAATTAATTATAATAAGTCATAGAAGAGAATGTTATTTTTTAGTAAACTTGGATAAATTTGTTTTGGAAACACAAGCAATTATGTGCAAACTCTTTTCCAGGGACAGTTATGCTATATAGACATTTTGTAGAATTTAAGTCACCAGGAAAAGATAAGTAAACTTTAAATAGGTGTGATTTGGATTTACTTCTGAATCAGAGCTAAATATTTCTTCTTTTCCATATAATTATTTAAAATAAGGATATTTATCTGGGAGTAAATTTCACTGAATTCAATGGAATTCCTTATGAATAAACATACAATAATAGTTATACTATATATAGATCTATGTACTCTGAGATTGATATGATATTTATGATGTTATGTTTTGTTATGTGTTGTTATATGTTATGTTACCATTTCCCTGAAAATAAGACGTATCCCAAAAATAAGCCCTCCCATTCCATCTGGTTGCTTGAGATGCCACGACCACGGGGCGGGGTGGTGGGGCTGCCCTATGTATCCTGCACCGGCTTACCTCGGGGGCCCTGAAGCCAAGCCATCCATGTCACAGCACCTGCCTTGCAGCGACAGCACCAATATCCATGTGCAGCAGGAAACCACATGGGGCCCTGAAGTTAGGTGGTGTGGGGTGTGTGGGGCAGGTCCACCCCCCCACCTTGCCTCGTAGCCATGGCATCGCTCAGCCTCCTCCATTGCGACCATGAGCAAGCAGAAGTGGGCTGGGGGCCATGTGAGGTCCTGCTGGATGGGTTTGACAGAGCTGCTGCCGTGAGGCGAGGCAGGTGTCAGGCGTGGGTGGCCTGGCTGCCCTGAGGTAAGCCTGTGCGGGGCACAAGGGGCAGCTCCACCCTTCCCTGCCTTGCAGCGGCAACACTGGCACGTGGCGTGGCCTTCTGCCCCACATGAGCAAGCAGAAGTGGGCCTCCAATACATGGGAAAAAAAATAAGACACTGCCCCACCACAAGCAAGCCGAAGTGGGCCTCCCATACATGGGGAAAAAAAATAAGACACTGCCGAAAAATAAGTCCTAGTGCTTATTTTGGGGCCCCAAAGAAAATAAGACCCAGTCTTATTTTCGGGAAAACATGGGTGTGTTGTGTTGTGTTGTATTGTGTTGTGTTGTGTTGTGTTGTGCTATGCTATGCTATGCTATGCTATGCTATGCTATGCTATGCTATGCTATGCTATGCTATGTTGTGCTATTTTATGGCTATTCTGGAAATAGGTGTGCTGGATCAGACCAAGCTCTGAACTAATATCCTCTTACCTTCAAACCAGATGGTGATGAAAAGATCACAGCAAGTCAGCTATCTCCCAGTTATTTTCCTTCATTTGGCATTCAGAGGTGAGATTCCTTTGATAGTATAGTGCTATTAATATAGAATGAATTACATATCCTTACCCAGAGAAATAGATGTACTTAATTCATCCTGTAATTGTTGTCCCATGTGTTCAGCATTTTTCTTACTAGGAGACTGAATGAAATGCTGCATCCTGAGTTACTATGAACAGAACAGAATGTTTCTCTCTGGAGGAAGGCAGGAGGAGGAGGAGGCTATGTTTAAGAATTCCTTTCTCCCTACTCTTCTCTGTTTTTTTTCTTGAAGCAGGCAGTGTGGGGGTTGTAGGGAAAGGCAAGACCTTGCCCCAGCATAAGTTTTCACTGGTTTGTGTTCCATTTATGGATGCAATTCTTTCATTCCTTTAGATTGGGTTAATAATATATTTGTTAGTCAAGGAGGGACAAATTGTACACCAGCTACAAATTTCATGTGTTTAATATTGCAAGATGCATCACCAATTGGAAAACAAGGGAGTAAAGAGCAGATGTATTAAAAAAATAGAAGGAAACTCTGCCTTTCAGATGCCACATACTTGGATTGTATGACAAATATTACACTATCTTCTGACAGTGCACTTTGGTCTGTTTGCTATAGAAAGACCAGCAAATCCCCATGTAGGTTTCTTTAGCAGTAAGCATCATTAAATCAAATAGGATTTATTTCTGATAAACATACGGAGCTGGATAGACATTCCACACTATATCATAGATGTAGAAGGAGTAATTTAGACATCGGGTGAATCGTCTGCTTAGTGAAGGAATCCAGATTCAAGATCTAGATGGAAAAGCTCTATCCATACAATTTTTTGACCTACGCTGTTTCCCCGAAAATAAGACATCCCCTGATAATAAGCCCAATCGGGCTTTTGAGCACATGCGCTAAAAATAAGCACCTCCTGAAAATAAGCCCTCCCTAAAATATTTAAACACATGTGCAGCTGGTCCCCACCATTTCCTCTGGTTTCCTCCATGCACCCCAAAATAATAAGACCTCCCCAAAAATAAGGCCAAGCACTTATTTTGGGGTTCAAAAAATATAAGACAGAGTCTTATTTTCGGGGAAACACAGTAGATATTGGTTGCCAATATCGACAATGGATGAGTCTCTGTTTGTGAATATCCTTTTATCTAACTTTTTAAAGGATCTCCTATCACTCCAGAGAGGCTTATTAATAAATATACTGTAGAAGAGTCTGCAGAAAGAAAGAAAACTAACAAGAAATAGACTTTATACTTTCTGCATTCAGAAGATCCTCAAAGTAATATTTAGCTGAAGCTTAGGAAGTGATCTTACCCACAAGATGAGGTTTCAATCTAGGCTACAATCTCAGCATGGTTATCAGGCAAATTGTTATTGATACATATGCTCCTACATACTGTACTGTAAATTCAAACAAATAATGAAGCTTTCAAAAGGTTCCTTAAACAGAAACTGAAAAGTACCTGATCAAATATGTAGAACAGATGCATGCCTACACTATTTATGAGACACTCATTTAAACAAGGAAAAGGACTTTGTAAAATATTTTTAAAATATGAGAAAAGATCAGTTAAGGCTGAAAATCTAAATTATAAAGACATACAATGTATTTTCAGGCTGAATATAGGTGTATTTTCAGGTGGGCTTTCTGAAAAGTGATACTGTAACTGTTTGAGTCCTCAAAATTTTTAAACAGGGCCAATTCACAATCCCTCACATTGTTGGGGGCCAGATGGGCTGGGTGGCCGTGGCTAGGTGGTCATGTGGGCATGGCCAATTTAACAGTCCATTAAACAATGCACACAAATTAATCTTTGTTTTGCTTCTGGGGGTGTTTTATTTGCTTTTGTTTGCATGTTGCTCTTTTGGTTGACTTTTCTTTTTACTAGATCATTTTTTCAGTTGTTTAGGAATCTAGTGGTCCACTTCAGAAAACTCTGTTTTGCAGCAATTCTTCTCAGCTCCAAGGAGTTTACAATCAAGTCTCTCTCCCTCTCTCTCTCTCTCTGTGTGTGTGTGTGTGTGTGTGTGTCCCTCTTTCTGTCTCTCTCTCACTCTCTCTTTTTCTCACTCTATCTTCTGGAAGTGGGGGAGGTGAAAAACAGGCAGTTTTCACCCATTTTTTTGGCCTCTTGGGGCATCTCTACACCCCATTTTTCACCTCCCCCACCTCCAGCAGCATTCTGCAGGCCAATAACAGGCCATTTGCACCCGTTTTTTTACCTCCTGGGATGTCTGTGCACCCCGTTTTTCACCTTTCCCACCTCCAGCAGCATTCTGCAGGCCAATAACAGGCCATTTGCACCCGTTTTTTTACCTCCTGGGATGTCTGTGCACCCCGTTTTTCACCTTTCCCACCTCCAGCAGCATTCTGCAGGCAAAAGTTGTTGGCCTTACCTTTCAGTTCCAGCCTGCAGGGCTCGTGAAGGTAAGTCCTGCACTCGGCTGAAGGTTGAGCAGGACGATGTGGGTGGGACAGCCTCGTGGTCCTGCATGGGCTGGATTAATGGCTTTGGTGGGCCGCATGTGGCCTGCGGTCCGTAGTTTGAGGACCCATGCTTTAGAGCAATACCTAATGCCTCTTATATCATTATGCCTGAATCGTTATGAAGTTACCCAACCTTCCATTGTTAAACAGAAGGTAAATTTAATTAAGCAGTTATTCCATTCTCATGCCAATTACCTATATTAATGATTAATTGCTCAAATTGTGAAAGAGCTGATGACAACATTTCATGGTTTATTATAACATCGTGCAAAAAAAAAAGTGACTCAGAGAAAATCCTGTGTGAAGGTAGTCGGAATTCAATTCAGTGATTTATTACGTGTTATTTCCATTTCATCCAATTTTCAAATGTTTTTCTTTTCCGATTCTCTATCTTTTCAATTTGTAAGATGTATGTTTGTTGGAGGTAATGGGAATTAGTTTAGGTTTACAAGCTTCTAACATGCCACAAGTTCCAGTTGTCATTCTAAAACAAAAAAATGCATTTTAAAAAATTTTAAAATTGAGATTGAACCTACAGATAGTCTTTTTTTTAACATAATTGGCAGAAATATTATTTTTTTTCTTTGGGGTATGCTGTTCTGCGATCAAAAATAAGAAACAGCCAAGAGCTGGCAGTATTGTCCCCCAACTAGAAGGGAGACAGTCTACCTGAAATGTGTTGGGATCACAGCTGTTGCACCAACAGAACCTTTTTAAAAGACCTGTAGCATTTGCCTTTCAGTGGTTCATGGTTTCTGAACAGGAAGCAAATTTTAGATGTGGTAGTTTCTTCAGCTTGCCATACTAATACAGAGACCTGCTTTCACTCTGTCAAGTAGCAGCAAAACCACTATCCTTGAAAAGGACATGCAACTGCAACCATCACATGGTGCTTTGTGCATCTTCAAAGCCTTGTTTAGCTGAGCTCTTGCAAAAAACATAACTGAAAGAGAAAAAAATTAAAGCCAAACAAAACAGAGTAGTAGTTTAGTTAAAATTATGATCAGCAAAAAGGTTAGGAATGTTTCTGCGCTGGATGTTTTAAGGAACTATAATCAAACTGAAGACACTGGGGTTTTTATAATGGCTCAGTGACTTATTGTGAGATTCTTGAGAAATGTCACAATCAACTTAGAAGGATTAACATGAAGAATTACAAGTATGCATATGCAACTATAGAAAATATTGCGAAGTTTATAGATCAGAAGCTGAAATCCTGTTCAATACAGAGGGACATTTCTGAAAAATTATACGCAGGATTATGCTGTACATTTTACAAATTCACGTGATTTAAATACTTGCTTTCTACAATAAAAGAGTTTATTCTGAAAGTTGGCAGAATTAATCACTCTTAGAGGCTAATATATGAATTGCATGTTCTAAATTTTACTTTTATGAGAGCTGAGGGGAATAGGGCAGAAACACACAAAGCAAATGACACATTTTCAGAGCAATTATTTCAGTTAGCTCTAGCATAGAGACATAACAGAAATATTTACTCTATTATCAGTCAGTCCATGACAGTATATATACAAGTAATTCTTTGAACTCATAGTCTTAGAATAGCAGAGTTAGGGAGGCCACTGAGAATAAATATCTGTTCAATCTAGGAATGGAATTCAAATTAAATAATTCACAATAGATAGCCGACCAGCCTCCATATGAACATATTCAGTATAGCAAAGAGGAGCCTATCACAGCTTTGACTAAATGGTTCTATGTGAACTACTCTTATTAAAGTTTTGTTCTACCATTTGGTCAGAATCTGCTCTGCTATTACTGTTATTCTGTGTCTTCTACTTTGAAATGATAATAAAAAGATACAGTATAGTATCCCACTACTGCAGCATTTTTCAAACTTGGCAACAAGATGTGTGCACCTGAACTCCCAGAATTTCTTAGCTATAGTGTTGACTTTTGGCTACTACCTGGACAAGTTTCTGATAGGTTTTTTTGGCAAGACCTGAAGAAGTGGTTTGCCATTGCCTCCTTCTTAGTGCTGGGAATGACTGGATGAAGATCACCCAGGTGGCTTTATACCTAATAAGGGACATAAAAAGCCTGGTTTCTAGCCTGATGTCTTAACCACTACACCAAAATGGCTCTCTAAAAATTTCTACCTATAAAAAAAGACAGAAAATAATGGCAGACCAGATCCTAAGAGTTCAGACAAACTGTATGATAAACCCAACCCATTGAGAGTTGGATAGCATTCAGTTTGAGGATGATGATGATAGTTATTACAGTTCATCAGTCAACCAGATGTTTAGACTGCTTTGGGCATTTTTATCTACCTATCAAGTCCTTCATAAGAACCTAAGATAGGCTGATTTTTTTAATGGCGCAGTGGTTAGAATTCAGTATTGCAGGCTAATTCTGCTGATTGCCAGCAGTTTGATTCTCACTGGCTCAAGGTTGACTCAGCCTTCCATCCTTCTGAGGTTAGTAAAATGAGGACCCAGATTATTGGGGGTAATATGCTGTCTCTGTAAACTGCTTAGAGAGGGCTGTAAGGTACTATGAAGCGGTATACAAGTCTAAGTGCTATTACTATTGCTATCACTGCAAGATGAAAACTATTGTAAGTAAACCTGCCTTTTGCAATTGAACGATCATGATTTTGTAAATGTTGATGGCATTCAAGTGATGCTCCAGATGTTTTGGGATTACACCCAAGGAGTCTATTAGTATTTTGTTATCTTTGCTTTGTTTTGACACAGTCATTTGATTTATATTTGCAGATCTGATTTTCTCCAGGTCTTTTTCTACTATTGTACTGTCTCCAGGTACTTTTTGATCTGTATTATTGACAATTGTTAAATTTGGGGTCCCATATGGTTTGTCTGTTTCAATTCTAAAGACCCGGAGCCCTTTAGCGTCTTCATTTTCTATTACTTTGTCTATTCTGTGGTCCTGCTAGTCCTTACTTGCAAGGGAATGGTATTTGTTGCAGATATTCTAATGCATTATTGTTGCTACTTTGATGAAAATGTGGACGTGTGTGCTCTGAGAAATATGAAAGCTATGCCAGAGGTTCAATTATATTGGACAGCTCTCATCAGATGAATAATGTCTTTCCCGTTAACAATATTGTAAGACATTTACAGAAACCATTCCAGATCGGTCATCACCTGGGTCAACAAAGTATCATGTCAGATTTTGGAGCTCCTGGACATGTGGTGACAAATGGGATACAGGACACAGGACTCAGGACAGGGCCCTTAACAGTATTATGGGCCCTGGGCAAAGCAGTGTAAGCAGGAATAAAAATGTAAATGGTTGATAAAATTAAACATATATTTATTTTATTGGCACTTGCAAGAAAATAGGTATTGAAAGATTAAAAACATGCTGGCAGCAACAAATAATCAACATGATAAATATTTGAACAATACACGAGGCTTGAAAAACACAATAATACTCAGTAAGCTATACAGTTGCTGTATTTATATGATACAAGATCCATTGAAGGTTTAACATACACAGATTAGTATAAGGCCCCTATGCTTGTGGGACCCATGGGCAAGTGCCCAACAGGCCCATGTGTTGAGACAGCCCTGTGAAGGTGTAATCTCAAAACATCTGGAACATCACTTGAACACTACTATCCTTCCTTCCTTCCTTCCTTCCTTCCTTCCTTCCTTCCTTCTTTCCTTCCCTTTCTTACAATCCATCAAACAACAGCATTTGCTATCCTTAGCAAGGTGTCCAATAGATGGATAAAAAAGCCAAATCCATTCTAAACATCTAGCTAACTGTGTGACCAATCATAATATTAAGCATCAATTTTATAAGATCTTGGAGAGACTTTGCCAAGGATCTCATCACTAAAGAAATTCTATCTACAGGAACTATGTAATAGGGCCTTCTCAATGGTCACACCCTTCAATATACTTTTTCTCTTGTGTCTTGTTTTTATTATTTGATTTTTTAAAAAACAAGACACGTTATTCAAAAACTATTTACAATATGTAAATAGTTTTTGTATAAACCTTAAAAGCTATATGGTCTATTGGATTCTTCACCAGACTTTCTGTAGGAATTAACTTATGAATACATTATTTTAAGGCTGTCTTATTCTATATAAAAAGTCTGAAAGTTTTCATCAGGAAAATATCTTGAAATTTTAATACATGTCCCTGGCAACTGAAGTAGAACAATTGTGCAGCATAATTTCTTAACAACATAATTTGAACATTCCTTTGTTCTTATCATAATACACAGCTCACTCATCTTTCCACATAAGCTGAAAGGAAAGAATTCAAACTTCTTGGCTCTTTGATGAAGAGGATTTAAATTAAAATAACTTTGAATAGAGATTTCAGAATAGGTTGAGATCACCAACAGAGAACTTAATTTAGAACTGATACCACAATAACTGAATTAAATTAAAAGAAGGCAGAGAATCTTTAGCAATTATCTGATTCTTTTACCATCTAGAGTTTTGTAGAATTAAAATATATTCTTCCAAGAAACTTCCAAGTACAGGTAGTGCTTGACTTAAACCATTCATTTAATGACTGTTTGAAATTACAACAGCATTGAAATAACTGACTTATGACTGGTTTTCACATTTACAACCATTACAGCATTTCCATGGTCACAAGATAAAAATTCAGGTACTTCACAACTGGCATGTATTTATGACAGTTGCACTGTCCTGGGTCATGTGATCACCATTTGTAACCTTCTCAGTGACCTCTTACAAGGAAAGACAAAGGGGAAGCCAGATTTTCTTAATGATCACACAATTCACTTAACAACTGCAGTGATTCACTTAAGGACTGTAGCAAAAAAAGTTTGTAAAATAAAGCAACAGTCTTCCTTAGCAGCATAAATTTTGGGCTCAATTGTGGTTGTAAGTCGAAGACTACTTGTAACAATCTACATATATAAAGATATATAAAAAATAAAATACTACAATTTTTATTGTGAAATATAACATAATAACAACCAATATTGTGTATATTGTATTGTGGGTGACAGAAGGAACTTTCAGTGTCTCAGGCAAGAGCGCCCCCTTCTGTTATACATCTCATTTTGCAATATTGTAAACAGAAATGATCTAATAATGCTGCTACTGATGGTTTACCCAAAATCTTTGCACTCATTCTAGTTTTATTTATTCTTTAAGAACAAGTTGTCTCAGGAAGGCTACTTGAACATATTAATATTTATTGTATGGTTTGGCTGCCAACAGTTCCTACTTCATGTTGTTCACATAATTGCATTATTCAGGGTACACCACAAGGAGACGAACTAGTTTTACCACAACTTATTAATAATCATAATACTTCTACACTATTGGCATATGGAATAAAATGTCAAGTGTTGAATCTCTTGGCCTTTGATTGTAAATCTCATTGAATTAGTGGAACTGCAAAAGGATTAGCAGGATAATCAACATTTCACTTTGCAAAGGCAAAAAAAAAAAAAAAACTTATTGAATTACCTTGTTCCTTGTAACCAAGACTAAAGGAAGTCATTTGGTTTTCCTTCACAACAGTCCTAAGTCTTATCCTCCCAAAGATACTCTATGATGAATTTAGCATATTACGCCTAACCAGCCCCACACCCCCAGTCTGCACAGCAAGCTTTTGGTTTTGCTGCATTGTGTTGTAGGAAGTTAGCACCCACCCCTTTCCTGGAAGAGTGAAATATTTTAGGAAATATGAAAAAGGCAGAATATTATATTTCCCTGGATGAGAAATGGAGAAGCATATTTTACAGACAAAGCAGCTCCCACCTTCCTGCCCCCACCCTTTGTCAATGGGCCATTAAGGCTTGGGCCAGTCTATTCTACATAACAAAGATCTACCTGCTTCAGGCAGAGCCATAGTAGGAATTGCCAAAGATCCAACAAAGATAGGATTAGCCCTCTACACAATAGCAGCAGAAACTCACCACATGTGACCTGGAAAGCACATGTGACCATCAGCCAGCAAGGCTAGCTAAAACCCCCACTCCCTGGGAGTCTGACAACCAATCAGGATACTCTTTCTGGGCCCCAGGAAATGCAGAGCCAGAGAGAGCATAAAAACCCAAGGATTTACTGTATCTGCCCCCTTTTCTGTTCAGGAACTCAAGCCATGTGATCCTGTCCACCATTAAACCATCTTTCCAAGCAGTCTCCATGTTTCCAGTGTCTGTTTCCCCACTTGGAGCAGAACCCAGAAGGAGATTTCTTCCAACAGTGTGACCGCAGCCAACCTTGGCTTAGCTAAGAAATCATGTCTCTTGTTCAGTTTCATTAGATCAGTGTTTCTCAACCTTGGAAGCTTGAAGATGGTGAACTTCAACTCCCAGAATCCCCCAGCCCCCAGCCAGCATTAGATGAACTAGCACAGATCTTAAAAGTTTTTGTTACGTTGTTCATAAAACTCAGACACCCAGTTGGCATGGAGTTGAAAGAGCTCAGTCGTCGACTTTTAGAGAGAAACACCAAATAATTTTGCCAAATGGCTTTTTTTTACTCCCCCCCCCCATATATGTACCACAAGAACTGCAAAGCTAAACTAGCTTGAACCTGCTATTCAAACTTTTTTTTTTTACTATTGCTAAAGGGAATCACGATGGGTTGCATTTGTCCATAGAGCCATCAGAGAGACAAGAATCCAAAGTCAAAGCTTTCAAAAACACGAATAGTCATTCTTCGGTTTAGTGTCTCTACGTTTTATTTTTAAATGCGAGGACCTTTAGGTGCTTACAGCTATCGCCTGAATGTTTTGCTTATTTATTATTTCTCTGACCCTATTCCTAAATCGCCTAATCCCACGGATTCGGAAAAAAAACGCGAAGGCCCCACAGCTAACTATATCGTTACGACCCCCTTCCCTATCTTTCTCACGGGATGACGGGCTTTCGACGCGACTTGCCTTTTTTTTTTTTTTTTTTTACCCCGGTGACCGTTGAAGGCGCCCAGGGGGGTCCTGAGAGTTCGAAGACAGAAGCCGTCCAATCAGATAGCAGGGCTGGGCAGGCGCTCTGTTTGAGTGGCTGATTGACGGCCTGCGCCCAGAGGACGGGCGGCTTGAGGAGATGTTGGTCGAGCGGTGAGGAGAGCAGCGGCGGTTCGGAAGGGCGGCTATGGATGGTCCCGGAAAAAGGCTGGCTCAGCTGGCCGTGCAGCAACAGCTCCGAGCCACCTACGGGATCAAACTGAAGAATCGCACCGGGAAGAGGAAAGCGTCCAGGTCGACGGTCGCGGGAGAGGTGAGTCGGAAGGTACTGAGGGGGACGCTCCGCCATCAGGCGCCCTTGCGAACTCTAGTAAAGGCGCTGGCGAAGCCGTGGGGGTTGCAGTGGCCCGAGGCTTCCACGTCTGTTGGAAGCGAGGCAGCTGCCCTTCTTCGTTTGGGGCTTCTCTTTCGCTCGAAGGTGCTTCCTGAGTTGTTCCCGAGGACAAAAGGGCGGCGTTGAGAAGAGGGGCTTTGTAAATACAGGTAGTCCTCAACTTACGACCACAATGGAGTCCAAAATGTATGTTGCCAAGGGAGAAATTTGTTAAGTGAGTTTTGCCCATTTGACGATTTTTCTTGCCACACTGGTTAAGTGAATCACTGCGGTTGTTAAATCAGTAACACCATTGTTAAGTGAAACTGGCTTCCTCATTGAGTTTGCTTAACAGATCCCCTAGCAAAGGGGGATCACATGATTCCTCGAGAGGCTGCAACTGTCCCGACACTGTCATAAATGTGAATCAGTTGTCAAGCATCTGAATGTAAATCACGTGGCCAATGGTTATAAGTGTGAAAAATGGTCGTAAGTCACTTTTTTCAGTGTCGTTGTAACTTTGAATGGTTGCAAAGTGAACTGTTGTAAGTCGAAGACTACCTGTACAAGTTTGTTTTTTTTAAAAGTGTTTCAGTTTTATTTCTTATATACATAATATAAAATGTACATTTTCTTATTCATAATTAATGCTACATATACATGTTTTCCTTAAAGAAAGCATTAAAATAAGGCATTTTAATTACATTCGGAATTACATTTAATTACTACTCTTTCTTCCCTTGTTTCTCACCAAACCTTCTCCTTTCTTTCCCTTTCCTCCCTCCTCTCCTTCTTTCTCCTTCCTCTCCTACCTCATCCTACTTCCCCTTCATTTCCCTCACTCCTCTTCCCCCTTCTCACCTTCTTTCCTACTCCTGTCCCCTACCCTTCCTTCCTCTCCTTTTCCCTTTCTTCCATTGCTCTCCCTCCCTCTCCTCTTCCTACCCTCTCCTCCTCTCTCCTTTCTACTTTGCTGTGGAATATACTCTTTATTTGGTATCCGAGCAACTCCTGTATTCTAATCATATATACTTTCTTTCAGTTTCTTTTCATATTTATTCTACCTATCAGTATTATCATAATTGTACATTTATTCTTATAAACTTCTTTCTTCCCCCCCCTCCCATCCCCCCTTTTCATTTACCTGTACAACTTTGGATGGGAATACATTAGCTATCTGCAAACAATAGTAATTTGCTCTCATGCATCTGTGTTAGCAAACAATGCCTGCTATGGCGGCAAGATAGACCTGAGGGCAGGACAAGAAGTAACTGATGGAAGAGTTACTGGAAGAGAGATTCTGGAACCGAGGAGAAATTTCCTGACAGTGAGAATAATTAATCAGTAGGACAGCGAAGTTGTGGGTGCTCCATCACTGGAGGCTTTCAAGAAGCAATTAGAGAGCTATTGGTCCAGAATGGAATAGGGTCTCCTTCTTGAGGGTTGGACTAGAAGACCTTCAAGGTTGATTTCCAACCCTATTCTGTGTTCTATGGATTAACCAATAAAAATAATGTGATTAATGCTACTTTGATTTTGAAAATGGGAATATGGCAATGTCTATGGAGATTCTCAATCATCCAGGTCCTTGTCCCAAAGGTGCTTTTTCAGGAGGCAACCAGAAAGTCCAGTTGCCTTTTGAAAAAGCACCTTTGGGAATATGAAAAGTCCTGTTGATCTGTGTCTCAGTAAAATTAACAGCAGTTAACTTAAAAAATTGGGTCCGATATTGATTTTTCACTCCGGAAACTATTTGATCTATTTAGTATAATTTAAGATGCGGGGAGTAAAACTACTTGCAGTTTTCCTTGCTTGAGGAATCTTTTTCTATAACTCACTGATTCTTTCAAAGAATTTTATTAAGATTACCTGTGAAGGGATACAGTGTGAGATTGTAGGTTGCAATGATTTAGGAGTTAACATGCATAAAACCAAGTAATGACTTTATTATTTATTTGATTTATTTGCTACTTACAGTATCTCATTTCAAACTTGGTCGGGGTAGCTTGCATCATTAAAAGCATTATAACCATAAAAGATAAATATTTCTAAAAGGATTAAAATAGATTAATAGGATTAAGATACTTATCTATATGTTAATTGCTCAAAAAAAAACATCTTGATTTAATTAGAAATGTACTTTGCTAGATTGTTTTCCCTGTCCAAATAAGCATAATTGAATTGATCCTCTTTTCTCTGCTCTGTAATTCTTTTAAATTCTAGATAACAAATTTAACTTGGTAGACTCTTAAAATAGGGAAAATTTAAAAGATACATTAAAAGATAGATACATTAATACCTTATGATTTTAGTAATAGAGAAAAGTTGATTGTTACATCTCCTTGTGAGAAAGATACAATGCATATATTGTATCTTAGCACTATAAGGGAAAGCAAGGAAGCATGTGGTTACTTATTCTTGCATGAGTAAGCAAGTATACCTATGCTTAAAAAGAGCACAATCTGATTAGATAAATGCTATCTGTAGTTTATTCTTCTGGTTAACATACCATTGGGTAACTTCAGCTTATGAAGTAAACTGTTATCTGAAACCTGTATCACATAAGATAGTATTCAAGAAGCTACTGCTATAATACAAATTATATAGAAGACTTTCATTGGAAGTTTTTAGAAGGTTGTCTTTTTTCAGTTTTAGATATTTTGTACATGTTAATAAAGTGAGTTGGAGTGTTTGAAATGCAAATAGTAATTAAATTATTAACTTTGGAATGATTGTCTAGTGATTAATCTAGAATAAGGGACTTGCAAACTACAACTTATTTTTTTGTTTGCTAATATATCTACATTTAAAAAGAGGTAAATGGATTTATACCAGAAGCCTGTTTAGATTTTAGTTCCTTATTTTGTTAGTGAAATATATTTTTCTACGTTATTAAATGACATGTTTGATTTTTCAGGGGAAAGTATTTGGAATACCTCTTCAAGAATTACCTCAAGTTGTATGTGAATATGGAAATATACCTTGGTAAGTTACAATTTGACTATAACTAGAGTCTTCACAAATATGGCAAATATATGTCAGGTAATATTTAAATTAGGCTTAGATTTTGGCAAAAATATAACAGTCAATAATCAGCTCTGTAATGCAATAAGCATGAGACATTATGATTCTTTGTCTTAATGGAATGGAATTTGTTTGTTTCTAGCACTACAGTGCAATAATGGAAAGGATGAGAAAGAGCAGTAGGTTAAAAGTAACTATATATTTTTATTTTCGCAAAGCTGTTAGTGAGAGAATAAAGGAAGCTGCACTTCCAGAATTCGTCCAGAATTAAACAGTGAATATTTTATATATCTCATCCTATTAACGTAATATTTACCAATCTGAATATAGGCAAATTAAGACCAGAATTGCAAAAGCTAAATTCAAGTGTTCTCTCTCTTTCTCTCCCTTCCTCCCTCTCATCAGCTTTTTAGTTGAGGCTTGTCAATACTTGGAAGAACATATTCAAATAGAGGGGCTCTTCAGAAAATCTGGATCAGTTGTTCGCTTAAAAACTTTAAAGGTACACCACTTCCCCATTTTGCTTTATTTTTAACAGTGTTGATGTGTTGACACTGATGTGCTTAATGTTTCTGCATGCTCTTTCCACAAATTTATACCAAAACCAAAATGCGTTGTCTATGTGTAAATACCTTGAATTATTCAGTAGATTTGAGCTCATTTCCAGATCTCCATTGCCATTTCTCAAAGTATGCTGTTTTCTCCATTGACAATATTTATTTTCTTACCATTCTTAGAATAAAGTGGATAAAGGTGAAAATTGCCTATCCAGTGCACTACCATGTGATGTTGCAGGACTTTTGAAGCAGTTCTTCAGAGAATTGCCTGAGCCAATCCTTCCATATCATCTGCAAGAAGCTCTTATTAAGGCCCAGAAGTTAGACAGCGAGGAGCGGAATTCTGCTACACTACTCATCTCCTGCCTTGTAAATGAGGAAATAATTGAAACTCTCAGATATTTCTTCCAGTTTCTCAAAAAAGTGTCTCTAAGGTAATCTGCAGATTTCATGAAGATTTTGGCTTTGATTTGCCCTCTTTTATATGCCTGCAGTGGAACTGTAGAAGATATGATAACCATGTGGAGGTTTAGAGTATTTTCTGCTTTTGAATTGGAATATTTTTGATGCCTTAAACTAATCAGAGTTGTATTATGTATATGTGTATTTTGACATTTATTTTTAGTAAGCAATTTTCCTCACAATACATCATATTGATAAGATATCACAGTTGAACTACTTCTAGGCAATTAAAAAATGAAGCATTAGTAACAGTAACAGAGTTGGAAGGTACCTTGGAAGTCATCTAGTCCAATTCCCTGCTCACACAGGAAACCTGTACTAGGGATTCGAACCGCTGAACTGCCGACCTTTCTGATTGATAAGCTCAGCGTTTTAGCCACTTGAGCCACCTCGTCAGGATCATTAGGAAGAATATTTCTTTTTCTTTTGGAGCATGTAGTTAGAAAGCATAAATGACCAAATCATGCTCTGATTATAATAATATTTCATTCTAAGATTTCTCGTTGAAACAATTTAAACTGAGATTTGCACCAAGGTGTATGTAGCTCCCCCAAGAGTTGCAAACCCTATCCAGACTTTTGATAGACTTTCATGTTTTGGGGTTTTTTTTGTTTTGTTCTGCACCAGATAGCAGCAAGCATGGGAAAGCAATCTTGTATCAAGTTTATAGTAGAAATACTAGAACCAAAGTTGCAGTAACTAATTAGTAATTAAGAACTCTTCAATATCAGTGCTGATTTAGCATTTTGAACAATGAATATTAAATTGTATTATATTTAAACAAATATGAAATCTAAAGCTATTCTATTTTTTTCATTGCATAGATCTGCTGAGAACAAGATGGATAGTTGTAATCTAGCAGTAATTTTTTCTCCAAATCTCTTGCAATCAAGTGAAATTGAAAAAATATCTGTACACACAGAGAAGAAACTCCGCTTGCAGGCTGGAGTTCTGCAGACATTGATTGATCATGCAGAAGAAATAGGTAAGGTGATGATGATCGGTATTATGATATTAGAACATTGTTTAGGGGTTGTTCTTTTTTGAGAACATAATTATATCTTTTTCAGGACAAATACCAAAGTTTATCCTACAAAAAATACCATCCATACTTAGCATTGATGATTCTGCTTCTACCCCTGTACTCCATGATGATCAAGAAAGCGAAATTGAAACTCCCTCTGAACACTTGAGAAGGAGACGGCAGAGCATAGGAGGTAATAAGTAAATTCCTTCTGCAATTGTTTTTTTTAACTCAAGTTTTAAAAATGCAAATCTTTATCAAGGGCTAAATAAAAAAAGAAATTAAACATTAAAATGTTGATTGCTTGATGTATCTTCAATTTCAGATATTGTTAGTGGAGCTCTGAATAAACTTAAATCTAACAGAACACCCTCCACTACTCCACAGAGAGACCAATGTGGTAGGTATAGTGCATTTGCATGAAGCCCTCCATGTCAGCAAGGCTTGAACATGTTAATGTTACAGTACTGGAATAGTATATGGTAGATTACAATGTAAGCAAGTCAGTAATACTTGTTTTTATCCTTACATATACTATTCCATTGAGTTGAGTTTTACACTTAAGACATGGCCTGCTTATTTTGCTGCATATTAAAGCTTAGTGCCATTTTGTACTTTGCCATTATAACAACTAAAAGGCTATTTCAGCTATTATTTCAGTTTGCATACATGCTCCAAAAGCATTTTACTTATTATATTGCTAACAAGAAATCTTTCTTTTGTGTTACATTGCATGGCTTTGTTCCCATATGTGGAAAAAAATAAACATGGTAATTGTTGCATTTTTTAAAAAATAATGGCAAACGGTATGGAAAGAAACAGAAAAAGAAATACTTTCATTTGACATTGCAGTGCTTAATCTTACGTATGTGATGTAGTGGTTAACGTGTTGGACTAGGACTAGGGAGATTCAGTTTTAAGTCCACCTTTAGCCATGGAAACTCAAATGACATGAGTCAGTCAATCTCTATCAGCCCAATATATTGCATAGGGTTGCTGCTGTGAAATTAAATGGAGATGCTCATGTAGGCCAACTTGAGCTCTTGGAAGAAAGGAAGAATATAAACATGTAATTAAAATAAGCATTACAAAACATGGTAAACAATATGTGCAAGGGACTCTTTAAACCACTAAATCTAACTCTTTGCTCAGCATTGGAATCCAAATGAAGATATCCAAAACAAATGGCTATATAGACTTGGCTTGTACATATCCTGTGAATGAAATCCATTGCATTTGTTTGTTTAACTGAACAGAATTAGACTTAAAAAGCATAATTAATTGCATTCCTAAGTTTAGTCCATACTTGAAGGAATACTGTTGTTAATTTTTAAATATTTAATATGAAAGAATAGATGTGGTGGACTGTTCCAGTTTTCCACAAGTTCCTCTTTTTTTAAGGGTAAGCCTCCCCCTCCCCCCATTTTTCAGTTTCTCCTTTTCATTGTTTTTCACATTGCTAACTGCAGGATGAAGCAAATAATTTCTTTTTGCAGTTGTGCTGCACAGGCCATTAATAATCTATACTTTGTATGTTTTCCCATATTAAGTATTTAACTGCACATTTTTTTTCTTTACAGTCTTTTCATCAATGACTCCAGTGATGGTTACTCCAAATTGTAAGCGTAAATATCCTGCTGATTCTTGTCAACGCTTATCTAGCAAGAAAAGGCGATCTGTTGGACATAGCATGGGTCCCGAAATGCTACCAAATACCCTTTTTAACATTAGCTTAACACCTGGATCAGGTAGAGTAAAAATATTCAGCAATGTTCTCTGGGTGTTCAAATTCCTACCTCTCACATTTCTTTATTACAGACAACAATGCAGAAATACTCTGTACAAACAACACTACCATGACATTTTCTTTATTTTTCACATTGCTTAATAGCATTTACATAGCGTTGAAAACATTTCACATGTCTTAAGAGTAATTTACAAATAAATGATAGTTTGGTGTAGTATCGCTGAGTAGACATTCACTGAACTATATCTAAAAGTTCTGGAAAAGATTTCATTGTTAGAAAAGAAAAAAAAATTCAAGTAATTTTGAAAGCCTTGAATCTTTGAAGACTAATTTGAATTCTTAACATGCTATTTCTGGCACAAATTCCTAAATGTGTTTGAAAAAATGATCAATAATTGAACTGACCAGGAGGATAATCATAGATGAAATGTTCCATAATATACTACAACCTTTCGGGATTGTGTTGGGGTGTAAATAAACAAATATAGTAGTACTCCGGTGGTACAAAGAGAAGGGGGCTTAAACAGAACAGCTACATGCATTCTGAGCCATTGCCCAACTTTCTTTGTCACAGGAATGTATTGCAAGAATTTTTTGGGATTTTTTTCTCTGCAATCCTCAGCCACATCCTGTCCATTTTTTTTAACATGGTATTTTTTTTATTCACACCATATTTGGTCCAGTTCTGTTTTTTTCAGAGTTTATCCTCCTCTTGGAGGTAGATATTCTTTTCTTATGTTCTGATGAGTTGGAAATAATAAAAATGAAAACTATTAATATTTTAATAAAACCTGTGGAGTGGTTATTTTTAGAATATTGTATAAAGAATAGATTCCTGGGCCAGATAATATTTTTTGTTTAACTAAGCAGAATATGAAAGAATATGGTTGTAGTTTATTTCTCTAATTTGTTACCAAGAAGTGGGGGCCAATGAGACATTTTTATGCATAAAAATTCTATTCTTAAATAGAATAATTTTAAAATAAGATGTTATTTTTGTAAATCCTATAGCTCCATTTGAAGATAGCCCTTTTGTGTCTCTGGATACATCTCAAGCTTCATTATCTACCTCAGCTACTTGTGAAAAATCTCTCTCTAATGTAAGAAGTCGAAGGAGCAAAAGGATTGCCAATAAAAAAGTACAAAGGTATGTTTGTTAAAATAGGCACAGAAGGTATAATAATATATTTCTTGTTATATTTATAGGTATTAATGTTTTATAATCTGAACAGTGTTAAACATAATGACTGAGTCAAATCTTAGGGGCCTCTGGGGTTTTTTTGAAAGCTACTTGATCTCTTGGTTCTCATGTTATTTTACTATAGTAAAATATTTTCCCTCTGTATATAATGCCGTTATCCTTTGTTATTTTGATAATAATTCATTATTCATAATAAAGGATAAAATAAACATTTAGAAATATTTAGCTCTCTTCTCAGTTTTAGTATTCGTTTTCATGAATGGAAAGTTACATTAAATATCCAGGAATTAATTGAAAGTTCATTGTTTATTGTATGAAAAAGTAATATCAGTTCTGTAGTTGACACTAATGTTGTATTATCTACTCAGGAATGGATCTCCCACAACCTACTTTCAGTAGATATTCTTTTTCTCATTTTTGTTGCTATTTTTTATTTTATAACCAGTTTATTCTTAAATAGTTACTTTCCTTGTAAATTAGCTGATTTTAGAATATCAATTTTATTTATTTTATCCTACCTACATACACAGTAGTCCTCCCTCCTATTTTCCCCACAGTAACAATCCTATAATGTGCATTGGATGGAGAAAGAAAAGGTGACTAGCCTAAAGCCATCTAGCCAGCTTTCATACCTAAAGAGGGATTAGAACTCATAATATCCTTGTTTCTAGGCCACTACTTTAACGACTATACCAAACTGGTTTTCAGCAGTAGTTTAGAACAGTATTCGGTCAACTTATCTCTCTTTCCTTTCAGAGTTGAATCTGGAAAAACAGGTTGTTTTTCTCCTAAAATCAGCCGTAAAGAAGTCGTACGCAGGTCATTACGATTGAAGTTCATTCTTGGAAGAAGCAACAGACAGGTACTATATAACTATATATAAAACCATGCTTCACTCATTAATGGAAATAGTAGTTTCTATAAATTCCATGCAACCAATATTCACAGATACATACACACAAAACAATTCATTACAGCTGGTTATGATTGGAAGTTGAAGAGGAAAATAGAGCAGTTTGATCTGATCATTTGTCAGAAGCCCACTTTTGTAATTTTAGGCTTCTAACAGTCTTTTGCAGAATATTCTTGTTGTCTATGGAGATTCCCGGTCATCCGGGTCATGGTTGACCAACAAGAATATTGTCTCAAAGGTGCTTTTTTTCAAGAGGCAACTGGACTTTCTGGTTTTTCTTTGAAAATGTTTTCTTCTCATCCAAAAAGCTTCTTGGATAAGAAGCAAAACATCTTCAAAGAAAAATCAGAAAGTCCAGTTGCCTCTTTAAAAAAAAAAGCATCTTTGGTACAATATTCTTGTTGGTTTATTATTTGTAATAAAGACTGAAGGGTAATTCAATCTGTTGTGTGATATAGGATGAGTGGTAAATAGTCTAAACAACTGAAGAATTGCTTGCTGACATTAGCTCCATGAAGATATTTGCTATTTTTCTGATTTAAACTTCTTAATTGTTAGCATTTACCATTTACCAATTTAGTCTTGCTTTCATTCTTCTTCCCTTGTTCTCTTCTTAGTAATGGCCACTGCCTGCTAGTCCATTCTCTCTTATGGTGTGGTTTCCTGTTAGAAATCCCAGGCGCTGTCTATGTTCATGACAATGTAAAAGAAGCATCTGATAAAAATTGTATCAAACTTTTTTTTTAATTTTAAGAATACTGCAGTGGAGCATGAAGGTAACCACAGAGCTGAAAGTATTGGTCACCGACTTGCTGGTCATCAAGATAAAGAAAATGGAGTGGGAACTATGAAGACTGCAACATTGTTAAGCCCAAGTTTTGGTAAGTCTATAATTAAAAAAGGGTAAATATAACGAAAGCTTGATATAGCAAACCTTTTTCAGTAGCAATAGTATTGTGTTACACTACATTATGGAGTGAGGGTTTAGGGTAAAATACGATATTTAAATGTTTACTGCATTTTACATTCTATTTCTGTTGCAACCAACTACTTTCCAGATTCTTGGAATTTAGCAACATAACTGATGCAGGGAGTTTTAGGGTTGTAGCTGATTATACTGTTAATTCTTGATCTAAATTGTATTGTTTTATAAGCTGGTTGAAAAATAGGATAAAAATCCATATAATAAAAGATCATGCAGACCTTTAAGGTTAATCATGCCTGCTACATGTCAACATTCCAACAATTATTGATTGGGCAGTATTAATATACATTTCTACACTATGATGACCACCATACTTCTTTTTCTCTTTGCTGCCAATTTTCTGCAATGTTTGACTATCTTGTGGGCTATTTGAATTTAAGAAAGTCACTATTAGAACTGAGAGGTCTTTATCAGTAGTTTATCCATAAGGTTAAGATGGGCTGAGTCAATCTCAGTCCAGATGTATCTGGTTTCTCAAAAATCTGTACTACTGTGTTCCTTATTGTGTCCTACTGTGTTTCCATACTGGCAGCAGTAGCATGTTATTGGTGTACTGTCCCTTTTCCAAATGAGACTAATGCATTTACAATTGGACATACGTACAGATTTGCACTTCAAAATACAAGTTATTACTTCTGGTCATGTATTGAGATAAAGTAACCAGAAATTATTTTCCTAGTATGCTCCTATTTGACACTTCAGTTTTAAATATACATTCTAAATATATAGAACGATTCTGTGGAGATTGCTTCATTTTCCAAACATTAAGATTTTTGTTCCTTCCTACATAATTCATATAAGGCACTAGAATTAACATGGGAGAAGTACAATGTGTCCCCAAGTTAAGAAGAGACCAGAATGGCATGATTATTACATTTATATGTTCTTTTAAAGCTAGTCCACTAATGGCTCTTTTTATTCTTAGTAACCCTATTGGGCAAGTGAAGTTGTAACAATGATATTATATGGTACTATAGCATAAAAGCAGAGTTCTGATATGTTATCTGGAATTATAGTATTAATGTTCATTTAATGTGCACAATTTCGATTATGCTGATTTTTTTTAAAGTGTCTATTTTTTAAGGTTTGAAAAACATCAGCAAGTCAGAAGAAAATTTACAAATACCAAGCCATCATACTGCAGCAAACTATCGAATGTCTTGGATTGGTCCTGCAACCACAGACTCTCAGGAGACCAGAATTTCATTAATGGGATGTCCTGAAACAGAAATCTCTTCTTCCGAAACTGCTTCTGCCAATAGAAAGCCATTAGTTATTCCTATTGAGCCCATGTTTGCAAATAGTGAATGTGATAGCAGTAAAAAAAAAACATCTTTTTTTGAGGATGAAAATAATTTAACTGAACACATGCTACTGAGAATTAAGAAAGCGTTTTCTGAATCTGGAAGCAACCTTCATGATTTATATGAAATGGAGCCTTCAACATCAAATGTATTAAAATTCAAGAACCCAGAACTTAAATTGAACGATTTCTTTAAAACAACAGATAAGACAGTAGATGTTAAGGAGGAACCTCAGTTTGCAAAATCAGTCACTAAATTGAATACCATTGATCAGGTCAATGCTATTAATGGACTCCTCTTCCAAAATAATAAGAGTGATCATCCAGTTCATATTTTAAATCAAAGTGATAAATTAGAAGAAGTAGACCAGTTGATTACATCTCATGTTATTCAATTAAATAATGTAAATAATGTGCAGAAGGAGATAGTGGAATCAAATAAGCAATTTATCTGTCCAAAAAAGAAATCTAAATACTGTAATTCAAAGAAAGAGACCTCTTTCTCAGAAGGTGGAGTTAAAAATGACCAACTGTTTCTTGAAATGGAATCCTATGACAAATCTAAATCTTCCCCTTCAGGAAAAGTGGCTGATCATATACATTGGTTCAACAAACTTTCATTAAATGAATCACATTCTGCAACCAGAAGAAAGCCAGTGCTTAGATTTCAACGTACCCCAGTCCGTCAATCTGTAAGGAGAATAAATTCCCTCTTGGAAACTCATAAACAGTCAGTTACTTGTAAACAAGCTGGTGATGGCTGCACTTCTCTTGCTAAATCAGTGAGCTACGAAACTGCATTGTCTTCCTATGCAGTAACTACAGACAATTCACTGACAAATTCACTACCTTCTAAACTTACATGCAAAGAAAAACATGATCAGTTGGCTCTCTTTCCCAAATCCTATCCTCATTTGATATATCCATCAGAGCAAACCATCAAAGAAACGGTTAATAATAATTCCAAATCTGTCCTTGAGGACTTAACTAACCATGAAGCACCAAAAACTGTTGTGAAAACGAGCACAAGCTTAAATGCTTCAGTGGGTACACCTGATAAATATGTTCTCAGGAAAACGGCAGGAACAAAGTCTCGGTATAGAGGATCACCAAAAAACCCAATCCCCACAACAAAACTTCTTCCAATTGTCAAGCCTCTTGATTTATAATGGTTTGATCCCAGCCATATTTCTGTGCTCTTATATCTAAGCTTGTAAATGTAGAACTGAAAATGTTGGATCCAGAATTGGTTCCCCCTGAAGACCTTATTCGCAGACAGATCCCACTGGTGGAAGCTTTTGGTGTCATTTTCCCTTACCCTGAAGTCACTTATGCTTCCCCAGATCTGCACAGGACTGTACTCCAGAACAGTAAAGCAAATGCTGCTGTGTTGTGCAGGGGGAAAAAGAACATTTTGAGTGGAACTCCACTCAAGACAATATTTCTGCTGGCAAAAAAGCTCAATCCAAGCTTTTATCTTTCTTTAAATTGTCTTAAGTGTGTCTCTTTCTTGAATTTATTTGGGACTGAAACTTGAAATTCTGTTGAGTGAATGAAGCTTGAATAAGTTCTGCTGAGTAGCATTTATTTCAAGAGCCCTAATTTTGGTACTTGTTTTTAAGTTTTACCAAATTTTATGAATGAGAACCTGGAAGTTAACTGTAACTTAACTCAGAGATAAACAGTTAAAGGATTGGTTTCTAGAAAACAAAAAAGCTTAATACTACATTTGCAAAATACTTAATTTAGGGATTAAGTTTCACAAATGTGCCATGCTTTTTTGTAATATTTGGTTATCTAGAAGGCTTGTATTTGTAAAATTTATTTCTGGGAGTGGTAATTTAGTTCCACTATGACAATAGCAAATGTACTTTATCCATACTTTGGACAGGTGCACTTTTTTGTAGACTCAAACAAATGGTGACTTAGTAGAATGTTAGGTACATGTATCAAATCATCACATGTTTTACAATTGGAGTGGAGATGTATTGAGAATTCTAGCACAGCAAATGGAAGAATGTTCCAGAGCTGCTGAATGGATGTTATTGTCTTATGTTCTTTACTGGGGAGAGGGGGTTTTGAAGGTAGTGAAAGAACTTGCTAGTTCTTTTTTTTATGACTGTACTATAATATAGGATATTGTATAATTCATATGTGATTGAGATACATTGTATAAAGCCATACTGTTTAGATGCACAGCATTTTGATCAAGTTGCCCTATTGAAATGATTCATAATTGTTGTATACTATATATAAATTATTTAAATTTGAAATAGAGTTTTAGTATAGTTTGGGGAGAAGAATGCTAAAAACTCTTACCTCTGAAATAAAAGCTTAATTTTTTTTCTATATTGTATATGTTGTATTTAGATTTTTTTTTACACATCTATGTATATACTGCCTTCATGAAAAGCTGTTTACATCCAATTAATGTCTGTGGAGATTCTCAGTCATCCTAGGTTATGGTTGTCCCAAGGGTGTTTTTTCAAGAGGCAACTGGACTCTCTTGTTTTTCTTTGAAGACATTTTGTTTCTCATCCAAAAAGGACGAGGAGCCTTTCAGCAGTTCCAAGGAGGCTCCACTCCCATTTGTACTACTCCGGTGAGGATACAGATAACCCTCCAAAATGGCCTCAACAACTCTCTAAAAATGCAAATGACCAACTGTCTGCAAGAAAAATATATCCTTCCATTCCCCACCATCCAGTCAGAGTTGAAGAAGCAGCTTGAATGAGAAGCAAAATGTCTTCAAAGAAAAATCAAGAGAATCCAGTTGCCTCTTGAAAAAGCACCTTTGAGACAACCATGACCTAGATGACTTGAGAATCTCCATAGACATGATTTTTCACACTGATAAAGTCATCATTAACAAAACAAAAGAATAGTTATGTTTCATTGTAATCTACACTTTCTTTATCCCATGCATTGTTGAATAAATTGCAAATTGTTGAATTCATGCAACAAACTAAGCCAAAAGCAAGTCACACTTTGTCTTAGTTGATGAACAAATCATGTGGTAGGGATTTAACCCTATCCAGGAAATACATTTGACTCTCTTGAAGCTCTGTGCTTAACTTTGGCAAACACATTAGTTATATGGAACAAACACTGGCTGGAAGGTATGATGTCCTTTATTTTGAACTGAAATACAATATATTGATACTGAGTCAGATACTGAATGCAAACAATACTTTTTTCTTTCATATCTGAAAGAGGATCTACATTATTTAATCCTACAGCATTCTAAGGAGAATGAAAATTTTCACTCCATATAGTTAGATAAGTAGGAGTCTAACCTTAATAGCATCAAATAGCTCATACTTTTGAATCCTATGTGGCTATTACCATAGCTAATCTACTGTGGCCAATGCTAAAAGTTCTGGAAACTAAAGACTACGCTTCTGAAAGGCACCAAGATTGTAAAACTGCAGCTACAATAAATGTGAGTGGGATTGAAGGGATCCATGTTCAAATCTCCTTGGGTTAACAAATCATATTTCAGTCTAACATCCTAGTCTTATGAGAAAGGGGGAGGGGGAGGAAGCAAGCTATCCTTGAGAGAATAGCAAATTAATACTATGTGAAATTGGAAAGGAAATTATATTTGCTCAACTGTCCTCAATTTATGATAGCAATTCTAGCATGACACATTTACACTATCAGCAGAAGGTTGGCATTTGCTGACTTTCTTGAATTTCATTTATATAAATGAATTCATATCTATCTGGAAGGATCAGCTCCAGAGATATTAGCAAAAAAATCAAAGCCGGCTTGGGCATCCTTGCTTTTGAGGGCCTTCCCCGCAGCCTGTGTAATGGGAAGCGAAAAGCCCAGCTGTCGGGTTGCGATCTACCTCCGGGAATCCTGGCAACCACTCACGCACACGCCACGGACGGAAGAAAAAGCACAGCAAGGGCGGGGGGTGGGGGGTGGATGGAAGAGGAAAAGCTGTGACCACGGAGCTCCCCCAACACGCGTTCAGCCGCTGCTTCTCTGGCGTGGCGCCTGGGCAAGCAAGCCGCACTCGGGCCAGAAGAGCGCAGCCATCGCGCTCACCGGATCCGAAAGGTGAGTGCAACGCGCGACGGTTTTTGACAGCTCCAAGGAATGTCCGGGCGGCTCAGAGAGAAGGCGGGGGGGCTGAGGAGGGTGGCAAACTAAGGTTTTTATATTGTGAGGCTTCTGCAATGGGCGCCGGGGGCTGGCTATTCTTCATTTATTGTTACTATCGTTCGCCTCAATTTTATGGCGAGATCTTTTCAAAATTTCTGGTGCAAGAGAAATAATACAGTTCTGCGAGGAGTTGAAAAGAAAGGCGAGGGGAGGGAGGGGGTCACACCGACCTTTCTTTTTAGCCGATTCCTATCTGGTGAAATTATCTGTATATTTGGGGAAATATAGCAAGAAAAGAAATGCAACTGGAAACCAGTTAAGTTAGAAATAGTAAAATGACCGCAAATCCTATCTGTAACATGCTAAAATGAGTATTAGTGAATATTTCCCCAACTACGCTCTCTCTGTGTCCCCCTCCTCTTTTTTTTATAATAATAATGGTGCATATGCCCGGCTTCATAGGACATGACTTTTCCCAGCATGCATCGTAAAGAAGCCGAATTGAAGGTTTGATTGGGAACGTTTAGGAGCACAAAGCTGACATCAGCTTTGTTTGTTGGATTTTCTTTGATTAATCACTGCTGCCATTTAGAGTAATCTCATTTGAGGGGACCAAACAGCCTTCCGCCTCCAGGAAACAAAGCCAAATGGGGGCAGAAAGGCAAAGAGGGGATAATATTTAATTGATGCGGTGAATGTGATAGGCTGCCAGCCTCCTGACGTATTTGAGAAGCTGTTTTCTAGCCTTCCCAAATTAAGCGCACAGCACAGCATGGAACAGAGGGAGAGCACCATAATATTTCATTGGAAAGTGACTGATGCTTAGAAACAAACCAGGACCAAAATTTGAAATCCTGTTAACTTGCAAGGGAGCATCCCAAAGTCTAAGGTCCCAGCTTCTTCTCTGCATTTGCTAAAGCCTCCTTCAACCACAAAGTTGACAACTAAATAAAGAAAACCTGGACAGAATTCAGTGAATATACTGCAGGTTTCCTCATAAAGCCTCTGAGAAACTGAACATCAGTTTTCAAATTGATTTTTACCAGGCCATTATTTACTTTCCAGTCCACAACAATGAACTTGACTTTTGACATTTGTGGTAATGTTAAAAATCCCTTTGTATATTCTTCTATAGCAGCCTTCCCCAAATGCCTGCTCTACTCGACAGGAGCATATTTCAGGTGTTGGGGACACCTGAGGGAGCGTCGTGGCCTTTCATTTCATCATTCATTGAGTTCCTTGTTGTCTTGGCATAGGTTACAGAATATAGATGGGTATCGCCATGACTTCAGCCTTGCTCTGCAGCCTGTCCCTTCTGCTGGTCTGCAGGCTGGCTCTGACTTTCAGTCACAGTGCTAGGAGCCCAGACAGAGTTTCTGAAGCTGACATCCAAAGACTTCTGCACGGTGTGATGGAACAGTTGGGGATTGCAAGACCCAGAGTGGAATATCCAGCCCATCAAGCAATGAATCTCATAGGCCCACAAAATATTGAAGGTAAACATTTATTTCTCTGAATTAATGAAATTATTATTATAAAAACAATATTAACATTCTATCCTAATTTTCCTCAAACATATGACCCCCCTCCCCCTGATTTGTTGGACTACTGCTTCCAGAATTCTCAGCCAGCATAGGAATATCTTTATAGCTTTTATAGTACCCCATATTTTATATACAAGGGAATTACAGAAAACCCTTTCCCTGATCTGGTGGTTTCCAGATTCATTGGACAAAATTGACCATTATTCCAAGAAAGCAAAGCCAACAAACCGGGTGGCTGGGAATTATAGAATATAAAATAACACTGCAACATGTACAGCACTAAAAGGCAAAAAAATATATAAAATAAAAGGACTATATCAACCAGTCAAATAAATAAAGTTATTTAAAATGACCAGATAATCAAATATATTTTAGTAGTCAAAATGTAATGCAAGGTTATATAATATACTGGCACCAGTTGTGAGGAAGTCACTTCACAAGTAGAGTATTGTGATATAGAGAAGATACTCCCCCTTCTTAGAGGGAGGGAGGGAGAGAGAGAGGGGGGGGAGAGAGAGAGAGAGAGAGGGATGTGGTTAAAATCAGACTCCCTGATTACATCCCAGATTAATTTTTTTTAGTGAACCTTGAGTTTCTAAAATCCACCTAAATGTATTCAGGCATGTTGAATAGAAGTTTTTAAAAAATATATTCCAACAGGCTTTCTGGGTAAATGCTATGTTGTTCTTTGTTGCAACATTAGTTGGCTGTTGAATACTGGACATACAAACTAGAAATCTGCTTAAAACTGTATTTTATACATTTTAATCAGAAGATGGCGCACTGCCTCTTAAGAATTGGGTGTAAGCCAAATGGTTTTATAAGGGTGTAATAGAATAACATCTAAGTTGTTTGCAGCACAAATCATTCTATGTTAGCAACAATTTATCTGCTATTAACACAGTTTCTTTGGAAGATTTCCTTTCATTCCTTTACAAGAAAAAATAAGTAAACATATTAGAGATGTCAGTGGCCCTACTTCATATTTATATTGCTGTGTAAAGTCACTAAAGGTCATTTAGAGATACATAACTATTGGTATAAATTGAAACGGGGGGATTGTTAAAATTAAATGTAAACATTAAAATGAATTCCTGTACTACCTAGAAATAATCTGTAATAATCCTCAATGAGATTTGTTCTCTATAAGGCTGTATTACATTGTAATATTTAATAAGAATGTTCCAAATATGCTTTTTCAAAAGGCAACTGGACTTTGCTTGTCCATTTGCCTTTTGAGAAAGCACCTTTGGGACCATCATGACCTGGATGACTGAAAGTCTCCATAGACATTTAATAAAAATTGTTTTCCATACAAGACAATGGAGAGAAAATCATCATCAAGCATTTTCCTGCAAAATCCTTATTTATGTTGATTGCCTGATATCAGTGGAAAAACCGAGCCGGATCTCATATTTTTTTCTGGATAGGGAAGCAGTATCCTCAGAGCCAGAAAATTCAGAGACAACTTATATATTAAGGACAGAAAATTCAGGACATGTAAAGATCATTCTATATAGTACAGTATTATAATTCTGATAATATATTGGTTTGATAATGATTGCCTGAGAGTTCTACAATGTCTCCTGGGAAGAAAAACAATGAGATTCATTGATTCTTCATGTCAATATTATTTCTATTTTATTTTGTATTATTTCAGCATTTAAAAAGAGCATTTGGAAAATATGCTATTCTAAACTAAAATATTCACAAAAGGAGTGTCCAAATTTTCTACTTCAGGACTATATAAAAAAAAAGAGGAATTTTTTTAAAAAATTGATTTATATGCCACCCTTCTCCGGAGACTCAGGGCGGGTTACAATGCGTTAAGCAATGGCCTTCATACTTTTGTATATTTATACAAAGTTAGCTTATTGCCCCCACAAACTGGGTCCTCATTTAACCTACCTTAGAAAGGATGGAAGGCTGAGTCAACCTTGAGCCTGGTAAGATTTGAACCTGCAGAAATTGCAGGCAGCTGTGTTAATAACAGGGTGCATTAAACCACTGTACTACCAAGGCTCCCCATACCTGACGCATTTAAATGCATTCAGCAGCTCATCCCATACCTGATGCATTTAAAATAAAAATTGACTATTCAGATATATTGTCACAAAGAACTTACAGTTGGGTATTGCTGATCAAGCATTTGAATGAGTATTAAATAATAAGATCTGATACATTTTACCTGAAGACTGTTAAAATTAAACTCTGAGAATATAAAAAACACATTCTAATTTCCAGTCCCGAGTAACATGGATTTATTTTTCATTGCCTTTCCTTTTTATTTTATTCTGTAACTTTCCACCATTTACATCATTTACAGAGCTTGCCAGTCTAAAATGTTTGCTAGCAAGAACAAAATTTCCAAAACAAATTGCTTAAGAAATAAGAACAGATATTTAATATATAGCCTCCGAGTTCCTTTTATCATATAAGGCAGTCTTCTCAACTTTGCAGTCCTGTGACTTCCTCACTCTATGATTAAAAGCAATTATAGTACTTCATCACATTTGTAGTTGGGCAAGGAAGAACTGTACTGTTTTTCAATAATTCAATTTTAATCTCTGCATCAAAGGCATTTTCAATCATTGAAATACCAAAGCTGTCCCCAGGCAAAAGAAAGCAGGTTTTGGAAGTGATTCCCCACTAGCTTTGCTTTCTGTTTTGTCTTGCATAACCCTGAGCCTAAAAAATTGGCAATCTTGGGTGGTCATAACCCACGTTTTCCAAATCCTTAAAATGTATAACAAAGTAGCAGACTGTCATGCATATTAATGCATCACTAGCTTCACACATCTTTGGAGAATCATTTCCATCAATTGTATATATTTTAAAGAAACCTTGGGGAAAATAAATCTTCCAGGACTAAGACAGAAAAAAGGATGAAGTGCATAGTGATTCCATTTACCAAGTTGACATAGATAGTGGGGACAGAGGTGGGGTGTAAAGGAGATATTGTGACAACTTTGAAACTAACCATTTCCAGCAAGTTAAGCAATTGCTGCTATATGCAGTTTGGCAGCATGTACTAACTAGTCGATAAGACTAGAGAATCTGTGGGTGACTCAGGCTGAAATAAAGATTCTTCTCAGAATAAACTCTTGGTGCATTAGATTGTTACTTCCCGTAGACTATTTTTTTTCAGCCACTATTTCTTAATTTATCAAGTGGGCAATTGTTCACATATTGTAATAGCAAGTGTCACATTCCACCCTGCATTATTTTGATTCTGGATTTGCAAGGTTCCAGTAAGCCTAATATCAAAAATGCAGTGCAAGAAGGAATGGAGTGTTTGAATTACTGTCTGTAAGAAAGCAGTCAGAGCCTCCTTCTGCCATTCTTCTTCTTCACAAGATAAACAGTTCATGATGTTTTGTGAGGAACATGATTTGCACAATCTGTGGACATATTTAGAAATTTTTTTGCGGGGGGAAGAGAGACACTGAGGCGATGACTTCTGAGATCTTGAACTGAAAGGTGCTATAATATATATTGGTAGAAAAAAAGTGTTATTCAGGGAAATATTGGCAAACATTTAAAACTTTAAGTAAGGGAAGTTCAAAAGTAATGTTAAAAAGTATTACTTCACAGAAAGAATAGTGGAAACTTGGAACCAACTTCCAGAGGATGTAGTAGGTCAATCATCAATAAATGAGTTTAAAATGCTTGGGTTAAATACATGTCTATCATCCATCAAAAATAAAAAAATACATAAGATAAAAATAATAAAATATTAAGTAAATAAAAGTAAAAAGTAAACAAAAACAAACGAAAACTCAGACACAATGGGCCACTGGGTCTTTTTCTGCCATCAGTTTTCTGTTTTTATATTAACTATATACACACAATAAACAATGGACTTCATGTTCCTTTGAAAAGCCTGTGTTTGTGCTTGTCAAGATAATAGTTGTGGATGCAAAAAACTCTTATTTGTTAGTGCCATGACTAATATAACACAGGGAAACATTTTTTAATAATTCTTTCTTCTATTTTGGAATTTATTTAGAGACAGGTCTGCATTACAGACTCAAACTTGCTTAATAATGTGTATAGTCATGTGAAAAAATAAGCACACCCATTAAAATTTGACTTTTTCAACGTATTTCAACGGAGATTTGATCTTCATTTCAACAATATTGATATTCAACAATACTACCCTGCCACAGACAGATCCAGTGCACAGTCTGAGGGTCCTGCTAGACTCATGATTCCTGCTCAATGAGCAGATGGCTCATTCATGGCTAATGAATAAAGTGGACAGATATTCGTGCCAAGACAGTGAATGCCTTATACTTGTAGTTGCATGTCAATATAATGGAGTGTAAATTATTTTCGTGATACGAGGTGAGAAAAAATCTGCTCTGCTACACTAAGTCTCAATTTCTACCAGACACTGTGTATCTGGGTTTGTTCTGTATACCTGGGTGCTTTATAGTAGTTAGTGCATACTTTTAAAATTGCATGGAAAAATTGTTTCTATCCTTCCCTCTCTGTATGTGATCTTGTCTTCCTGGCAAAATCTATAGAAATGGTTTGTCATTGCCTCCTTCTTAAGGCTGAAAATGACACCCAGTTGGCTTTCTACTTAAGGTGGAATTAAAACTCAGAGATTCCCAGCCTGATGCCTTAATCATAACACAAAACTGGGTCTCTGCACCAAACTTGTTCTTGGCAAATTGGTACACAAAGAGGGTGCATTTTTAATGACTCACTAAAGCAGTGTCTCAGTGGTTAAGATGCTGAGCTTGTCAATCGAAAGGTTGGCAGTTCAGCAGTTCAAATCCCTAGTGCCGTGTAAAGGGATGAGTTCCCGTTTCTTGTCCCAGCTTTTGCCAACCTAGCAGTTTGAAAGCACGTAAAAAATGCAAGTAGAAAAATAGGGACCACCTTTGGTGGGAAGGTAACGGGGGTTCCGTGCTCCTTTGGCGTTTAGTCATGCCACCACATGACCACAGAGACATCTTCGGACAGCGCTGGCTCTTTTGCTTTGAAACAGAGATGAGCACTGCCCCCTAGAGTCGGGAACAACTAGCACATATGTGTGAGGGGATTCTTTACTTTTACCTAAAAGTGCTTGTCTGTAAGCACTGTTCATTGGTTAATCCCAAATTGAATTCTTAAAATAGGAGAAAAATGTAGCCTAACTAATCCAAATGCCTGTAATTCAATATTTGGGAATTTTTTTAAACTGATGGTGATAATTTTAGACATACTTATCAGTAGTGGGTTGCCCCCCGGTTTGGACCGATAGTAAAACCGGTGGGAGCCCACTGACCCAGACATCACCATAGATGATCTGCGCAAGTGCAGAAGCTTCTGTGTAGAAAAGCATGGGTGCGCACAAGCAAAGTGCGGGCACGGGCGCGATGCAAACCGGTAGTAAAGGTAAGTAGAACCCACCCCTGATACTTACACACACACACACACACACACACACACACACACACACCATTCCATTATTTCTTTCTGGATTAGCAATTATATGTAGAGTGCAAAAAAGAAAGAAAGAATATATAATAGTAAAAGCAGGAGCTGAGGAAACCATAGCTAATTTACACTGAGACCATTCATTTTTTTCAAATCTATCCTGGTAAACTCCTTGTTTTTATCACTTTCATCCACCACTTTATATCATGCCTTTGTTCTTTAGACTATTATAGATTCTCCCATTTTAACAATTTTGTTACTGCTTTCTGTCTTTATCGAGCATGGTTTAATTTTAAGTGCCTACTGTAAGTCTAGCAACTAACTAGGCATAATACATTGTCTTAACAGAACTGAGTATGGAATAATGTTAAAAAGAAGCAGAGGTTTTGTGACCCGCTTAAGTGAACTCCATTGAAGTCAGGAAATGAACATAAGCTTTGATTTAGATGTTTAATCAAACTCATGAAAAAGATTATATATATTTTTTTCAAACTCATGAAAAAGATAGTAATTTGTGTGTGTGTGCAATTTTATGTTTATTAGGTGGTGCCCATGAAGGTTTGCAGCATTTGGGTCCTTATGGAAATATTCCAAACATTGTTGCTGAGTTAACAGGTGATAATATACCAAAGGATTTCAGTGAGGATCAGGGATATCCAGATCCTCCAAATCCCTGCCCAGTTGGAAAAACAGGTAAGTTGTATGAACTCCCTACAGGATTTGATGTAGCTTTATACTGAGGAACCAGATCTAAATTATATTATAAAATAATCCAGTTTTTTTCCTTCAGAAAAATGACACACAGAATTACACAGATTAAAGAATCCAAATTGGTATTCTATTTCTAAGATGCATTTGTTGAAATACTAGTTTTTTATAAGAAAGAAAGGATCAGTGGGAATAGGGACAAACAAAGGCTAAGAAATTATACTTACAGAATGTATTTATATAATCAATACATTTAAGTATTAAATCAAGTGTAGTTCTAGTTTATCTGTGGGATTGATTTTCTGATCTAGTTTATTTAATCAGGCTTATGAGGTATGGTAATAAAATCACCATGAATTACTTTTCAGTCTTGAGCACATATTTATCTAATAAGCAAATTCTTATTATAATAACTGCATTATCCCATATGCTTACAACAATTACACCGAATATGCACATAAATATTCTGGGTAGTGGTTGGGAATCGCTAAATTCTCAATATAGGTCGCAATCAACCACACAACAAAATATTCAAGATTTATGTAGCCTAGCAATGTCTATAAGTAGAAATATAAATATACATTACTGGATTAATATCCAAGCATCTGTTTATTGTACTTTTTAACCCTCCTATGATGCTACAGAAACAAATTAATTTTACTTTGTATCTGTTCCAAAGAACTATGGAAATTATTTACCCATCCCAAGAGTCCTGTTTTGAAGAAGAAAAGTGTATTTTTTTTCATCTCCCATACTTTTTAAATAAAATTAATTGCATATTTTCCTGGTGTATTCTTTTAAAAAAATTTTTTTTTTAAACATGCCAAACTGCTCAGGTTTTTCCAAAATGTTTTGTAGTTGACGACGGATGTCTTGAAAACACACCCGACACAGCAGAGTTCAGCAAAGACTACCAACTTCATCAGCATCTTTTTGATCCAGAACATGACTACCCAAACTTAAGTAAATGGGTATGTAAATCAGGTTTATTTTTATAACTCAATCAGTTAAATGTCCTGTTATTTAACTATTAATAAAATATTTCTGTGTCCATGTATTTTAATAAACGTTCTCTGAAGGACCTTACGTATGAAAAAAAATACTCTAAACTTTAATTTATATACAGTATAAATTAGTATAATTTATAATTAGTGTAATAGTGTAAACAACACTATTACAAAAAATAAAGAAATAATATTGCAAGGATTATCTATCTCTGTTATGATCAAATGCAGAGGTTGGGAATATTTCTTCCACGTAAAAGTCCAAGATAATGATGCAACAAATACAGCTGATTCCACTTTCTGTTTACATTGCCAGATTCTTACATGATTCTTAAGCATTTTAGGCAGTCAACAAAATGTCCCTCTTTTTTGTATTGTGCTTGATTAATGTTGCAATCTTTGGTAAATGTACCAGATGTTTAACTCAAATGATTCATTTTTGCCAACTCAAATAATTTGTTCTTGTACTACTACTTTGAGAACTATAAAGCACTTGCTGTGACCACAAATATATTGCTGGGATTTAAAGCATTTCCCGCCAGAGTCCCTTGAATTTCACTTGGATATTATAATTGCTAGACATATACGTAACTATGACTGAAATCAGTGGTCTGAACTTCCTTAATCTTGATTGGAAGATTGTATTGCTCATTAGCTATAGCATTTATATAGTATCCAGTAATCTAAAGAATTTAGGCAGTCTAATAAAGAAATGTAAACATAATTTAAAAAGAAAAGAAAAGAAAACATGCATAAAATTTGTACTCAACAGCAACATAAACATAGTAATAAAATGAAACAGAGTAATCTCAGTATTGAAGGACTTTACTAGTTTATTTAGTCTGAGGATTTCCATACCATATATGTGCTGTTAAAATTACTTTTATAAATGAAAACTCTTCACATGGAATTGAAAAACTTCAAGTACAGCATCAGGCAAACCTTTTCATAATACAGCCACTACCGATAATATAAAAATTTTACTCTTTTGAAAGATCCCATTTAGTGGGACCAATTGAAAAAGTCTTTGAAGATTTTAAACAGCAGTTTCAATTAGGCTTTTAAATGCAGTTGGTAAGGTGTTTGACTGTCCTAGCTTAGTTCATAATGTTGCAGCCATGTTTAGAATAAATTGAACTGTTTTTAAAAAACCCACCATATTGCAATAATCTCAATGAAGTTTAGCACAGGTAAATTCAAAGGTAACATACCAGCCAAAGTTAATACAAGGTATTTTAAGACATTGGAGTCATTTAAACCTCTAATAATAACAGTGAATGAATAAACTCCTGCAATGTGTCCTTCTGGTTGTGGAATAAGTAGAATTCATTTATAAATTACCAGCCTTATTTCTATATACATGAACAAAGACTCTTTTGTTCATTCTTATCTATTTTGTTATTGCATCCAAACTGGCTTTCCATCAGATATAGACAACCAGATTTTGGATGATCTTACAAAAGCATGTTAATTCTAAATAGGATCACCCAAGTCCTTTTGAAAGCAAATTATAGTATTTTGTTTTTATAACAATATACACAAAAAAAGAAAATTGAGGCTGTTTAAATATCAGCGTCTAAGGGTCCTGTTCCAGAATATTAAATTAAGAATTAACAGAGTTAGTTAGTGTTATAGAATATTCTGTCTAATATAAAAAGTTATTTTGGAGCAGTTACTCTATTTTTAACATAAAAATATTGATGCCGATATCATGGGATGTATTCATTATTTGTACATGAACATCATTATTTGTACGTGAAGGCTTGTAAATGAATAAATTTACATGTGTGAGATTTTAGAGAAATTTGACATTGAAATTGTTTCTTTAAAGTTATCATCAAATTACCAACTTACTTTGAAAGCAGCTTGAATTCAGACAGTATTGTTTTCTTTCTGTCTGTTATTATACTTCATAGATCTAAATAACAGTCTAGAAGTATGTCTGAATATAAATGAAATGTCAAAACACAAATTGTCTTAGTGCTTCAATATTGGTTCTGTTGATGCTCTTTGATGCTATTTTATGTCCAAAGTAGATGTAATAACACTAATGTGCGTGCAGTAAGTAATAGTTCAAAACACTCTGTGAATGTTGAATGTATACATTTGAAGTCACCTTGTGGACATCTGTTCATTCTTTGCAAACCTGCTCCTTGTTTTGTGTATATTTTAGGGTTAAAATTGTGATGTGCATGGCTCTTTCTAAAACCAAGTCCCGTGATGTATCAAATGATATAAGTTCCTCTTTGGTAGAGATGGGATCAAAAGATGGTAGACATTTCACCAGAAATCAGAATGCTTTCCTTGCAGAACTTTTGGGACATGCCATATTTTCAGATTTACTTTTACTGCAGGAGTAAAGTAAAGTAAAGATCTTAGTTCAGATTACATTACCTTATCTGAACTCTGTTGCTGCCTGTTCTTATATTTACATTAGTTACGGTCTCAACATATACCCAAACAAAATCAATTATTTCTGTAATGAAAACAATTGAGCAAAGTGGGGTTTTTTTTTAGCTCCTAGTCTGTTTATAAGTTAATTGCAGTGTACCTTTAAAAACGTTCAAAAACTTAACTTTGTAAAGGAGATTTAGGTAAAACAATATGTTAAGAAAAATTATAAATAAAACACCACTTCTAAGAGGAAATAAAATACATGTCTCCTATTGTGTTTTGCATGTTAAATTGATTTTTCCCCAAGTGAGTTTGCACAAATTATTGCAGCCAAGAATGTCTCTTTGGCCAGCTTCATTCCCATTTCCTTGTCTCTTTGGCACAGTAGAGTTGAAATAGTTGAGGTCAAACAAAAGCTACATCTTGTGAACTTGGACTTAAATTAATATGAGAAGCACTAGCAGATTATGTTAGGCAGAAATCACTTTAGCTTGTTACAGTATTTGTATCAAGAGATCCTTACTTCATTCAGGAATTACTGTTTTGTAACTCTCCTTATTGCAATTCACCATGTAGCATTATGCTTTTTTAAAACACAGTTGTTCCTCTTAAACTTTTGTTCCTTTAACTTTTTATTTTTGGGGTCCACATTAGAATTCCAATAGAAATCAAATCTGTGGAGCATGTGTCTGACATTCCAGCCTGTACTTGAGCTTGCAACATTTATGAAATACAGCAGTGTGTGGGATTAGTTATAAAGGTTGGAGCTGAAAGTCATAGCCATCTTCTCTTGTTATTGTGAACCTCTTCTTCACCCCCGCCCCAATCAAATTTATTATATTAAAAGAATTTTAGATCAGTTTATTTCTGAAAAGGAAGATCGGGGTCTTTTTAAAAAGAAGTATTTATAACAGTAACATCAATTAAAAATAGGTGGTGGCAAGGGAAGCAATTAAAATAGTAATAAGGAACATATTTAAATCACAACTTAAGGGAAACATCCATATGATTACAATTGAACTTCTTATTTCTTTCCTCCTTTCTCCCTTTTCAAGTAGTCCAGAGGACAGCATGAAAAGGGAGACTCTCTTCCAGCTGTGATAATCTTTCTCCGTATGGACAAACATAGATACAATCCAAATGTAGACTTCATAAAATAGGAAGTTATGTCTCAGAGTAAGTGGGACGCAGTGGCTCAGTTGCTAAAACGCTGAGCTTGTCGATCGAAAGGTCAGCAGCTCAGCGGTTCGAATCCCTAGTGCTGCGTAACGGGGTGAGCTCGTTACTTGTCCCAGCTTCTGCCATCCTAGCAGTTCGAAAGCACATAAAAAATGCAAATAGAAAAATAGGGACCACCTTTGGTGGGAAGTAACAGCGTTCCACGCGCCTTTGGCGTTTAGTCATGCCGGCCACATGACCACGAAGACGTCCTCAGACAGCACTGGCCTTCGGCTTTGAAATGGAAATGAGCACCCCTCCCCCTAGAGTCGGGAACGACTAGAACATATGTGTGAGGAGAACATTTACCTTTATGTCTCAGAGTCTGGCAAGTCTGGTCTTGCCATTTTAATGGCATCCACATACTAAATATTAATATTCTATCCAATACACCGTTGCTTTCTCTGACTAATAAATGGTTTCCAAGGCCTTGGATGTATGACCAGACTTCCCATCAGGTAGAATGGAGCAGTGCCTCAGATGGTGAAAGATGGGTCATGAGCAACAGTGGTGGCTTTCTAACTTTTTCTTTTAGTGTCTCTAGCTGGCTTTTTCCATTGAAAAGAGAGTTCTGTACAACTGGCAATCTGCTGTGGACCACAGGTGTGATGCAGGGAATGCAAAATAACTGTTTGCATAATATGTGATCTATCCTGGTTTAGATATGATGTATGCTAAAGCTAATCTTTATTCATCAGTCTCTAAATGTGAGTTGGGAAAAAGTCCCCACCTTGCACTTGTCTCTGAAAGCAAGTATCTGGATGGATCTATAGCTCAGCAAAGATCCTTTGCTGAAAAGGATCTCATTCATGCAAAGCCTGTGTTCTACTATGCTTTATATTTTTCCATTCTTACTTCTACCTGATTGAGACAGCTAAAATTAAAACCATCTTGAAACTTAGAATCATCATATATTCCTATTCTTGTAATAGCTGATGACACTGAGGATCCCAGAAGAATAGCAAATATTTTATTAATAGCTGTAGTAATCCAACTGTTTTCTTGTGGTTTATCTTTTCAGCAACATGGCATTCTCTACCAAAATGCTTTCCAAAATATTCATATGATAATATTTAGATGGCACAAAGTCTTGTTTGAAAAAAGTTTATAAATTTGATCCACACTTCGTATTTTTATTGTTTTACAGAATAAGAATTTACTCTTTGAGAAAATGAAGGGTGAACCGAAAAGAAAGAAAAGGGTAATTTTCAGAACACAACTTGTTTTCATTTACTACCTTAATGCAGAATCAGGCAAGAATGTAAATAAAATCAGATTGTTGAGATAGTTACGAATAGCATATAAAACCTGGATTTAGTCCTTACTTCCAGAAAACATCTGTAGTAAGCTAGACAACTCTTCATGCTAAAGTAGCATTTCTTAGTACATCCGTAGCCATCCCAATGTGTGTATTTTAAAACAAATGAAAATTAAGTGCAACCTTTCTATTTCCCCAGGTTTATCTCTAGACCAGCGGTCCCCAAACTTGGCAGCTTTAAGAATTGTGGATTTCAACTCCCAGAATTCTCCAGCCGGCATGGCATAGCTGACTGGAGAATTCTGGGAGTTGAAGTCCACAAGTCTTAAAGCTACCAAGTTTGAAGACCTCTTCTCTAGACCATGTTTGTAGAATTTAACTTGCTATTTATTTGGATAGTTTTAAAATGGATAAATTTATGGAAGACAGTTCTATCAAAGTCTACTGCTAGTGACGACACAGTATTAACTCTGGGTTACCATGGTGCCATCTTCTTTTTTGTAACACCCTTGACACATCTGGACGGCCCTGTGAGAAACAAAATGCTGAACCAAAATTATCTTTGGCCTGGTTGATAAAATAAAATATACCCCCCTCCCAATCAGAAATGTAAACATACAGTTGTACATACAGTTCAAATTGTCATGTGAACATTGTCCTAGAGTATAGAGCAGTAAGATAATTCATTTTTATTTCCTTATTTCCATTTCCTTCTTTCTCTCGCTTTTGCTTCAGTAAACTAAGACCTAGTCCATTCATTGAATAGACGTCCTGCCCCATTTAGGGAGTTTTGAAGAAGAAAACATTACACTACAATTTTAAATACAAGAGTAAACACTCATCCATCCCATATACTGTGGAAAACTCTAGGTGTTTACCTGGATTAGTTCCCATTCCTAAGTGTTTTAAAATATTTCATCTTTCAGAATGTAAATCCATATCTTCAAGGACAAAGATTGGACAACGTCGTAGCAAAGAAATCTGTTCCACATTTTTCAGATGAAGAAAAAGGCAGAGCAGAAACTGAATGAAGATTCATGGATGGCTTGAGTATTAATTATATAAAAAGTGATTCAAATATTCATAGTAGCTGCATGTTTATTAACTATGTAAATCTTTCTGGAAAGCAATTGGATTTATAGTATTTATAATATTTCTTTTTCTACATCTACACCAAGCTGGTTTCTTTCAGAAGTGTTGGGCAATAATTCACAGAATTATTGAGATGCCAACGGGAATTATAATCCAATATATCTGCCTTTAGATTTGGGTGGCCATCCCAGGTATACAACTACTGGATTTTGCTTCTTTTTAAGTTAATACAATATAATCATGTCTTGCTTTGAATCTGACTTTAAGCATTAATACATTTTAATCATTGTGACTTAAACTGGTGTTAAGAAATGAGTCTTTAAAGAGTTGATAACATTTAAAGATTTTCCAGTTGTTGAATACTTTCAAGTGATATAAAAGATTGCTGTTTGGGAACAATTATTTCATCTCTTTCTGTTTGTAAATAATAACATAATGCATAATAAATATCTAGGTACTTGCTGTTATTGAAAGCCAGCATTGTCTGTTTTCATTAAATTACATGTTTCAGACAATTACCAATCAAATGGTTTGGTCCAATTATAGGCAAATTATATATGTTATTTCTAAAGAGATGCATGTGATTAAGCTTTTTACCCAGAAGGCAAGATGGTTACACTCAGCTACTAGGAAATGCTGTGTCACCTAAGTGCACAGAACTAGCTAATTATGCATATATTACCCCATTATCTTTTGAATGATGAATTATAACCTATGTGCCTCTCATATCTAGATTGAAAAAGTGCATAAATACAGAAAACACTAATTAACTTCTGCCATTTATTGCTTGTCTGAATGTCTGCAGTTCAAATATGGCAGACCCAATCAGGTCAATGGATATAAAATAAGACATTCTTTTAATATTTCCTTTCTACCCTATTCAAACAGAATGTTTCTGTTCTCCAAACAAAGAGAAGGAATATCTTTGTTATAAGACAGATTTAAGGATATCTAGGTAGTCAGCCAGAATGATATGCAGGTAGTCCTCGACTTACAACAGTTTGTTTAGTGAGCATTCAAAGTTATGCCACTGAAAAAAGTGACCTATGACCATTTTTCACACTTATGACCGTTTCAGCATCCCCATGGTCACGTGACCAAAAATCAGATCCTTGGCAACAGGCTCATGTTTATTACAGATAGAGTGTCCCAAGGTCATGCAATCATGTTTTTGCAACCTTCTGACAAGCAAAACCAATGGGGAAGCCAGATTCACTTAACAACTATGCTACTAACTTAACTGCAGTGATTCACTTAACAACTATGGCAAGAAAAGTTGTAAAATGGGGCAAAACTCACTTAACAAATATCTCACTTAGCGACACAAATGTTGGACTCAATTGTGGTCATAAGTTGAGGACTACCTGTACATGATCTGATTATGATATACATGATATTGTTACTGATTTTGTAGATTTCTCTCTCTCAAAACTATATGGTACACATTTTAGATCCCTGAAACATTTATCTTGTTTCAGAGAAAAAAAGAGATATCCTGTTCATTATTATGTCTTTTCAAAAAGACACTGTCTGCAATTGTATCTATTTCTCTCCATTGTAAATCCCTATTTAATATGCGCACACACATATATCCAGTTAAAGGACATATAATTATCATGTGTATTGAAAAAAATACCATAATCTCTACAGCAGAAGAAAATGGTTGCCAGGTTTGCTTATTTGGTATTCAGCTTCCTTCATAAAGTACATATACTACCATTATTAAGTATTTAAAACCAGCAAAATATCCACCCCATAATACTGTAATAGTCCTGGTTTCTACAAAGTAGCTCCTGAACCACTGATGCTCAGGAGACACCCTTCCCCTATTTCCTCTCAGGAGAGACAGCACATTCTTTTATTCTGTTTTTCAAATGAAGGAGGTCAATTCATTACTGGGCTTTAAGTTCTGGGAGAGAAGGCAGAAGAGGCAAATATCTGCTATGCTAGGATTTCACAGATACCAAACAGATGCAATTTTAATTGGCAGAGAAAAACTCTAGAAAGATTCTTTCCACAGGAGTGAACAGCACTTTGGGTAACAATATAGGGTCTGACATAATGATGAATTATCCCGATTCTCTCCATGTTGACTAATTTTGTGACTGGCTGATGATGCTTTTGGTATCCAAAGCAACAGGGTTACATTATTTTTAGTAAATCGTGGCCTGAAATGAGACAAAGTTGGTATGAGAACAGTAAATCAAACGAGTTGCAAGACCACTTCAACAATGCTATCAATAACAGCAGCACACCAAATTTACAAATAAAGAAATAAATATGAAACAAACGAAGATGATGAATCTCAAGTAGTGATGCTTGATGGAACTCCTGGTTAAGGTTGGTGGTACTAAAAATACCCAGGCAGTCTACACCACAAGCCATGCCTGGAAGCTACCTTACCATCTCTGATATCATAGAATGTAATAAAAACACTAGATCATATTCTATTCAGTTTAGTATTCACCCCTTCCAAAATTAGTAGAAATAAATGGGAGCGCTTTGATGGTTAGAATTTTCTGTTTTGAAGCAATTTCCTTTTGGTAGCATTGATTTCTTAATTGTTTAACCAAAGAACCATCCTCTTCCTTTCTTCTCCCTACGCTTGGTATTCTACTTTTATTACTTTATGGTTTTTAACTGACTGCTTGTGGATTGACTATGTTTTTCCAAAATTGTGTCAGTGCTTCATAAAGAAGTTCAGTTTGCTTTAGGTCACTGTAAATAATTTTGGCTTCATGGCTATCCCATTATTTTGTCAACATTATAGAAAATAGCTCCAAAGCCTGATTCTCTGAGACAGATAATATTGAATGGTAGTGACAGGACAGGGAGAGGAATAAATGGCAACTGTAAAGTAGTGTCTAAGCATGGGAAGCTTTGTTGCAACATGTTTAATTCTTTCTTTCTTTATCCCCAAATCACTTTTTAACTTTGGTGTTGGAGAAGATGCAAAAGGATTGAAGCATGGTATATTTAACATCACTACAGAGATTTCTAAATTGTTTATAAATGTCTGTTTACTTTGTCTGACTTTGCAGAAAATATTTTGTTTTATTTATTAAAATTATATCTCACCTTTATTACTTTATAACTAATACAAGGCTCAATCATACACAATGCCTCTTTCTCCTCCTACTTTCCCATGGATTGGGCTGAGAGAGAATGACTGGCTCAAAGTCACTCAGCCAGCTTTTAGGCCTAGGGCAGGACTAGAATTCACAGTCTCCTGGTTTCTAGGCCAGCACCTTAACCACTTCACCAAACAGGCTATGCCAGTTAGAAGGCAAATTTCAAAATACACATTAACATAATAACCTAACTCAAGAGTTCACAAAAATGTGCAAGCTTTCAAGATCCTTAGTCCTCTTCACTGGGCAAGAAATTATTGCTGCAAGTTCTATGAAAAATGGTTAAAAGAACTAGGCATGTTTAGTCTAAAGAAGAGAAGTCTAAGGAGCATGTTAGCTATCTTTAAATATTTGAAGGGCTGTCACAAGGAAAAGAGTATGGATTTAATCCTTACGCAGGTAGTTCTCAGTTTATGACCACAATTGAGTCTAATATTTCTTTGCTAAGTGAAACATTTGTTAAGTGAATTTGCCCCATTTTACAACCTTTCTTGTCACAGTTATGTGAATCATTGCAGTTGTTAAATTAGTGTTATGGTTTTTAAGTGAATCTGCCTTCCCCATTGACTTTGCTTGTAAGAAAGTCGCAAAAGGAGATCACATGATCCTGGGACACTGCAACCGTCATAACTATGAGCCAGTTGCCAAACGTCTGAATTTTTTTCACATGGCCACGGGGATGCTGCAACGGACATAAGTGTGAAAAATTGTCATAGGTCACTTTTTTCAGTGCCTTTGTAACGTTGAATGGACAGTAAATGAACTGTTGCAAGTCGAGGACTACCTTTAGTGCTCAAAGGTAAGACAAAAAGCAATGGGTGTAAACTTTAGAGAGAGATTTAAACCTGAGTTAAGGAGGAATATCCTGACTGTGAAAGCAATTAAGTAATTGAACAGCAAGTTTCCTGGAGTAATGGTGGTTCTATCACTGGAGATTTTCAAACAAAGATTTCTCTGAGATGGTCTGAGGATTCCTGCAATGGGCAGAACTAGAAGATCTCCAAGGTTCCTTCCAACTTTATGATTTTATGAAAACAATCTCACACATATATACACACATACACACCAGAGGTGGGTTCTACTTACCTCTGCTACTGGTTCGCAATCAAAACGCGCACATGCACAGATTGTTCATGATGACGTCTGGGCGGGGCCTCCCACCACTGTTACTACCGGTTCACAAAAACCGGACCGAACCAGGAGCAACCCACCACTGATACATACAGAGGGAGGGAGAGGGGGAGAGAGAGAAAGAGAGGGAGAGAGGGAGCACACTATTATACACACAGATCTCCAACCTATATATAATATATACAGGGTTTTTAAAACAAAAGTAGAATTTTAACAGCTTTTAAAATAAAATAGTACTTATTTGTAGTAGAATACTCTATTTTATATGTGCACATTATCCTATTGATGTTGCAATTACATCAGCTTGTTGAAAAAAAATTAAGCTAACCAACAATTCAGTTGTTTGTGAAGAATTTTTTTAAAAAAATCTTGGCTTTAAGCAGGTCAATCTTGCAAAAAGGGAAGGATTCATTCTTGATGTGGATGTGGTTGAGGAGGAAAATACAAGAACTAATTAAATTTTAAAATATTATAGTAGGGACATTGAATAAAAATATCTTACAGTTGCCTTCAGCTAAAGTGAAGCCGAACATGACAGAATTTTTTTTAAACAGAAAAACATGAAAAGAAACAAAACTGGCCGTGGACTTGTGGTAAAATTTCCCAGAAAGATGAACATTCTTGGCAGTTTCTTAAAGACAAAAAAATATATTGTAATGAATACTACTGAAAGATATTTCTGTTTATTATGTAATTTGTATTTCTCTACAGCATTAACTTTATAAGTACTTGCAGATCAAATTCTTATCATAGATGATTTTATCAGCAACGAACACCAAAAGTAGGCTGAATATGAATCGGCCAAGATCAGAATTGTGTTCTTTCTAATATGTTAAGATTCATTTATTGAGTATTGCTGTACCTCTCAAAATTTCTCAAAGACCCTCAGTACCAGAGTAGGAACTAATGAGGGATATTGATTCATCCATTCCAGATTAGTGAATGACAATTACAGTATATATGATTTTTATAAAACTGTGAAGTTGCATACCAATGCTTTAGAATTAATATTATTCACTGTTCTAATTACATTTTTCAGCAGTACCAAAGCCAGTGAATAAACTGGTCTTGCTTTCTTGTCATTCAGCCACATTAAAGAGTTCCAGGTATTAAAAACTGGTTTACACATTTCAAAACCACCTTGAATTAACACTAAGATTTTCTACAAGCCAGCTATGGCTACCCTGCTGTTCTAATTTCTGTGCTATATTAAACAACATGATGATTTAATCCTTTATAAAATATCTTCTTCATGAAATATGATGTGGGAAGAAGACCAGAGCTAAGTTTATCACCAATCTAAATTCTGCAGTATGACCTGGAACCATTTCTTCAGTCCAGAAATTCGAAGTAAAACATAATCAATAGATGTCTATTCAGTTTCTTCATCAAGATATCTAGCAAAAGGAAGCCTTCTCCTGATTCTATTAGATATCTTAGTAGCTTTTGATAATGAGTTGAGGGCTGGGAATTGCAGTGGTTCTGCTCCTTTCTGAGTTGGCAGATTCAGTCAGGGGTAATGGAAAAGAAGATGTGATCCCAGGTCCCTGCTTTCTGGGGTTCCACAAGAGCCAGAACCTTTTCCATGCTTTTTAACATATGTATGAAGCCACTGACAGAAGTCATTTAGTAATTTGGTGTACAGTAATATTGGTATGATAGACAGGATAAGTATTACCCAAAACATATTGACAACTGGGGGTATGGGTCTTCTACTCTATGGTGTAGTGAGCAAAGAAAATCTTGTTTTCTCATTTCCAACCAATTTCTTAAATCCTTTGAATTTAATTTTAGCCTTGGCATTACTACCCAATCTTTTGTCATCTGCAGATTTGAAAAGAATTCCTTCTCTTTATCCAACCTGTAAAGATGAGATCCAATAAAACTTTACAGCTCAGCCTCTACAAATCAGATGGTTATATCCTTAGTTCATGATGGTTTACTGCAAACTACGGTATGTTTGTTAGGCTTTGTAACAAATGAAAAGCCTTAGTATTTAGATCAGTTAATAGCGATAGAAGAAATTACAAAGAAAGGAAAAGATGCAGCTAGGCTAAACAGAAGAATCTTTCCAGGTACACAGAAGTAGATGATAAAAATTGTAGACCAGTCTGTGCCAACCCTTTGCTTTCCAGATGGGTTGGAGTTAGTGAATATTTTCAATACATACCAATTTTGCTAATCTTCAAAATTAAGCCAATTCCACAAAGTATACTGTCACATTAACATTTGATTGCTTACCACAGTTACTTAGAATCAGCAATGTATTTGCTCGGTTACTAACTATACAGAATGTGTGGCAATGAGTAGGACTACTTTGAGGAAGACCAGCTGGAACTAAAAAAAATATGCGATGTATTAGGACAACATCGGGATTGCTTGGACAACCATAATTATAGCAAATATTGTAGCAACAAAGAATAAAAAAAAACAATTAATGGGATTTGCATTGTTGATGCCTGATTGTTCTAAAGAAATGGAAAATTCCCAGAATATATTGTTAGTTGAGGATACAACAAAATTTTATTGACATTGCTTGGCCCTCTAAATCTCTGGCAAAGTAAATATATGTATACATACACATACACACACCCCGGTATATACAGGTAGTCCTCGACTTATGACCACAATTGAGCCCGAAATTTCTGTTGCTAAGTGAGACATTTGTTAAGGGAAGTTTGCTCCAGTTTATGACCTTTCTTGACACAGCTGTTAAGTGAATAACTGCAGTTGTTAAGTTAGTTGCATAGTTGTTAAGTGGAATCTGGCTTCCCCATTGACTTTCTGGTCAGAAGGTCACAAAAGATTATCACATGATCCCAGACACTACAACTTTCATAAATATGAGTCAGTTGCCAATCAACTCAGTTTTGATCACATGAACATGGGGATGCTGCAAGGGTTGTTAAGTGTGAAAAACGGTCATAAGTCCCTTTTTTCACTGCTGTTTTAACTTCAGTCATTAAATGAACTGTTGTAAGTTAAGGACTATCTGTATATATGTTTTTGTATCTGCCACCTCAACCTGTTCTCATATTCATCTGCCAATCTTCCAAGGATTCTCTATTGCTTTCATTGAGAGCGTTCATCCCTCTTTTCTATTGTCTTCCTATTCTTATATTTTCCTTCACCTTAACAAACATATTTGTTCTTCTTGCCCAACATCCACTCGTACCACACTCCTAGAAAGTTTCTGATTTTTTAACATTGCCTTACAGGAGAAAACTGCCTTTAATTTGTCCATGAATAATTGATGGCTTTTTCTTGCAGTTCCTGATATTCTTAGATTGAAACCATCCTTCAATCCATATTTCAAAATGTGTATATCACCTTTTCTCGGGTGCTAACTTCCACAACTCAATGTTACTACTACTTTAATTTTTCTGATTGTTGTCATAGACATAACCTTAACTTTCATGAATTGTCTAAGGATCTTTCCCCATTTGCCCTTCATTAGGGGTGTTTGAGGATGTGGTCAAACAAGTTAAGATGCTAGTTTCAATGGTGCAAACATTGCTCCCAAGCCTGGGGTGCTGCATGCGCCAAGGGCCCCACCTCCTGTCCTCCTGGCTACATTGTTAAGAGGCCTGATGTCTTGCTTTGCATGTACTGGAATCAGACACTTCAACATTGTTTTAGCGTTTTAATGGTTTTTACTGTTCTTATTATTTTAAAATGTTTGTAGGGTTTTAATTGTAGTATAGGTTTCTGGACTGTGAGCCACCCAGAGTCGTTGGCTGAGATGGACAGCTATAGAAATCCAATAAATTAATTAATAAAAGTCAGTCAATCAAAGCTCTGCCTTTTTCTGTTGTGCGTCATGCAAAACAGGCAGAGCTCGATTTTATTGTTCAAATTTTAACCACGTTTTTTACCACTTTTTTGACCACCCCTTGTGGACTTCCATGGCCCTAAGCACAAACTAGCCCTGTCACTTCTTTCTTCTCCCTTGTGTCCTTACGAGACCGTCTTCATCTCATTCCTTTGCCATGACTAAGGAAGACAAATTATCCTTACTGGTATTATTGTTAAAGTAGCTTTCATCTTAAACTGGTAGCATCCAACAAGAATGTAAAATCTACCCATTATATTGGAAGTAAGGTCAGATAGCCAGCAGTTAATGAGATCAGCACTAATTTACCATTTCACACTCTTCCAATCCTTGGTTAGCATTATCTGCCACCAACTGGATGCTTCTGCACTAAAGAGCCGATTACAGCAGTACCATGTCAGGGACTTATCAAAACCATATCATGATGCAGCCAGCGGTACAATAAATACTTAATTCTAAAGTCCTTTCTGATTTAGTGCAAGACTGAAACAATAAAGCCCCCATTATCTCCCAAGCAGCATGGAAGAATCTGCAGGGTGGCATTTGTCACCATTATAAACAGAGAGGAATGCTAAGTAAGGGTGATGCTTGCAACCCAATTTTGTTTGGGATTCTGATTTCCTTTAAAAAAGAAACTGTATTCAGATTAGGTTATGACTGAATGGAAAATTGGGAGGAGGAAAGGCAAATGAGACTAAGTTTATGGAGAGAATCCTGCAGACCCATCTCACTTTCCTCCATGGTTGGGAGATGTTTTTTCATTGCTGGTGACAGGAGACTCACTCAACCCATCACTTGATCAATCTATATGTCACATAAACTTCTATCCCGTATGATTCAAATATTTATGGCCTAGCCTATCATTGTGATGGTGAACCTATGGCATGCGTGCCACAGGTAGCACGCAGAGCCCTCTCTGTGGGCACACGAGCCATTGCCCCAGCTCAGCTCTGCTGCACATGGGTGCACACCTCCCTTCGGCCAGCTGCTGCTCCCTTCGGGTCTCTGCTGTGAATGCACTAGGTGCATGCAGGAGATGCGCATGAATGCGTGCGGGGTGGGCACACGGGGTCATGCGGACCTGCACGGGAGCACACATGGGGGGCATGCGTACATGCATGGGGCAGGGTGCACATGGGGTTGCGCACACATGCTCAAGGGGTGTGTGGGGTCACACATGCATCACATTATGGGGGTGTGCGCACGCTTGCACTTTGGGCACTTGGTGCCAAAAAGGTTAGTCATCACTGGCCTATCACATTTTGCAATATGCAAAACCAGGATATCAGCACATCTATGCATCAGCACAGACACAGCTGAGGCAGAAGAGGAAACAGGATCAGGGAGAATGATATACTTTTCTGCCAACTCAAAAATGGGGAGATTAAGCATTTTAACTCGGTAATAGAATAGGGTCAAAATCATGCAATCCTCTGTAGGATTAATTTCTTTATTTCTCCAGCACACCACCCATCCCGAGCCCAGTAAAAGTTTCACATTTAATTTTTCTTTTTATAACAGCTCTTCTAAATCATCCTTATCTTTAGAATGTCTTCACCAGAAGCTCCTGTACCCACAATTCTCTTGCTCACAAGGTAAAGGTGATGTCTTCTCATGATATGGGCACTACACTTCTATAGACAATGTTTAGTTCAGATTTTCTCCTCCCACCTTTTTCCATCTTACTTTCAGAAGTATAATGGGACATCTACAATTGTTGCAGTCAAATCTTAGATCTCCCACCATCCTGATCTACCATATGTCTACCTCAAATCTAGGCTGCATGTTACTAGATCTATAAATTGATTGCCACTAGAACTGTAATGGCTGATGGGGTATCTGGAACTATGAATTAATTTCTAAATACCTAAACTTCTAAATAAATTATTTTATTAGAAAATAATTTCCAATTTCTAAATATTAATTTAAAAATACTATGAATTAATTTCTAAATAAAATCTAAAATAGATTTGTTCCACTAGAGCCAGCTTTGGTTAGTGGTTAAGGTATCAATCTGGAAACCAGGAAACCCACTTTAGGCCAAAGCCAACTGGGTGACCTTGGGCCAGTCACTCTTTCTCAGCCCCAGGAAGGAGGCATTGGCAAATTACTTCTGAATTCTTGTCAAGAACTCTACAGGAACTTGTCCAGTTAAGTCCCACAGACTCAAAGGCACTAAAAAAAAAAAATTCCACTATGCAACTTTAAAAACCTACCAAGGCTTCTGGTTCAGGAATTTTACAGGGTGGGATACCAGCAAGGATCTTGTTTTGATAATTATTCCAAAATTAGAGTTCATAACTAGAAGCCTGGGGTTTGAAATCTTGCTTTTGGTAACTCACAATGCACTCTTACAGTGCTCCTTGTAGTGAGGATGTGGATACATACATTCTTTCCACAACCTTACACAATAAGAATTAAGCACTCGAAACAAAGCTGGAGCAGTACTAAAAACAACAACAACAACAACAACAACAGTGAACTGCTCCTGGCCACATGTCCATCCACAATTTTGTAAGAGGCTCGAACTGGAAACTACAGAGCCAGCTCATGAGCAATCATCACAATCCTCCATAAAATCAGGGCTAGGATGGAAGAGAAACGGGGTTTTCACCTGCGTTCCTCTTCCACCTCCTGTGTAGGACCTGCATGTGTTGTCTCCGTATGCGGGGAAAAGGTTCTCGCCCAGCGTGCGAATAGTAGGGAATTTTTGAGGGGGGGTTTTTTTTGAGGGGGGGGGAGCGCGAATCCTGGCGGCGGCGGCGGCTAGAAGCGGTTAAGGGGGAGGATTGGGAGGCCTCAGCCAATGACACGGAGGGCCGCTCTCAGCTGGCAGGCATTTAAATGGCAGCTAGCGCGCCGCGTTCCCAAATCCGAGGCAGGAGCCCGAGCGCCTTACGCGGGAAGAGCAGCGGCGAAGCTTCGGTCGCCGTCGCAGGTGAGGCATAGCGGGCTTAGCCTTCGCCGCGGGAGAGGGGGCGACGCTCCACGTCGCAGAGCAGGAAAGGCAAGGCTTCAGGCAGCCGAGCTCCGTGGCGCTACTCGAAACGCGGAGGGAATCGAGCCGCCTTTTTGGGCAGGAGAAAACCCAGAGTTCAGCGGGCTTTATTTTCATAGTGAGGGTGGCGGTAGGACTTTTGAGCATTATTGCTGGCGCGGGAAAGCCGGGGTGTGTGTGGGGTGGGAGGGGGGTGAATCGGGGCTTTGATACTAGTGGTAATCGGGAATTTACCCGAGTGTAAAAGAGGAGGTTCTTGTTTTCTTGAGTGCTAGTGGGGAGCTTTCAAACGGAGGCCCCTACACGTGAACTACTCGGGAGAAAAACCTTGCAGAGGGGGGGGGATTTATCCCAGGGTAGAACCACCGGGGTTACTCAAGGTAGACAATGCGCTTCTGCGATTGTTGGCCAAGGGCTAGTCAAGCTCAGCAACTCAGTGCGTTGCAGGCGTTCCGGAGACCGTCCCCCGCGGTGTGTACATGGGGACGATCTCCTAAAGTTTGGGGTCCTTCGCTCAGGGACAGAGGCAGCAGCCAGCATCCTCCCCCCCCACCCCCCGTCAAGTTTGGCTTCCGAGCCCGCGCGTCTCGCCCTTTCTGCCTGCCGGGTTACGAGGACGACGCAACGCCCGGGTAAACTCTGCCCCGAGTAAATCCTGCGATTGGTTTTAAATGTGGCGTCTTCCGCGTCTCAAAGGAGGTTCATGTCTGCCGCGCTGGCACTTGAATTAATAAAGCGGCACCTTAATTATGTAAATTACCTAACATTGTTTACACTCGGGTAGCAATTGCGGCCGAGTCGCGATGGCGGGGATTGGGAGTAAAGTTGTCTGGAAGGCGGCGGTGGGGGTGGCTGGTGGAGCAGAAGTGGGAGATTTGAGCAAAAGATCTCCAGATTGCGGTGTTTTGCAAGCCGAAAGCCTGATTTCCGATCATAACGCTCAGGGAGCAGCCGTCGTGGATAGTTGCGTAAAACTTTTCCTGCCACGGGCCATTTGCAGCCCTGACAACCCCTTAACTTCACTAGGCAAGAGTTCCCACGGTGAGCGAGAAGCATCTGCTTTTGACGCCGCTTAGCCAACGATAAGATGTCGTTTATGCAGATCTGGTGGGAATTGGGTAGATTTCAACGGCCGAGGCGCAGTAGCTCTTCCACAGAAAGGTCGGAGGGAGAAACATTTCAGGCAGGAACTATCGCTTTTGCGGACACAAGGAGTAAGCTATTCCCGCAAGCTATTCTCTCTGATATTGTAGGGAGGTTTCTAGGACAAGCTATGCAAATGGATTAAAAGAAAGCAATGGCATCCCGCCCAGATTTAGCTACTTAAAAGTTTTAATTACAGCAGTGAAAGATAAAACAAAAAGGAAAAAAGAAACCAGAATAAGAGGTGCAAAATAAATAAATAAAGAGAACCTCTACTCCAAGAAAGAGAATTCCCACCCTCATCACAAGTATAAGCAATTTCACCATCTTTTCACCACCTCATAGTTAACAGATATAAATCTAATTCATCCTGCAATGTGTCTCTTAAACAAATAGGCAAATCTGATAAGTAATGTGTTCTCCCATCCAGGTGTCAGCAAAAAGTTCATACAGAGCCCTAAAATAATATTTAACAAATATAAAATTTGTAATTCCAGATCTCAACTCACTATTAGCAAAACCACATTTAAAAGGCATAAAGTGGTCCCAGTATACTAGTATGAACAAAAGACTAAAACTTAAATCTTAAATTAGGAAGAGGGACAATTACTCCTTTAAAGAGAACAAGTTCTCAAAAACCCCATACTTTGAGGAAGGACAGTTGGATACAAAGCCAATTTAAAAGCTATTGGATTAGGATACATAAAGTAACTACAGGGAGGAAGGTTAAATGCCATGTTAACTGTAAGCAAATCCAATACACAACATTTTTCCAGTCCAGCTGTCAACAAGGCCAAAGAGAACCACTCAAACTAATATTTTAGTACATCTCTTCTCTCCCCTTCCTTTCTTGATGCTGGCCTTGTTTCATCTTACTCTCTTCATTTTACTAAAATTGCTAAGCAAAGAGAAGTGAAGGAAAAGTTAAGTCCATGCTGTCATCATCTGATCTTCTGGCTTTTTAAACCCGCCCCCTCCAAATGTTGGGTAACCCTAGATAACTCATGTCAGCACCTTAAAAAATCACTCTTAACAAGCGTTGCTAGATACAGTCCTATACTGTGAAAAGTTCCTTATCCACTCCAATATAACAGAGTCAATAGAATCCCACATGGATCAAAATGATTAGTGTGTTTTGATTAAGATTTCTTTGCCAAAGATAAGAGAGATGTGTAACATCTTTTAGTCAAAAGTTAGAATAGAAGCACTAACAGCCTTCTCTATGGAGACACTCTCTTATACTCAGGTTTAGATCCAAGGCTTCTCTGGAAAACTCTTTCAAATTAGTTCAAAGTCAAGATTCCAGTGGATGTTAATGCATTAGAACATTGAATCAAACTAAGCAAGAAGAATTTCAACAGAGAGAAATGTGAAGTCTTCCTTTTGGCTGGGAAGAATTTAGGGTGGAGGGCGACTGTGTTAAGCAACAGTACAGGCAAAAAGGGATCACAAGCTAAATACAAATTAATAGCAGGATGAGGCTGAATGAAAAAGTGAATGCAATCCTACCGTTACTATAGTTTAGATCAAGAGAAGTCATTGTTACTCTACATCTGATCACCATAGTTTAGACCAGTGTTTCTCAACTTTGGAAGCTTGAAGATGGGTGGACTTCAACTCCATTGTTGAAGTGGAGGATTCTGGGAGTTGAAGTCCACCCATCTTCAAGCTTCCAAGGTTGAGAAACACTGGTTTAGACAGTGAAGACCAGGGTTGGTCTATTTCCATCTTTTAAAGCAAGTTTAAATGTTTGACCAGGTTTGAGGGGACCGGAATCAGGTTTCTATCTAATCAAAGTATTCACTGGTGATTTTGGATTAGTATCTCTTTCATCCTAACCTATCTCGTATGATTGTTACTGGAATGAAATTTGGGGAGAGGGACATCTGCTTTGAGGTCTCACAGAAAAGGTGAAATTTAAATAATTTTCTTGATAGATAAATTAGTTTCCAAAACGTATACCAACTGAATGAGTTTCAATAGGCTACATTAAAATGTCTGTATACGATCCATTGATATTTATTGTTGAGAGCCAGTTTGGTGTAGTGGTGAGATCATGAGTTCTAGTCTGACCTCAGGCACACAGCTTAGCTGGGTGACCTTGGGCTTGGCACCGTCTCTGAGCACTAGGAAGCAGGCAATAACAAACGGCTTTGGAAAAACCTTGCCAACAAAACTTCAAGAATTTGGCCAGGCAGTTGCCAGGGATCAAAACTGATTTACAAAAAAACCCCCAAAAAACTTAAAAACCCAAGATCCTTCCCACAACTATTCCTTTATAAAGTATTGTCCCACAGCAGAAGAGGAAACTCTAAGTTGATGTTTCCTCTTCTGAAGTTCATGTTTATAATTTAATTTGAATTTTTTTTAAAAAAAACTTTGCTGTTGTTAGAATGCTATTCTTTCAATAGATTTTTTTTAAAGCTTCAAAGAAACATCCAGTCTTCTGCTAAGAAAAGCATTGTAAACTCTTTCTTAGGACAATATAGTCTGCCCTCTCCTCATCTGCAGGACAGATCTATGATTGAGATTTGCAATTCAGTTTATATTGACTCTGTCTGTAAAGGCATTAACAACCACTTGTTTGGGTCCTTCTCTCTGGCTATTTAATTAGAAAAATTAAAAGAAGGAGCAATACTGCAGGCATACAAGGTTAGTACTGCACTGCAATCCAAAAACTTGCAATTGTGACTATGCCGGTAGGACATTATTATTGTGTTTGCTTTGTATCCCAGGATGCTGTTGCTAGTTTAGCCATTGTTTTAGAGATGTGTTTAATTTTTACTTTGCTGAATTTATTATAATAGATATAATAAGTAGCTAGTATTACTTTTGTTTTTCTTTAACTAATTTTTCTGAAAATCGAGATTCTAAGTTTTTTTGAAATCCATTCTCTTCAGCCGCAAATCCCTTATTGTGATCCTGTCATTGAGACTGGCAATTAAGTGTGTTGAGTGATAATTATGTTACCGCAAATCCAATTTATGGAGTCTGAATCTAAATACTGTATGTAGTGGAAAAAAAGGTGGGAAAGAAATTTCCTTTGCAGATCTTTAAAGAAATAAAAGAAATTTTAAAATTTCATGGAGTATCTTAGTGTGAAAGCACCAAGTTTCATTTAAAATATTTTCATGAAATATTTGAACTTCTATTTGCTTTCCTTGGTCTTACCCAGATTTTATTTACATTTTTTATGTAAATAAAGAACCTGGGTGAAAAAAGTAAGCTTGTTTGGAACACTTAATGTAACACTTATTTGCCACAGTCCATTCATGTAAGCATTCAAAATTTGTACCACTGACTTGTCTCAAATAATAAAGTCCAGTATATTAACTTGATGCTGTTGTTATTGTTAATAAGCATAGTATAAATACTCTTGTTTTCCCCAAAATAAGACATCCCCTGATAATAAGCCCAATTGGGATTTTGAGTGCATGGCAATAAGGCCAAGCACTTATTTCAGGGTTCAAAAAAATATAAGACAGGGTCTTATTTTCAGGTAAACACGGTAGATTAAGTTTCAGTCCAATTTCTGAATTTCTGTAGCACAGAAAATATTTTTTGCAGCTTTGGATATACAATTGTTTTAGAGATGTGTTTAATTTTTACTGTGCTGAATTTATTATTTTTAGGCTTTTCAATATACAATTGATTATTATTAATTCATAATTAATAATAGACTAAAATTATTTCTTTTAAATCCCTGTTGGCTCATTTGCATTCTACTCTTGTATTTTCTTTTCTTCTTCCTCTTAATGTATATTCTCTAAAATGTCAGATAGATAGATAGATAGATAGATAGATAGATAGATAGATAGATAGATAATCACTGATATTGTGTTCTCTGACTTTGATGTCAAGCAAAATAAAACATATCACTGCATTTCTTGGCAAATTTGTAACATACAATGATGAGAACAACTCAATTGTATCCTATCTGTGAACAATCCAGGTCATCAGGCTAGAATAGAACAAAGTTAAACTGGAAGGATTCCTTTTTTGGTCCAATATGGGATATTGTATACAAAATACAATATTTCTCTTCCCTTTCCCATTCTCAGTGTAAATCTATCGTAGTCTGCAAGACTGAGTGTATATTAAGATAAAGGTAAAGGTTCCCCTCGCACATATGTGCTAGTCGTTCCCGACTCTAGGGGGCAGTGCTCAGCTCCGTTTCAAAGCCGAAGAGCCAGCACTGTCTGAAGATGTTTCCATGGTCATGTGGCCGGCATGACTAAATGCCAGATGCCCGGATCGCTGTTACCTTCCCACCAAAGGTAGTCCCTATTTTTCTACTTGCATTTTTTACGTGCTTTTGAACTGCTAGGTTGGCAGAAGCTGGGACAAGTAACGGGAGCTCACCCTGTTACGCGGTAATAGGGATTCAAACTGCTGAACTGCTGACCTTACAATCAACAAGCTCAGCATCTTAGCCACTGAGCCACTGTGTCCATATAGTATATATAGGTTATATATAGATTTCTTTTCTTTTCTTTTTGTAGGCCTTTATGTGTATTTCTCTTTAGCCAGGTTCTTCCTACGTAAACCATAAAAATCTTGGTTTACGTAGGAAGAACCTGGCTAAAGAGAAATGTATATATAGATGTGTATATAGTGTATATTAGATTCATATTAAAGACTGATTCAAATAGGGAGGATTAATAACAACTAATAAAAATATTGGTTTAAATCTAGGTGGGGGTGAATAGGGAGGTGGTCCCTGGGTGGGGATGCTGCTGAAGACATGAGGCTAGCAGCAGATGTGAAGTCAGGTTGTTGCCCAAACAGCTGTAGATCTGTTGGAAGTGGAGGAAAAATTATGCCTTCAGGTTAGTTTTAATTTCCCCAGCAGTTTTCTTGGCAGCATTTTTCCAAAGCAATTTGCCAGTTCCTTCTAACTAAAGTCAAAAGAAGTGACTAGGCTAGGATCAACCAACTGGCTTTGTGGCTAAAGCAGGACTAGAACTCAACTTTCTGGCCTTTAATCGAATATCTGAACCACTACCCCAAACTAGCTTTCAACAGTTAATGTTGATTGATGATTATATGTCATCAAGTCATTATTGACCACCAAGTCATTATTGACATTGAACCACATAGATAGACTTTCTCTATGATGATCTGTCCCAAATTTGGTCTCTTGGATCTACGAATAGTGTACTTATCTCTGCTGTCACTTAGTCTATCCACCTTGGTGCTTGTCATCATCTTCTATTTCTTTACCACTTTACCTAGTGTTAGAATCTTCTTCAGAGAGCCAGGACTTCACAAAATGTCTCCAAAAAGAGGGTGGGTGGGTGTGCGTTAGTAAATGAGGACCCAGATTGTTGGAGGAAATATGCTGACTCTGTAAACCACTTAGAGGGGGCTGTAAAGCACTGTGAAGCGCTATATAAGTCTAACTACTATTGCTAAAGCCCGTAAAACTTACTGGAGAAGTTAATTTAATGGAACTAGAATTCCATTGACTACTTCATCTGAAGTCTCATGCTTATTCTAGATCTTAAGTATTGGCCAAATTCTGGGTAACTGGGGATGTGGTATTAAAGTCATCGGGGAATTTTGGGGCTTGTCAGGTATCTTAGGGTTCGTTTAATTGATTATGTCAATTCCTGCTAAATCATATATGTGGCTTGGGGTCTGATGTCATATAAATCAGGTCAGGAGTGTTAAAAGCTACCAATTGAACCCCCCCCTTTTTTTAAAAATTGGGGTTTACTACAGTGCACCATAAGCATGAGGATTTAACATTACTTGCCAATTATAATTTAGGAGTACGGTAGTTGCCAAAGCCTGCATGTAGACTATTTTGGCCCATGTTGATCTGAGAAAACAAAAGTTTTGAAATTTCTAAAATAAAATTAAGTAATTACATCCTAAAAGAAACATGTAAAGTAATAGGAAAATTATGGCCTAGCCTGACTGGAGGCCAAGAAATGCAAAATGCGACAGTACTAGAATAAACATTAATTTTACCCTTTGGTTTAGATTCTTAAATATGTTGTGTTCAGAAACTAAATTGCATTTAACTAGAAGTTAAACTTTATTTTATTGTAGCAATATTTCTCTTAAATTAATGACCTGAACTTGTTTTGTCTAAATGAGTTTTATTCAAAGGCAACTCATCTTCAAGTAAGTAGGCTTGGTGAGCACATTTTTGTTTTCCTTCTGCATTAGGTGAAGATGTTCCAATATTATGAAAATCTGTTAACTATAGTGGCATTCTTTCATTACCAATTTAATGCTACATTGGTCATTGGTTCCTGTTGGAGTTGTGTGATGTAGGACCCAAACTAAATATAATATGTAATGTTTTATTCTTTGAAATATTTTTTTCCTTTCTCAGATTCCCAACAGATCTAAGTAATGTATATGTGGAAAGGTTAAATCGTTTTGCTCTTCATAGAATCCTAATCTGAGCCAGCACCAGAAGGGCAACAATCTATTGCAGTGAGAGCAAAAACATGCCATCATTCTAATCCTGTTTGTCCATTTTGTCCGCAACTCCATACTGTGAATTAGAAAATAATATTTTTTAAAAATCAACTATATTAATCGTCCATGCAGTCTGGCTCTCAATTTCTCTACCCCCCCCCCCCCGTATAATAGGTACCTAGTATTACTTTTGTTTTTTTTTAACTCATTTTTCTAAAAAATGAGTTTCTACATTTTTTGAAATACATTTTCTTCAGCCGCAAATCCCTTCTCGTGTTCATAATCATAAGTTTATTTGTCAAGCATATATAAGATAACAGGTAAAAGTATAAACATAATTTGAATACATGAAAAGAGTAAGTTAAAAGGAATATTAGGACAGGGACGGTAGGCATGCTGGTGCACTTATGCACACCCCTTACAGACCTCTTAGGTAGACAGTTTAAGGTTAAAGTTTTGGGGGTTTGGGGAAGAAACTACAGAGTCAGGTAGTGCATTCCAGGCATTGACCACTCTGTTGCTGAAGTCATATTTTCTGCGATCGAGTTTGGAACGGTTTAGCTTGAGTTTGTATCTATTATTTGCTCATGTATTGTTGTGGTTGAAGCTGAAGTAGTCATTGACAGGAAGGACATTGTGGCAGATAATTTTATGTACTATGCTTAGGTAAGACTGAAGTTGGCATAGTTCTAAGTTGTCTAAGCCCAAAATTTGGAATCTGGTGGCATAAGGTGTTTTATTGCGGTTAGAGGAATGGAGGACTCTTCTCGTAAAATATCTCTGGACTCTCTCGATTGTATTTATGTCCGATATGCAGTGCGGGTTCCAGACAGATGAGCTGTATTCAATGTATCCTGTCACTGAGACTAACAATTAAGTGTGTTGAGTGATAATTATGTTACTGCAAATCCAATATATGGAGTCTGAACAGGGGTGAAATCCAGCAGGTTCTGAAGGGTTCTGGAGAACCAGTAGTGGAAATTTTGAGTAGTCTGGAGAACCGGCAAATACCACATCTGACTGGTCCCAGAGTGGGGTGGGAATGGATATTTTGCAGTATCCTTCCCCTGGTGTGGTGGGGACCACCACGCCCACAGAACCGGTAGTAAAAAAAAAATGAATTTCACCACTGAGTCTGAATCTAGATACTGTATGTAGTGAGGGAAAAAAGGTGGGAATGAAATTTCCTTTGCAGAACTTTAAAGAAATGAAAGAAATTTTAAAATCTCGTGGAGGGTCTTAGTGTGAAAGCACTGAGCTTCATTTAAAATATTTTCATGAAATATTTGAACTTCTATTTGCTTTCTTACCCGGGTTTTATTTACATTTTTAAAATGTAAATAAAGGACCTGGGTGAATAAAGTAACCTTGTTTGGAACGCTTAATGTAACACTTATTTACTACAATCCATTCATGTAAGCATTCAAAATTTGTACCACTGACTTGAGTCAAATAATAAAGTCCAGTATATTAACTTGATGCTATTGTTGTCAGTAAGCATAGTATAAATAAATTAAGTTTCAGTCCAGTTCTGAATTTCTCTAGCACAGAAAATCTTTTTTGCAGCTTTGGATGTACTTTTTGATTGGTAGAAAACAATCTGATAATATTCCTTTTTGTATTCTTAGAATGGCTCGCACAGTTTCTGCTGTTGGTGTCCTCCTTTTGTTCAGTCTTCTCTTGCCCTCAGCAGAGGGCAGCAAGAGGAACCGTGGATCACAAGGAACCATCCCTTCTCCTGACAAAGCCCAGCCCAATGATTCTGAACAGACCCAGCAGCCGCCCCCACAACCAGGCTCCAGAACCCGGGGAAAGGAGAAGGCCAAATCTACTGAAGAGGTGCTGGAATCAAGCCAAGAGGCATTGCATGTCACGGAACGAAAGTATCTGAAAAGGGATTGGTGCAAAACACAGCCGCTTAAGCAAACGATCCAAGAGGAAGGCTGCAGAAGCCAAACCATCATTAATAGATTCTGTTATGGTCAGTGCAATTCATTCTATATCCCAAGGCATATCCATAGGGAAGAAGGTTCCTTCCAATCGTGTTCATTCTGCAAACCAAAGAAATTCACCACCATGGTGGTTACACTGTCCTGCCCAGAAATGCAACCTCCAATCAAGAAAAAAAGGATCACCCGAGTTAAAGAATGCCGCTGTATATCCATAGACTTGGACTAGAAGGGATCATGGAGGATAATCTGCTCACCAGTGCATTTCCTCCTTCAAACCAGGCATCTTAACCTCTTTAGGTATGTCCAAATGGGACATGAATCAAAGAGAATTGCAACAAACAGTATGTGTTACTCCTCTGTAGGTGTGAACTTCAGCTTTGAAAGTAAATCATTTGGAGTATATCCTAGGCTTAGTAATACACTAATTGCTCCCGTCCTGGGATTCTGCACTTGAATCTGTGCCATTGAATGATCATCAGTAGCAGTATCTGTTGTAGATTTGGAGGCATTTTTCACATTTAGTTATGTTTTGAGGAAAATGTGAAAAGGAATTAAGTCAATTGGAGCGAGTGCCATTGTGATGGAGAAGGAAGCTTGCATGTTATCACCTTCATTTGGGCATTAAATAGCCACTTTAAAGCTATTTAATAGAGCTAAGAAGGAAAGACTAACAGGGAAGGCAGAAAAATGAACGAGAGAAAGAAAAGTGATGTATACACCGCCCCCTTGAATATTTTGAATGTTATTTCTGATTGCATTTCTCAAGCCAACAGTATCTTTCAATACTGTATATAACGTCTATAGACCTATCTGCTGATAATATGACCCTTGAATTTTTTGCTTGGATATCAACCCATTTTTCAAGGTACCATCTCCCATTGAAGATGACTGCTGCTTGCATACCACAATTGTTGGGGTTGTCTAAGCTTCCTCTACTATAGAAGTATAGAAAGGAGGGATGACGTTTTTTCTCCTCTCTCCTTGGTTTCTTAATTGATCTGATTGTATGGAGGAGAAAGTCATCAGACAACCCCATTGCGCAAGCTGAAGGAGCACTAGCTGGACCTGAAATATTTTTGCTACACACTAAAATACAATGTAAAATGTCCCACCTATGGATAAACTGACACTTGAAATTTTGATTTGTTTTAATTTTCACAATTGATTTACCCATGGGTGGCCCTTTTTTAAAATGACATTTTACGTAAATATTTGAGGGCCTGCTTATTTGCAGATGGGCTTATATAGGGATATATACACTAGTAGTTTAAAAATTTGGAGGGGAAAACTTATCAGAGTACCTCTAGGTACTATCCATGGATAAACCCAAATTTTGGGGGTGAATTGGCACCTGAAATTTTCAGTTTGTCTGCAAGCATATATGAAAATATTAAATCTTAATTGCACAGTTATTCTTTAAAGTCAACTTGTCTAATATGTATGTTGACAACTCTTATATATGCATCCCTTCCATAGCCACGCACTGTCCAACATAGTCAGTTCATACAGAAAGTGAAGCATTGCAATAACCATTTTTAACTCCAAATATCATAGATTTAAAATTTTCAGGGAAGATCCTAAATAACTTTGCTGATGTTTCCCAATTTTCTTCAACCTGTCATGAGTGGAATTTGGAAGAAGTTAAGATAATGAATAGTTTTTAATGTGAATCTGGCTAAAGAAATGCTGCTTCCATGCTGTGATCATGACAGATGCATTATCTTACTAGAGAATTCTATTTTCAGACATTCAGATTCATTACACATCGCTCTTAGTCACTTAAGACAGAGGAGAGGACAGAGTATACCAGCTATATATTTATATATTTGCACTTTTTCTGAAAGTTGTGAAGGTTAGGGTTAGCTAGACCAATGTTTTTCAATACTTAGCAACCTTAAGATTCAACTTTAACTCTCAGAATTCCCCCAGCCAGCATGACCCTTAAATTGTGGTTGAATATATACAGAATGTGACTCAGTGAGACTGTCTGTGACATTCAGGTAGCCAGCTTTCTTAACATGCATAGCTGGCATCTTGGAAATCATAATATCCATGAAGTTGCACTAGGGAAGAGAATCTGCCCTACCTCTTCCTTGGAGTGTATCGCCAAAGCTGACTAGTGATCTCCTAAAGTGGTGTTAATGCTATATCTTTTAATTACTATAGTGCTTGTAGTCTAGTAGATATAGCAAAGTTACGGATCACCTGATGATGCCAGCTTCTGTGAAATACTGTTGCTTTTTTACAGACAAGAAGATAGCAAACTTAAGCAGTGTTACTATGTGTATGTGTAGTGTATCTCCAGTCTGGTATCTGATGTAGCCTTCTGTGCTGAAATATTTGTTGACGAACAAGTGGTATTAGAAGAACAGCAGGAAAAAAACCTTCCCAATTAATTGGGAATTTATGTGGGAACCAAATGGATTGTAGTTTCAACCTGATCTTTATGCCTAGTTGCATTTTTTATGTGGAAAAGAGAAGCAAGAATGTGCTCCAAGACTGGAAGAAATTCTGAGTTTCTTTAAAACAGTGATAATTATGTGGTTGTATAGAAGGCACCAGGTGACATTTCTGCCTCATTAAACTGTTAATCGTTGGTCTATAATCAACCATCTTTCAAGCATTATCTGGTCTTTATGGTACAGTCTCTTTTTTGCTTCTCCCCAACATTACAGCGAATGATACTTTATTATAATGTTATAGCATAACCACATATATATCTATATTCCAGGAACATAGACTGGATCAGGAAGCTTCCAAATACCACCTCATTAAACACAGATATAAAAATGATTTGTTTTTCGAAGTCACAGCAATAACAGAGTTATTTTTTTTGTTAATGCAGTAATAATTTACAGAACAGCTGTGGGTACAGTCCTTTTTCATTAGACACTTCAGCCAATAGGCCTATAACGAGATAGCATCCACATTACAGTATCTGCATGATAAAACACCATTTTCTCTATATCTAATCTCTCATCAAAATGCTTCCTAACCTCACAGATACGAGTCTAATATGCCATCTTATATTAGCACATTACACTGCATCATATCCCCAGGTTTCATTTTTGGGGGGTGATTGTTAAAATATGATATCTGAGCTACAAGAGATATTTTCCACTATGTGGATTGTGAAGTAGAAAGATATTTAATGGCATTGCCATGTGTGTAGGATATGAGTGTTGCCTAATTCAGAGCATGTTTTAAACAAAAAACTTCCCTTTCCCTTTTGAACTGTTGGAAACTTGTGCCGATCTTTATTTTTCTTCCAGCATTTCTTATAAAGGACACAAAGCAATTCAGCATTCTGAAGTAAGATTTGAAGTAAGGACCATTTTGAAGTAAGATTTGCTAAGAATATGAGATCCTAATACAAAGGTCCTGACTATGTACAAACAGCACATTTTCAAACAAATACAGATTCTATAAAGAACTTTTAAAAATGTTTATTCTTAAGTAAAACCATTGTACAAAAATTGATTTGCTGTACATAGAATTTAAAATACAACCTTAGATATTTAAATGTGACTTTAAGCCAATACTCCTTCTTGTAGAATTTCACAATGCAAATGTTGGTTTTAAAAATAAACTTTCTCTGTTATAAACTAATGAGTACTTGGACATAAGTCTTGACCAAAAATACATCATTGTTTCCTACTAATTCTGCTTTTCATGTGCCCTGGATTGTAGGTGATTGTATACTGAAAGAATATGTATTATTGCTTTGAATTTTATGAGAAAATGTGGATCCAAAGGACTGCTTTTAGTATATCTAGCATACATACTGCACCAAGGAGAGCTTACAGCTCCTTACCTCAGTTCTCTTTTTCTGAGCCCTAGAGTTTGTATTTTTAAGTTTTGGGAAAAATGGGTTACTGGATTGCTTTTTAATGCGTAGATCAAAAATTAAATTTTTTGCAAAAATCAAAAATACCAGGGGCATAAACTTAAACTGACAGGAGGGAAATTCAAAAGTAATCTTAGAAATTATTAGTTCACAGAAACAATAATGGAAGCTTGGAGCCAACTTTCAGCGGCGATAGTGAGTCAAACATCAATAAATGAGTTTAAACATGCTTGGGATAAACACATGTCCATCATCCAACAAACATTAAAACAATAAAAATTTAAAAAACCTCAAGGGGCAGACTTTATGTACCACTAGGTCTTTTTCTGCTGTCGGTTTTCTATGTTTCTGTCCATCTCTGCCCAGCCTTTCCTTTATATGGGGGAGATGCCAATTTCAAATAATTGGTTTATGCAGTGGTCCCCAACCTTTGCAATTGGCCCAGCTGGGGCAAATACGCATGTGCGCGCAGCTCAACTTGTGCAAATAGTGGACTGGTTAGTAGGCTATGGCCCAGAGATTGGAGACTGGTGGGTTTCAAAAATTTTTACTACTGGTTCTGTGGATGTGGCTTGGTGGGCGTGGCAGGGGAGGATACTGTAAAATCTCCATTCCCATGCAATCAGCTGGGATTTGGGAGGCAGAGAACCGATAGGGGCAGGGCCAGTCAGAATTTTTACTACCGGTTCTCTGAACTACTCAAAATTTCCGCTACCAGTTCTCCAGAACTGGTCAGAACCTGCTGAAACCCATCTCTGATTAGGAACTCCTGGGTTTATGTATTACTTCAAAGTTATTTTCCTCTAACTTTGCTTTCACTTTAAATATGGATGGGCTGGAACTTCATTTCCAAGACAACAGAAGTTTCAAATCCGGAACTGAACTGTTTTTCCTGAAAGTAGAATCAAATTTCTTACTCAAGGGAAAAGTGTGGCTGACTATTTCGAGTGAAGCTATAAGCATCCATAGCTTATAGCTTCCCCAAGATAGGGAGAGTTTGCTCCAAAGAGTCAATAGGTTAGTAAATAGGTCTATAGGTCTGGGACCTGGGAGGCCCCCAGGTTCATGATGGATTTCACTGGATGACTTTTGTTCTCATTATTTTGTAGCCCACTCTCCTAACCCTAATTATGTTAGGATAAAAATGAAGAGTGACCCATTAATGCTACCTTAGTTGCTTTGAAGAAATGCAGGGATATATATTGTGGGAGATAACTAACTAATGTAGTTCTGCATATTCTCTTTCTGTAGAATTATAAAAAGAGACACCAAATATAAATCTTTGATTTCTCAAAGAGTGTTGTCTATTCCTTATCTTAAAAGTTAGATAAGGTGATTTCATGTGGCAAACAAACATCGATTCAGCCTGTATCTATCACTTTTTTGGTGAGATTGTGAGCCAGCATTCAGTTTACACAGAGCTACCCTGTTTATCCCATATAATCTTCCTTGCTGTTGGCTTATTATGGAAAATATTTTAATCAGTATCTTCCTTTTTAGATTTGAAAGACTAGTTGCATTTACCTTATTCTTGAATTAACATATTTTCTGGCTTTACATGGAGACAACTAAACAAGTTGGTTCAACCCAATATGCTAAGCTATAAAAAGCCTAAGCAAGAATAACACTTAAGTTTTGTGTTAGGCCTAATCTAGGCCAACTTGTTCTATGAAAACAGCCAGTGCAGTTTTAAAAGATCTAACATATATCATTTTAAAAGAGGCTACATATGTACATTTATATGTCCAGGACTTTTCCATGGATATGGGCATGTTGGTCAAAGTGTCCATCCCAACAGAGTATATATTTATATAGAGTCTGTTTGACAGATAATGGTTATTCCAGCAGGCCTAGCATTCAGACACATTGTCTGCAGTTGAGTTTAGTCCATTTGGTACCCAAGTGTATCGTCTGTCTAATCAAAGCCGTAGAGGCTTGATTCATTCTCATAAGAGCCCATAATTATTTATCTTTATTGTCTCAAGTAGTTGGCTCAGCCATACAGACACAATCTTAATTTTTTCTTTGTTACTTTTCTTTAACCCATCTGTTCCCAAACCCAACAGCGATGGACATTCATACCAATACCATTTGAAATCTGGTTAGTTTGATCTGGTGACTAAGATTGAGTGACTTTTATAAGGGTTCATATAAGCCTAAGTGAAATGCTTAGCTGAGTGTTGATACTGGTGTCTGTACTGTGGCAACTCTTTCTTGATGTTGCTTTTGTTGTTTTTCCCATGATATTAGAGCCATTTTTTATACCATGCCTTTTCTTACATAATCATAAGAAGATGTGAAAGACAAATACATTGACATAAAAGAGAGTGATTTGATTAAGTCAAAGAGAAACATTTCTAAGCAGCAATATGGTTTGACTCTTTTATCTTTTGTGTGATACAGATGTAAGTCTCAACATTTGGGGATGAATCAGATGGAGCAGAACATGTGTAGGAGATTCTAACAAGAACACTTTTATTTGTTTCTTAAGTTTCTTAAGTCAAATGTTAATGGTGCATGGCCAAGGAGCAAAATGGCAAACAGATGCAGTCAGTAGGTATTGTGCCTACAATTCTATTAGAAGATACATATACAAGATGAAAATAAAAGGAAGATTCCGATGCTTTCTCCTGCAACGTGTTCAGGGCCCTGCCTCTCACTGCTGACATGCTAAAGGCCAGCTTTAAATAAATAACTAATACATAAATGCATGCAGAGAGATCTTTGACATAGCAGTGCAACATTTCAGCGGTGAAAGGAGGTGGCCACAGTATGCAGTGGTGGTGATGGGGTCCAAGTGCTACCTAAACTGCATCACCTTCATTTCATTGCATAAAGGATAACCAAACCCTTTCCCCTGTCAAGCATGAAGGATGGTTCACACACACATTGCTTATTTTTATGGATGTATTAATATACAGGGAGTGTGTTTCATTGTAGTATGGTGGAGCAGCGAAGTCTTCAAGAGAGGAAACTGTTCCAACTCAAGATCAAGGGCATATTTTGCAAAGCAGATCTCAAGCATTGTAACTAACATCTCAAACTATTAGGGTTAAGTAATAATTGGGGATAACACTTCTAGTGGAAACCTGAAGCAATGGCTAGCAAGGCTAGATAGTAGTGGTCTACTTTATAAATAAATAGCCTGATCTAGTGCAAAACAGCTTATAGAAAAACAATTCAATATGTTTCAGTCAGGGATGTTTATAAGGCTGTGGATAGCATGATAATAGCAAGCATGGCCACTGGTTTGAAGTCCCACCCCTTCTTAGCTTGCATCACACCATAAGGGTGGAACTTCAGTTGCCATGGTTGCCTGCACCAGCTTGAATGTCTACATCTACAACATGCAAGACTACAGAGTGGTAGACTAGTATTTCAGTGCATTATGCACACACAACCATTCATCCATGAGTAAAAAGGTTTAGAAGAGTTTGATTATTTTTACCACTCATAATGTGACTATAAATTCTGTCCTCCTTAAAGGCAAAGATATAAACATTCCCTATAGCAGTTATTCATGTAGGTGAAAAAAAAATGATTCCAATGTGTTTACTAATCAATAAAGTAAATTATTTTAAATTAAAAAAGGCCAAGATCTCAAATGGGGGGAAAAAAGACTACAAGTCTTGGCTCTCTCAGATTTCAGTCATTTTAAATATTTTTTATAAAAGCATTCACAAGTATATTGCTGACTCACATCACAAAGGAATCAGCAACACATAGAATCAGCACCACAATAGGAAGAATTTTGGCTAGTTTTAGTTGTTTTTTTTAAACGCACAACTACGGTTTCTGATGTTGTTCATGGAACTTTCTTATTTTGGCTATATGTTGATTACTTATATGTTTAACCTGGAAACTTTGTTTTATAAGTTTGCGCAATACAGTGAAACATGAGTGAAATGGGATTTATACAATAAGGTTAAAACTAAGCAAGTTTTACTTGTCATCTGAATGTAGTCACAAGCTTTATCACTGTCAGGCCTTTGAGGTAAACTGGGTTAGAAAACAGACACCATGAGAAATACTGGATAAAAATAACATTTTTATTGATGATGGTTATAACAGAATCTTACAACCTGATGACATTTCTTTCCCTCTCTTTTAAAGACAGTCAGATTTCTTCCTTGCAGTCTCCTGTTTTTCAGAGGAAAGTTCATTTTCCCTAACAGAGTTGTATATCTTTTCAAGGCTATCTCTGTCCTTCTCTACAGTCACAAATTTGACCATACCTTTGCTTTTTATTTTTTATTTTCCAAATACTTTCAGTTCATTCTAAAAGTGGGAATAAACATTCCTCTTTCAAGGGACATCCTTTCACCACAAGATATGTCATCATTTTGATAAAAAGTAAAGGTTCCCCTCGCACATATGTGCTAGTCGTTCTCGACTCTAGGGGGCAGTGCTCATCTCCATTTCAAAGCCGAAGACCCAGCACTGTCCGAAGACGTCTCCGTAGTCATGTGGCCGGCATGACTAAATGCCAAAGGCGCATTTTTATACTTGCATTTTTTACATGCTTTCAAACTGCTAGGTTGGCAGAAGCTGGGGCAAGTAACGGGAGCTCACCCCATACCACGGCAGGGATTTGAACCGCTGAACTGCTGACCTTTCAATCAACAAACTCAGCATCTTAGCCACTGAGCCACCATGCCATTTTTTTGATAGGTGCAAATAAATAAATTGCCTCAGCCGAGCTATGACAAATATAACAACTGGATCAAAACTGACCATTATGAGAAAAGAGGAATCTCACTGATTTCTTCAGGAGATTCCTGGTTCGGCTTTATGATCCAAGATGTATTCAGTGTGGTCACTATCTGATAGGTCTGTTCCGTAAAGATCCTAGCAGAGACTTACTTTCTTTTTTTCCCCATAATACTCGTCTCTTCAGCTGTTCTTCTTGAAGAACCTCTTTTGCAAAAGAAGTTTTGAGGTTCTCAAACAATGACCGACTGAGGGCAATATCTTAATTCAAGTGCTCTCCACACAATTGTATTCTAAAATTTTATTCTGACATGTAATTCAGAGGTTTATCAGGTCCACAGAACAAGGAACACAAAGATTCCAGGATTGTAAAAGAGGTTTTCAACACAGCAACAACAAAATATGCAATAGGCTAATGTGATCCTGATATTTATAATGCAGTCCAGTGCATAATATTTGGAAATCAGTCCCTGTGGTGTTTGATAAGCCAATTCAATATTAATCAGACTATAGCCTTAATTAGCTAGTTTGGTGCAGTGATTAATACATGAGAGTAGGAACTGGAAGACTCTGAGTTCCAGTCCCACCTTAGGCACAAAGCTACTTGGATGAGCTTGAGCTAATCCTAGGAAGGAAGCAATGGCAAACCATTTTTGAAAAATCTTGCAAAGAAAACGGCGGAGATTTGTCTAGGCAGTTTCTAAGAATCAGACATGATTGTATAGGACAAAAAATTAGGCTTAACTACTTATAAAGTGCAGTCTTCCACATTCACTTCTATAGTAATCTAAATACCTATTGGGACTGAAAAGATTTGAAAGGCCCTTCGAAAATCCAAACAAAAGATTAAATATCTGTCTTCAAGTTTTAATGATTCATTTTCAATTGAGATGTAGGGAAAGGTTACAGAATTAAAGCTGCTAAAGAATCCATCTGTCGCCATCTGTCTCTATGATGGAGAAACTTGGCAATTGGATTCCAAAATGGCAACGGTAGATGATTGCATCTAATTTTCTGCAGTGGAGCAGATGCCAGATGTTTCTTCTTCTTTGATCTTAATCACACTTTAAGTTGCAGACAATAAGATTGGTTTAAAATTTATTGTCTCTTTGATTTTCACATTTTGATGCTTTTAAGGAGAGATTTCTAAATGTTGACAAGTGAGGTGGCATCAAAAGTGTCAAGTAATTAATCTCCTTTGTAAAAAGATCTTAATTAGAACCCATTTATGTTTCCATGCAACATGAGTTCTTGTTCAGGCAATCATAAATTTGTTTCATATAATGAAGTGTCATTGTGTTGCTTATCATAATATTTTAAGCATCTGTAGCACAGCTTCTGGTAAACCTTTCATGTTGTCTTAAAGCTATTGGAAACTATAGCTGTTATTAATCAAAAGAAGCAGGAATTAAAAGATGCATTGATTCTGTTCTTTCAGCTGCTGGTTTTTTAAATTAAAACAAATTGATATTTCTAGAGTGTTATTCTTACAACTGATCTATGGCACATAATTTCTATTGAACTTCTAGCAAATGAATGCTATTATGAGAAAGATTAAAATATTGTGAGTTCTATAAACCTCAATAACCCCAGTGCTTTAGAAGTTCATTGCAATATATAGGACTGCTGGATCAGAAAAACCAGAAACAAGATCACAAATCTGTGAGTTTTATAGAACAGGGCAATTTACACAAGTATTTTATCCTACCTGTATGACACAACTTATTCATAACCGTTATCTCATTTTTATAATGCCATCTGTCAATATGATAGTTTCATTTTGTAATGTTAACTTTCACGTTCTGTTATGAGCAATGTGTTTTGATCTTTTAATATTATAGACCTCACTGCTAGTGGTTTCAAACTCTGACTGCACAGCTAAGTGGAAGAGCAAAGTTTACCTGTCTGCCAGGGTGAAGTTGACTCTTATACGACATTGACAATGAGATAGCATCTTTCAATGCATCTGAATGGATGAGGTCAATTTAGAATATACATGGCAGATATGTAGTACCCCAATTCAGCTTTCCAACTTACTGACTGAAATGGCTACCTCATTCTTCTTAAAGGTAGATTTTCAAAAACCAAAGCAAATTTCTGTGACTACCCCCTATCTTTGGAGATAAGGATGGTAGTTACATCAATTACCTGGAAATAATCAATTAAGGTTTGACAGCCTAAATGTATGAAGGTCCCTGAAACTGAAATACAGGATGAATTTTTTTAAAGTAAATGGATTCCTCCAAGATCCCAGTGTAATACCTCATTAGTTGGGGCTCACATCAAATTTTAGTCCACGGTGACAAGAATAGGGCTGACCCTGGAAGGAAGTGAAGCTGCAGTTTAAATAAGGACATGTTTGGAGAAAATATCAGTCACCTGAAACCCACCCTTATACCCTTTCATTTAGATCTGGATGTTGCTCCTTGAGGCAAGAGGTCAGGATGTCCGTCATGGATAGGCGACACCGTCTGCTCTTCTCAGTTGGTCAGCGATGTTATTTTCTTAAGAAGCAGGATGTTATTCCTAGAGGTCTGCCACTCGGCAAGGTCAACAGTAATATTTTATGGTTAATGTTTATTATTAATTTTGGCTGTGGTCTTTCCTTTAAGCATTTGTATGGTGTCAACCTGAACTGCTGTGGGTCAGAACTTGACAAGGTTATGACATGAACCATGCATTCACTTTTCTTTCCCAAACACATGCTAGCAAAACAACGCACATGGGAACTGGGAAACCCTATATTAACTTATACCGTAACGTCTACACCCTAAAAAAATAAAAACAGAACTAAGAGTCTTTTTGTTTTTAAGCAGCTCTGTTTTCAGCTAAAGAGTCTTTTTCACCATAGCTGTAACCAATAAACTGGAATTGAGCAAAATCACCCTTCTAAACAAGTGAGTGTAGAATTACATTCTGTTGCAGAGACAAGGGGTGCTTCCAAATGAGGATTTAGTGCAAAATAATTATATTGTTCGTAGACTTTTACTACTGCTGGTGGATTAGATGGTTGTCCCTCGTTTAGATCCCTGTGTTTGTTTTCTTATCAGAGAAAATGGTTAAGGGAAAAATAGAATACTGAAGGATGTATTTTAATTGGAATTGCCTGCTTGGAAAAGTAGGTTTGAGTTAGAACTTCTAGAAAAATCCTCTTCTTGCAGTAATCTCCATAGTCATTAAACACCATGAAAGCTGCCCTACTAGGTGAATTTTCAAATTTGTGATTCATAAATTTTAAGACACCTTTGGAAATAGCCGTATTTTCCATCAAAAACTAAACTTTAGCCAAAGAATTCCTCCAAACAAAGAAAACTATTGATGTTGGAGTGAAAAACATCAAGGGAATCACTAACTACACTGAAAGCAGAATTTTAATAGCTTTTGAGAAATGCTAGATGATAATTTCATTTTGTATGCCAAACCAGCTGCATTAACAGAGGGATAGAATTAAAACCAACTGAAGTATTGATACTACTTTACAATGCCTTGGAAATACCCTACTTGGAATACTACATCCAGTTTTCATCGATATGAGAAAAAAAGGTGTTGAGACTCTAGAAAGAGTACAGAAAAGAGCAACAAAGATGATCAAGGGACTAGAGGTTAAAACATAAATAACAGTTGCTGGAATTAGGTATGTCTTTAATGAAAAGAAGGACTGAGGGAGACACAATAGAAGTTTTCTAATATCTAAAGGGCTGCCATAAAGAAGAGGGAGTCAACCTATTCTCCAAAGCACCTAAAGGCAGGACAAGAAGCAATGGATGGAAACTAACTAAAGACAGAAGTACCTAGAAGTAAGAAGAAATTTCCTGACAGTTAAACAATTAATCAGTGGAACAACACTGGAAGTTTTAAGAAGAGATTTGACAACCATTTGTCTGAAATGGTATAGGGCAGGGGTGTCAAACTGGCAGGCCACGCCCACCCCAGCTCTGTGAAGGGGGAAAACATCACAATACATCACGTGATAGCAACGTGACACTGCGGGTTTGATGCCCGGGGTATAGGGTTTGCTGCCCGAGTAGGAGGTTGGAGTAGAAGACCTCCAAGGTCCTTTACAACTCTGATATTTAAACATAAACTTTATTTATTGTACTTTTATTGTTTATTTTTATTGTTTTATTCCTTTGTTATTATGTTTACATTTTATTACCTTTTTCCTGTCTTATTGTTGCCTGGAGTAGCACCATAGTGAGATGGGTGGAAAATAAATGTAACAATCAAAAAAATAAAATTACAGTAATATGTCCACTTGAGAAATAAAAACAAATGCAATAGAATGCAACATAACACCAAATAACACTTAGATCCAAAATAAGTAATACATATTACGTAAGACATGAAGCATCAATTGTGAACAGATATACACCGGAAGACTTTGGTATTCATTAAATTCCAGAAAGATGGCACTCAGGAAGGCAATTTAGCTATTCCAAAATATGAAAAACAGCACTTCTTGTTTGAACACCATCCCACCCCCTTATCTTTTAGAACTGGGGCATCATCAGCAGTTTCTCCTGGGAGGAATCCTTCTTACAGATTAACTCTATTTAGAGAAGTGAATTTTGCACAAGTCAAGATACATTTCAAAATATATTATATAATTTCATTTCTTCATTAGCATTTGTTTCCTGCCTTTTCTCTGCAAACTCAAAATAAACTATATGATGTAGTCCACTAATTTAATCCCCAGAAGAACAATCCTTAGGTAGATTGGGTTGAGAGATAGTAATATGCTCAATGTTATCTAACTCACCATACTCCCAAGAATGAATGAATTGAACCAGAGTCCTTGTAGTTCAGGTCTAGTATCTTAACCATTATACGTCTGTGGCTCTCTATTTTCAGTGGTGTGTATTACTCAAAGTATACAATTTCGTACAATTGTATACAAAGTATACAATTTTGTATTTTAGTATCAGTGTCAGGGGTGAATTTCACTTACCTTCCCCACCGGTTCGCAAATGTGTGCACACATGTGCAGAGGCTGAAAATCATCGCAAAAAAGGGACGTCATGACGTCTGCCCGGGGGGTTGGGGCTAGGTTGCTCAGTCAGCCCTACTGGATCATGCGATTCAGATAGAACCAGCTGAATTTCACCTCTGATCAGTGTCAGTGTTTTCTGCCTTATTTATTTAAAAAAGGTAAAATAAAAATAAATAAATAATTTTTGTACCCTAACAACTTGTAAGCAAATGCACAGAGAAAATGATTAAGAACAATTTACGTTTTATGATTTTTAATTTATGAATATTAGAAAAGAAAGTGACATGTCTTAAAAAACAACATACATAGCTCCCAAATAGCAATTAGCAAACTCAAATATGGTATTAACAATACACAGGATCATAATTATGGGAAAGAAAGTGTGGATCAGTATTGAAGACACTAAAAGCTGTATTAGAATATCAGCAAATATTTGTAAGGTACATTTTTAATCTTAAGGTCAAAATACATATTCACTGCAACAGGATTAATAAACATCCAAGTACAGTAATCGACTGGATAAAAATATATAGCATATAAAATACATCACAATAATAGTATGGAAAATATACCTTATTTTTAAAAACAACTTTTTCTCTGAAAAATAAAACTTCTTGCAAATTTCATCTCATATTGACGTTTTAGTAAAATTATATTTTCAAATACTTAAGAAACTAGTACATTATTAAAACTGACGAAGCACAATCTAGTTGACTTATTTTTAACATGAGGGTGGTAATGGCAGTTAGATAAGGAACATATTTCAATAAGATAGGGAGAACACTTATTCTGCTTTTTTAAATATGCTTTTTAAATATCCTTCATACTTGCATCAATGAATCAAGTACTTATAATACCTTATAATAATAATCTCATAATGATAGCCAGTAATAGGTAGCAAATACACAGATTTGTGGGTCAGGCACCATCAGTTGATAAGTCCTAGAAAACCTTTTTATAATTATTTCTTCTGTGCTTCCACATTCAAATTTGTGGTAAATTTGTGGTGAAACTTTTGAATACCAGAAGAATGAATGAATTTATGCAACATGAAACATCCCTAAAATCCTGTTGTCCATTAGCTAATAGAGACATGCTACTGGTTTTAAGAAAATATTTGTGTGCCTTATTACTTTAACAATAAATAATCTTAATATCATTATAGATATTTTTTCTAAGTGCCCACAGCACATAATTATTTCATTAAATTTGTGGCTAAATTCTGATATAAGGTACTGACTTTTTGTCTCATGCAATATTACTATAATTTCAGACATTTTTTCAATATTGGGTAAGAGCCTGCTTTCTAGATTTCAACATTTTCTAAGCACTGACAAACTCAAGAAATCTTAAAAATAGGCCTCAAGAGAGCAATTCGCATAAAACCAAACTTGAAAGAATGGAACTTTATTTAACCTCAAGTATCTAAATTCTGCTTCTGAATGACCAGTTCAGGTCCTCATCAGACATTAGACACAATAACAATCTCCCCCCACCCACCATTCTTTCCACACATTGGTTGTCCAAGATGATGGAAAGAAAAAAGGAAGCTACTAGGCCATTTTCCACTTAGCTATTTTCCCACTCAAAATCTATTTGTAGCTGGTCATTTCTAAAAATAAACTGCCAGTATGTGATCTACTGTAGCTTTTATGTTCAAATCAAAATTAAAATTAAATTAGATAAAGTTAGATAAATTAAACTTGCCATATATTAATCTAAATTACAGGCCTATCTTGATCAGTATAGGATTAAAGTGTTGACCCAACTCTTGTAGGATCCAAACAGGTTCTTGTGACTTCTGAACAGCCCATGGTACTTTCCACAACTTTATGTCCTTTGATCATGGGGGTCAGAAACTGATAGTTGTAATCTGAAAGAACAGTATTATGATGAATCTGCCTATAGGAGAATGCAGAAGATTCAGAACTCTTTCCCATAGTGCCTATCTTTGTTCAGGAATACAATTAGGCTGAGTCAAGACCAGGGTTTGTTGAAAGAGTGGGTTATTGTCTGCTGGGAGTAGGCTATGGTAAAATTTTGGGGTTGGGATGACATCCTTGACATATGACCTTGTAGCATTCTATTTAGAACTAGGTTAGAAGGCAGACCAAAATGATTTTCTGTTCTAAATTTTGCTATTCATTCATGTCCCAACAGATACTTCAAATAACAATTGTTTGTTCATCATTGTTATTCCCTACAGGGGAACTTTCAATATTTTCCTGAACTTCTTACAGTTTCTGTGGTTTCCATACGAGATGCAGATTGAGAAGAGTTGCTTATGAGATTTTATTGAAGCACGGACAACTGTGTTATTGGATGCCAAATAAGAGGATGTTTTAATAAGCTGAATATTTTTATATGTTTTCTGACGTTGTTAAAGAAGACATCCTTCTTTGCTTGCCAATTAATTTCATGCAACAACTGACTACATCTTCTTTTTACATCTCACACTTTCCCCCCTCTCCAAATGGATTAGGGTTGGGATACTGATCAATGGTTGACAGTTACTTCTGTTATTGTACTATATATATATCCACACTATAATCACAGCAAAGTTATTGATGATCACTGTGGCAGACAAAACTAACATGAAATGTTAACATAGTGGTTGGCAAAAAAAAAGAACAAGAGCTGAAATACATTTGTGTTATTATCAAATTACAAAAAGACTTGATAAAATTAATCTTATCGCAGAATATTTTATCCAGGGTGTTGACCAGAAAATTTATATATATGTCTCACTCCTTCAATAACAAATAAGTTGCATCACTGAATTATAAATGTTAACACACCTGGATTTTCTGTTTCATTTAAACATACTATACTAACTGAAAGCTTGTGACTATATTTAGTAGGAACTTAGGGTGTAGCAGTTTACAGAACACCAATTTATCTTTTATTTCAGGATCCAATTTATTTTTTGTTTGTTCATTTATTTATGCATGCTTTTGAGTCAGTGCTGACTCCTGATGATTGCTGATGATTGCCTAGACTTTGTAACTTCTTTGGAAAGGTTTTTGGAAGTGGATTGCCATTGCCTAGTTCCTAGTCAGCTAGCTTTGTGCCTAAGGTGTGATCAAAACTCACAGTCCCTGCGTTTCTAAGATACCTTAACCTCTGTACCAATTTTGGTTCTGAGAATTTATTAAAACCATGTTTTATAGGATTTTTACAAAGGACTAAATACCTGATGAGAACCATGGTGATTCAGAACAATGGAAAAAATGCCACCAAGTATTTGAATAGATCATATCACAAGAAAATAATTGGAAGTTTTATTTCTTTACTCACCATATCCATGTTTATATTATTTTATGATGGTCTTAGACCAGAATCCATACATAAACACATTCTTATCTGTTAGAAGTGGGAAATGATTCTGTGAAATTTCAAAATGTTATTTATGTAAATATTTGTTCTCTTTCATGGAGCAAACATTTTAAAATTATAAAATCCCTACTCTACAGGGCTTCAAATCAAGAATTCAGTAACACAAGAGGCAACGGAGATTGAGTGAGAAACAGATAAACAGAACACTACTTTAATTGCTTGAAGTTTGGTAATTATAGCAGCATAGTAAGAATAGAGGTTAATATCAAAATTTAATATAAAATTTAATGCTTGACAAAGGTTTTAGCAATGGCAGTTTCAGGCACTGGAAAGGGAAAATCATTTGATGAAACAGGAGATTTTTAGATAGTTGAAAGCTGAAGAGCAATATGAATAAGTATCACAAATGTACAAGATTTAGATGCATAAAGATGGGAAAACGGATTATTATCCTATACAATAGTCTCTACAAAAGTGATACAGTGGTACCTTGGTACTCAACTGCTTTGAAACTCATTGAATTTGGTACTCAACATATTTTGATGTGAAAATTTTGAGCCGGTACTCATAGTTTGCTTGGTATTTCATGCGCAAGCTAGAATTGTTGGTGTCGGCTGCCTTATGACTCACTACATTATTCTTTATAGGAAAAAATTGTTTGGTATTCATCATTTTTGGAACTCATCATGCCTCCCGAAAGCAATTAATGATGAGTACTGAGGTACCATTGTATATAGAAACAGATCCACCAGCTAATCCAAGATAAACCATGCATGATTTGTTTGGATTCCAGTCCACAAGTATATTTGAAAGGAAAATGTGCAATCTTCTTTTGCAGTCATAATTTTCCGAAATCAGGCAGATTTTTTTGGGACTGACAAGGCTCAAATAAATAATGTTGAAAATATAGAGACTATCACATAAATCAAGTTTCACAGTTGTTGCGTTTGTAAAGTAGTGCTTTTTGAAGTATGTTGCCTGCTAAAGAGTTAGATGGTTTTGGATTATTTTCATGGACCAATATGGCTAGGATTTTTTTTATTTGTCAAAAAGTGAAATGGATACTATGGAGAAACTGTATTATAGCCACAATTTTCAAGCATACTGAGAAAAATATCAGAATGCGGCTTAATACTGTATGTCTTTGGTAAGCCTTCACAGTCAGTAAAAAACCAGAATATATTCTATTACATAAAAATTGTAATGTATTATTTTCCCTGGACTAAGATAACCTTTGGTATATAAACTGGTTAGGTGGCTGTTTTCTCTTTCACTATTGTAATTTAGTGTTCCCTTAGTTATGTTTTTAAACTATTTAATAAAATATTGTTTTGATTATCTTGACCACCTTTTTTTAGTTAAAAGGTAATACAAAAGAACTGAGGAAACAAAACAGAAAAAAGAGCTTCTGGAATGAAGTCATGAAAACAAACTAAAAATGCACTAGTTATTTGAAAAAAAAACCCCCGACAAAATTAATTTTGGAATAAAGAAGTGCTGGTCCTTTAGAAAGTTAATATAGAAAATTTTAAATAAAAAGGTCTATTAAATATGTGAAGAAAAATGCAAACTACATCCAACAGAAATAACACACATTAATACAAATCAAGAATGGAAACTGAAGTTTGCAATTGTCCTAATTTAACTATTACAATAATCTGCCATTTTTATCGAAAAATTCAGCTCCACTTTGTGTAGCTTCATGATCTTGGTGGCAGGCACCATTGAACACAAATACCACCCATGGACTGCTTGTGAGCCTACACTACATGTTCATTTCATAGTCTTGGTGGAAGAGTATTTTTATTGTGCTCCTCCCAGGTTCATATGGAGGTCTCCTTGGAGAAAGTCACAATTGGTTTTAGGCGGTGTCAATATTCAGCAGCACAAATGAAAGGCCCTTCCACTGAGAAGCTGAAAGGGTCATGAAGAGTAGCATAATAATAATAATAATAATAATAATAATAATAATAATAATAATAATAATAATAATAATAATAATAATAATAATAATAATAATTATTTTATTTCTATACCGCCCTTCTCCCGAAGGACTCAGGGCGGTGTACAGCCTATTTAAAAACACAGACAAAACAACAATGTAAAATTTAAAATAATTAAATAAATTGGCTCAGATTTAAAAACCCCAAAAATTTTAATACCCCAATTTAAAACTATTGTGTTGATAGTCCGGCCTGGCAGAACAACAGGGTCTTCAGTGCGCAGCGAAACACCCGGAGGTCGGAGATCTTACGAATTTCCGGGGGCAGTTTGTTCCACAGGGCTGGGGCTCCCACAGAGAAGGCCCTCCCCCTGGGTGTCGCCAGCCAACATAACTTGGCTGATGGCACCCTGAGGAGACCCTCTCTGTGGGAGCGAACTGGTCGGTGGGAGGCTATTGGTGGCAGAAGACGGTCTCGGAGGTACCCGGGTCCTATGCCATGGAGCCCTTTAAAGGTGGTAACCAACACTTGAATCGCACCCGGAAGACCACTGGGAGCCAGTGCAGCTTGTGCAGGAGGGGTGTCACATGGGCACAATGGGTTGCGCCCATAACCACCCGTGCGGCCGCATTCTGGACCAGTTGGAGCCTCCAAGTACTCTTCAAGGGGAGCCCCATGTAGAGAGCATTACAATAGTCCAACCGGGAAGTAACAAGGGCATAAGTGACCGTGCACAGGGCGTCCCGATCCAGAAAGGGCTGCAACTGGCGAATCAGGCAAACCTGATAAAAGGCCCCCTGGCCACGGCCGTCATATGCTCTTCTAAAGACAGCCACGCGTCCAGGAGGACACCCAGATTGCGAGCCCTCTCCGTGGGGGGCAAAGATTCACCCCCAATAGTCAGTGATGGCACCTGCTGACTATATCGGGGCGCCAGAAGCCACAGCCACTCGGTCTTGGAGGGGTTGAGTCTGAGCCTCTTCCTCCCCATCCAGACCCGCACGGCCTCCAGGCAGCGAGACATCACATCAAGGGCATCATTGGGGTGGTCTGGGGTGGAGATGTACAGCTGAGTATCATCAGCGTACAGATGGCACTTCACCCCAAAACCACGGATGATCTCACCCAGCGGCTTCGCATAAATGTTGAACAGGAGGGGCGAGAGGACCGACCCTTGCGGCACTCCCCATGCGAGATGCCTCAAGGTCGACCTCTGTCCCCCTGCCAACACGAACTGCGAGCGGTCGGAGAGGAAGGAGGAGAACCACCGCAAAACGGTGCCCCCTATTCCTAACCCCCCCAACCGCTGCAGCATGATACCATGGTCGATGGTATCAAAAGCCGCTGAGAGATCTAATAGGACTAAGACAGAGGAACAACCCCTGTCTCGATCCCTCCAGAGATCATCCACCAATGTGACCAATGCCGTTTCTGTGCTGTACCCCTGCCTGAAGCCTGACTGGTATGGGTCTAGATAGATAGCTTCATCCAGGTGCCGGGGAAGTTGTCGTGCCATCATGGTCTCAACAACCTTCGCCACAAAACGAAGGTTGGAGACTGGACGATAGTTGGCTAATTCAGCCGGGTCCAGGGAAGGCTTCTTGAGGAGGGGCCTCACTACCGCCTCTTTCAAGGCGGCAGGAAAGGCACCCTCACTCAGAGAAGCACCTATAATCCCCTGGAGCCAGCCTCGTGTAACCTCCTGGGAGGCCAGTACCAACCAGGAGGGACACGGGTCCAATAAACACGTGGAGGCACTAATCTTACCCAGAACCCTGTCCACATCCTCGGGAGTCACAGGATCAAACTCCTCCCAGATAACATTCTCAATACCTGCCCTGGTTTCCTCCCGTGGACTCATCCAATCGGAGTCCAAGCCATCCCGAATTCGAGCGACTTTATCGTGCAGGAATTGCACAAAATCCTCAGCACGACCCTGCAAGGGATCTTCCCGCACTACCCCCCGAAGAAGGGAGTGGGTCACCCTAAACAAGGCGGCTGGGCGGTTCTCTGCAGATGCGATAAGAGTGGAAAAATGGTTAGATTTTGCCGCTTTTATCGCCACTAGGTAGGTCTTGATATAAGACCTCACCTGTGTCCGGATTGACTAGTCCTCCAAATGCTCTCTAGGCGTCTTTTCCAACGCTTCATCTCTCTCAGCTCCTCAGAGAACCAAGGAGCTAATTGAGATCGACATCGGGTCAGAGGCCGCAAAGGCACGATGCAGTCCAAAGCTCCAGCGGCCGCCCTCTCCCAGGCGGCCACCAGCTCTTCAGTCGAGTCGTGTGTTAGAGTCTCAGGAAATGGCCCAAGCTCCGTCAGGAACCTTTCGGGATCCATCAGGCGCCTGGGACGGAACCATCTGGTCGGTTCCGTCTCCCTGCGGCAGGGGGAAGCGGTAGGAAAGTCCAAGTGGAGGAGCGAATGATCTGTCCATGACAAGGGTTTAATGTCTAAGTCCCCTCTACCAAGATCATTCAACCACTGACCAGAGATGAAAATCAAGTCCAGAGTGTGTCCTCCTATGTGAGTGGGGCCTTGAACTTACTGGGTCAGGTCCATGGCCGTCATGGAAGCCATGAACTCCCGAGCCACCTCTGACGTCTCACCCGCGGATGGAAGGTTGAAATCCCCCATGACAATAAGTCTGGGGGTATCCACCGCCACCCCGGCGATGACGTCGAGTAGCTCGGGTAGGGTCGCTGCCACGTGGCAGGGAGCCAGGTACGCAGTCAGCAAACCCATCTGCATCCCACGGCCCCACTTCACAAAGAGGGACTCACATCCGGCTATCTGAGGAACAGTGGTCTCCCTCGGACAAAGACTCTCCCTAATGATCACCGCCACTCTCCCACCCCTCCCCTGGGCCCTTGGCTGATGAAATGCACGGAAACCTGGCGGGCACATCTCAACGAGGGGGACCCCCCCTCTTGGCCCAACCAGGTGTCCGTAATACCTGCCAGGTCTGTACCCCCCTCCAAAATAAGATCACAGATGAGGGGGGCCTTATTAACCACTTATAAGCCACAGAGAGCAAGCAGAGTGACTCCTTCTATCACTACAAATTGCTTTGAAGACGGTGGCAAGATTTGCTATACAAGTACTTTATAGGGATGATCCAACCTATTAAAAATATTTCATTAATGAATCAAGTCGACCATCTGGCATTTTGCAATTAGATAAAGTAACAAAGTGTATATACAGACAAAACCTTCACATATGTATCAAACTCTGGTCTGTAGCAACCATGGATATGAGAAACGATAGTATTTGCATACTGCCATATCAGCGCTGGTAGCCACCATAACTTACACTTACAGAACAGAATCGTATATTCTACATTAACTTAAGGGAATGCCCTTAAATCCAAGATTTGATGACATTTATAATCATTCTTATTATCCATGCTGCATCAAGAAACAGATTACTTCTCTTGTTCTGAATAAGATACTTAAATATTAGAATACAGATATGCAGGCTAGGCCAAGGAGCTACCAGTTATTAATGTATATCATTCAGATCCATTCCCATTGCTTAAGTAAAAAAACTTTAAATAAACAAAACATCCCAGAAATGTGATGTACCTGAAGTATAAATGGCCTCAGGACAAAAGATTTTCTAAGACACATCACAATTATCAGAACTAGCCAAGCAAGAGGTTGCCATTATAGCAATACTACAAAAAGGGTTCTGGAAAGAGCAAACCAATATACTGTACATTTCATGCAACTTTGACCCAGAAATGTCAAACAATTTCTCACTGAAAGCTTCTACATTCATTCAGATTTGCATTGCCAAAAGACTATAATTGGCTAAAATACTAAGTATATATTGTCCTCAGTGCATAATGCTTTGTGTTTTTTTGGGATTGCTGCTGAGCTGACATGCTATAGAATTCTCTGAGACTCAATTTCAATGAAGCAAGGAGTCACATTTGTCCCAAAGATGCTTTTTCAAAAGACAAGTGGACTTTGTTTTTCCTTGAAGATTCTCATTCAAGAAGATTCTTCAGTTTCACTTGTCATCCAATTGAAGAAGCTTCTTGGATAAGAAGTGAAACGTCTTCAAGGAAAAGCAAAGTCCACTTGCCTTTTGAATAAGCATCTTTGGGACAACCAAGATCTGGATGACTGAGAATCTCCACAGAGTCACATTTATTGTCTTCCCCAGATCTGCAATGTACTGCACTGGTTAGAGGGTGCTTCTGAAAATGGAAAGCAATGTAGTTGAAATCCAAGCAGTTCAGGAACAAGCTTTAAAACAATGAAAACAAAGGTTCTTCCAACACAAATACTGTCCTGTTGAATTGGTCACTCCAGATGGAGAAGATTAAAAAAAGATTCATATAAAAAGAGCATCAACATTTGGAAGAAAATGTCCTGTTTTCTAATACATATGCCAGAGGATTAGAGCACTGAATTGAACTGAACATCAATTTTATAATTAGGTCTGTTTGGGCTGCCCATTGGTTTTGTTTTTTTTTAAAAAAACTTTTATGCAGGATAGCAATGCTATGAAAGCATTTATTTGGTGGTGACAAAAAAGGTGCAGAGTCACTTCCTGTTTCTGTACCAGTCATAGTTGATAGAAAAAATAAGAGAACCAATAGCTCAGATAACATCTAACGGATTATGTTTCTTTGTACCAGCCCTATCAATCTTAAAGTGATCTGCAGATTGTGCTTAATTGATAAGGACGATTTAAGTCAAAATATGTTTTAATATTTAAAAGACAACAAACAAGTAAGCTAACAAACAAAATGCTTCACTAGCATCAGGAAATAAATACATGCTATCTCACAAGAGGACTATACTTGAGAAACTAAACCTTTTAAAGTTATATGGACCAGACAGGAACTGGAGAATTCTAACAATGTTTCCAACATTCTCAACTGTGTCAAATGTGGCAGTTTGAAAGGAAATATTTATTTTACTTTAATATTATTCAATGTTTGTGGCCACCCATTTCATCTAAGCAGCTCAGGGCAGCTCACAACAGGTTAAAATAATCCAATAAAAACAAGTTAAAGACCAACATACTATATCAACATATAAAAACCACCCATAATTCTTTTAAATCAGAAATTCACCCTATATCAACTCAACACAGCTACTGTAAAAGTTCCCCACCATTACCAGACCATCCACATATGGCAGAAGAGCCATGTTTTCAGGCCTTCCTAAAGGCTGAGAGAGCAATCTAAGGTTTGGGGGAGGGAGTGATGTTCCACAGGGCATGAGCCATTGCAGAAAAGACCTGACAGCCTACCAGATGATATTCTTTCATAGATGGTATCCATAACATACATCTCTTATTAAACTGCATTCAAGCAATTTGCCATCACAGTTTAAAGAGTTCTAGTCCCGTGATTAATGGCAATGTCTGTGTGTGTATGATTTGCATTATGATTTTATGGAAACCCATGTATACCATTTTATTTTTGTGATACATTGCTTCAAAGAAGTCAGAACGAGCCACACTTGGGTTTCTGTCCCTAGGTGCCAACCTGTGCAAGCATTTATCAAATGTGTCATCTAACTATCTAACTATCAATTTATTTATTGATTAGCCCTTTGGGCCATATCAAGTGCAGAATTACAAAGACAAATCATTACAAAGGTTTGGTAAAACAAATTAAGTAAGATTGGAATAACTCGCAATTAAAATACAATTAGAATAAAATACGATCTAAAATAAAATCAGGATAAAATACAATAATTTAAAGTACCATTTAAATATAATTAAATTTATATTATAATGTCGCCCCTGCATCTACCCAATCAGTGTTAACTGCTATTAAAATTACATTGTTAGATCAAGTGATCATTCTTACAATCTACCGCATTTTGCTGCACCAACTTTGTCCTCCTTCCCATCAACTTTACCACAAATTTAGCAATCCATTTTACCAACTGCAAGTTGGAACCTAACAAACAATATCGCAAAAAGTGCTCTTTAGGCTTAGGGGTGCTGGTATAAAAGATCCTGCCCAGTTGATGTTCCCTCAGGTCTGAATATAGGCGGCAATCAAAAATTACGTGGGACGTTGTTTCGACTTCCCCCGTCCCACATAGACAGACCCTTTCCCTTACAGGAATACCCTTATATCTACCCCAGAGCATATTTGTTCCAAGTTGGTCCAACCTCAGTTTTGTAAAGAATCTTCTCAGGACGGGAAACAAAGGCACAGCTAAATATTTTTCTATTTTGAAAATTTGTTTATTGGCTGATAACCAGGGGCAAACTTTTACTGCTGTCACCTGTGCAATATCCGATTGGGCACTTATGTCCTTAAATCTCTGTGCAATCCAATTTCGGATCTGCCTATAGTCGTACTGCTGCCAATTTAAAGGGATACCAGAGCTAGATACCTGCTTCAGAACTCTTGATAACCAGTTATTTTTATTACTTGAGATAATCTGCTTCATTAGTGCTAATTTTGGTAACCTCCCTTCCTCCATCTCGATTATTCTCAACCAATAATAAACAGTCTTCAACAAGGCCCTAGTGCCAGTCGCATGGACTCCTGTTTCTGCCCTTACTACACATGCTGGGGTTCCAGGGGACACTGCCAAAATTCTTCTCAGGAACTTATTTTGAGGGGTTTTCAAATGTGTCCATTACTTAGAATACAGAATACAGTGCCTAATTGAATCTATAGCTAGTGAATGCCTGGAGGCTGTGGGAGTCCGAGTAGAGGGGAACCAGCTCAGGCTCAATCCTGACAAGACCGTTGCCTGAGGGCATTTCTATCACTTGGATTTGGACATGCTCCCCTTTAGTCCTACATCGAATTGCACTGCCTCCTTCAGGACTGATGTGTACTTTGTGGATCAAGGAACAGGCGGCAGCTGCAAGATTTTGTACCTCAATACACCATGATTAAGTACATATTCAGGTATCACCAATTGTACCTGTATTTGCCCAAGGAGGTCCTTAAAGTACCTGCTTATGATCTAGTCATCTTGCCTGTGGTCTACGGCAATGAATTCTACATGGATTTGCTTTTGTAGGCTACATGGAGCTACAGCTAATCCAGAATGCAAAGGCATGGGTTATTGTGGGTATGTTTTGTTATGCCCACAAAATATCTTTTCCTGGAGCTGCATAGACTTAATTGGGAATGAAATTCAAGCTATGGTTTTCCTCTATAAAGCCCTTCATGGCATAGGCTTGTTATTGCTGCCCATCCTATATGGTTTGACAAAGTTGGCATTCTCAACTTCTATTGATTAAGCAATGCCACCTGAAAAGCCAAGGGACTGGTGCTTCTCTTCCGTAGGCATATTCTCTGGAATGATGTTCCCCCAAAGATCCATATAACCTCACTCTACTTTATTTGTATGAGCCTTAAAATCTGGCTCTTTTCCTAGACCTTGAGCTTCAATGGTGGCAGTCTCCTTGTGGGTTGTCTGATTTATGAGATGGGAATTGGTTTTCTCTGTTTTTATAGATAGAACATGGACCAGAGTTGTCATAAAGTCAGGTGGTTTATAAATTTAACAAAAAAACCTCTCCCCACCATAATAACATAAATATGAAAAGAGAAATGTTGTCATTAAAGGGACAGAGAATCTCTGGAACAATAGGTTGGTGGGTAGAATGGGCACAGCAATCTACTTTCCAGTAGAGATAGCTTTGACAGGAAGATTAAATCGAGAATCAAGTTATTATTTAAAAAATAAGTACATTCCTAAACACATTATTTCCACAATGCCTTTAAATTTTAAAATACTTAGTAAAAGTTTAAAATAAACAAATTAAAGCTATATTTTATTATTGGTTTTTGTTTTTACTCTGTTCTCTAAGTTTCGGTATATTTATACTTTTATATTTACTGAATGGCTGGTTTGTACCACATATAGATTTTGATATACCATTTCCAAAGTCTATAAACACATAGTGCTACAATATCATTCATCCAGCTATAAACTGAGATTATCTAAAGTACATCACAGCAATCCAAGCCAACCAGGACAAAGAAATTCATCTATATATTAGTAGCAAAATAAAGATCCAAATAGCATGTGTAGATATTGGATTCAATTGGTAATATGATCCAAATATTCCCTCCACTGGGTAACAGATGTATATTTTCTGGATAAGGACATTCCTTTTCTACAAAATACATTTCTACTCCTGTTTTTCCTATTCCAACAACTTGGGTGAAACATGGAAAATGATACATTGAATATCATCTTTCTTTTGTTCTTCTGTATTGACATTGAAATAATGCAGATTATGATAACATGTCTTCCAGTTTGCAAAATAAATAGATTCGTTCTAAAATGTTACAAAATAACATTAAGTGGGATTTCATCTATTAGTTGCAAAATATAAACAGAGTTTGGTGTTCTTTTTGTCATGTTAATTTTTTAACTGAAAATGGCAAGCTGCCATATATTTGCACAGTAAAGAGTAACGACACTGAATTATACTAAATAAAATTTAATTAACCACTAAGTCTCTTTCTCTCTCCGTCTCAGCATAAATTACCATGTTTTTCCTTTTTTTTACTTGAGTATTTAAAGGTCCTGTAACAAAGCAACCGTTAACCACTTCTAGTTTTGGAATTTGAATGGGATTGTGAGTTTAAAATTTACAATTGATAGACTGAGAAGCATTTTGTTTAATTATGGATAGTTGTTAAATCTTAGAAGCAAAAGATTTGACATTGTATATGGCAAATAAAACAGTTTGCGAAGCGGGAAATTTATTATATTATGTGCGTAACTACTTGATAGTTTAGTGAACTTTCACAAAACTAAAATTCTTTATTACATGTTACACAACCCATTTTAATTTTCTCAATTTATTGTATTGGTTTCTGTTCATGACAGGGAAAAATACGCCACGTTTCTGTCTAAGAGGAAAATAATATTTTGCTGTTCACTACTAACATCAACAATAGTTCTTGTTGCGAACCGTTTAACTATGTATTCTACAAATGTCATGTTTCAATAGCAATCATAATATATACACTTTAGAGCCCTTTTCCTTAATTGTGCAAAAGTTACATATTGCATATTTGATTTTTTTTTCTTTACAGTTAATGAATTACTTTTAATGACATGCATTCACTTAACCCAAGTCTTTATTATCATGCAGGCAACGGTCTTTTTCTTTTACATTTCTTTTGTTGTTCATCATACCCTCTGTGGCTTCATCATAATTCAAGACGAAATGCACTTTTCTTATATTTTTAAAAGATGGGACATTTTGAGGAACAAAAAAAATGCTTCTTTGTGTTTCTGATCATGCAAAGCATCCCTGAAAAAGGAGAAAAGGCAGATGCTATGAGGACCCAGATTGTTGAGGGCAATATGCTGACTCCGTAAACCGCTTAGAGAGGGCTAGAAAGCACTGTGAAGCGGTATATAAGTGCTATTGATATGAAGATGACATATCAACAATCTTTCTTCAATTCCCTGCAGTAAGAGAGTTGGAAAACCACGCCACTCAGTTTCAGTGGCACGTCTTTCTTTGAGATAAGGGGAAATATTTTTCATGCTACTTCTAGACCACAGAACCCTGATTATAGCCACTCAGAGTCACCTTATCAATGAGATGCGTGGCATATAAATTTAATAAATAAATAAATAAATAAAATAAAAACTACTAACTTCTGAGTCCACATTTTCTTCAGCTGTTGAGTCAACAACTTTGGCCTATGCTTCATTACTTTTTAACATTATGCTATTTTTAACCTAATTATTATTACAACCCCTCCTTGTTTAGTGGCTACCTTGTTTAGTGACTGTTTAGTGACAGTCTGTAAATAAGACAGTAGTAATAAATTAATAAAATAGTCAGTTTTTGGCTAATATGGGAGTTTAAGCCCAAATGTCCGCAACAGACAAAAACACATGCTGGCGTGAGAGTAATGCTGGCATTGCTGCACAGCAAAACTTTTCCTAAATGAGGTTGCAGCACCCAGCAATCTTTGCAATCTTTTTCTCTTGTCATGTGGTTTGCTTTGCAACCATTTAGCTTCTGATATAGGACATGAATTGCATTTTAATTTTATCATTTATTGATTTCAATTATACTTTTTAATTCTAAGCTGCCCTTCATACAAGTTGTTACAGCATGAAAAATGGGAGATCAATGCTGTCTTTTTTCTTAATCTAGGCAACGACACACACACACACACACACACACACACACACACACATACCAGTAGTGGGTTTCAAATCCTGTCGCTACTGGTTTGCTCGTGGGTGCGCGCACGCTTGCGCGCAATGCTTCTGCGCATGCACAGAGGCATCTGGGTGGGTGGAGCCTCCCGCCACTGCCGCTACCTGTTCGCCCTATCTGGGGGCGAACCGGTAGCAACCCACCACTGACACACACACACACACACACACACACACACACATATAATGTAAGTAGAAAATGTGTTTGTATATAAGTGCACATTCTGTTCCAGACACATGCATACTTACAGAATTATGTAGAAATATCTAAACACTGGTTATATCAAAATGTTAACTGTTAAAGAATATAGGCTTTGCTTTAGAATAATTACAAATAATGGAAACAGTTTTTACACAGCATCCAATTAAATGATTATAAATAATGTATTGTTGAAAACTGCTATCTGAACCTCATCTAGATATGCAACTTCTTCATTTTACCATTTTACCATTAAAATAGGAACAAAACTCAATACATTAGTTGATACAAGTGCAGCATACATTTTGATATTCTCTCTCCATATCTGCAAAAAATCTATTTCTATTCCTGTGCATAGATTGAGCTTCTTATAAAAATAATTATAATAAAATATAGAAGATAAACTTAATCCTTTGAATGCCATAAAAATAATTTTAAGCAGACACCAATTCAGCAAATCTTCAATAGACTTATATTAGCCATCCCATACATCTGTTGCAGATGATATAAAGCTATTTATTTCCCTGCCTAAAATCCAGATTTGCTCTTCCATACTAGTGCACTTTGCATAGAGACGTTCTTCGCTTTTAAGAAAACCATTCGGTTTCAACCACATAAGAAACAGTTACTGGGGAACCCTTCCTAATTCCCATGTAAACAAACTTCTTAGCCTTCCCTTGCTTGTATAAACCAAGGGATTGAAAAGTCTTTGGTGGATTGTCGGAAGAAAAAAGCAAAACAGAACTTCATCTAAAATAAGGTGCTCCCAAAGGGAAGGGGCAATGTGTAGCATCATCAAGGTCATACTCTCATTGGTTTTTGTTTTGTTTTGGGGGGTCTTCTTTCAGTTGGGAGGCACCCCGGCTTCTTTCTGACGTAGTCTTTCTTTCTGTTGTTTAAGAGAAAAGGAGTTTATTATCATTCTTTGCTTTAGTTTTCCATCTGTTTTCAAACTGCAGAGAGTATATGGTTTAGGCCAAAAGAATGGAGCAATTTGAAACCAGAGTAGATATAAGCTTCTCCCTCCCTCCATTTTCTCCAGAAAATTAATTCCTGAAGTGCCACACTAAGACAGGAAGGATATGTTTTTAAAGCAAGTATAGATCAAAAACCCTGTACATTTAGTCAACGGTGTATGTCTGTAAAAATTACAAATGTGAAATAAACACAGACGTTTAAAAGTTGTAGAAGTAAAAAAGAAAGAGTAACGGCATGATTTGAAGCCAGCTACTTGTAGGGATTTTCCATTTCCTTTCCTTCAAAAATGAGTATTTTACACAGTCCATATGGTGAACCCAGTGGTGAAATCCATTTTTTTTTACTCCCGGTTCTGTGGCCGTGGCTTGGTGGGTGTGGTGTGGCTTGGTGGGTGTGGCTTGCCATGGCTTGGTGGGCGTGGCAGGGGAAGGATACTGCAAAATCTCCATTCCCACCCCACTCCTGGGGGAAGGATATTGCAAAATCTCCATTCCTACCCCACTCCTGGGGCCAGCCAGAGATGGTATTTGCAGGTTCTCCAAACTACTCAAAATTTCTGCTCCCAGTTCTCCAGAACCTGTCAGAACCTGCTGGATTTCACCCCTGGGTGAACCGCATGATACCATAACTGTAGACCAGACCAAATACAAACTCGATAGCCATACATTATCATATACTATTTTGGATAATAGTATATGATTTAATTTGCTATTAAACTAATTAATAGCAAACTCTCTTTTGATTTCATATACATGCTCAACATCAGATTATCCTGAAAATAAATAGTCATATCTTTGTTACTAAATTGGATTCAGTTCCCTGTAGCTTGTTGGTATCTGTATTTAGCATCTACATGCAGCAAAAGAATTTTCCATCTGTCTACATAAAAAAGACAGTAGCTGATACTGGACAAAATCCAGCAATCCAGAACTTGTTCTTAAATAAATTAAAATATCTATCTAGATCCGTTCCAGTCGGGTTTCAGGTCTGGGCACAGCACAGAAACGGCATTGGTCGCGTTGGTGGATGATCTCTGGAGGGCTCGGGACAGGGGTTATTCCTCTGTTCTGGTCCTGTTAGATCTCTCAGCGGCTTTTGATACCATCGACCATGGTATCATGCTGCACCGGCTGGAAGAGTTGGGGGTGGGAGGCACTGTGTTGCGGTGGTTCTCCTCCTTTCTCTCCGACCGGTCGCAGTTTGTGTTGGCAGGGGGGCAGAGGTCGACCTCGAGGCCTCTCATCTGTGGAGTGCCGCAGGGATCGGTCCTCTCGCCCCTTCTGTTCAACATTTATGTGAAGCCGCTGGGCGAGATCATCCGTGGCTTTGGGGTGAGATACCACCAGTACGCTGATGACACCCAGCTGTACATCTCCACCCCAGGCCACCCCAACGATGCCCTTGAAGTGATGTCCCAGTGCCTGGAGGCTGTGCGGATCTGGATGGGGAGGAACAGGCTCAAGCTCAACCCTTCCAAGACTGAGTGGCTGTGGCTCCCGGCATCCCGATATAGTCAGTTGACTCCATCGCTGACTATTGGGGGCGAGTCTTTGGCCCCCACTGAAGGGGCTCGCAATCTGGGAGTCCTCCTGGATAGGCAGCTGTCCTTGGAGGAACATCTGACGGCTGTTACCAGGGGGACCTTTTATCAGGTTCGCCTGATTCGCCAGTTGCGGCCCTTTCTTGATCGGGATTCCTTGTGCACAGTCACTCACGCCCTCGTCACCTCTCGCCTTGACTACTGCAACGCTCTCTACATGGGGCTCCCCTTGAAGAGCACCCAGAGGCTCCAGCTGGTCCAGAATGCAGCAGCGCGGGTAGTGATGGGAGCAACATGGCGCTCCCATGTAACACCGCTCCTGCGCGAGCTGCACTGGCTCCCGGTGGTCTTCCGGGTGCGCTTCAAGATGTTGGTTATCACCTTTAAAGCGCTCCATGGCATAGGGCCTAGCTATCTCCGAGACCGCCTGCTGCTACCAACGACCTCCCATCGACCCGTGCGCTCCCACAGAGAGGGCCTCCTCAGGGTGCCATCAGCCAAACAATGTAGGCTGGTGGCCCCCAGGGGGAGGGCCTTCTCTGTGGGGGCTCCCACCCTCTGGAATCAGTTGCCCCCGGAGATAAGGAGAATCCATGACCTCAATGCCTTCCGTCGTTCTCTGAAAACCCATCTTTTCCAGCAAGCCGGGTTGGCTTAGAAGAAATTTTTAAATTTTTTAATTAGTTTGTGATTCTTAACTTTCGGTCCAAATTTATATATATTTTTAAATGTTTTAATATTTGTATTCTATGTTTTTTATCTTGGCTGTACACCGCCCTGAGTCCTCAGGGAGAAGGGCGGTATATAAATTAGAAATTAAATTAAATTAAATTAAATTAAAAATGACAAATTTAGAGGACATCTTACAGGAATGTGCTATTAATTATCTTTTCTATCTACAGTGTCATATTAATATTACAGAAATGGAAAGAATCTTGAAAGGCAAAAACAATGCCAAGGATGATTTAATGCAGCAGGAAAGAATGCCCATGCTCAATTGACATTCAGATTATTTTTTTATACAGAAACATGTTAAGATCTACAATGATTTTGTAAGCTGGCTCCAAGATATAATGCCATTGCAGGAGAAAGCCTTTAGGAAAACCCATCCCAAAATTGAAAATACATACTTGCTTTTCAATAGATTAACTACATAAGAATTAACTAAAACTTCCAGCTCTAATTAAAACAGAACCAGAAACCAGAATCACAGTAAGAATGTAACATACCAGACTAGCAGTTGGATTGATTTTCCTAGTTTCCACTTTCTTTTCTGAAGTTAACTTGCTCACTGATTGCTGAGCCATTCGGAGTCTAAAACAGAATATAAGCAAGTATTATTAGAGCTTTAAAAATTATATACCACATAAAAGTTGTTTTCCTAAATAGCTATACTTTATAAAGCAAACACACAAAATCTACACCAATTCTCTTATCTGAAAAAAATTATCGGAAAAAATATTGTCTACAATTTTTAGAACCAGTATAGGACCTGACCTATTCTACATTCACTACCAGTGAGAGTTTTCCTAACAAAATGTCTTTTACTGAGATAATCATTGATCCAACCCCTTAATCATATTAGCACTGATTGGGAGCAGTTTCCCAGAGCTTCTCCATCCAATGAATTTGGGGTGTTTAATTGCAAAGCATATGTTCTATTACTGAACCATAATCCTTCCCTTGTAAGAAAGCACCTATTAGGCCGGTATGACCTTTATCAAGGTCATTGCGATGCAGTACCAATTCCAATCAATAATGACACCAAGATGCAAATCCTGTGACATTCCAGGCATTTTGATATCTCAGTTTGTACTGAAGACATATATTAAACTGTTATACATTGGCTGTCTTGCTCTTAATTCATGGATTGTTCTTGATCTCTAATGACCATTTTGATGGTGTTCAGAAGCAAGTGGTCCACATTACAAACAAACAAACAAAAAATTGCTATGCATTCCTACTACCTGGCTCACTGAGAGATCAAACTGTAATTTTTATCTAACACTGGAATGTCTTGTTGAACAGAGTTGAGTATGAAGAAAATTTCATCCATGGAATTTAGCGGCAAAACCTAAGCTTCTTTAATAACTATTTTGCTTGAGTCAGTAGGACTATAATGTACAATACAGTTAGTTGGATTACTGGTTAGTGGCACAGAAGCTGCAATAATCTTGACTAGCTAAATTGTATCAGTTGTCCATTTCTAAGTGACATTTAAAGTAGCCCCATCAAAGTACTGTTTTATTATAAAACGTTGTCAGTCAATGGCCCAGCAGATTACTTAAGAAAATTCAGTTACTGTGAAATATGGAAACAAGAACTGCAATGCCAGTTTGACACTAATTCAAAAAAAACAAAAAAAGAACAACACAGAATTGTCTCCTTAATGGTTCATAAATCCTAGAAAATAATGGAAATAAGTAAGACTACCTGCGCACTTTTTGCCGCGCCCTTAAGACCCTCTTGTTCCAGAAAGCCAGACTGGCCTAATTACGATTTTAATTATGGGTGTATATATGTTTTAATTTGCGGACCAATTTTATATATTGATTTTAATTTGGTTTTAAATTTTATAAATCTATGTGTTTTAATATGGATGTACACCACCCTGAGTCCTTCGGGAGAAGGGCGGTATAGAAATCTAATAAACTTTAAACTTTAAACTAGAATTTTCTATGGAAAAACAAACAAGCAAACACTTTTCTATAAAAAAATTAAGCACTAAAACTTTCAGTTCAAGTTGTCAATATTATCGACTTTGGAGAGAGGCATTTTTAAAATCTAAATGTTTTTATAGTAGGTCAAATATCAAACACATATATAGTCACTTACACTTATTACCCAATTCAATATGATTAACAAAAGTGCATATTTTGTAATTACAAACATTTAAAAAAATGTTCACATGTTAACAATGTTAACCAGCTTTAAAATATTTTTTTGCTATTTGCTAGTATAAAGTTTTCACCTTTTCAAGAATACCTAAGTGTTGTGTCCGGGCTGAGGATAGAAAAATGTTGCTTACTTAACCCCATGATCTCCTTTTCATTCAAAGGATCAAGGGAGGAAAGGATAGGAATTAAGGCATGAAGTGATTTGATACCAAAAGACTGATTTGGTATCAAATCCAGCAGAATGGACCTTATATAACCAGCTTCTACCATAATACGTTCTCAAAATATATTAAATTCCTTATGATTAACATAATTTGGGGTATTTATAAAAAAGGTTCCAACTATACTAATAAAGGAGAATATTTGTAGCTCAGGGTTGACATGAAGGGTCCTTGTAGCTCTCTGGGCATGCTTGTTTTCTTGCAGACATTTATTATCCAAAGTAAGTAACATCATCATGCTGATATGGGGTGTTGATTGCTGGTGGTCTTTTTGTTCTCTTTTGGGCTGGGTGATAGTCTCTTTTGCATAGTCTATATGCATGTTGTTAATGTCTGTATGTCTATTGATGACTGTTTTGACATTCAACAGGTTCCAACAATAATTGAGAGCTAGTTTTGTGGTTAAGGCATCAGGCTAGAAAACAGGAGACTGAGAGTTATAACCTCATATTGGGTATGAAGCTGAGTGAGTGACTTTGGGCCAATCACCTTCTTCCTGTCCTAGGAAAGAGGCAATGAAAAATTACTTCTGAAAAAATCTGGCCAAGAAAACTGCAGGGATTTGCCCAAGCAGTCTCTGAGAATGAGATATGACTGAAAAGGAAGAAAAAAGATAAATAACTATAATATATTATGTTAAAAGTTTTTTTTTAAAAAAAAGTGTTCTTAGCTTTTTCAAGGTATGTTGTTCAATAGATATAGAAATAGTTAATTTTTATTTGGCATTTATCATTGCAAACTTAATGCTTGAGTCAAGTTATTTTCAATATGTGGGTCTGTGTGCAATTACTTTTGAAAATTAATATACATAAATATTGTTTTAGGCTGAGTTCATGCATAACATCAAACCATGATTTGTCACCATGAGAATAAATTTATAGGGAATAAAGTAAGTATAATAGAAATAAGTCTGTTATAATTACAAATAATTTTGTAATTAACTGCATATTTCAAACCATGATTACAGAATAACCTAGATTAGTGTTTTTCAACCTGACAACTTAAGATGGGGTGGGCTTCAGTTCCCAGAATTCCCCAGCCAGCTATCTTCCAGTTGAAATCCATTCATTTTAAAGTTTCCAAGTTTGAGAAACACTGGACTAGATTGTTACAGGTACTATATAGAGCCATGATGGCTAACCTTTTCCAAACCGAGTGCTCAAAGTGCACATGTGCGCCCGAACCCCCAAAATGCAATGTACTCCACGCATGCTCCATGCTCCCATGCATGCACATCCACTGTGCGCCCCTGCGCCCCTGCGCATGCACGGCAGAGACCCAAAGACCAGCTGGCCGGCGGGAGGTGGGTGTGCACATGTGCAGTGGAGCTAAACTGGGGCAATGGCTCGCGTGCCATAGGTTCGCCATTACAGATATATAGGAATGAACATTTACACCTCAAGAAGAAAAAATCAGCTATTTGAGTATGATATTTTAGAATTTTCTGACATTCATAGGGTAATATGAATGGGATATGATTTATTTGCTCATGACGGAAGGTTTGATGAAAAAGAATTGAATACAGTTTTTTTTTAAGTAATGCTAGTGCTTCTTTTCTGATAACCCTGCCTCTCATTAGTAGGTTGAGATTATTTTTCTCTAGAGCATGGGGGAGATGGTGGAAGAAATTTTTCTCCACTTTGACAGACTAAAACTTGAATACTTTCCTATCTTAAAAGAAAAATTCTATGTGTAAAGAATAGAAAACCATGACACTGAATTCACTGTTTCTCCTTCTGTATATATATATATATATATATTTCTTCCTAGCATTTTTCCAAAAAGATAAAACATTAGCTGCATGCTAATGTCATCTAAGTATTAATATTCTAAACATCAGAAATTATCCAAAGCTCCATATTTATATAAATATACATCAAAACTCTGGACATTTGCTGCAGTGATCAAACTGCAAAATCACGTAAGTTTAAAAGAAAGTGCAGACTGGGACAATTTGTTGAAAGATAGAAAGATACAAAATGTGCTCCTGGCTTTGATCTTTATATTTTACATCTCACTGTTTCTCAAGCAACAGCCACTTTAAGACATGTTTTTTTTTTTTTTTTAAATTAGATTTATATGCCGCCCTTCTCCGGAGACTCAGGGTGGCTTACAATGCGTTAAGCAATAGCCTTCATACTTTTGTATATTTTTTTTTATACAAAGTCATCTTATTGCCCCCACAAACTGGGTCCTCAATTTACCTACCTTAGAAAGGATGGAAGGCTGAGTCAACTTTGAGCCTGGGGAGATTCGAACTTGCAATAATTGCAGACAGCTGAATGTTAATAACAGGCTTTTAGTCTGTTGAGCTATCCAGGCTCCAGACTTCAATTCCCAGAAGTCATGATTCTGGGAGTTGAAGTCCACCCAACTTAAATTTGCTGAGGTTGCAAAACACTGGAGTGTTTCAAGAGTAGAACAACACAGATGGAGTTTCCCAATTAATTCCTAATTAATCCAACTGAACCACACTGTTTATATGAGTATCCTTTCTAAAAATCAATATCTGTTACTGATCTTGAAAAGAAGGCCTGATAAGGATTTGCTTGTGTTTCTCCTGACTTGCCCTTGTTCTTCATGTGGCTGCTGGTGGCAGTGATGAAATCTTTGTGTGCCATTTCAAGGGCAAATTGCAAGCAGCTTCTATTATGGCTAATTTCAAGTCTAGGAGGACTTCCCCTTCCCTGACATTTTATTTCTGAGCAGAAAAACTGACTGCTGCTTAAGATTGTTGCCTGTGATGAAAGACACCAATGACCCACAATGTTTGCACATCTCCTTGTATAAAAAGTATAGCAATTTACTGAATTATCCACATCTGCATCTAATTTAAAATAGCTGCTTAAGCAAACGTATGCTTCTAATATTGGACAATTAACATTGTTATGTTGAATGCCAGCTACTTATATGGCAAGTTGTTCATTTAGGCTCAAGAACAGTAATGTAGTCTTTGCTTGTTTAATATAAGGGACACCCCACACACATACAGACATGCCTTAAATGTTTTGAGTAATTGTTAGCTTCCATCTAGCTTTTCACCAAATGTTACATGAAAAAGGGGATGCTTGTCTGCAAAATTTGTGTTCATTCCCAGTAAGCTACTATATTCCCTACTTTGTATTTCTGTGGCAAATAATCCCATAATATTTTGCTTTCCATTTCCCATTTTAAAATAGAAGCTGGTGTCTATTTAACAATAGAATCTGTTGGGTTTGGCAACAAATACATCTAAATAAATATTCAAAAATGTTAAAACTGAACTCAACGTTATCATTTTATCGTTTCCACTCAGATATTTTATATATATGCTACAAAAGTTGATTACAAATAATATAATTTATTAGGAAGCATGAGTGTGACTAACAATATATAACAGAGATTTTTAGTTTTTTTCAGGCAACACCACCTTTTTTTAAAAGATCCCACTACCCTGATCAAGAATCAAAGCCCAAACGATAGAAAATTGGCTGACTTAAATTAACTTTTTTTTTAATGTGTGTATTAGTCTCTCACAGAACCACAATAAATTCTTGCAAAACCCATGGGGTTCCATAGAACATAATTTTTAAAAAAGGAAGGAAGGAAGGAAGGAAGGAAGGAAGGAAGGAAGGAAGGAAGGAAGGAAGGAAGGAAGGAAGGAAGGAAGGAAGGAAGGAAGGAAGACTATATATACCAGAAAGTTGCAAATGGGACCTACTTCAAAATAATATAATGTGGAATGCTCCAGAAGTACAAGTTTCTAGCCATGTCTTCTTCTAGAATATTTATTCCATTTCCCTTCCCTAAAACTAAGCATGCCCAGTCATCATTAGGCTGGGTTCAGGAAGAGGAAGTGTTCTACTTCTGCAAACTTTCAAATCACTCCAAGCCTGTTTTATGAGGAATGAGCATGGGGTTAATTTGGCTGTATAAGAAGTGAGAGTCATAAACGTGAATTTAATAGGAAGGGGGAAGAAAAATGAAATGTAGCAAGACCACTGGACTGGAACACATTTAATATTATAATATGTAATTTAAAATGTGTTACGTTTTTAACATAAATTGTTATGTGTACAGTAATAAAATCATTAAATAATCATCCCAATCTCCCCCCTTTAAACCTTCAAACAGTTCAAATCTTAACACAAAAAAGGGTTTTAACTAAAAACTAATAAAATCAGGAAATGATAGAACATGGCATGGCATGGAGTTTGATTTCCACAGCAGGATACCAAGAAATAATGCTGTAAATTCAGTATAGGATTTTGACACTGTGCTAAATGGAGACTGAATCCCACAGGCTTCCCTTTGATGCAAGTGTGGACATATTAACTTCACTTTTGTTTGTCAGTGCTGTCTGCAACACCAATATTGCCTCACTTAAAGTTGTCCAACATGAAAATGCAAAGAGAAACAATCTGTTCCAAATTAGCACAGCTCCTCTTTCATTTCACTAGCTAGCAATTGGAAGGGGTTAAGAAAGTGTAATTTATCAGATTATATGTGTTTATCTTTTTGTGGGGACAGCATCCCTTTGGTCAATTTTCCTAGGCACCCTGAGGGAATAATCTTTCCTTGAGGTCCATTTGATCTCAAAGAAAACAATGACGCCTGAGAAATACAGGAGTATAATTTGTTGAGTTTGAAAAAGAACAGCTCCCCAGACTTCTAAAATGGTATTAATGGCTTTATTAGAACCTTACCTTTCTTTGGAAATATTTTTGTTCTCCCGTTTCCAAATAGCCTTAAACTCACTGCAGAATTCATGCCAAACCATGAAAACATAGTTCGGTGTGGTCTCCTTTTCACCAGATTTTGGCTTTATTCCATAGTACTTCACCATTTCTTCAAAGCTGGAGAGGGTGGGAGAAAGTGGACAGCACGTAAACTCATTGGGGAAATTCAATGGAAATTTTGCTGGCACAGATTTCTGACTAGAAATTCCAAGCTACAAATTAAAAAAATCAGGTACAAGTAGAAACTGTACCATAAATAGAGACCAGATGCAATATAATATATAAGAGGTTTTTTTTATTGCATCAGCTAAGTGAATTCAGTTGACAGATGTCTACATAGGCAATAGCAACAGAAAAAGCAAAAAACAAAAAAAAGCAAAGTGGTAAGTAAGATTTGAGAAAGAATCACATTTTAAAAACAGTTGTTTACGAAAAGGCACTGAATTGAACCATTGTACATTCCCCTAATAAATCTCTAAATAATAGGCTATTAAGTCATGGCAACCTCTTCCTAATTGAAGGTTTTCACGTACTAATATCCTGAAAATACATCATTTGACCCAGAGCAAGCACCAGAATATAGTACTATTGGAGTTACAACCTTATAGTGACTATTCCTAGGATTATTTTCATCTCTCATGTACTGTCTGCTTCTTCATTTGTGTCTTCCAAGCAAGTTGAAAGAACTTATTGCTTAAGGACAATTTAAAGGTTAAATTGGGGGTATTGAGATCTAGAACTAAGTTTCTTATACTAAAGAAGGATGTGGCTGGTGAAACTATGCATATGTTCAGTAGACATTTTGTGAGGTTTTGGATTTTTGACCTGAAAGATGATTATAAAATATTTTTAAATGCTCTTTTGGACAAATAGTAAGCTTATTATCTAGTATTGTTCCTTGATTACTATTTTCTTGTAAGAAGTGACAGAATACTCTCCATGTTTTTAACCAAACAACCTTCCTTTCATATGAAAGGACAGCTGTCACAGGAAAGCTACAACTTTTGCTTTAACTCAGTCCTGTTGGATTTCTCTGTGTACTGTATATATTTTCATCTATAATTTAATCTCCCAAAAGGTTTTAACTGTATGAAAATGCTGGAACGAGTAATATGCATTTGAAGAAAAAAATCCCAATCCTAATCTTATTTAAGGATATTTTTGAATTTATAATGCACAGAGTTAAGAAAACTAGAGAGCTTACCACTTTTGTGCATTGTCCAGGTGACTTTTCGCTGCCTTATGTTCTTCTATAGCTGCAAAAAGCATTTTAAAATAATTTTAGAAATCTGAAAGTATGCTACATTTCAAGGGTTTTATAATTTAACACTGCTCATAGAAAAAGGAATATTTATAGTATTAATATTGAATTGTAAATTAAGAAATTATGTCATCCATGTAAACATTATAAGGAAAAGCACTGACACCCTAAAAATATGCCAGAAATACAGAGGCTAGTGTAATGCCATAGGTTCATCACAGCTTCAGTAGAAAGCCATATAAATATGCTTAATAAATGAATAAATAAAATTAAGTTTGATAGTGTATAAATGAGATTGGCTTAAATACAAAGTTGTCTTATGTAGGGTCAGAATTACAAGATTGTTCTACCACATCTCTCATTTTGCACTGCAATCCCTGTTTTAATCTGATTAGATATTATCCCTTTGTGATAGATCAGACTTGGAAACCAAAATTGTGAAGACCAGAACTGCTTTTATTCTTCTCTTTAATACTATTTTATGTTTCTCCCTCCCTGTCTTTATATATTAGAGAATAGGGGACACAGTTACGGTATGTTAAAATATTTAAGATCCAGTCAATTTCATATCTTTTGTCCTCACCTGCCATCATTTTCACAATTTACACATGAAGAAACAAAGGAAGAAATATAAGTTGTACATGATTTCAATTACAGGGCCAACATTAGAATTTTAGTTAAAATGTTGTAAAAGAGGCACAAAAACCGAAAGCACAGATCTCTCAAGTTTCCATTCTTACTTCAGCTGAAGCAAATTTAGGCGCTAGGGAAAATAAGCAAAATATTTTACTATATCTGTTATAAATCTTAATAATGCTATTTTCATTTGTATAATACTACACATAATCTGTTTTCAACCCAGATTAGTTTGGTCTATTTAGCAAACTTATGGAAGTAAACTGCTTTTAAATTATGTATAAATATTTTTGTACAAGGGCTTGCAAATCGTAAAGTGTTACTGTCCTTACACTTGAGATATTTTGAAAAATATCTTGACATTTTTCAACTACATGATGCATGAAAGTTTAAATACACTTAACAGTAACACAAAAATACTGACTATTTATATATTCCACGCACAGAGCAAATTCAATTGTTTATTATCAGAGGTAATACAAGGAAACCAAGAAATTATGTTCTATTTAAAAATGGATAATGTTGCCTATAAATTTGTCAAAATTGTGTTGAAGGTCAGTTTACTAGGCAATTATAGCAATGAAGCCAGCAAAGTCAGTTATTATATTTTCATTTTTCTCAGATATATTTGTATATTAACAGAAAGAAGTCTTTTCAAAGAGTTTGTTTTTTTATACACTCAAGAAATGGAACATATTTTAAATTGTGTTTCAGTTCATATCCTCTTTTGAAAAATAATACCAAAATAAATTGAGACCAATGATACTATATGTCTCAAAACTCAGTATTTTTCTTGGAAACAACTCCAAAAATGATTTTTTCAAATATGATTTTCCTGCATTCACATTATTAATCAATCATTTTACCCCAACTGTGGTTAAACATGGTAACTTTTTAAACAAAGTATTATTTAACATAACAAGAAAGAATATTTTTGATTTGCTTGTATTCCAAAGAAAACAGAAAGAGTAATCTTTCTGAGATTGTTAAATACAAGCAAACAATTTAAGAAACTGGAAAATTGGTTTTAATCTCTTTTAAACAGAATATGTATGAAACCAATCTGTTTAGCTTTTGAAAAAATAAACCAGACAGACTACACTTTTCCGTATAAAAATGAAGGATTTTTTTTTTTTTTAATGGAGGCAGGGGTGGAGGGTTTAGTGTGCTCAGAAGTTGATGAATTATGTTAATAAGAATAGGAAACAGGTCTTCTCTAAAACAAGAAATTGTCACAAATACTGAGCAAATAAGCATATTGGGTAATACTGAGTTGCAAAAATCGATTACTGTACATGAACCTAACTTTAAAAAAAGCTTATGGTTGTGGTTATTTGAGTTGTTTTAGAAAATAAAAAACCCCACAGCATTACTTCCTCCTGTGGGATGCTTAGAATGATTTATGAAGCTGAGGTTATATTTTATACATTGAATTTAGTAAAGATTGATTTCATGCAATCAGGTAAGACTTTAGGAATATAATATGTACAGCAGCCTCTTGCACTTAAGATATAGTTTTCTACAGTGCTGGAATGGAGAATGGATTAAAGAATTCTCTTCATTAGGATATTTTCCTTTTACAAATAAACATTTCAGGTGGTTGGGAGCATAGGTTCATTTTAAAGGCATAGCAGGAAAATGGCAAAATTGAAAGTATTTTCTATGGATTTGTGTAGACTTTTTCACACTGTGAATTGCTTCATCTCATTTATTACCTTTCTATTGCTGGTAATGAATTATTCTGCCACATAGTCTTTTAGATCAGAATTAGCATCAGAATTGTAGAGTTTGTGACAGATATTGGAGCAAGAAAGTTATAAGAAGAAATATATGTCTGTTTTATATGGAACATCTGTTTCTTTGCACAAAACATTAAAAAATAATAGGAATTAAAATATAATAATATAGTAAAATATTTTTTAGAATTTAAAAAATAAAGCATATCTTTAAAAATGATTTTGACAGTTTCCCATTTTATAAATTAATATTTTAAAAAGAACAGGAGAAAGAACAGCATCTACCGGTATGTACAGTTTACTGTTAGAAGACTATTGTAGTAGGTTTTGGTTCAGTAAAATTGTCAAACTTGAAATTCTAATCTGTATACAAAATTAGACCATGGACAAATGTTTCTCCTATTGGTTAGTTCTATATATAAATATCAAAGCAATAAATGTATTCATAAACAAGGATGGTAAATAATATAATCTCACTGAAAAGATAGGTACTTCTTAATCCCAATATGATTTCCTCAATTCCATATGATGAAAACTCCCAAATTTAGTGGTCATGAAGACTCAATAATCTGAAGCTGAGATGGACATTATTTGGAATTGGTTGGAAATATTGCCCTAAATTGGTTTGAACAGAGCGGTGTCTAAATCAATTAAATTAAATTAAATTAATTAATTAGATTTAGTTACATTATACTTCACTCTTCTCCAAGCTGATGGAAAATTCTACTTGTTTACCCAATACATCTGAAGAGAGTCAGAATGGGAAAGGTTGGTTTAACTTTCCCCTTTTAATATATTTTTGATCCTGTGTTTACATTTTTAATTTATGTTGCTAATCTGTTTAATCATACGTTTGTGCAAGAAATCTCTGAAACTTGTCATTTTCCCCAGCTTTGGGTTGAGATGGGTCTCATCCTCTTAAAGAATTATATCTGTTTGAGGAATTGTCTTTTCTAGACATATATAGTGTGTGCTTTTCACTGCTTTTTTCTAATGTTGTATGTTGTCTTTTGGAGTTGGGTGACCTTCTAAACCCCTAATTAATGAATTAAGTAAATAAGAAATATAAGTAAAATAATGTACTTTTCACTGCTAAGGAAAACATCTTGTTGCCTGTTTCTATTTTCTTGCTTCTCAACCACTAAGTGTGTTATATAGTTTTAAATCTAGGCTGAAATGTTTGCTCATCTACACGGACCTAAATTGTAATGAATACGCTTATGTGTTAACTACTGTGTATCTTATAATACACCATAATACTAAAAACTATAGATGAAAATTTCTGTAAATCTAAACAGTTTGAATATGAGATCTCAACTGGCCAGCAATCAATTTTCATTGATGATCAAGAAAATCTCAGTTCACGTATAAATAACTTTCAACAAGGAGGCTTATAAATGCAAAGATCATATTGTGTAGTCTTTCTGTGGATAGTATAAACAGTATATAAGTGTTGGTTTTCTATATATTTTCCACCACTTAAGGAGAACCATGGACATGGATCTGCATAAAATATTATATTAAAAATTATACTGACTTTAAGAAAATTCAATAAAGCCTATTAATCTGGAATAAAATTCTATACATTATCACAAATAATTCTGATGTAACTTGGGATCATTTCTATTCCCAAAAATAATTCTAAATTTACTTGAAGAAAATTATGTGTTAATTTCAAAGCAAACAGAAGATACAGTCTGCTATTTTAAACTGGAACACCCAATCTATATTACTCACTGCATTTCTATTACTTATGTATATATTTTCTATAGATTGCATTTAGATCTATTATTTATATTGATTTATAGTGACCTTTTGCTTCCAATAGCAACTGCTTGAGCATACAAACATTCTTGAAAAAAGAAAACATCTGTATGATCACATCTAAATAAGAGTTGTGATATTCCAGGATAATTGTTCTATCTCTGGCACTCCTAATATTTTTCCAGTTGCCTGCAGCTGTTGTAATTCATGGGTATGAAAAGAAAGAGAAAAATGTATGAAGCAATGAAAATCATGAACACAATAAATGTTTGGTTAGCATTGGAATTTTGAAAACATGGAAATTATGATTTTTAAAACTATTCTTTTTCTCATTAAAAACACAGATCATAGATGAAAAAAATTATGCACTGTGAAGCATATTCCTGACGATTCCAAATGACTGTTTCATTTTGTTTTTAACACTAATGAAAAATATTCACTAACTGAAACAGTAATGTAGCATATCATGCATTGCTTGACTGTTATCCAGGAGTTTCTTCCCAGACAATTCCTTTAAAAAATACAAACAGCTGCCCTTGATATACTAGCATCTTCTGCCTTTTCTGTAACAAATCACTTAAAGTTCTTTTTATATGGGGGTGATATTGAATATTATGTACAAAAGAGATCTTAGTGTAAAGAGATTGAAAAATAGATCTTCAGTAAAATGAAAAATACAAATCATTTATAAGACAATGCAGTGCTTCAAAGGAAAAGCAGTGTTTTTCCAGCATTTACAAACCTAGAAAGCTGATAAAAAGTGCAATTTTGGTTTTATACTTTTTTTAAAAATGCAGTCTTTACCATCAAAATATGTGGCACTTCTAAATGTGAAAAGGTGTAATTTCCCTCAAATTCCATTCAATCATTCTATGCCACGCTTTTGCTTTGTTTATTGTTTATTATATTTTTATTCTGCTCAATAACCAGATTATCAGGAGACATTGCTATTTTGCTGATGAACAGTTCTATAGTCTCAAAAGTTTGCATTCAGCTTGATGACCTGTGACTTGCCCTAAGAAAGTTACAGCGTAATATATAATATTTTTTATGTTGGAAGTGGGGGACATGAAATGTTCTGGTTTTACTTTCTCTTCTGTAATCATCATTATTATTGCTACTGAACAGCAATTTTGCTTGTATATCTTTATTAATTTCAAATTTTAAAAAACTACATTTGGGTAGTGGTAAGAGGTGAAAAATAAGTGGCTTGAATCCCACCCAACGGAAAATTATTAAATTAAAATTTTATCTATTTTTCCATTCTGCAATTTGATATCCAATAATATCTGCAACAATATTGTCATGGTTAATCAAGAAATATTAAAGTCAAAATGAGAGTATTTACAGATTTCTAAACTGAATGAAGAAAATTACCAAGATTATATATATTGGCAAGTTAAGCATGCAAAGGCATGTAATTATGCATACCATAATTATATAATGGTATAACACTAAGCATGCATTTTCAGAATGGAATTGCACTGTTTTTCAAAGATAGTTCCAGGATTGTACTATTTTCTACAATTACCAGGGAATCTACAAAACATTTTCTACAATTACCAGGGAATCTGCTGAAAGAATGACACCCCTGCAGAAAAGTACAGTCTATAGAGATTAACCACACATAAATCACTCTTGGTAAATACAGTTGGTCAACCACTCATTTTTAACTAACCATTTTACATTGTATTTATATGTACCAGATAATTTCCACACACTAAATATCATACTTCTGGTTTAATTTCCACCTATTCCAGAATCCCTGCAATCTAACCCACCAAACATTTTTAAAAAGTGAAATGCTCTCCCTCTGTCTGTCTTTCTTTCACTGACACACACACATGAAATAAGAGAAAGATGGATGGTTATATAGAGATCAAGGTTTAGATATAGTTTAAGATAGTTATGCCTATCCATTCAGTGGGATGGTAAGCAATAGAAATGAACTTTATGGATAGAGTTAAATAAAAATGAGGACTTCCTCCAAAGACCCAAGCATGCAGAGGAATCTTTCTGTGGAAAATGAAAAACAACCAAAATATGGTCTAATATGGGTCCCATATTGTATTTGAAAGGGTAATTCATGTGAAAAGAAAAGAAAAAAAAACACAGACATTATCTCCTGCCAACAGGAGTGGCTTCTAGTTTTTTTCCCCTAGGTTGATCAATGGATCCACTTTGCAGTGGGAAACCTATTATATTATACCTGTAAGGGGCATGCATAAGCGCACCAGAGCATGCCTACTGTCCTTGTCCTAATGTTTCTTCCGTTTGTATCTATTTTATGTATCCAATCCATGTTTATACTTATTACCTAATACGTTCTTGACAAAATAAATAAATAAATTATTGCTACTGAGTTTATGAGGACGCTTAGTACATGTATTACATTTCTTTTTAGAAACATTAGTAGAGAAATAAACTCTGTGTATATAATGGTATAGTTGCTGCATAAATCTGAACTAATAATTAAAAGCAGATTTGTATTGAAATATATCAAGAATGGGAATGTGCTTAAACAGGTTGGACAGTATGTACCTTCACAGTAAAAATCTTCAAACTTATCCTTAAAGGGCTGAAGGTGTTCTTCAGATGATTCTCTGAAAACAACTTTCATTTGTTTTTCACAACCTACAAAAATAAACTCAGTGTTAAACAACAAAACACAAAGCCTCTAATAAAGATTAATAAATCAAATATTCTCAAAGAACAGTTTATATCCAACTAATAGGAATAAATACCCACCAGAACTGTAACATACTTTACGAAAAGAATTTCTAAATTAAGAAAAAGAACGGGCTTAAATGTCCAGTCATTTAGGTGATTTATTAGGGAGTGAATTTGTAATAAAATGACTTAACGCATCTTTATGAAAAACAGTCTCCTACATAGCAACAGTCTTGCATCGTTTAGCTTCACTATCACTAACGGGCTTCGTTCCATGAAACAGAAATTTCTAGTATGAACGATTCCCAAATTAGCCTTCACTACTCATATTCATTGGAATCACTGTAAGAGAAAATAAGGTATCTACCACATTTTATAAAGTGCCAACGAGTTTCAGGAAGCAGTTTAGTAAAATAGTACAAACGATTTGAACAATAAAAAGAAACTATTCTGATGCATTCAAGAAGTACAAGTATATTGTTTCACTCCTTATCAAAAGCCTGGCTGCAACCCAGCACACACATAAGTACTTTATCAACTCAGTTCTGCTTACTTCTGAGTAAATAACTTCAGTAGTTCCTTTCATTGATCTTTATATTATAAAATTATATAACTTTTTATGTTTTTATTAGTGACTTATTCCCATACAAAAATATAAACATTTTCATTATGCACAGAAAATAAATACAATAAATAACAGTGAGAATAGACTTTGGCTGTTTTTGGGATGATCTGTGTAATCTAATTAATTCAATTAGCTTTAAAGCATGTGAAATGTATCTAAAGATATCAGACACTTGCTCTTGGCTTTATAGGTAGTAACATAAGAAAGAATAGTAACAATTTGATCAACACCTTTATATTTGTGTAACTTAATACTGTATATTTTTGATTTATACTTATGATTTTCAATGAACAATTCTCCATGTATGTGGGTAAAGCCCCTGGGACGGATGGTTTGACAGCTGCTTATTATAAACACTTGCAGTTAGAAATGGTGGGACCACTCAAAGAGTTATTTACCAACATACAATCTGGAGGAGATGTACCCCCATCCTGGAGAACAGCTTTTATTTCTCTGATTCCAAAGGAGGAGCAAGACCATACTCAGCCAAAAAATTATAGGCCTATATCACTTTTAAATACAGATTATAAGATTTTTGCTAAAATACTAGCAAATAGGTTAATGACAGTCATGCAACAAATGATTCACAATGATCAAACTGGTTTTATAAATGGTAGACAACTGAAGAGTAATGTAAGGCAAGTGGTTAACCTATTAGAGTATTTGGGGAAGAACAACCAAATCCCTGCGGCACTAATATTTCTTGATGCGGAGAAAGCATTTGATCGATTGAATTGGCACTTCTTATTGAAAATAATAGAATAATAGAAAAGATGCAGTTTAGAGAATATTTTACACAATCTATTAAGGCAATATATCAGAAACAAACAGCGCAAATAATAATTAATGGTAGTTTAACAGATACTTTTAATATAGAAAAAGGAACAAGACAAGGATGTCCCTTGTCTCCATTATTGTTCATCTTGACTTTGGAATATTTGTTGAGTAAGATACGTGGGTCGGACAAAATAAATGGAATTAAAATTAGGCAGTATGATTACAGAGTACGAGCATTCGCAGATGATTTGGTTGTTACTTTAACCCAACCATTACAGTCGTTTGTAGGTTTAATGGATATAATTAAGCAATATGGGCAAGTATCTGGATTTAAAATAAATGCAGGGAAAACGAAGATAATAACTAAAAACATGACTACAAATCAAAAAGGGAAGGGGGGAGGAGGGAAGGGGGGAGGAGGGATGGGGAAAAATTGTTGTAATATTTGATAAAACTTTTTAATAAAAAAACAATAAAAAACAATTCTCCATGTACATTACTACCTATAATTATGTAAGGGAATAGTACAGTTCTGAACTATTTTGAAAAAGCACAAGATATGCCCAGTTTCATAGATTAAGATATCTATTGTTTTCCCAGGGGATGTTCATATTTTTGTGATACATTTTAAAAACACAAGTCTATGTACTAGGTTCTGAAAGAAGGACTGAGGTTCTCAATCTGTTTAATTTTATTTGGGGGGAGGGTTACTAGACCCATTAATGCTCTAATGAGGGCAGGTATTATGGTGTAATTTCTTTTGTCAGTTTTATTTTCTGTGTTCTCACTTATAGCTAGGGGACCTGGCCCACTTCTGACACACTGCAGTGCCACTACTATAAGCACTGGGCTGGGCAATGGTGGGCATTCACCAGGCTAAGACTCAGGAAATCACTAGTGTTCCACCACTTCAGATGAAAAAGAATCACATCAAAGCCAGACTGCTTCTGTGTCTACATAATCTTGACACAAGTTAAAATCTTCATTGGTATTTGAATCAACAATATAAAGAAATTGGAACCATCAATTATGGCAGCAGTGACAGTCTGGAGAATTTGACAGTGAGACAATTTTTACAAAATAAAAAGAATAGTAATGATCTTATTGAAAATGAAATTTCTAATGACATTTTATAATGTGTCCTCTGCATATGTAAGCTGTGCAGAAAGAATGGGGAAAAATAAATTTCTTAATTGATAATGCAATTTGTGAGAAAATGGGAGATACTCTCTGAATTAAAAGAGAAATGTTTTTACCCATCTTACTTCAGAAGGTAGAAATGCACAGTGCAACATTTAGTTCTACAACTAAATGAAATGTTAATTTTTTAAAATTCCTGATCCATTTTTTTTAACTTCTAAAATTTCTTTAAATGTCACACACAGCCTAATCCTAGTCACATTAATTTTGAAGCACATAACACTGATTTCAATGTATCAATGTAAGGTGATGAATCTGGCATCATTAAATATATACACTGTCACGTATGATCAAATTTTGGTTACAATTTTTTAAAAAAATTTAATAATATCAACTAAAACACCCAAGATCCAATTTTAAAAAAATCATAACTAGTATTTTTAAATGAACATTTATGTCACATGTAATATTAACAAATCATATTTATGACAAATGCTGCGCAACAGGACAGCAAGAGATCAAGCATTACATTCTGGGTCAAGACCACAACTCCGCTCTCTTGAATCTTCTCGCTAGGCCATAATTCATCAATGTTTCTGAATTAGTGTTAGAGAAAAGTTCCAGTCTTTCTGCAAAGGAATAAAATAAGCCTGGAGATCCTAACTGGCATTTGGAGGAAAATACCATCTGCCACAAAAGTAGCTCACCCATGCAATTGTTCTTCTATTTCTGATCCTCTGTTATTATGTGAAGGAAAAGCATTATTTCATATACATATTATAATTGAAATGTACACTGGAAAGTTAAACCTATAATTAGAACTTGCCTAGAGAAAATTATGCTTAAATTTTGGATGGAAGTGCAAATGTGAAATATAACTGTTATTTTTCAAAATTTGAGTATATGAACTTCCTTACTCTCCATAAATATAGTTTTGATTTTCTGTGCTCTCCCAATGAACCAAAGTTTTATTTTGTTTTCCTGGCACTGATATTTCTGGAAAATAAAGAATGATTGTCTATAACTCTAGCACAGCTAGGGTTACCAGAACAGACTAAGGAGGACATGGACAATTGAAAAGAAGGACAAATGGCGGAAAAAAAGACACTGTTAAATTTCTTGGCATCTGTGAGGAAAATTACAGTGAAAACCCACAAAAAATGTTCTTAGGCCTACAGGTATATGAAATTACTTTTTCCAGCACCAGACTGTTTTTTCAATTTCAATATTTTTAGAACAAATCTTTGAATCTTTGTTTTCAAAAATATGTGCTGGTAATAATATAGAATTGATGAAGCCAAGCTTTGCAAATTTCACCATAGAAATGTATGAGTCATTTGATTTATAGATTATAGATCACGGATTTGAAGGGATTGGATTGAAGCCAATTGCTGGATTCTGGAAATAAATAATATAAATTTAGACAGCAGATGAGGGACAGAAAGAAAGTGACCAGTTTCAATGACTAGTATTGTTAAAATAGTCTGAAGAACAACAATAACATGATAAGTTGTCAAAAAGGCAGACAATGTGTAAGGACAAAGAAAAAGGCATGTCCTCCTTTTGCTGGGCATCTAGTAAGTCTAAGCACCACACTGAACTCCCTCTTAATGGAAAGGCAGGATATAAAATTACAAATAGAGAAGCAAAACATGGTATTTATTCCATTATTTATTTCATTCTTTCTATACCACCCAAAGATCCTTTGGCAATTAACCCAATAATGTTAAGATCATAAGAGACATCAACAAATAAAGTAGAATTTAGATTTGGTGGATATTTATATCAGGAAATCCTTGTAAGCAAGGGGCTTGGGAAGTTTGAAAGGTAACAGACATAGAAGCATGACCCAGTCTCACCTGTCTAACTCAAATTTCTGTTGAGAGACAGAAGGCAAAAATTTAGCAAATGCAAGATATACACATGTTCAATGTAAAGAAGCATGCTGGTGCTTATTCAAGTCAGTTTTATGGAGGGGTTGCTGTTTTGTTTAAACAGCAGATAAGGATGGTTTCTAAAGGAGACTGGATTCTTAAAAAAAAATCTTAAATCAGACACAAAGTTACTTCCTCAGCTAACTCTTAGAGAGCTCTGGAAAAAACAGTTTCTGTTAATGACTCTTCATGCTTCTGCCAGTCTTCTCTCTGGATAATAAAATATACAACTGTAAACAGTCATATCTCATGCTGTGACCACACTGGAATGATAGCAAAGGAATGACAGCTAAGGACAGAAATAAGGATTAACAATCCAACTTGGAGATGCATCATATCTTTGGGAAGATTCAAATTACTTTAACAGAAAAACCCAGGAATAAGCCAGCTGCAATTATTAGAGCCAAGGGAAAGCAGCAAGGAATGCTGGACAGCTAACAATGGAACAAAAATACAAAAATAGGAAGTTGAAATGCTTGGCATCCTGAGGTTGGTTGTTATTATTTATTTAACATAAAAATAATTAGTACACAATGCAAAAAATGATATTGTCTACCAATTTTAATCTCCCTTAAAACTCATCCCATAGGGCATGGTCCAATATAAATTAGCCTGCATAATATATTCATTTTTGGATTGGCATGGGATTGTGGACACCCAGGTAACTTAGGTCCAGTTATTTTTCTTGAGCTCAACATGTCTCACAACATTTCTGCTATGAGATAACTGAGGGAGATTCATTTGTATCCCTCCTTTCCCAGAAGAAATGAAAGATATAAAATCAATAATTAAATCAGCTTAGATCTTGGGGAAGACAATTTGCTGGAAGTTGAAGTGATTCCTCTATTTATGGACTGCAGAATTCAGTAACTGCATCAAATTGGCAATCCTACATTTCCATTCAACCAGATCAAACGAAATCTACACATTTCAGAAAATGGCCAGTGACTTTGGTTTGGTCTTCTCTATGCATCTCATATTCCCTGTTAATTTTTTAAAAAATAATACACTCTGAATTACCTGTTTGAAATGAAACCTGTTAACTAAGATTCAGCTTAATCAAGATCTACTCTGGGAGCCTTTTAAACATAAGAGTGGGCTTTATATATAAAAAGGAAATATTACATATACATTATCAGCTACATAAAATGTAAAAATAAATGTTAGCATCACAAGAAGCTTCTTTAGTTAATCATTTGCTGTTACATTTTAAAGTACACTATCTGGATATATACTTTATTTTCACTGCATCAGATCTAATATTAGCATGAAAATACTTCCTCTCCAAAATGACAGTGGAATATAGCAAGAAATATTATTTAAAATGTCACAGTGCATGTACTGCTAGATATGCATTGTGGTTTCCATGGCAATGACTAAAATTCAATAGTAAAATATGAAAATGTAGTTTGATTAGCATTTTGCCACTCCCAGAAGATTTAATGCATTATTGCACCGAACTTCTTTTTTTTAAAAAACCCTCCAAGTAAAATAATTACAAAGTGGAATTTCTTTCCTTAATGTCTGTGAGCAATAATCTTTTAAAGCTCCACAGACCCCTGTAAATCTGTCCAGAGCTCCATTACATGTAAGCAACCCTTCATGTAAGGAGCACTGTGCTGTCAATCAGAGAGGGCTGGTTTTTTAGGCATCATTTTAAAACAAAATGTAAAACTAGAAATAGTTCAGGGTTGATAAGGGTGAATTGTTGAACAAATACTAGGACCTACCACTAGCACTTACAGGAATCATCCCAACCAAGCCAAGTAACAGCATAGACCCTTGAAACTGTCACTGATACAATCCTTCATGAGTTATGTTCCAGTGAAGATTTCAAGGAGCCATTCTCTCTGTGTGTCTCCTGATGTCTGCTTAGAACTCAGCAGGTATGTTCATCACTCAGGGCTCTAAAGGCCTGCTTTTTTAATATTCCATTTGAAACCCATGCCATCTCAAAGAAAGTTTTAGAATTTAAAATTTCATTTTAAAGGAAGAGATGGAAAAAACATTTTTAAGGAAAAACCTTGTGATAACTGATTGAATAAATTCGTTAAACACTTTTTAAGGGATATATAGTGCTCTTTCCTCTCCCTACTCTGTTCTCTTAGAAGGGAGGTATATATATTATATTAACCCAGGCATCTCTAATGTTTTGGCTAGAAACTACATTTTAATTTGGGCAATGATTCAGAAGGCAACTAATGAAATGAACCAATCCTAACAACCTATCCAAGTTCTTGAGTATCTAATTATAGGAAAGGCGCTTCCATTTATATCCATAATTGATTTTGCACCAATGTTGAGACTTGGCCAGTTTAAATGCAAGATATTTTATTTTGGGGTGGGAGGTGGGGAATAAAGAATCCCCAAAAGCTACTGAACTTTTTGTATTCTGATTGCAGGATTCACCAGCATAGCATATGGGGTCGTCTTGCAGCTCTTAGCTGACTCTGGCCTTGAGAAAGGTAACGCACCATAAACAAGACAACAGCAAATTATGGAACCATTAACTACTGAGGTCTCCTTCCTTCCTTCTTTTATTCAGTATTGATTTAGCACATTTACTTTACAAATAATCTGGAATGATGTGGCAGATGAGCAGAACTAAAAATGGATTGAAACAAGTGGCAGATGGAACCAGAGCCAAAATAAGTAGGGTTCAATCTCTTTTCCTCCTTTTTAAATGTCTCCTTTTCCTAATATCCCCTTCTAGTATTTCTCAACCTTAACACGTTTAAATTGTATACTGACTGGAGAATTCTGAGAGTCGAAGTCTACACATCTTAAAGCTGGTGAGGTTGAAAAATACTCACTTCTTTTCCTTCCCCCACCCACATTTGAAGAGGTAAGGAACAGCTTGCTATTCTTTTAATTGATCACTTACAGTGTGATTTTCAAATGAGGGTGAAATGAGGCTGAGATCCATTCCAAGGGCTATAGTCAGGGTTATATTCTCTCTCTCTCTCTCTCCCTCCCTGCCTCCCTCCCTCCCTTTATGTTTCTCCTCCTCCCCACCCATCTTGCAGACTTAACTTTTAGAAATATAAAGCTAGATAAATCTCAGAAAATCTTGGGTAAAACTGAGTTATGTAATTATTGCTTTCATTCTATAGTTACTTAGGTTTTTGGTTTTTTTTTTAAAAAAATAGTACTATTGTAGAGGGACATGCTACCCCTGACATTAAGCTTTTTAAAATCAACCCTATGTTATTATACTGTGAAGCTTCAGAAAATAAATCAAAGTAAAAATAAATAAAACAAACAAAGTAAGAACTTTTCACACAGTTAAATATTTAGTAACTCATCTAACACACTGGACAGTATTTTGGCTTTAAAACTATTGTTTGGATTTAGCAAATGTGGCCAAGCATTTGAAAAGGGGGAAATGAAAAATGTAATCATTCTAAGCTGAAATACCAGTAAAGATTTCTTTGCTTAAGTAATTCATATTAGGCCTTCCATTAACTGGAATAAATCCTTACTCATGTACTAGCCTTATTAGAGGTGAGGTTTTCATCATTCTCTTGGGCTTATTCCATTTTTTCTTAGTTCACTATTACTTTTCCCATCTGTATTTTTCTACTCATAGTAATATTAGAAACAGGCTTAGGAGAGAGTCTCCTTGAGCCATTCTGTGAATTGCCTTTCTCCAAGCCTAGTCTTCCTTTTGAACAGGGGCAAAGAAGGGCAAAAGGAATGGTCAGGGGAGTATATTTCAAAAAGAGAGAAGGTTTTGTAAATGTTTTGCCTTGAGAAGAGAAAACTAATAGGATCTTTCCAATGCCTGAAAGGATGCACAAAGTAGCTCAAGATTTATTGTATGTCACTCAAGACAGAATAATGGATGAATTTTCATACATGTTAACAAATTTTAAAATCACTCCATAAAGCAAACAAATCCATATTTTACTATTTATCAAGTTTCACTATTTAGATATGCAATCTTATCATTTTTAAAAATATTCTCACAGGTTTTATTATTTCCTTTTGCTTTTTTTTCTAATTGTTATTACTTCGATGTCCGTTCCTATCCAACATCTACTCTTTATGCTGCTAAGAAATGCCCAGTCCTATATTTAGGATTTATCCTCATCATTTCAGTTTTTTATTATAAACATGAAATTTATTGTACTATAGTATAGCAGTGGTTCCCAATGTGGGCCCCATGCCTCACAGGGGAGCAATTTGATTTTTAATGGGGGCAATTCAAAAACGTATGGTGTCTAGAGTCTAGACCTTAGTAACACTTTTTAATATATGCATAGACAAGACTCAAAGAATTATACGTCATGGGGGTGATGGCATTAGGATTTTAGAGATGCTTAGATGCACAGCCAAAAAAAAGGTTGGGAACCACTGCTATAGACCTTTGAGTTACCTATTGTTCTTTCATTTAATTTGTTAATTCATCCTTCCTTGCCATTTTTTCTCTCTTCAATTTCAACTCTCAATACCTATCCTGGCTTTAGTCAATTGATGACTTCCACATAATTTTTTTTTTTTTGTAAGATAGGGAAAGGATGTTGCTAGGGTGGTATTAATGATAAGGACCATACCAGTCAGATTGAGCACGCTTTGTCTCACGTCAATGTGAGACAAGAACAACCAAAATCCAGCTTTGGTGAAAACAACTCTTTAACCTATAGACTAATTTATAAAGCAGAGTGTTGTCTACATTCCAATAAGTAAAAATATATAGTTGCACTGACAGAAATTCAGACTGAATATTTTAACGTTTTTTAACTGAAGTATTATCCTTTTAAAAAGCTTGGCTGTATCTCTTCAAAGGGATGAAATTGCCAGTAGTTCCATTTTTGTTTGAGCTTGTGGTTCTGTGGTATCTAGAAATTGGTGGCAAGAGTTCATTTGAATTTTAGCTTTTGCTTTACTTAATTCTAACTTGCTTAAAAGCTACACTTTTAACATTTTGAATACAACTGAAGCTTGACTTCAACAAAGGGCTGTCATAAATTCTGTGCATGCATATCTGATGGGAAAAATACATTAGGTGAAATAACTGTTTCTCTTGAAATAAAAAGAAATCACATCTTTTAAAGTTTTTAGGTCATTCATGGATATTTATTTTTTTCTGATGAGGGAAACTATCTTTGTATTAACAGATCAATACATTAAATATATATTTAAATATTTCCAATTACAACTAAGAATAGTTTCCAAGTTTTCACTATTTTGGCATGTCTAAAATTTTGAAGCTATAAATTAATATGATGGTAAAACTCTTAAATATTACCAAAAGTAATTTAAGGATATGGATAATTCCAGCATGCGTAACATCTGCAATATAAACAGTTAACTTAATATGGTCCATCTAATGTATATAGGAAATTTTGTGCTTGTCTGGATAGCTGGATGTAATCTTCTCTGAAGACAGTTTTTGCAAATGACATCTGTTTCAGTTTTAGGTTTTTACTAGTATTTTGCCAACAGCCACAGCTTTTTAATGGTTGCCAGAAACTACATAGATTCATCAGATATTTTGTGCACATGCTAAAACAATATCCTTTTCAATTAAAACATTTCACATGGTACTGTGTCTAACAATGTACAAAAATAGTTGTTTGAAGGAAAAATGTTCCTTGTTTCCTGTGAATTCCATTTCTTAATCTCTTATTATTGATCTCTTTCCCTATGACTATCATTAAGTGCTGTACCTTATGATTCTTGACAATGTTACCTTTTCTTTTATGTACTCCGAGAGCGTATGTACCAAGACAAATTCCTTGTGTCCAATCACACTTTGCCAATAAAGAATTCTATTAACCAAAATTCAGTTTTTACCACCAGGTTCTTTTTACCTTTGGTGGAAAATAAGGTGGAATTTTCAGTTCACAGAGAGAAGATATATTTTGCCCTTTTGGGCTTTGTAGGACTGAGCAGAATTGATACTACATGTATCACAGCAGTTCAAATTATGACATGATAAATTCAAGAATTCAAATTTATTCTGGAGTCTGTATTCTTGCTTGTATTCTTTATTACCCTATGTAGAACTCATAATTGGACCCAGGTACACTTAAGAGCCTTGGTAGAACAGTGGTTTAATGCACCCTGTTATTAACACAGCTGCCTGCAATTTCTGCAGGTTCGAATCTTACCAGGCTCAAGGTTGACTCAGCCTTCCATCCTTTCTAAGGTAGGTTAAATGAGGACCCAGTTTGTGGGGGCAATAATCTGACTTTGTATAAATATACAAAAGTATGAAGGCTATTGCTTAGCGCATTGTAAGCTGCCCTGAGTCTCCGGAGAAGGGCGGCATATAAATCAAATTAAAAAAAAAAAAATATGTTAGAGTAATTCATTTTGTAAACCAGATTCTAATATTAACTCTGGCTGAGCTGTAAAATAAGATAATATTTTGTTTTATTTTATTTTATTTTAATATTTTAATATTTTATTTTATTATTTTATTAATTTTATTTTTTATTAATTCCTCTATTTGTTTTAAGTAATATGCAATGTTAAAAAAAACTACAATAAAACCAGCATTTTATTGACTTCCTGTTAAAATAATTATTGCTTGTGCATGTCAAATGTATAGCAGGAGAACTATACTTTTTGAAAATGGTAGATCAAACACAGATCCTATTTCAGCATGAACAAACATAGGGGAGAGGAGGCCAAGAGGGCTTAACAGAACCAAGAGATGAGGGAAGATAGAGCACTCGTGGATGCCAAGGTTAAATAAACAACAACTGATATTTCCTTACCACTGGTGACCTTTGAAATTTTCTTTAGAACAAATATGAGCTTATTCAGAGATAGCTAGCTAGAAGAATACATTATTTAATGACAAATTTTATTGACAACTGTGGATAGATATCCTTGAATTTCTCAAAAAAAAATTCTGCTTAGAGAGAACAGAAGTGACCCATAACTTATATGCATTAAGATGCTTTATATCCATACTATAATTTATGATGGTTCCCAATTTAATTTTGCCAAACTTTTTAAAAAAATATGCAAATGACTTTTATTAATTTCTTTTAAGTCACAGCAGAAGGCCTAGATCTGAAATTCTTGTTTTCCTTGTTGGAAAATGGCCTGATACAATGTGTTTGATCTATAAGCAATGAGAATCCATAAATAGTAGAAGCTTCTTTTGAGAATATATCTTGACAGCAGTTCTACCCGCTGCAGCCAAGAGACTATTCTGTTTAAAAGGAACTTAATCATTTTCAAATGGAATTTTTGCTTTGAGTTGCAAGCACAGCCTTTACTGATATGTAAATTATGTCAACTCTATCCCAAATTTTATTCAGCTTACTGAATATTACTACAAAATTAGAGCCAATTATACATACTGGATTCCATCTACAAGGTTAAATTTAATCCAATAGAAAATTTAGAAGACATTTGCTTAAAATTCATATTCTTCAAGCAAATATTCTTTAAAGTTCTTAAATGCAATGTTCTTTTAACATTGAAGAACTTAGAGTTCTTCATTAAAGTCATCATTATAAAATATTTATTGTTGGCTTTGTTTTTAACTGTGATAAATTAATAGCATGGATTTGCTGTAGTACAGCTCAAACAGCAGTAATCTACCCAAAGTTGCAATCCAAAGCCAATTTACTTGGGAAGATGTCCAAAAAGATTTTGGAAGATTCAGAAGTCCAAAAGCATATTTTCAAAAGAAAATTATATTTTTATTTACCTTCTAGATCTCTCTTTAGTTTTCTTAAATCTTTTGTCAGGTCTTCAAATTTTACTTGTGATGCCTGGAAGAAATCCTGGGGCTCTGGCAATGGAAATACACTCTTTTCTGTTCCTGCTTCCTAAACAAGAAAGTTAAAAACAATTACTGTAACAATGCCATAAGTTCTACTGAAACAGACACATTTCCTTAATTATAAATATAAATAAATGATGCAAGTTAAAAAAAAATACCCCTTTCTCATGAAGACACATTGGAATCCCCCCAATTAAATGCTTGTGATCTTCAAATTACATTTGTAGTACATAATAATATTTGGTTAAAGACAGCTCACCATGCTAATAAAACTTCATTGTATTGTATTTATTATAGCATATTCCTTTAAAATTGCACAGCTTTTACCCTCTTTCATACCTCCTTCTGCCTTGGGCTTGGCTTCTAAGTTGTGGAATTTTTTGCCAAAAATTCTAAATTCCTTTTTGGTTATTTTTTTACTGGCAGGTATGATGGATAAACTCTGTGTTCCTGAGATAAAGTTTATTTGACCAAATGCATACTCTTTTATCAATGTGGTTTTTGTGGGTGTTTGAACCATGCTTTAATGGCTCTTAATTATTTGATTTGTACTATGATATAGCAAGTTATCCTAGTTAGAAATGCAAAATATAAATCCAATGAATAAATTGATAAATAAACTACCATCTTTGTTCAGAGAGAATAAGTCTCAAAAACATCCAGCTTTTGTGATGTCACAGGTGGCTGATGACATCCACATTTATGTTTGGCAACGTTATTTATTTCCACAGTTCCCTAAATGGGGAGAGTGTCAGAAGTGTCTGGTTAATGAATAGTAACTTTTCAAGTCATCACGGAAATGTTTTCTCTGTTTATCCATTCATCTTAGCCTTGGCACCTCATTGAAAAGCATTGCCAAGGAAAACAAAGATACAAAGTTATCTTTGTGTAAGCAAATCCTAATTTTTAACTGTAATTTAATGGCTTGTAACTGTGTTTTGCCCTTTATAGGACATTCTTTAATCCAGAGAATTATTATGCAAGAATAAATAAAAGGAGTGATTTATAAATACTTCCTTTTCTTCTTTATTTTTATGCGCTATTACTCATACTATCACAACTCTTTGAAGAAGTTTTGAGGGGTGCTCCAGGACGAATTAAACCCCATACTTTTATTTTCTACTTATGGAAATCTTCACTCCAGAGTAGTGTGGTGGCCTAGAGGTAGAGCTGTCTCCTCACAATCAGGAGGCTGTGAGTTCGATCCTAGGTAGAGGCAGATATTTCTCTCTCTGGGCACAATGAGAATATATCTGCTGAACAAAACTCTGCATTGGCAACAGGAAGGGCATCCGGCCAGTAAACACTCTGCTAGCTCCATTCAATTGTTCAGACTCCACCCCGCAAGGGATTATGGGGTTGTTAAAAGAAAGAAGATGATGGAAATCTTCACTCCATCATTAAATTTGGATCTGCAGAAATTCACAGTTCCAATGTCTTGGCACTGGAAAGTTAAAATATAGTTCTCTGTAGTGTATATAAATTAATATCCTATTGATAACTATTAAATCTGATCTTTGTATATCTAGTGAAGTATTCAAATAAAGGCTTTAAATGTTTCTTGAATCTAAGAAATCCAAAAAAATTATGTGACTAGATCTACAAATTGCTCCCTTTAAAATATAGATAGTATTATATGAAAGACTGCAAATGTGGTTAAATTAAACTTTCTGGCAAAAGTAGAATTTTGAAAAATATTTTAATGTTATCAAGTCTCATACATTTTAATATGTATTATTTGTGGCATTTAAAATATATGAATTCATTAGCCAATATAAAATTTAACTATTTATTCATACTATATTTATTCATACATTATTAATCTGAATATTCTGAATACATATTCAAATATACTCATTTGCTGTATATTTAGCATGACACTTTTAAAGTTGAAACAACTACATTTAGCTGGTTAATTAGGAACCAGCTGGTTCCTGGCTAATGCTTCACTTTGAAGGATAATCTCTTCCCAGTTTCATTTGCCTCTCCTACCAGATCAAATAGAGCAGGGATGTTAAGGGTTCCATTACCTAGGGACTTATATTTGGCAGGCCCTAAGTGATGGGCTTTTTTCTGTGTGGGCACCAGCAATGTGAAATCTTCTCTCCCCTGAGGTGAGAGTGACCCTTTCCCTGTTGAGCTTGAGGTCCCTCAAGGCCTGATTATGCCAGCAAGCCTGTGGACCTCAGGAGAAGGGTGATAGAGTAATAATTGCAAATATAATCTTAATTGTTTTTATATTTTTCATTTTGCTGTTCATAAATGACCCAGAGTCATCCAGGGGTGGCATATAAATTTATTATTATTATTTTTTAAAAAAATATTTTTATTAATAATAATAAAAACAAACATAAATACATTAAAACAATATACAAAACGGACAAACATCAATTCAGTCCAATGACTGACTTTTAGAAGTTACTACAACGGTGGGTTATTTTCATATTTCTATTTGTATCTATATCTACATTCACATGTTTACATGGTTATATATGTATATATATATATATATAAAATTGACTCCTTGTTTACTTCTATGCATTTCTACTGAATAGTCGAAAATTGTCTTTATATTCCTATTTTTGCCTCCAGCCAGCTGTACCATCTTTGCCATACTAAATAGTAATCAGTATCGTCTTTCTCTTGTAATTCTTTTGTGAGCTTATCCAATTCTGCACATTCTGTAATTTTGCCTATTATTTTGTCTTCTGTGGGTAACTGTTCAGATTTCCAATGTTGGGCAAAGAGTATACGTGCTGCTGTGAGGATATGGATGATCAGATATTTTATTTCTTTGGTATATTGTGCTGTGATTATTCCCAATAAAAAGATTTCCGGCCTCATTTCCAGTTTTTGTTTCGTGATTTCTTCCATCATTGTTTTAATTTGTTGCCAGTATTGTTTTGCCCTTCGGCATGACCACCAGAGATAATAATATGTCCCTTTCTGTGATTTACATTTCCAGCACATTGGAGACGTATTTGGGAACATCTTGGCTAGGCGCGCCAGTGGGAGGTGCCATCGGTAGAACATTTTGTAAAGGTTTTCCTTATAGGGTATAGACAATGTCATCTTATAATTTATCTTCCACAAATTTTCCCACTTATCCAATTCAATAGTATATCCTATATTTTTGGCCCATGTTATCATATTCTCTTTGACAACCTCCTCTTCTAATTTGTATTTTAGTAGGTACTTATAAATTTTGGTAATCATTTTCTCATCTGTACTTTGTAATATTTTATCCAGTTCATTTGGTTCATTTTGGAATCCGAATTGTGCCCGATCAGTTTTGTATCTTGATTCTATTTGCATGTATGGCCACCAATCAATGTCTATACCCTGATTTTGTAATTCTTGTCTTGTTTGTAATTCTCCTTCACTGTTCAGTAGTTTTTTATAACTCCTCATTTTCTCTATCTCCATGGCATTGGGATATATTAGTGCTTCCATTGTCGATAACCATTGTGGAATCTTGGTATAGTGTTTTCTAATCTCTTGCCATGTTTTGTACAATGATTCTCTGATAATATGTTGCTGGAAATATCCATGGTGCTTGTCCTTTCCCTCCCACAAAAAGGCGTGCCATCCGCGTTGTAATTCAAAGCCCTCTAGTAATAGCATTCTTTTATTCTTGAGGTCTATCCAATCCCTTATCCAATTTAGCGATGCTGCTTTGTAATATAACTCCCAGTCCGGTAGGCCTAAACCTCCTTTTTCCCGAGTACATACACTTGCATACACTTTATTTTGATTCTGGCCCTTTTCCCATTCCAAATAAATTTTGTTATTATTTTATTAAGGTCCTTAAAAAAGTTCTTTCCTGGCCAGATTGGGGTTACTTGAAAGAGGTAGAGTAATCTAGGCAGTATATTCATTTTTATGGATGCGATTTTCCCTAGAAATGACAGTTGTAATTTGTTCCACGTTTCCAGATCTTTTCTAATTTGTTTCATTAATTTGTTATAATTGTCTTCTCTAATTGTTATTGCTTTAGCAGTAAGCCAGATTCCTAGATACTTTATTCTCTTTATAATTTGTATTCCTAATTTGTCTTCTAGTTTTGTCTCCTGTACCTTTGTCAAATTCTTTATTAATGCTTTAGTTTTTTGTTTGTTAATTTTAAGCCCTGCGACTCTTCCATATTCCTCTATCTTCGCTAAAAGTTTGGTTCCTGTTATTTCCGGTTGCTCCATTATAAATACCACATCGTCAGCGAAGGCTTGCAATTTGTACTCTTCTTTCCGTGTTCTCAAACCTTTTATTTCCACATCTTTCCTAACTTTATTTAGTAATATTTCCAATGAAATTATGAACAGTAGTGGGGATAAAAGGCAACCCTGTCTCACACCCTTTTGTATATCCAGATTTTCAGTCATATCTCCATTAATCATAATTTTGGCCGTTTGGAGGGAGTATACTTTTCTAATCATATGTAGAAATTTGACACCGAAATCCATGGCTTCTAGTTGCAATATGAGGAAATTCCAATTTAGATTGTCAAATGCCTTTTGTGCGTCTAAAAAAATTAAGGCTACTTGTTTGTCAACTCTTTTCTCGTAATATTCCAGGACGTTGATAATTGTTCTTATGTTGTTTTTAATCTGTCTTCTTGGGACAAAACCATTCTGATCTGTATGTATGTATTTATAAATAATTATTTTCAGTCTTTGCGTTATAACCAACATGAAGAGTTTGTAGTCTACATTGAGCAATGAGATCGGCCTATAATTTATAACTTGTGTGGGGTCCGTATCTTCTTTGGGGATGAGTGTAATAATGGTTTCGGTCCAGGATTTGGGAATTTCTGCTTCTAATAATGCATCATTGAGGACTTGGAGTAACAGTTCATCCATTGCATTTTGACAGTTTTTGTAAAACTCCGTTGGTATTCCGTCCGGGCCTGGAACCTTGTTATTTTTTTGCTTTTTCCTTGCTTCCACCAGCTCGGACATCGTAATTGGTCTATTTAATTCTTCTCTATGGGACTCCTCTAATTTTGTAATGTTTGTTTTACATAAGTATTCCTTAATGTCTTCATCCCGAATCTTTTCTTTCTTGTAGAGACTTTGAAAAAAATCTTTGACTATATGTTTTTTGTCTAGATTGGTATGATATATTTGTCCTGTTTCGTCCTGCAATTGAAATATTGTTCTCCTTTCTTTTTCTTTTTTCAGTTTATACGCTAACCAGCGCCCCGTTTTATTTGCATGCTCAAAATGTTTCTGTTTTGCTAGCTTGATTTTCTGTGCAATTTCTGTCTGGGTAATCAGATTGATTTTATGTTTAGTAAGATTTAATTTTTCTTTTATTGTTTTGTTGTGGGGTTCCTTCTGCAATTCTAATTCATATATTCTAAGTTGTTCTAACAGCTTATTCCTTGACTGTTGTTTCTCTTTATTTTTTTTGCCATATAGGCAATTGTAAGACCTCTTATGTATGCTTTAATTGTGTCCCAAAGGTTTTGAAGCGATGTCTGTTCTTTAGTGTTTATTTGTAGGAACATTTTAACCTCTTTCTCAATCATCTGTATGTATTCCTTATCTTTTATTATTCCCGTGTCCATCATCCACCTCCTTTGCTTTCGATGTCCTTTCCATACTATTTTAATGGGGTTATGGTCTACCCAAGTGTTCACTGCTATTTCGATATCTTTTACTTCCTCTCTGAGGTCTGAAGTCATCCAGGCCATGTCGATCCTAGACCATGACTGGTGTGGGTTCGAGTAATATGTATACTGTTTTGTTTGTGTGTTTGCCTCTCTCCATACGTCATGTAGGTGTAGTTCGTTGATCATGTCTTTGAAAGGTTCCGGTAGAATTTTCTTTCTGGTTTTACTTTGTTTGTTACTCCGATAGTTTTTTTCTATGTCCATAATTGCATTGAAGTCTCCTACCATGCAGATAGTTTCGTATTCCCGGTCTTTGATTATATTGTGTAGCTTTTTAAAAAAGTCATTTTGGTTTCCGTTGGGTGCATATATAGATATTAACAATATTGTTTTGGATCCTGTTTGTATTTCTATTATTAAGATACGTCCTTCTGTGTCTGCATATATTTGTTTTGTTTTTAGGTATTTCTTTACATATATTACGACTCCTCTCTTTTTTTGGTCTCCTAGAGATGCATATAGTCTTCCTAATCTTTGATTGTCCAATAGTTTTTGATGCTGTCTTTTGATATGTACTTCTTGGAGTGTTATGATATCTATTTCTAGCTTTTGAAGTTTTGTAAATGTCTGTTTTCTTTTGGCTGGTGAATTAAGTCCGTTTATATTGATTGAAATAAGTTTTAGCTCTCTTTCCATCTCTCTTTATTTATCTATTAATTGTTTTCAGTCTTTTTGTGTTTCTAGTAATTCTTAGCGTCTTTTCCCTCGCTCCCTCTCTCTCCATTCTTTCTCTTTCCTATCTTTTCCCCTCTTCTTGGTCTCTTTCTTCTTTCTCTGTCCGCTGTTCCTCTTGCCTCTTAAGTTCCTCTTCTTCTCTGCTCTCCTGCTCCTCCTCCAGTACGAAGTGTTGGTCGAAAAAGTCCTGTGTTTTCCTAAGTTATCAATTCTATATTTTTTGTCTTCCCAGGAGATTAGTAGACCCTCCGGTATTAGCCAGCGGAACTTTATTTTAAATTTATTCAACTGTGCCGTTAGAAAGTTGTAGTTCCTTCTTTGGTCCCTTGTCCTTTTTGGTATCTGTTTGAGGGTTAAAATTTCTTTTCCCCTATACATAGTTGTATCCTCTCTCATCCTCCTGTAGATCTCTTCTTTTAAAGATTTTTTTGTAAATCTAATGTGTATTTCTTTTGGTAACTTATTTCTTCGGGCGTAGTTCGTGTGAACTCTATAGATTTCATCTATTCCACTTCGTATCTCTTCCTTGTCCCTCTGGGTCACTTCTGAGAGTATCTCAGTCATGATTTCTCCTAAGTCCTCCTCCTTTTGCTCTTCTACGTTCTGAAACCTTAAATAGAAGGATGCCTTCTCCATCTCGAGATATGATAACGAGTCCTCTAGGTCCTTATTTGTGGCTGCTTGGTTATATTCCATCTTCTCCATTCTCTTATCCGTATGTTCTATTCTCTCTTCCACCTTATAAATCCTCTGTTCATTTTCCTCTATTTTCTGTTGTATCTTTCCTATCTTCTCATCCATGTTCCTAATATTATCCTTTATCTCGCCCACATCTGTCCTAAGTTCCTCGTGATTTTTCCTTGTCTCCTCATGGTTGTGGGCCATGGTCTCTTGCATTTTATTCATTCCTTCCTGGATCATCGTTAATACGGAATGAATGTTTTGCATACTAAGAGTGGGGGTTGCTTTATCTTTTTCCGTAGTTTCAACTGATTTTTGTTGTGCTGGAGAGGCCGTGAGTATCATCTGGTTTGATGGTATTTTCTTACTTGACTTAGTAATTGTTGCTGAGCCTGTAGTTGCCATTAGTATTTCTTTTGTTATCTTCTCCCAGAATTTCATATACTGATTACTATTTGGGCTGTTATATTTCTTTTGGTATTTATATTCGATTTGTGGCTTTCAGTAATCCCAGGGAGATAAACAACTAGGATAAGTTTCCTTGTCACACAATCACTATCTATATATAAATTTATCTATAAGTTCTATCTTTCACTTTTCAATGTTTTACAGAGTTCTTCAATTCTTGATGGCTATTTAGCCTATATTACTCTCTAAACATGGGGGTGAAATATAGAGGGAGGGAGTGAGGGAAAAGTCTAATACTTCAGCAATTCATCAGTTAACTGTCCTTATAATTAATTACTTACTAACTTATTTAAATTTATTATTAATTACTATTTATCGATATCAATTACCCTTAATTACAATCCTAGATTCACTTAGTCTGTCTAATATAATTTTTCAAAACTAAACATACAAAACAATATGATATTTAACTACCAAGATAAAATATAGAACTAAGATAAGTATAAATATATATTTAAAGTATATATATATTTTAAGTAAATATAAAACTAAGTTAACAGTTATATATGTGATATATAAGGTTATATATGAGATTTCAAAAACAGTACATTTAATATTAATACTTTTTATGCTTATTAATCACTAATTTGTTATCAGCTTTTAATACAATTAATTATACTTTACAATTGATTCTTCTTCTTCTAGATCACTCTCTTCTTTTTTTTTCAAATTTGTATCCTTCTTATTTATTGTCTATTTACTTCCAAGGTCTAATGTCCCAATACTTTTAAATTGAGTGTCCAGTGTCCACCAAAACTCCAAAGCGTCCACCTTTCAAAAAAAAATCCAAGTCCCAATACTTTTAAGTTGAGTGTCCAGTGTCCACCAAAACTCCAAAGCGTCCACCTTTCAAAAAAAAAAAAATCCAAGTCCCAATACTTTTAAATTGAGTGTCCGGTGTCCACCAAAACTCCAAAGCGTCCACCTTTCAAAAAAAAAAAAAGTCCAAGTCCAAATGTCTAAATACTGTCCAAATTTCGTCCAAATCTCCAAATCTCCAAAAGTCCAAAGGAAAATATTCCACTTAGGTTGGTTTGATTTAGCTCCAAAAGCCCCTAGCTTCCACTTTAAACGGAGTTTTTCTGCCAACCCCCCCTCTTCCGGTGTCGGCTGCTTGTTGATTGCCTCGTTGTCACCTCCACAAAGGGCAAAGTCTGTCAAATTTATCCCTTTCTCTCCTTAAATTCCGTCTCTCCTCTGTAGCAAAATATCCAAAGTCCAAGTTTCTCTGGGATCACTTTCTCCTCCTGGGTTTCCTCTGGATTTCCTCCGATTTCGCCGGTTGTTAATTTGTGCGCTGTCACTGTCAAGATGGAATCCGTCTCCGCTTATTTCTCAGTCGCCGCTTGTTTAGCTATAATTTGCTTCTTAGTTGGAGTTTTATCTTCTCCCACCTTCGATCCTCACGTTATGGATTGTAAATATACCTTTTGAGTTCTTTTTCTTCCCGATCCTTCCACCGAAGTCTTCTTTATTTGATTTTCGCTTCCCTCTTAGTCAGCTATCAATGTTTCTGGCCAGCCGGGGTGGCTGGTTTTTCCCCGATCAGGATTAAGGGGGATTTCCTGAACCTTCGGGGGGATTGCTGTCCTCCCCGAGGTCCTCGGAGTTTCCCCTTTTTTCTATTGACCTCTCCGAGGTCAATAGTGCCTAAATCGGCTCCTAAATCGAAGTTATTAGGGACTTGGAGAACGGAGACCGTTCCTTTCGTCCCTAACACGCTGATGTCACCGCCGGAAGTCGGCATATAAATTTATTATAAGTACAAAATAAGTATATAAGAAATTAAAAGATGCTTGCTCCTGGGGAGGAAAGATGTGGCAAATCTAGACAGCATACTAAAAAGCAGAGACATCACCCTGCCAATAAAAATGTGTATAGTCAAGGCTATGGTTTTCCCAGTTGCAATGTATGGCTGTAAAAGTTGGAGTATAAGAAAGGCTAAGCGCCAAAGAATTGAGGCCTTTGAATTATGGTGCTGGAGAAGACTCCTGCGAGTCCTTTGGACTGCAAGTCGATCAAACAGGTCAGTCCTAGAGGAGATCAACCCTGACTGCTCTTTAGAAGGCCAGATCCTGAAGATGAAACTCAAATATTTTGGCCACCTAATGAGAAGGAGGGACTCACTGGAGAAGTGCCTAATGCTGGGAAAGATTGAGGCAAAAGAAGAATGGGACGACAGAGAATGAGGTGGCTGGATGGAGTCACTGAAGCAGAAGGTGTGAGCTTAAATGGACTCCAGAGGATGGTGGAGGACAGGAAGGCCTGGAGGAATGTTGTCCATGGAGTCGCGATGGATCAGACACGACTTCGCAACTAACAACAACAACAAAATAAATAAATAAACTAGTGAGGTGGCTCTGCTATTTTAAACAATTTTTCATTTATTATTCTTATCAAGGAGGATCCCACACCCACAAGGTCTTTTTTGTTGGGTTTAGGAGACGTAGGAAGACAAGTAAAGCTATTCATGTAGTTTATGTTTCAACTTTAATCCAAGATGCCAAAAAACAAAAAACAAAAGTCAAAATAATAGACAACAGGTTTAATTTTTCTCAGTTGTGTGCTAGCTTACTATCCTTACCCTTCCTGTTTCTTTTCTCATACAGGAATGGGATGAGCATAACTCTACAGAACCTTCTTAAATAATATACACAGTGCAATAATTGATAAAAACTTACCTTATCACAATGGCGTAGGTAATAAATTACAACATAATCTGCAAGGCTGATTCCTGTATCCTAAAAGAGGAAAAATTGAAAAATAAGATTTGAAAATATCAGAAAATGTGGGATATGTACATAAAAAAATACAGATTGAAAAGAATATTTTACTGTAATTTATACTTCCTAAACTCTTAATAAAGGTGAAGTGACCACAAGCTCTGTGAAAACTAATTTATAATAGTAAATAGTATAAATAATTAATAGTAAATTGCTACTGTTTTCTATTATTGTTGTATTTTCAGGCATTCTCTTTTCAGCAACTTAAGGGGAAGAAACTCATCCAAGAAACTTTTATCTCTTAATGGGGATAATACAGAATCAAATAGGTTTATAAAGTTTTTGTAATATTATGGCTAGTTCTGTCATACAAAAGTGTTGCTTTTGTATGATCAGTAATGATCATCAGTAATAACTTGGGCAGGGACTCAGTTGAAATGAGGCCATCTGAGTCTGTACCTGATCTCCATTCTAAAATTTGTCAGCGGCCCAGAAAATGGGATTCTCAGGCCCACCTCTCCCTGCTTGTTTTGTGTGTACACACACTGAGTAATTGGGCTTGGCAAGAATATTATATAAGTATCAATGGAAATTTTTTTCCAATTGAATTTAAAACATGGTAGCGATCACAGAATAAATGATGGAGATTTTAATTCTTCTCAGATCTCTCACAGGAATATTAGGTTTGGGAGAAAAGCAACCAGAGAAAAGAAACCAAGACATTAAGAGGTTGGAAGAATCAGCTGGACATGTTTAGCCCAGGGAAGAGAAATCTGCAAAGAGACATGTTAGCTCTCTTTTGAATATCTGAAAAGTTGGCATGTAAAAGGTGAGGCAGATGTGTTCAAAGTTGTTCCAGAAAATAGGACAGGAAACTGTTTGGATTTCAATTGGGCATAGAGAAAAAAAAATTGTAACAGTAAGATAATGCAGGTGCTGCAATAGAATCTGGAGGGCCATGGCAGGGGAATGGATTAGATGATCTCCAAAGTTTACACTGCATGATCTATCATTCTGTTGTAATACAATTGCCTCAAAGGAAAAGTCGTTTTCAAAAAATTATAGACATTTCTCCTTCCAATTGCACTGCACCATCAAGGCCAGAGAGCCAGTTTGGTCTAGTGGTTTAAGGCACCAGGCTAGAAACCAGGAGACTGAGTTCTAATCCCACTTTAGGCATGAAAGCCAGATGAGTGACTTTGGGCCTGTCTCTCTTTCTCAGCCCAACTCACCTCACGGGTTGTTTTTTTGTGGGGAAAACAGGAGGAGGAAAGAGTATTAAGTATGTTTTCTGCCTTGCATTATTTATAACATTAATAAGGGTGAGATATAAAAAAAATCTAAAGGTCACCTTACGAACAATGAATTGTGTATAAAGCCTCCTATGGACCATTGCCAGCTTTTAACAGCCTAATTATCATAGAGGGGCGGGGCCTAGAGAAAGGCTGGGGCCAGAATGAGGGATATCTACATATTCTTCATTTCTGCTCCCAAGAATTCAGTCACAACTAACCCTCATTAGTAATAATGTAGTCTTCCCTAGGACCTGTCCAGGGTTCTGAAGGATATGTCCTTCAGCAGGCTTACTTTCTGACCTCACTCTGAATGGCTTCTTGTTTATTAATTCCTTTCCCATGGCCCCTTGCTTCAAATCACTACCTGATGTGTCTTTCTATATAATGTGGAATCAAACAATATAAAAAAATTTAGGACATTCATAGTGATGGTGTGTCAAGAGTAGGCACTATGCTTTTCACACCATCATTTAATTTAACATAGAAATCCCACTCCACCATCATCACTCCTCCCAGCAAAAAACAAGCATTTCAGATTAATGATAGGTAATCTTCAACATACATCAGTTTGTTTAGTGAAAATTACAACAGCACTGAAAAAAATGACTTCACACTTACAACCGTTGCAGCATCCCTATGGTCGCCTGATCAAAAATCAAACACTTGGCAACTGACTCATATTTATGACGGTTGCAGTCTCATGGCGTCATGTGATCACCTTATGTGACCTTTTAACAAGCAAAATCAATGGGGAGGCCAGATTCACTTAACAACTATTAATAGTAAAATAGAGTAATAAAAGATATACCTCAATTACCATGTGTATAGATCAGGGTCAGCAACCTTAAACACTCAAAGAACCATTTGGAACCATTTCCCGCAGAAAAGAAAACACCGGGAGCCACAAATCCTGGGTGGGCATCGCCAACTTGACATCACTCACTCCTGCCCAGTCACATGACCCCCCCAAGCATGCCTACCCAGCCAGGCATTAGGGCAGAGAACTAGTTGTTCAATTATTTGCCATACCCGGCCCCACCCCTCCTTCCCTCCCTCCCTTTCTCTCTTTCTCTCTCTCCTTTCCACTATTTGAGCCCCCCTGGAGAAATTAAGATGTCAAGTAAAACTAAAGTTTAGCTCTCAGGTAGTTCAAAGACTTTTACCTGTTATATCAAAGGAAAGAAAAGTATGCTAGAAGAGCAAATGGAGGTGGGGAAGAGAAACCAGGACATGGAATGCTTGATTGGTACAGAGATGAGACTGGGTCCTGGGTCATCTTCTGCAGGATCATAGGGTACATAACAAAAAACTGCATCAGGGAGAATGCACACCTCTTCTATGACCTGTCACCACTTAGTGTCATTTCTGTTAGGAGCAGATGTCTATCCACAAAACATTGCTTGCTAATTGAAAGATTGAATTCAACTAAAAATCTTCATTTAAACTGCATACTGTACTTACTCTGCTCTTAACATCTTTTAGTTTGGGAAGTATTTCCAAGCCAAATCCATCTGCTTGACCACGTGTTTGATTTCCTCCATTCATATAATTTCCAAAAGCTAGAACCAAAGCTAAAATATTTTTCACACTTTTCATTGTGATCAACTCCTGAAAAACGTAGCAGGAATTTATAATATCAGAAAAATATTACAGGAAGAAATATTTTAATGTTAGCTTTTCTTTATAAATTTATACAGTGAAATATATTAACATAGAAATGCTATAATTCTATAATTAATAAAATCAATTCTGGGCCATGAAATTATTTTAAGAGTCTACATTGCTCAAGTTAGTAGAATATTGAATTAGGAATTCAACAATTATCAGCTAGAAAGTTAATTGGATGACTTTGGGCCTATTATTATAGAGCCATGGTGGCGCAGTGGTTAGAATGCAGGCTAATGCTCCTGACTACCAGGAGTTCAATCCTGAATGGCTCAAGGTTGACTCAGCCTTTCATTCTTCTGAGGTTGGTAAAATGAGGACCCAGATTGCTGAGGGCAATATGCTGATTCTGTAAACCACTCAGAGAGGGCGGTAAACTATTATGAAGCGGTATATAAATCTAAATGCTATTGCTATTATTAAACCTTTAATTATTTTAATTTTTAATAGAAAGTAATTTTGACTTAAAATACTTGGTATTTATAAAAACTATAAAATCTGAAAATAACATCTGTTAGGAAGCACAACATTATATATTACTTTATCTAGACTTGAATCAAATTTCTATCATTTTTACTCAGAAATAGTCATGTTCAGTGAAGTATAATAAACTTTAGAATGCAGCAAATTTTGTCCCAAGTACCTTACAAACATGATGAACAATGTCAACTTTATGATGAATTGCAATTATCCCTTCATTGAAGACAGATTGAAAGATTATACACTGGGCACGTTCAGCAAAGTTGGAGATCTGGGATAACTCATATAAAAATCTGAAAATAGGAGCAATCATGTATATTTTAATCAAGTGATTGCATTTTACATTATATAATCCACCGTATCAGAGAAATATTTACAACACTTAAAATGAGTTATTGCTATGATTTAAATTGTGGGTAAAATAAACAATCCTTTTATCTTTATTGAAAAAGATAAATTCAATATTCCAGCACAATAATACAGTCTGAAAGAAATAGAAAGATAGAGATACCACCCTCTGCTGGAGAGAAACAAAACTAAAAACAAAAATTCTAGTCCTATTGTGGTTATGTGACATTTGATTAGAGTCCAATGAGTAAGTATCCTATGACAATTTTATCATTCTCAGGCTTATTCCTAAAAATAATTAATCTTCAAAATAAAAACTTTAATTCTATTCTATTTAATAACATAACATAAGTATTCTACTTTCAATAATACAGATCTACTTAAAAGTAAATCCTGCTGACTTCCATAGGGTAGCAAAGTAGATACAAGATTGTATCTTAAACTTCTTTCAAAAGTTCATGTTTAGAGTCTTGAGGCTAATATAGCACTTTTTAGGTATGATGATCACAACATTAGTCATCTATACTATCACAGTTAATTGCCTTGTTTGGGGATAATTGGAATTATAGTCCAGCATATATTGAGTCTCCTTCTATCCTTCTATGATTGCAGCCTTGACAAGGTGAAGGGGCTTGTGTGGGTAAATGAAATCATGGCCTATGTCATCGGACATATATATGTCCAGAAGGTCTCCCAAGAGAAACAGGCCATCATGGATACTCCAGACTAACACTGATCACATCTGCCAACCCACATTGAACTAGCATGGCAGATTATGGTCTATTCGTCCACATCCAATACAACCTCAAAAATGGCCGTTCATCCCCTGGGAGCCCTAGGGCAGCTACCCATGGCAGCGGGAAGACCTGCCTGAAGGCAGAGAATGCTAAGAATCACTGGGTTAAATCAGGCTGCCTTTGGACTTTGGACATAGGAAAGGTCAACATTCGAACAATGAAAATGGATGCTCGACTAGAAGAACTGCTGATTGAACTAACAATATGCATTGGGATATCATTGGATTATGTGAAACAAGATGAAAAGATGAAAATTTAGTTGAACTTGACAGGACTGGGCATTTACCCTACATTAGAGATACTGAAGAATGATGAGTTGGTTTATTCCTCAACCAAAAACTGAAAGATTTCAGTAAAATTTGAAAGTATATCAGACAGACTAGTCCAATGCTTCATTCAATTGAACAAACAATACAAGCTTCAAATCATCCAAGCTTATGCACCAACAATAAGCTATAGTGATGATGAGGTTGAAGAGTTTTATGATGATGTGACCCACCTTCAAGACAAAGAAAAATGCTGATACAAAATATTAATGGGTGAATTTAATGCAAGAATAGGAAAAACAATTCCTGGAGAAAAAGCAACTGGCCTGTATGGAAGTGGTGAACGAGATAATAGAGGCAACAGTCTAGTAGATTTGGCTGAAAGACAGGAACATTTTACAAGAAAAAAGATAGCAGAAAATGGGCATGGAAGTCCATCTGGGTACACAAGCAAAATTGACTACATCATGTCGAATGATAAAACCATATTCTGCAATTGTACTGTCATCAATTGTTTTAACGTTGGAAGTGACCATAGAATGGTACGAGCTAAAGTGAAGATAATCTGTCAAAAACAGCATATGAAAATGATAAAGATGTCACAAAAATAAAAAGAAAGAATATACGCTGTTAGAGGAATGATATGCTGTTAGAGGAGAACAGCAATTTTGAAATTAATCTGTCAAATCGCTTTGCTCTATTGCAGGATTTGGAAGAGTTAAACATGAACATTACAGACCAAAATGAGCAAATAGTCAAAAACATCATTGAATCTGCTACATCTATAGCACCACCAGAAAAACACTTGGTACAGTACCAAATATCTCTGATGAAACTAATGAAAAAATGACGGACAATGAAGAATAGTGGAAATTTCACTACTAGAAGTGATTCTAATACACAAGAAAGAGACCCAAGGTGATTTAAAGAACTGTCGCCCAGTAAGCCTTCTTTCAGTTATCTACTAATTTCTGTCTTCACCAAGACAATAGCAGAAAGAACACTGAGAACATTAAATGATGCACAGCCAAAGGAGTAGGCAGGGTTCAGAAGTGGCTACAACACAATGGATCACTTGCAGGTTGTTCAGCAAATCACTGAAAGGCACAAGTTCACCCTGCCTCTATGCATGGCTTTCATCGACTACAAAAAGACGTTGACTCAGTATTCCAGCAAGCAGTAATTAATGCATTGCTCAACCAAGGCATAGAGACAGCTTACAAACACCTACTATAATCAATATAAGAAAAGAACAATGGTGACAATTGGCCTTAATGATCTTAAAGTGGAGCTCAACATAGAAGAAAGTGTATGATAAGGCGATTGTTGTGGCCCGTCAGCGGCCTGTGCAGCTAGTAGCTGATTCCGACAGCGAGGAGGCTGCTGTGGTGCTGCGCCAGCAGCCTATGCAGCTGGCACTCGAGTCAGACAATGAGGAGGCTAGAGAAGATGTGGTGCCAGAGACGGGGATTCAGCCAGGACTTCAGAACCTCCAGAAGCTCCCATAAGTGAAGAGGAAGAAGAGGAGGAGCCTCTTCTCGATGCACGGGTGCGCAGAGCTGCCAAAAGGAGTGGTTCCTCAAGAGGAGGTCTCCTCGAGAGTAAGGCTTGGGGTTAATTAAATAGGCACTCCCTTAGCCTATTTAAGGAAGGACGACAACTGAAGCAATTTGCAGGGAACAACTTCGTTCACTCTCCTTCGCGTCCTGATCTTAGTTCTCTGCAAATTGCTTCTGGGCTTTCTGCCAACCATAGTAAGATTACAATTATTTATTCTTTGGATTCTTGTAGGCTGTTAAGAAAGTTAATTAACAGCCTTTGTTTGAAAAAGACTGATTTAATTTAATAAACTAAGGTTTGTACAGACTTTGTGTGTGCTGCGTTCTTTGGGGTCCGTAGTGATACAATATCACCTATCCATTTCTCAGCCTGCCTTGAAGAAGTATTTTGCAAACTAGACTGGGCAAAAGTTGGAATAAAAATCAATGGTGCCTATTTAAATCGCTTAAGATTTGCAGATGATGTTGTTCTCTTCTCACAAGACCCAGAAGAGCTACAAAGACACATGCAAGAACTGCACAAAGCAGGCAAACTATTTGCCTTAAAAATAAATCTGAAAAAGAGCCAGGTTATGTTTAATAAATTCACCAAAGAAAGAATATATATATATATATATATATATATATATATATATATATATATATATATGTATGTATATGGGAAAGAAATAGACATAGTAGATCACTACATATTCCAACAGATCTCAACTGAAAGTGATACAATAAAGGAAATTGAACAACGTGTTAAATGTGGTCGGCAGGCATTCAGCAAGCTAAGTGTAATTTTCAAGAACAACTTCCCCAATGCATGAAGAGAAAAGTTTTTGATCAGTGTGTGCTATGTGCTCTAATATATGCCGGTGAAACATGGACACTAATCTCACAATCAATACAAAAGTTCTTTTAATGGCGCAAAGAGCCATGGAAAGATACATGCTTGGCATTACAAGATAAGATAGAAAAACCCGCACATGGATTAGAGCACAAACGAAAGTATATGATATCATCAAGAGAGTAAAAGAACTGAAATGGAAATGGGTTGGTCCATAGCAAGAAGAACTGATGGCAAGTGGACCACCAGGGCAGTCATAGAAGAGATCCCACTTGATAAAAAGCATCCATGAAAGAGATGGATTGATGACATCAGCAAGTATTGCAGGCCCAATTGACAAAAGAAAGCTCAGGATCATGTTAGTTGGAAACATACAGAAGAGGCCTTTATCCTACAGTGGATAGACAGTGGTTAAAATGATGATAATGATAACAGCGATGATGATGATGATATACTGAATATGCCAAGCTTTTACATTGCTCGAGATCAGGGGTTTCAAACTCAAGGCCCATAGGCCAGATTTGGCCTGTGATGTGGTCTGATCTGGTCCACATATGTGAAGAGGAAAGATCAGGCCAGCATAGCTTTGGCGCAGTCTACCCAGTGAGAAGAGGAAAGATCAGGCCAGCATGGCTTCGGCCCGGTTTACCCAATGCGAAGAAGAAACATTCAGGGAGTGGTGTTAAGCTGGCCATGCTATTCAGCTGGCCACACCCACTCAGTTGGTCATGCCTGCCTGGCCCGCCGAGGTCAACCACAGCTCTAATGTGGCCCTCAATGAAATTGAGTTTGACCCCCCTGCTTTAGATCCTCTAAAGGCTCCTTATCTGAAATTTAGTTTTTATTATTATTAGCAAATCACTTTACTAATTTTACTTGCTGGGAATTGGTTGCTGTTTGAGATTATTTTACTCCTTTCAAGAACAATTCTTATCTTGAGAATAACCAAACTTCATTATATCATAATCATGAAGATTTCTATAGAGACAAAGGATATCAACGTTTTAATCAGTTATGCATTAATTAAACTGAACTAGAATTCTGGCTCTAATTTAGCGTAGTGTCTTCTTTTGTTATGATCTTTATATCTCTATAAGGATTAAACACGCTGGAAGTGTTCATATCCGTTTACCTTTCAGTGGATTCAATATAACAGGTAAAATATAAGTGTTGTTCCATGTTAAGCTTCTCACTCAATAGGAATAGTTTAGAAAGCTAAACTGGATGTTACATACATATTTGTGGATTTTCTTAAATAAAAAGCAAGTTTGGGAGGTTGCCATATAAACTGGCAGTATCTACTTCATTTCTGACAGTTGAGAAAAAGTCTTCGCCAGATGCACTGAGACTCCAACCCTTGAATTCTCTCCCAACATAGCTTTTGCAGTTTCAAAACATCTGAACAGCAGCAGGTTTTGATCAGCTCCTTCTGTGGCTATGAAAGCTCTCTTTGATTAGCACCCAGAAGAATCTTTCTCTCCTGCTGTATCGTTGAACCAGGATACATCTTTAATGTAATACCACATACCATAGCATTTTATTGCTTTTCTCACCATTTCACCCTCTTTAAAAAAAATGGATGAAATACTTCCACTTGACAGCAAGGGAAAGATAAGTTGCCTTAAACTCTTCTCTTGATGCTACATAGCATCAAACATGTCATTTTAGTAACAGGAGCAGCAGCAGCAATTACCATACAACATCTTGTGGCATTTTCTACCATCTCCAAAAGGTTGCAACTGAGATGACTGGGGTGTAGGAAAAACTTCCTAAAAGCACAGAATTTCAATCTGGGTTGAATTTCCAGTGCTTTTTTTGTTTATGGAAAGAAGTGATAGCAATTAGGGGTGTCCTTAACCAAATATATAGCCTGATTCCAACTTAATTTTAACAGGATTGTTAAAATCTATATTTTAACTAACAGGATTAGATTTTAAAATCTATATTTCCTATACTCAAGAAATAACTATGGATAACTTGAACTCTCATTCACCTTACTTGGCATAAAAAAGGTAACGCTTTGAAATTACAATAGCAAATATTTTGATTAATTAAGAAGTTCTCCTCCCAGATTTAGCAACGGAAGAAGCTGCCTCTGCATTCTGAGATTATTAGCAAAAGAACAGGTAGACATCTCCTAAGACTGGGCTATCTACATCAGGAGGTAGTCTGAAGCTGATCTTGGGTTAACTGTAAAAGCTAAGGAGAGCCAGATTAGGAAATGGCTTGGAAACAAGCAAAATATATCAGGATTATAGGCTAGACTGGGAAACATTAAAGCCTCCATAGCACAGCAGTAGCCAAACCACTTCTATACTATTGTCAAAAAAACTATGTGAACATGTTTATGAAGTCACTAAGAATCATACTCAACCAAAGAGAAATGAAAAACAAACAACAATGGGGCATTTGGGAATTCCTTCAGACATGTTGTTCTGTCATAATGCTGTACCAAGCATTCTGCTTTTCAAGACTCTTTTGAATGACTGGGAAATACATGGGGCACCTTGCCCATCTGGTCTTACTGTTCAGGTTTGTCCAGAAGCTTAACTTCTTCTTCTGTTGAAGTGTCATAATGCTGCTTTATTTTTTCCAGTTCATCCTTCTGTGCTCTCTGTAGAGTCAGTGACAAAAATAACAATGAGATTATCTTTCTTATCTGGCAGTAGAAGCATACTTCTACTTTTGGAAGTATGAAAGATTGAATTAGCTTTGACAAGTGTAGTTGATTACAATGAAAACTGAGATCATCTTACATTTGTATGGTGCAAAAATTGGACTTGTTTAAAAGTACAAAGAAAGAAAATATATGCAGCACATATTATATACTGCTTTTGACCTACAAGAAAAAAATGTCTTCCATTACCATATTTCTCTTTCTAGATTGAACCAGTTACATTGTTTGTACAATCTTCTGTTCTGTTATACACACTACTAACAACATACATAAACTTTGTATACACTGATCTCTGAATAACAAAAAGTTATTCTATGATATATATATTTTAATTCATTATGGAAGCATAGATATGAACTTTAGTTTGGGAATCTCGATAAATTGATGAGCTTGTATAGCTGTACAAAGATACGGTTTATATAATAATAATTCAAGTAATTAGATTTCTTAAGCTTCCTGTAAAAAAGGTATTTTTTTTCTCTTTCATTCTTCTCAAGATGTGATCAGAGATACCTATTAATCCAATCATCCAATTCCAATGCTTTATTATTTTAAAAAAAATGTTGTTTTGTAACAAAACAGAGAAACAACTTCAGCAGTCATTTAAGAAATGGGATTCTTAAGCCATAATGTATAGGCGTATTGATATCTGTTGCTCTATTAAAGTATTGTGACTAAGTCAGAGACTCTTCCCATCCTGCTTACAATCTTTTTGGACTGTTGCCTTATGGCAGAAGATACAGAACAATTAAAACTCAGACCACATATTTTCTGAATAGTTTTTAACCCACAACTATAATTGCACTCAACAATGAACTAAAGGACCACCATCAGTAAGCTGTTGGACAGCATTATGTGGTCTGTTGTGTGGATGTTTGGGTGGTTTAGGGATGCGGAATTGTGATGGGTGAGAGGGTGTTCACGTGTGGTCCTGTTTTTTCACATCTGACAGTTGCTTTAGAAATATCTTAAAAATCAGTTAACCAACTTTAAACAATTAGTCCAGCAATAATATGGGGGAAATAATTTGTAGAGTTTCCTTGAAACTCAAGCCTCTGTGCAGCAGTATTTATTTCTTCAGTTCTGCTACTAGCCTTCAAGAGACCTTGCCTGCTGAGATAAAGTGAATTTGCAAAATATCTGGTCTATTATTTGCTGGACATTACTAGCTAAACTCAGATTGAGTTTCAGCCAGTCTAGTCTCCATTCTCTTCTCTAATTCGGAGCAAAAAAAAATCTGCTTGTAGGAAAATATTGTTTTTATGATCAAAATCTGCATATTACTATAATTCTTGTGTCTGTAAGTTCTAACTGGGTGAAACGATAATTTTAAAGGACAATAGAACAATAATTTTAAAACCAAGGTACTTCAGATGGGCTAATTTATAGAATGTGTCCAAAATCTGAGATCCATAACTCCTGTGGGGTTGAACCTGGTCTTTGGGTGTTAAATGAATTTCGGTGTATGGGTATACTGTGTATACACGTACAATGACAATAAAGCTAGTATTATTACCATTACCATTATCATTATTATTATGTGATGTACTTAATTCTAAATTATTCTAAAATGATGAAGATACTTTAAGTAATTTAATACAGGTTATTACAAAATACACAAATTGGCCCAATCGGTATTATGAACACCTTTTCCAGTGCCTGAAGGCTGTGAAGGTCTGCACTGGGGCTGAACAGGCTTCAGCTTAACCCTGACAAAATGAATGGCTAAGGGTTTTAAGGCTGCCTGGCTCCAGTGATTTTCCATCAGAAGATGCACTTCCCTGGTTGGAGTCAGTGAATGATTTAGGGCTACTGCTTGATGAACAGGTAACAACTATGGCTGGAGAGAAGGACTGTCATTGTGGTTTTGATTACTGTAGGGTGCTATATATAGGACTGCCCCAGAAGAATATTTGGAAGCTGCAGCTGGTTCAGAATGCAGTTTTATTGGCAGTTTTTGATGTTTTGTATTACATTCATATAATGATGCTGTTTTGTATGCTGAACTGGCTCTTAATAGACTTTTTGGTGAAAGATAATGGTCCAAAGCCTTGTGCCAAAGGGAGAGATTCATCTGGTTTTACTTCTAACGCTCAAATAAACTATCAGCATTACTTACATTTTCATATAGTGCTTCCAATGTTTCTAGGTCAACTACTGAATCATCCATATTTAGTACAGCTGTTGAAATAATAAAATAACACATTAATATGTTAACTGACTTTGTTGCTTATCTGTTGCCATGAACTAAAAACACTTGGGGAATGTTTTCTTTTTCGGTTGAATGCTTCTTGTATGCTGCCAATGTTATAACTCTCCCTGAATAACACACTGTAAAAAAATGAAGGCTACAGTTCTCTATTTTTAAAAATACATATTTTACTGACCATCCGCTCTGGAGATTGGATCAGTAGGATACATGCTAGATGATTAGATAATTTACAATAATTTATAGAGGACAACATAAATGACACAAAGCAGAAAAAAGTATCCCATGATCAACATATTTAATATTATTAATATTAAATCAATATTAATGATCAATATTTAATATTGATCATAATTAATTATGAGATAATAATTAGTAACATGCTTAATATTAATGAAATAGAAGCAGAAGTGAGTCAAATCTAGTTCAAGTTCAAGCCATGAAAGCCAACTGGGTAACTTTGGGCCAATCACTCTCTCTCAGCCCAACCCACTTCACAGGGTTGTTGTAGAACCTCCCTTGAATTATTTGTAAAAGTAACAAAGATGGGATATAAATAAACATATACACCGTAGCCTTAAAGATAAAGGTAAAGATTCCCCTCGTACATATGTGCTAGGCATTCCTGACTCTAGGTGGCGGTGCTCATCTCCATTACAAAGCCAAAGAGCCAGCGCTGTCCGAAGATGTCTCCGTGGTCATGTGGCCGGCATGACTAAACACCAAAGGTGCACGGAACGCTGTTACCTTTCCATCAAAGGTGATCCCTATTTTTCTACTTGCATTTTTTACGTGCTTTCGAACTACTAGGTTGGCAGAAGCTGGAACAAGTAACAGGAGCTCACCCCATTACGCGGCACTAGGGATTCAAACCACTGAATTGCCGACCTTTTGATCAATAAACTCAACGTCTTAGCCACTGAGCCAAGTGGCGTCCCACCACTTATCTATCTGCATATTGCACAGATACGTTATTTAAATATAATTTGCATGTAAAATGTCCCTTATTAGAAATTCAGAGTTGTATGAGAAATACAACAGGAAAAAAAATGAGAAATAGTCCTGTTTTATCCCTTTCTTGCTGATTGTTCTTTTCCCAACTTTGTGGGATATTGATCACCATATCAGTTTGAGACATCACTCACAACAGAAATATCTAATATCTCTTATTATTTTGAACAAATTTATACCCCTCCCCCACATAATCAGTCTGAAGGACAATTTTTCTATTAATAGAGGTTTTGCATATAATAGAGCTTTCATTGTTCTGAAAAGATGAAAAAGTAGAATTTAATGTTAACTGTGCACCCCTATTAATCAAAATATTTGCTATTGTAATTTTTAAACCATTACCCTTTTATGCCAAGTAAGGTGAATGAGAGTTCAGAGTTACACAGAGTTATTTCTTGAATATAAGAAATATAGATTGAAAAACTAATCCTGTTAGTTAAAATATAGATTTTAACAATCCTGTTAAAATTAAGTTGGAATCAGGCTATATAAATTGTTTATATAAATAATTATACATCGGAATGGTCTGAGTATAATGATTTTCTTATCCCTTTCCTACTTGCCAGTCTATGGAGTTCCCAATTGCACCATCAGAGGTGCAAGGCACCTTTTCAAAGGTGGTATTGGTTGAGGGAGTAAATAAGAGAACTTTGGGGAAATCAACTTTTCTTTGAGAAAAATCAGGTGATTTCTCCTGCTATTTTTAAATTCCTGTATCACCTGTCAAAAAAAATTTGTCTCCATCTCTGTATTTACCATCTGTCTCTCTGAAGATCTATCATATCTCTCAGCCCAACCCACCTTAGTTGTGGGGAAAATAGGAGGAAGGAGTATTATGTATAAAACAATAATAAAGGTGAAAAATAAATAAAAAATAAATATGATATCTGTTTAAGCAGATATAAATTGCATTGAACGGATGCTTACTGTAGGAGATGATCAGGCTGAGTCCGATGGCGAGGTCAAATACCCCTTCAATTTGGAGTCCCCTTGCACCCACTAAATCCATCCTTTGTGAATTCTGTTGACTCTTATCTAGTGCCAATTTGCCTTGACCATTAGTCAATTAGATTCTTTTGTATACGTAGCATGTAATAAACTTGAAATGCTTGGAACTCAACTCCTGTTCCTGGTTGCTTACAATTGAATTTACATTGAATATATGAGCGTTATGAAATTACATGCACTTATATTAGATAATCCTGATTCAGTCATATTTTTTTCTGTAGAACAAATTGATTAATTTATGGACCCATTACTGCAGAATGATCCCATACTATGTACTATGATAATGACAGAACATCAGTTACCTCAGAAACAACTTGATCATTACTCTTTCAGGTAGAACCAGTAAAAAGCATTTCTGCTGAAGGCTAATTTAATTGCATTTGGAATGGGGCATTTTTTTAAAAAAAATTGATGTTCCTTTCAAAAATAAAGTGACACTAAGCTATCTTGGCAAACATAAAATGACTATATTGACAGGAAGTTCTCCTAGTAAAATAATCTTAAATTTTAATTAACTGCGTATCAGTAGTGACCAAACCTCTCTTTTTTTGGCAGTTGGACTGACACATTTAGAAGTTAGATCCTGAAATCACTATTGAAATCTTATTTTGCATTTACAGTAATCTTGGTGAGCTTCTCTTCTGACCAGGGCAGCTGGATTTGAATATGTTATATAGACTTCACAAAGGGGGAAAAAAACCCACAAGCTGTGGAAGCTAGTAATTTTATTGGGTTCGTCTACCTCTCATAATACCTCTCATAATGAGGTCCCCACTCATAATAATTTATATATATATATAAGGATAATTAGTGCAATATTCCCCCCACTAGCACATAATGCTTGTCAGCATGGATAAAAAGCAGATCAGAATCAGAAATTCAAAAACAGACATAAAAATACTTGGCAGTTATATTGCACAATAAGGCAACATGAACAGCATATACTTCTACTCAAATGTTTCCTCTGAGTGTACTAATAGAAGGACATTTTAATTGCAAACTTTCACTATTTTCTTTTAAACCCAACACAAAGAACATGGATAAGAAACGACTAGACAAGATTTAAAGTTTACTATACATTTATTCAAAAGGAAATAACATTTTAGTGTTCTGTAGTTTTAAGAGCTATAAATATCATTAAAAATATGTGGTTATCTACAACTAGGACCCAGATTGTGGGGGTAATAAGCTGACTTTGTATAAAATATACAAAAGTATGAAGGCTATTGCTTAACGCATTGTAAGCCGCCCTGAGTCTTCGAAGAAGGGCGGCATATAAATCAAATTAAAAAAAAAAAAAACTACTTACCCAAACTGGAACCCACATGTCTTAGTCTATAATTTACATCAGAGCCAGAATCAAGTCAGAAAAATCCACAGCTTCCAAAAATTATATGGTTGATAAACTAATTGGTAATTCTAACAAAACTATTATTAATCAAACCCAGGGAAGCAGAAACCAGCACCAGACCAAAAAAAAAAAAAAAAAGGCAATCAAAGAAGAAACAATGTCAGCAATCAACACATCCTGTCCAAACTTGTGTAAAGCTCATAGGACCAGTTCTATTATTAAATGTTAAATTCTGAATGAGCAAAATATGCAAAAAAAAAATCAATTAATGACTTCAGATGCATTTTAATAACACAGTACCACTAAAACTTCCTTCTACCATTTTACTGTTTTATAAAAATGCTCTAACATAGCAATCTATTTTAGATATAAATGTGGGCTTAAATGCTGGGGATAATTCAATAGTTCTATAAAATCATAAGCAAAGACGGAGGCAATACGCTTATATTGTGGAAAAGAGCAGGGAGGTGAGTGGGAAATTTAATCTCAGCTGATCCACAACAACAACAATAATAAAAAGATTCTGGCAAATCTTTTGGAATGAACAGGTCTTAAAAATGTCCAAAAACTGTTAAATAGCATTTTAAAATTTCATATTAAGTATCAATTTGAAACAAGAAGAATTAAAAGGTAATTTCTTGTCAATGGGGAAATAATAGTAGTAAAGGAGAATCATTTTGATTCCAGCTGAGAAGACAATAAACTGAGAATGAACCACCTACTGCATTAAATATCTCATTTTATGAGGCATAAAACCTATTTAAACTGGCCTAGAACTATTTTCATATTTTTTTATGATTCTGAAGTCAAATCAAACCATAAAATTGCTATGTACTCTCTTTATCTAATATAAATCCCTTTAAACAAGACAGGCAGCACTGATCTACCTTTTCTATTAACAACAAATGCCACTCTCTCTCCTAAAAAACATCTGTGGCTGATTTTTTTCACAAATGTGTCAGTCTTCAATTTGTTGGCTGGTAATCAAATGCAAACTTAAACATCTGTCTCCCAGATGTATGGATCAACATATTGCTTAACTATATAGAAATTGTGAAATATGTCAGTTATTGGCTTATAGAGGATTAGAAGTAGAAAAGTGTCAGAACAGAAAAGAAAACCACCCTTAAGAATTCCCCTTTTAAAGATTTATTTTAGATGTGTTAGGTTTCCACAGCAAACTTTAGTTTTCCAAAAGATTAATTTCACATAATATAGAACCTTCACATGACTAGATATTTATTTTTCTTATCACTAAGCCAACTGTGATTTGAGAGCAGAATACTTATTAAAACATAAATTATATGGAAAAGCCTGGAGGCAATTTTCAAATAGAACCAAGAATTTCTGGATTTCAGTTATATGTGAAAAACGGTTGCAGAAGATAATAATTGTTATGATTTAAGGTTTTTCAAGGCATTTTGGCTAATCTCCAGATGACAGGATGCGCGCAAGATGTGCTCTTGCTGTAGACCAGCAGGGATCTTCTGACGGAAGGGAGAAGGTACATATTGAATAACTATTACTAATAACTGAAAAAAAATGTAATAAACGTTCAACAGAGATGTAATGCGTGATATAACATTTATACATGGATATACTGAGTCAAGTTATTAAAGGGATATAAAATTAAAAAAATGTTCAGGCATATCATTTCCATTGAAATAAAAGCAACGCTTACCTTGTTCTATGTCCTTCATCTCCAGATGTAAACTGGATATCAGAATTCCTACAGTTTGAGATCTCTTCCCATCCAATAATTTGATAATCTGGAAATAAAAATATCCAATCAAGTCAGAAAAAAAATATATTTATAGCTTTCTATATTAATTTAGTAACTACGATATTTTTCGCAGTATAAGACGCACCTTAGTTTTGGGGAAGGAAAATAAGAAAACAGCTGATTGGTGGGTGGATTGGCCTCCTGGAACACCCCCAATCAACTGTTCCCAGTGGTGAATTTTAGCAACAGGTTTGTTGGTTATGAGCTCCGTCCTTTGCTTTTTTTTCTGCCTCTGAAACTTCTGAAACTCTGTTTCAGAAAAAACGTTTTTTTCTGCCTCTGAAAGCCTCCGAAACAGAGCTTCAGAAAAAAAAGGCTTTTTTCTGAAGCTGTTTGGAGACTTTTTTTCTGAAGCTTCTTTCAGAGCCTTTTATTCTGAAGAACTATCTGTACTCTGCTCAATCTCCTTTCTTTGGTATTGGTATATAGATTAACCTTTTCCGATCTGTTGGTTCTTGTGTCATTTTCCAGATTTGTTAGCATAGTTTGGTTAGAACCTTTACTGATTCTTTTTTCGTTGCTTGCCATATTATTTTAGATAAATAAAATAAAATCTTTCCACAACTTTTATTGTGATGCTTCTCCAAATTGTAAGTATGCCCCAGAGATACGATCAGAATGAACTCGCATAGCCTCTCTCCATTTATCCCATTTTAAATTGCAAATAACTATTGAGGGTTATTTTTAATATAATTTAAAACCACAGATGTTGATTTCAGAATAACTAAAGCTCAAAGGGAATAGCTTGTCAGAACCAAGATACAGAACTCTTGCAACACTAACATGGTTTGGTATTGTTGTGCAAAAAAATAAATAAACAACTAAAAACAATTTCATAACAGAACATAACATAAATTCATAACATAACTGTTAGCAGGGAGAAGAATAATTTTCCTTTATTACAGCAGAATAATAGCAATTTGCAAAAATATAACAGTGTTAAAATCACATAGTCTATAAATAACTTCTCATCTGAAAACCTATTTGTTACAAATCTACAGAATGCAAGAGTTTATCTATAATAAACTGCCCAAAGAATACCTTTTAAGTCATGTATTAAGGAACAGGGAGTTTAGAAAATGGTTGAATAAATAAATACAAATGTTTGAACAATTGTGTGACATCTGGCAATGATCCTACATTATAAAGGCTGCTGAAACTCACAGCAAGATTATACTGGTCAAATTCTGGTACTGATGCCTAGAGGATGTTATAAAATGCTGATGCAGACTTCTCAAATCGTTTTCAGAAATACCATGAAATAGTAATTTATAATCTTTCATACTTATGAAATAAGCAATAAACCTGATGACATTTTCTTAAAATATAAAAATGTTCCTCATTCAAAATATTGACATTCACTGTAAATGAGAACATGTGTTACTAATTATATGAAGCCAGTTAGAGGCAGAAAACCCATTATCTTCTGTCACTGATATAGTAATCGCCGCACTAAAAAGCTTTAAATGATGGATGGAGCCTTATTTATATCATGCAGGTGACACAAATTATCCCCTTTCTTGTACAAGGAAAGTATAATAGCCTGTTTGGTAACATTAGCTTCCATAAGATAAACTGGCATATGGCAAATAATAAACCTCAGCAAAACTGAGTTATTTAAATTTCAAAAAATATTATCTGAGCTATGTATTTGACAATTTTCACTCAGCATTTCAGGTAATAACCATACTTTTCATACATATACTTTCTCACAGCAGAAGGTGAATAGCAGATATGCTTCCTTAAGGCCTCATTACAATACATCGAGAAGGCCAGTTTTGTTTAGTGGTTAAGGCATCACGCTAGAAACGGGAGATCGTTGGTTCAAGTCCAACCTTAGACATGAAGCCAGAGGGATGACCTTGAATCAGTCAGTTTCATTCAGCTCTAGGAAGGAGACAATGGCAAACCACTTCTGAAAAACCTTGCAAAGATACTAGTATCAAGATACTAGTAACTACTGTATTTTTCGGAGTATAGTCACACCTTTTTACCCCACAAAAGGAGGTGAACATTTAGGTGCATCTTATACATCAAATGTATAATGCCCACCCGCTGGCCCCCACCCTTTGGCCTGTGCCAAGCAGCAGTTACCTACTTATAAGCAAACAGTAAGAAAAAAACAGCCCCTTTCAGCTTCAGCATAGGTTAATTAGCACAATTTGATTAGATCGGCCTCCCGACTCTCAGCTGATTTGCTCTCAGTTATTTTGTGCAGGGCTCTGCTGCTAGCTGCAAAGAGTGCTGGAGCAGATTTTTTTCCCCTAGCTAGGCTGAAAAAATGAAACTGAAAGTAAAGCAGGCTCTTTGCTGCAACATGACAAAATGAGGCAGGGAGAGATTTCTTTTTCCTCATCAAAAAAGGTAGGTGCAAACAATGAGAAAGTTAGGGCAAAAGAGGAGAGTTCAAGATTTTAAAACACAAAAGAAAAAAAGCTCTATTTAACTAGGGAATTGTAATAATTGAGATACTATTAATTGTATATTGTATTGAACGCAGAAATGGTTAAGTTGTGGTTTGGAGGAATATATGGGGGAAATTATCTGGTTTATTATTATTGGTAAATATAATTAATTGCTTTGTAAGAAATTGGATTGCATGGAAATAATTGGAATATTCATGTTAATATTGATTAATATACAAAAAAGATTGTTATATAACTAATTGATTTATATAAAAATGTTGAATTTGTATTAAACAAATATTATATAATTAACCAATATGAGGATGGATATAAAAATAGATGACAATGGGAAGGAGTATAATATAGAATAGAAGGGAAAAATTGAATTTGATTAAGATTAGAGATGAGGATGAAGGGTAATATTGGTTTTTTAAAAAAATAGATGGGGAATAAATATGGCAAAAGGAAATATAGAAATTGTAAATTTAATTGAAATAATTAACACTGTTTAAATTTGTGAACCAGCCAAATACTCTGTTCAAAGAAAGTACATTGTATGTTTGTATGTGTGTTTGTCTAAAAAAAAACTTAAAAAAAAAAACAACAACCAAAAAAGGTAGGTGCGTCTTATACTCCGGTGCGTCTTATACTCCGAAAAATACGGTAATACATCTTGATTGTCTGTAGCTCCCTAATTCATGATGTACTTACTGTATAACTATCTGCTTTTCAGTTACATCTCCTTCTCTTTTTCCTTCAAACAATTTAGTACAAATCAAAACTGTATAAACAAATGGCCATGGGTAGGAAAACAGAATCATTCTAAGATGTCAAATGATAAGACAAGTAAAATGGTTTAAATGCAGTTGAAATAAGACAAGTGCATGATTTGTTTCTAGGGGGACAATAGATCACAGAATGGCGGTGTTGACCACATTTAATTTCTGATCATGTGTTGTTTAGACCCTTAGTGATTAGTATCAAAACTATACATGTAACTTGGTTTCATTGTAAATTATGGCTTAGTGAATTGCATAAATACATCTTATTTTACAATCAAATAACCCATATGTGTGAATCCAGTTTTTATTTTAAGAAAGGTAGAATAATACCAATCTATTGCTATAAGTGAAAGTTCTGTGCAAAATATAGATTCATTCTATCTAATTTTGTTTTCTTTCAAAGCAAAATAATTCATATTTAGCATCTAGAGAATATTGTAAAATATGAACCAGTGTTTTAAAAATAACTTTGAATTTCTGTTGCCTGATTGGTATTAAAAGTAAAAGCAGGTTCATACATTTAGTTGGGGGCAATGCCAAAATATCATGGCATATGTACCAAGGAATATTTAATTTTAGGTTGCAGTTATGTGAAATGAAAGGATATGGTACTAACAGTCATGTTCTTTATTTGATGGAAGTACTATTTTAAAGGGCTAATTATCAGCCTGAAACAAGTCTGAAAAAAATTAATCCAGATGCTGGCTTTCATAAACATTCTTGGCGAATCAGAAACAGATTACTTTTGTCCAATTTTTGTATCCCTTGGCCACAGTTTTTTTTAAAAAAATTAAATGATATTGTAATTTTTATTCTGTGCTAAACTCAAAATCATTAAAATAAAATTAGTTTTTTTAAAAATACAGTAGTTGGAAAATAAAAATACCTTTTTGGTTTTTGTTTTCTTTTCATAAGATTCAGCTAGTGCTTTTTTCTTTTCCTGAGCTGCTTCTTTTGAGAATAAGTATTCAAATTCATTTGTATCACAAAGATTGGGTTCTTCTAATGAGTCCCAAAGAGTTGGCATTGACTGTTCACTAAAATAAGAAAAAAAGAGAAACATTCATAAATTGTCTCTTATAGGTACAGATGTTTTGCAGATGGGTTAGATCACTTTTGAAAGAAATTTTTCATATGAAGAAATGTATAATGCCCAACAGTTACCTCAATTGTTTTGGTATCTCATAGATTACAAATATTTTATTTTATGAACAACAGGATTTTCTTCTGTCTTCAGTCCCCTCTATATACTACTTTTCTTTTTAGGAAAGCTTTGAGTAGAAATGTAACTCTTCAAAATCTTCTATTATTATAGTTGGCTATGTATATCATGCTCAGTTTAGTGTGACAGATGAATTGAATCAGAATAATTTGTACGAGACTATTATGTCTTCTTCAACAAATTGTGATTAAAGGAAAGCATGATTTAGCAATTTATCACAATATTTGAAACCAATCAATATTTTCTCACTATTGCTATGGATGAACAAGAAGAAGAAAACTTTATCTCACATAATACTCTAGCATACTCTACCCACATTCCTTTTGTAACGTTCACAAAATCTATTACTAAATGCTGAAATCTACAATTCAGTCTATATTTAAGAAAAAATAAACAGTCTTTAATTTTTTTTCATCTATTTTCCACTGCCTTTTAGCAAAAGAAATTATTCCAGACAGATTGCTTTTCTCTGAAGAAAAAAAATGTTTTCTTCAGTAGTAGCAACTTACATTTTCCTTCCAGTAGGGGTCACTCAAACAACATTCTACTTATCCCTGTCATGTAATACAGTTTCTAGTCTTTTTTTTTCCATGATATGGTCATGGTAAGAAAGAGAAGGAAAGGTAAAGGGAAGCCAATGTACCAAATGGACCAATGAGATATTATTGACAAACATGTCACTATCTCTGACAATAAGTTGAGTCACTAAATAATTAAACTTGCTATCATATTCATACCTAGAGAGTGGGAAGGTTTTTACAGACTCTATGGTATTTACTTATAAGCAGTCATCCGCAGACTGGTGCTATGGGGCATGGATAATGTTGTTCTGTGAGATTTCAACCAAGAGTAATTAGCAGGGAAATGAGAAACAGGTTTGCCATTCTATTATATCCAAGGTATTTTTAAAAAATATTTAAGAAAGAAATATACGAGCAATTGCTAAGGGTAGATAAGGAAGACAATTCCTCATTCAAAATTTACTTTTAAGGGTGAATTTGCTTTTGCAAAGTGTCAGATTTCACCAAGACATTGGTTATAGTATTATCTTCCTTTTTTGTGAATGCTTCACTCTTTTCAATAGTTAACATGCATTTAATATAGCAGCAAAAATGTAAAAAAATAAATAAATCAAAATATTGCTACAAGCTGCAAGAACACCTTCACCCTTTTCTCTGAGGCCCTTATACGCAACTATATGATAGGTCAACCTGGGAATACTTTATGTCAAATGACATTGTTGTGTAAGCCACAAGCATAGGTCTGAACAAGAACACTATAGGAGTTATGGGGGAAAATATTTGATAACACGAAGCAGTGTAAACAAATTATTCAAATTTCTCTTAATCTATTTGACTATTTCTCATAATTTTGCCTTGTTCACTTTTTCTTTCGTGAATTGCACATCCATGCACCTGTATATATTGTATGTTTGTATGTATATATGTATGCATGCATATATGTATGTGGCTAAACAATATACCCATACCTTCGATGTATAAGCAAGACGACATAACTATACCTGCTATCTGATATTTGGATTCTGTTCCAGTAGAGCGGCCTCATGGGACAAGAGGGTTCAACTGTAGGTTTTCGAGGACCTTGACTTATTGATGAAAAATTAGAGCCAAGTGGCAATGGTGGCGGCAGGGGTGGAGGCGGTGGAGGTCCTGTTCCTGTTGGAGGTGGCCCTGATGGGGGAGGTAGAGATGGCTGAGGAATACCAAAAGCTGAAGGAAGTGGTGGTGGTGGTGGTGGTGGCGGCGGCAGTGGATGGGCAGATCTCAAGTTTGTCGGCAACGGTGGTGGTTGTGGTGGGATTGAATGAGATAGTGAAAGAGGAAGAGGAGGTGGTGGTGGAGGAGGAGGAGGCGGCACTGTTTGGTCCAACTTTGAAAAAACATTCCCTGAGGTTTGGGCCGAACTGCATATTTCTTTACGATCAGCTGAAGCCAAAACACTGTTATTCAAATAGGGTTTGGAAAGTTTCTTTGGAATTTTTTGATTATTTTTTGGTATCCGTGTTTTATCTTCATTTGGCTTTATAAAAGTTTCTCTATCTGTCTGGATGCATACATTTCTGTATATCTTTGGTGGGTTGTCATCTTCAGTGGATACACAGGCATCCTTTGCTTCTTCACTTTGCTTGTATAACTTATTTTCCAGTTCATTTTTTAAATATAGAATGTGTTCCTCAAGCTTTGTTATTGATAGGGCGTGTTCTCCTCGAATTTGAAAGACTTGGAGTTCAAACTCAGACTGCGAAAAAATATTGAAAAATCAATGTATAAACCATTGTGAACCTTTGCCTTATTTATTGTGCATACAATTTATGACAGGGGTGAAATTTTCCCGGTCCGGACCGGATCGCCCGATCTGGTAGTGATGGTGGTGGGTGATTCAGAGAACCGGAAGCAAAAATCCCTGCATCCCCCCCATGCCCAGCTGAGCCAGGCAATCATCAGAGGCTTTTTTTTTAATTTTTAAAAGCATTTTTTCTACAATCTCTTTGGCTGAAAAAATGCTTTTAAAAGTAAAAAAAAATTGATTGCACGGTTCATCTGGGATCATCAGAGGTTTTTAAAAGCATTTTTTCAACAACCTCTTTGGCCGAAGAGGTTGTAGAAAAAAATGCTTTTAAAAGAAAAAAAAACCTCTGACAATCAGGTAACTCAGCTGGGATCATCAGAGGCTTTTAAAAGAAAAAACAGCCTCTGGCGAGCAGGCAACTCAGCTGGGATCGTCAGATGCTTTTAAAAGCACTTTTTCTACAATCTCTTCGGCCAAAGAGGTTGTAGAAAAAATGGTTTTAAAAGTTAAAAAAAAAAGAGTTGGCCACGCCCACCCAGTCACATTACCCCCCCCCCCCAAGCCACGCCCACAGAACTGGTAGTAACAAATTTTATATTTCACCACTGATTTATGATGGTTTACAGTGGTCTCCCCCAAACTACTGTTCTCCAGGCATGTCAGAATTAAATTTCTCTCCTACAGCAAAAGAACATTCTTGACAGGAGAGTTTGCCCAATGTGTCTGGAAGATACCAGACTTCAGGAAGCTAATCTGCACTATTAATCACTCTTAGTTTTATAAGTTTATGATGAGTAAAATGCCATGGTGTGGTAGTTAGATTATTGTGCTCTGTCTACAAAAACAGGTGTATTTACAGCAACATATTTACACAGGAAAAATTTAAAGTCTTCTTATTAATTTTACAGCTTTCCTTAATGAGCATCTTGGCAGCATATGATTTATTGAGCTTTCCGCTTTGTTTTTCCTCCCACTAAAAAGGTGAGAGTTTACTCATGTACTGATTATTCTGAGATACAATATCTGTACATTATAATTTTGGTAGTAACAGTCCCATGTGCTGCCTTCTGACTGTAGGGAAAAAAATAATGACTTTTCAGTTTGTATCAGTTCTACTTTCCTTGAAAACAAAACAAAAATGTTGCACACCACTTCATAAGAGAAAAAAAAAAGAGGCTGTGAGTCCTGGAAGCCATCTTTTACTTTGGATCTTTAGGGCTGACACATTTAGTACTGTTGGAAACTGGGAGGGGAGATTGTATGGAATGGAGAGATATCTAGCCATAATAAAATTCTTTTCTTTGAGAGTCAAGGACATCCTGCCCTGCACCTGGAGTGGTGTGACTGGGAGGCATCTCCAGTTGGGATGGTACATTGACTGGACCATGTGATGGACATGTGGTTGCTGGGGCAGGGACTTGCATTTTCTTTTGGGTGGAGAAAACCTGGAAACTTTCAGATTCGGGTTTTCCCAGATGTGCCAATATGACATCTCTAATAAAATGGAACTTTGAAGAACTTCTAGCCTCAGAGTCATCTTTCGTTGTGGGTGTTACTTGGAACCCTGACAGAGGCTTTGAAATAAACTCATATATCCTACACCAGACATTCTTCTTTGAGGAGAAATGGGTAAAGGGGAATTCTGAGACTATATCAAAAGTTATCAGAAATAATTTCCTCTGAAGATCAAAGACAATTAGAGAATTATGTAAACATTATAAAGACCATTCTCTACATCTTGGAGCATGTCACATTGTTTTTACTTAGTTTCTTCCATGAACTGGAAAAAAAGCCAATAGTCTGTATGAAAACATTTAGGTTGCCTAAATTCATAATACTATCAATACTGTTTATGTCTTCCATGATAAGTAAATATAGTATAAATCTGCAGCCATGCAAGCAGCTGAGCTTTCTCTTTGGTAATAATAAAAATTCTACTGACATTTATTCCAGGCATATCAAATATACTAAGAAATAGAATATATTAGGCATAGAGCAGCAGTTTATAACCAGTCAAGAATATTATTAAATCACTATAGGCTTTACAGGACAAATGCAGCTGTTTAATGACATTTTCTAAAGGATTTCCCCCTTATTCCCTATGGATTTTAAAGATGCACAGAATATATTGCAATAATCATTTATTATGTGCTTCTACAAACACACCTTTTCACAGACCTGAAACTTATTGCACATGGGAGGTCTGATTCAGGGCAAGTTACCTTTACATATATATGCATTTTTTCCCTTGCTAAATCAAAAGACAAATAAGCAAAATATTAAGTACCATGTTATTGTTACTCATGTAAGTTTGTCAAAAATTAATGGGATGCAAGAATAAAGGTTCTGATCCAGAAAGGATTATCAAACCAAGGTTGGGAAAATCTTTAAATTATCTTCTGGTCTGGGACATCAAGCAGAAGTGATGCTTTCTCTCCTCTAGCCATCCGGTAAATTGGTAAAAATGATTGAATTTCAAATAATAATAAATCACAAAGTAACTATTTTCTTCTTTCTTTTACAAAAGGACACTGCTTAACTCCGCCCATATACCAAACTGATACCTTATGACATACTAGCTTCTTGTGAAGGACACTTATGTGTATGAAGGCCAATACCAGCTAAAGAACTGGCAGCCGTGATTTCATGTTGATGTTATAATAATTTATTAAACTTGCATGCTGTTCAACTCTCAACAACTTTGGGCAGCTTCCAACAATCAATAAAGTTGAGCTATTAGAAATAATTTGGATTCTAATAATTTTGTGGCATCAAACCATGTTGCCTCCTGATAAACAACTGATAATAGCCAAGCTGGGATTCAATATCCTTCCATGTAAAACTTAGTGAGATACTTTACAGGGTGTTTTCAAATTGTGGACTATGAGTTGGAAACTAGCTTATCCAAGCAAAGCAGAGAGCAAAGCCCAGAACACACAAATCTAATAAAGATTCCGGCTTAGCATTTCAACACTTTCTCATGCTCTACCAGTTTGTCCAAGTAAAAGCCCAGGACAACTTCTGAGAGAGCTCTTCCCTTTCATACAAGCCAATGAAGTAAGCATTTTCTACATCTGCTGTTCTAAACAGCAAACAATGATCCCAAATAAATGTGGACTGAATGAGAAGTGATAGCAGTGGTTTCCAAAATAAAAGTCAGATTGTGGGAATTTCAGCCTCTTTTCTTCTTGCAAAACAGTTTAATTCTTTCAGTGTTGTTGTGCGTGTATCCCAAGTGGGACTGTGCACATAGCTTCCAGATGCTAGCATCTTATTGTTGATCCAAACTGCTGGAAATCAACCTTGCAAAAGCCAAAGTTTTTATTTACCAGCTAGCATGCCAGTCACCCCACATTTGGAAAATTGACAACTGCCCTATAAAGGCATTTAAATATCTACGCATCTATTTCCAATCACCTTCTTCCTAGAAATTTACCAATTCAAAAGTTTTTCGATTAATTAAGACACATAACCAATAGTGTATCTAATATCTAACCGTAAACAAATATTTTGAATATATTGAAATATAATACACTGATATACATATTTTATAACAGACAGAGGAAGTTGGTGTTTTTAGAGCCCCCAATGAATTCACAACGTTAGAAATTAGTTAGGGACTCTTAGCCTGAACTAACATTGTGTTATCATCCTAAGAGGCCCTTAGAGTGTCTGGAATTTTGATGTGGTGTAACTCATCTCTTCTTTGGACACAGCTTTTCTTCTACTTTTAGTCCTAACAGTGGTAGATCTCTCACTTCTCCTAACAACTTGTTCTGCCATTAGCAATATATTGCTTTAGCAGGTGGAAGTGACTCATGTCTCATCATGCCACCCTCCTATCACTGTCTAACAAGGCTTTGTGTTTTGCAAAGTAAATAAACAAATGGGTGTGCTTGAGTAACCAGACCTGAGCTATAAAACATGATACAGCAACAAAATGCACATTTTTATAGCCCAATCCTACACATGTATATTTGAAAGCAAATATTTGAAAACAAAAGAACTATACACACATGTTTTATAGTACCTAATCTCAAATAAGTTTTACAGAAGGACATTTGGTAAAGTTTATTTCATAACAGAGCCTTGGTGGCGCAGCAGACTAAAGTGCTGTTAAATAGCATCAGCTGCCTGCAATTACTGTGAGTTCAACTCTCACCAGGCTCAAGGTTGACTCAGCCTTCCATCCGTTTGAGGTAGGTAAAATGAGGACCCGATTTGTGGGGGCAATAAGCTGACTTTGTATAAAAAAGAACACCGCTGGTGGGGGGGGCGAAATCCCTACTAAGCAGGTATATACAAAAGTATGAAGGCTATTGCTTAACACATTGTAAGTTGCCTTGAGTCTCCGGAGAAGGGCGGCAAATAAATCGAACCAATAAATAAATAAATAGATAAATAAATAACGAATCTGGTAGAAATATAAGGTGGCACAGTATTCTTTTGTATTCTCTTATAGTTTGCCACCTCACTTTGACTCGTTACTTGCCCAAGGGCAATTTTCTGGTTGTAAGTCCTCAATTTACAACCATTTGTTTAGTGATCGTTCAAAGTTACAATGACACTGTAAAAAGTGACCTATGATCAGTTCTCATACTTATGACCATTGCAGCATGTCCATGGTCACAGGATTAAAAATTGGGTGCTTGGCAACCACATGTGTTTAAAATGGTTACAGTATCTCCAGATCATGTGATTGCCATTTGCTACCTTCCCAACTGACTTTCAACAAGCAAAGTGAAAGGGGAGGAGGCAGATTCATTTAATGACCACATAGTTAATAACAACAGCAAATAAAATCATAAAATTGAGCAAGACTCACTTAACAATCACCATACTCAGAAATGGATATTCTAATCCCAATTGTGGTTTTATATTAGGCTAACTGTACTACGATATAAATTCAATACTTAGTTCTAACGATTTATACAGGGTTTGAATTTTTGAATTTTAGGATCCCGACTTACCTTCCTGTTAATTTTGAAGACTGCTTATAATAATAAATTAATATTTATTAATCTATTATATTAATTTAAGTAAAGGTTAATTAGTATTAACTATTAATATTAAAATAAAAAGACATCTACTATAAAAACAGATAAGCATATGAAGATCTCACTCTCTGAGATGTTCCAGAAAATGCTGATTTGATTAATTAACAAAGAATTAAATTTGTAATTCTCTGAAAGAATTTAATGAAAGTGCACCCTAATTCTTAATCCATATAATGTTATTTCTTTTCACCTTCTTTTGAAGAGGTCACTATGATAACTACCATGTTTCCCCCAAAATAAGACGAGGTTTTATATTAATTTTTACTCCAAAAGACTCATTAGGATTTATTTTCTGGTTAGGTCTTATTTTCGGGAAAATATGTACTAAATGCGTCCATCTGGCTGACAATCTTAACTGGGATTTATTTTTGGGGTAGGGCTTATATTACGAGCATCCTAAAAAATCATGCAAGGACTTCTTTTCCGGTTGGGTCCTATTTTCAGGGAAACACGGTAACACTGAGCTTTGCTTTGCAATTAGTTGCTCATATTCAATAAAGAAAATTCATTTGAGTATTTGTATTTAAGTTCTGAATTTTCCACTCCATTAGGATGCAAAATATATAGCCAAAGGCCTGGACATTCTACAAAATCTTAATATTTCTAAGATAGGAGAAAACAGGAAGCAACTAACCTTGTAACATTTTTTTTCTCTACCAGGAAAAGAAAGAGATGCTTAACTGACCTCTAGTGGATATTTTTTTTAAAATGCATTTTTATAAGATTTGGTCGTATGTAACAGACAAGGAACCCCGTCATCCTCCAGATGTTGTTGGAATGATCTTCCATCAGATGCAGCCAACATAGTCAATGGTTAGGAATGATGAGGGCCGATCCAACACCATCTGGAGAACCATAAGGTCCCAACCATTTTGCTTTAAATGTCTCAAAAGATGAAAGAGTTGACCTTCCCAAGTTTGTGTTACCCAGAAACTGAGAAATGCATTGTCCTCCCCCCCCCGCTCCCCAATCAATGGGGTGAAACAATATAGACCCAGGTGGTTTTGGATTCACAACACAATTGACACTAGGTATATCAAATAGGTATACTGGATGCTACATTTTACAGTATAGTCCAATGGAAATATTTAACTACAATTAGAAGAATGATATTATCAACAAAGACTATAAAAAAGCTTATGTACGCATCAGGTACCCTGGATATAAATGCAATACACAATGGCATATGCTTCTGTTTTTCATTTAACTTACTCTTGTGTTGGGAATACTTACTAATGAAGGAAAATAGAATAATAGAAGTATTACTTTTTGTAAATGAGATTATTTATTCTATATCCTTTTCTTTTCAGATCATACAGATGTGTGGGTTTCTGAAGCAGGGCTGTCTTAATGCATGGGCCTGATGGGCACTTGCCCGTGGGCCTCACGAGCATAGGGGCCCCATACTAATCTGTGTATGTTAACCCTTCAATGCACCTTGTGTATCATATAAATACAGCAACATATTTATTGCATTTTACTGCATTTTTAAAAAATTAATACTAACAAGAATTAATAGAAATTAACACTGATTTTTTACCCTTAGATGATGAGAAAAGCCCGCATGTTTTTAATGTTTCAACACCGATTTTGTTGGAAGTGCCAATAAAATAAATACAATTTTATCGACCATTTACATTTTTATTCCTGTGAGTAGTTGTTATAGGGGTCCCAGTACACTGTTTTGCCCGGGGCCCATAATGCGGTGAAGACGGCCCTGTTCTGAAGCAATGGATCAGTTTAACTAGATATACTGTTACCGAATAACACAAAAACTGAAGGCTCGTACATAACAGACTTTAAATCGTTGTTCCTGAAAACCCAATTGCAGTAGATAGCTAACCATTGGCATTCATTGGCATCCTTCAGCCTCAAAAGTATCGGGCTCTGGAAAGAGGTCCTAAAACAGCATCTAGTGCAGCGGTTCTCAACCTGGGGGTCGCGACCCCTTTGGGGGTCGAACGGCCATTTCACAGGGGTCGCCAAAGCCCTCTCTCGCCCCCTCCCACGCCTTCACTCAACCTCACCCTCTGCCTCTGTTGGATCGCCCGGTCGCCGTTCGCTTACCCTGCCCACTCCCAATGTATTGCTGCCTCCGGAGTCCCAGCTGATGGCTAGAGGGAAAAAAAACTTTAAATTCTTGCCGCGGGGCTTCAAAGAGCTAGCTGCAAAGAGGTAAATTCCTGGAGCAGATTTTTTTCCCTCTAGCTATGCTGAAAAAGCGAAATTGAAAGTAAGCAGGCTGCAACGTGACAAAATGAGGCAGAGAGATTTCTTTTTCTTTTTCTTCACCAAAAAAGGTAGGTGCAAACATGGGAAATTTAGGGCAAAAGAGGAGAGTTCAAGACTTTAAAACACAAAAGAAAAAAAGCTCTATTTAACTAGGGAATTATAATAATTGAGATACTATTAATTGGTTAAGTTGTGGTTTGGAGGAATATATGAGAGAAATTATTTGGTTTATTATTATTGGTAAATATAATTAATTGATTTGTAAGAAATTGGATTGCATGGAAATGATTGGAATATTCATGTTCATATTGATTAATATACAAAAAAGATAGTTATATAACTAATTGATTTATATTAAAATGTTGAATTTGTATTAAACAACTGTATTACATAATTAACCAATGTGAGGATGGATATAAAAATAGATGACAATGCGAAGGGGTATAATATAGAATAGACGGGAAAAATTGAATTTGATTAAGATTAGAGATGAGGATAAAGGGTAATATTGTTTTTTTAAAAAAAATAGATGAGGAATAAATATGGTAAAAAGGAAATATAGAAATTGTAAATTTAATTGAAATGACTAAATACTGTGTTGGAAGAAATATCCTTCTGGGTTCTGCTCCAAGTGGGGAAAAAGACACTGGAAACATGGAGACTGCTTGGAAAGATGTTTTAATGGTGGACAGGATCACATGGCTTGATGGGGCCCATTGTGGTTTCTGTTGCTATTGTGTTGCAAATGTCCTTTGACAAAGGATTGACTTTCTGCCTCTGGCCCATTAACAAAGGGTGGTGGGCAGGAAGGTGGGAGCTGATTTGTCTATAAAATATGCTTCTCCATTTCTCATCCAGGGAAATATAATATTCTGCCTTTTTAATATTTCCCAAAATATTTCATTCTTCTAGGAAAGGGGTGGGTGCTAACCTCCTACAACTGTTTAAATTTGTGAACCGGCCAAATACTCTGTTCAAAGAAAATATGTTATATGTTTGTATGCGTGTTTCTAATTATTGCTATTTATTGCTATTTGTTCTCTTTTATTCTTTAAAGTTTAACAATTCATTCTTTATCTTAATATCTTAATATTTGTTGGGGTTGGTTTTCTTCCCTTTCATCTTTTTTATTGTACAGCAATCTTTCTCCTCAAACCTACCACCTCTGTCTTTTCTTTCTTACTTACTTTCTCTTCCTCCCCTCTTCTTCTTCTCCCTACTTCCTCTTTCTTTCTCTTTCTCCTCCTCTCTTCCTCCCTCTCTTACCTTCACTCCTACTCTAATTTCCCTTCCCTTCCTTCATCCCTCTCTATTGCTGTATCCTTTTATGCATATGGACTACTCAGAGGGCTGAAAAAGTTATTTTTGACTGGTCCTCGCACTTTTGACCAGTCCTCGAACTTACGACTGTCCTCACAATTTACGTTTTTGCCCTATCTTGTCACCATGGTGAAGAGAAGCAGTTGTGAAATGAGTGACACGGTTGTTAAGAATGGTACAATGAGCATAAATGATGACCAGTCATAACTGTGAAGACCGGTCAAAAGTGCAAGGACCTGTCAGAAATCACATTTTTCAGCCCTCTGGGTAGTCCTTTTGTGCACGGGGACTACTCAGAGGGCTGAAAAAGTTTTTTTTGACTGGTCCTTGCACTTTTGACCTCAAATTTACGACTGTCCTCACATTTTACGTTTTTTGCCCTATCTTATACCATGTTGAAGAGAAGCAGTTGTGAAATGAGTGACATGGTTGTTAAGAATGCTGCACAGGCATAAATGTGAGGATGGTCATAAGTGTGAGGACCAGTCAAAAGTGTGAGGACCTGTCAGAAATGACTTTTTTCAGCCCTGAGTAGTCCCTGTATATATAGCCATGGCCACCCAGTCACATGATCAGCTAGCCACGCCCACCCAGTCACATGACCTCCAAGCCACACCCACAAAATAAGCCATGCCCCCAGAACCGGTAGTAAAAAAATTTAGAACCCACCCTTGGTTGGGGGTCACCACAACATGAGGAACTGTATTAAAGGATCGCGGCATTAGGAAGGTTGAGAACCACTGATCTAGTGTGACTAAAAAGGCCAATTTGAGAGTGGCAATCCCTTCCACACTGAGGGCAGATACATTCTGTCCCCTGCCCAGCTCCCAGATTTCGCTGGTTCCGGGACTGCCTCTTTGCCTCAGCCTGCTGAACAAGTGTCTCTTTGAATTGGAGAAGGCCATGTTGCGTCTTTAGCCTCCAAGCTGAACGATCGATGGTCAAGGTTTCCCAGTTAATGTCCATTCCCAGGGCCTTTAGGTGCCTCTTGCAATATCTTTATATCACAGCTGTGGTCTCCCTCTGAGGCGCCTTCCCTACACTAATTCTCCATACAGGAGATCTTTTGGAATCCGACCATCAGCCATTCTCACGACATGCCCAAGCCAGCGTAGACATGGCTGTTTCAATAGTGTATACACGCTAGAAATTCCAGCATGTTCCAAGACTGCTCTATTTGGAACTTTGTCCTGCCAGATGATGCCAAGAATACGTCGGAGACAGCACATATGAAAGGTGTTCAACTTTCTCTCCTGCCGTGTGTAGCTAACTAAATAAATGCAAATAGCTAACCAAAGAAATGCAAATATATTAACTTAAAACTCATATTTTTCCTAATCTTTAAATATCAGGATGGTTCCTTCAAGATAAATGAAGTCAACAGTTCAGCATGAATGATAGGACAAGATTGACACCTGTGGTGTCTCTAACAGTTAACAATGCTTGGCATTCACAGAGGTCTACTATGTCTCTAAGGAAGTGTTATTTGAGACTATTTAAAATTCTGACAATATTTGAAGATGAAAAATATTTTCAATATAAAAGATGCCTAATAAGAACATTCAACAAATTTATATAACATTTCGACAGTGGAAGAGGAAATATTTTTATAGAAATAAATGCCCAAGAATACTTACTTTTAGTTTCTCAATTTCATCCTTATGTTCCCTTTTTAACTGCAAAATCACAGAATGGTACTCTATAAAAAGTGAAATAATATGTCAGACCAATGTTACAAAGGTTCCTGAGATGCCAGCACAAATATTGAAGGAGCTACCATATCTGATATCATGCAGTTTTTCCTGGCTGCAATGCAGTAAACGATAAAGTGGAAACTGTAAAATATATTGAAGCACAAGTTGCTTACATTTTGCCAAAATAAATTGTTTTGCTTTTCACTTTGTATTAATGGCTGTTAGGGTAATATTTTTATTTATATTTTATTGTTGTTCAATTAGGTAATAACAAAAAATAGCAAAACACAAACATTATAGTGATGGTGTTACATAAATTTTCAAAAAGAAGAAAAAGTAAAGGTTTTGTAAGAAAACAGTTAAACATGACAAAAAAAAAGAGAGAGAAAAGTATATGCCATGGCTTCTAGGGTAATACTGGTATAAGCATTTTTATCTTTTCCATAATTATGTCTGGAAAGTAAACAAAAAATGAATATATGGGTTAGCATGTAGCATCATTAGTAGAACTTAGTGGAATGGTATCTCTGTGTGCTGGGTTACTGAGACACTTATAAAGGTATTCAGAAAAGCTACTTCAAATAGAGTATCTTAAGAATGCAGACAGGCACTGAATGACTCCAACTCTGTTCCGACCTCCCACAAAACCGTTAGCTTAGTCTCAAGTCAGCACAATGTGTGGATTCTTGTAGATGTGCAGATGAATATTGTGGTTAGTGAGTGACTGATTCTTTAGTGCTCACGCACTTCCTGACATAGGAATTCTTAAAAATAATCCAGAAAATGTATCAGACCTGAAACATAGGAAGAGGGAGGCGTTATGTATATATATTTACAATGTTAGCAACGTTCTATGTTATTACTACATTGCTACTGTAATGATATTTTAGTAATAGAACAGTCTGCTGTTCTGCTGTATATTGTACAAACAAAACTAAACAATGGTTTGTAAAACACAAAAAGGCAATATGGAATGGAAAGTGTATTGATATATACCTACATTCTATAACTCCTAACCTGCAGTAGGGGAATTAGAAAAGGCATCTTATGAAAAGAAAAACTTAAGATGATATTAGGATGGTGAAAGAAATGGGAGAAAAAGAACGTAAGTGACAGTTAATCTATACACACCAGGTGTGGGTTCTACTTACCTTTACTACTGTTTCGCAATGGGGCCACGCGCACATGCTCGTTTTACTCGCTCACACGCTCTTCTGCACATGCGCAGAAACATTTTCATGACATCAGGGTCAGTGGGCGGGGTCTCCCGCCGGTTTTACTACAGGTTCTATAGAACCGATGCGAACTGGGGGCAACCCACCACTGATACACACATATGATAATCAAAACATACTTATGAAATAATGCACATGGAATTGTCTCTTGGTGACCATCTGAGATATTCTATCATAACCTTGATAGCTATATATGAAGGTCCCACTTTCTCACTTCGATAACTCAGAAACACTCTAAAATAGCATTTCCCTAAATATAGCTATTAACTTTAATAAATTGGTTGCTATTTAATCTAAATTCAATATACTTATTCGATAAATTATATTGGAGTCATAGTGGCTAGATTACTGAAAGACCTAGCAATAATAAATAAAAATTCACAGCAAATTCAATTAAATATGGTAAAATTGTGTACAGTACAAAATTGTGTATTAGAATTCCCACATCAAATGATCATAGACAAAATAGAATTAGACAAAACTGCCATAGCTTCTCTAAAGAAAATAAAACTATGAAGCATGTGTGTATGTATGTGTGTGTGTATGTATATATATATTGTTAAAGAAGAACAATAAACATTTTGTTATCCCAAGTACTAATAAATGTTATCATTTCCTCCTCAGTCTTATTTGAGAAAGGTGTATTCTTCCTTCTCTGTCAAAGTTTGTACATATTGTCATAAATTCATGTTGACCTAAAGGAACTTTTTTTTTCTACAACTGGCTTTTCTCCAAGTGAAGAATATATTTCTATGAGATTAATATGAACTTGTGATACAAAAGTGAAATTCAACATCTTCAGTCTCTTGAATATCATGTCTATTACTATACATAAGAGGATGGATCTTGAGGTGCTTTCTTCATGAACGGAGGGCTATTAAAATTTATAGATAGAACCGTGATCTATATGATTGTGGAAATGATAGATTTTAACTGACTTCCTCTCCCCTTGCCACCATGTCCTAAAGTTGACTACCGAAAGTCAAATCAGTTTCCTAGACATTGTTGTAGAGTTGACGAAGGTTTTGTTGAAAAAAAAAAGTATAATTGGCAGCTACAAATTCATTTAGCTCTTGAATCAGAGGGATGGGAGGACGGACCCTTGGATTACCTAACTCTTTAACTACTCTGTGGATGTATCATACAGATTTTGTCATGTTTGCCAAGGATTCTCCTTCCTCCTTCTGCTCCAAGGAAAAGAAGGGAATATGTCAAGGAATAAGGAGCCAAGATAGTGTCTGACTGAGAGTTCCATTGAAGCAATGTGGGTTGAAGCAGAACTAGTTCCCACAGCAATTTTTTTTTTGACTCTGCAGCTTGGTCCACAACCTTTCAACCCTAAGCAGGCGACACTGTTGTGAAAACAGAGGATTATGAGATTGTAGGGTCAGGGCCATAAGGAACACAAGGCACTATTAAGAGAAATATAGTTTTTAAAGGGTAGCTAAAACTCCTGATTTTATTGATTCTTATTAAAGGGATAAAACAAGACAAAGGGCAACAAAGAAGCAAAACAACAAATAGATAATATGAACAATTAAGCAAGCAAATGCTAAAAGAGCTATACTGTATATATTAGAATGGGTATATATGCACATAACAAGATAAATGGTGTACACTATGCCAAAGAAAGACAGGAAAATTTGCTTCCTTTTTCTGTCATCTCATCTTAGACTATTGTGGTATTTCCAGAGTATACAGTTTTAGCATTTATTTTTTTTTGAAAATGAAAAAAATGAAAGTGAAAAAAAAATCCTAAAAAATCCCCAAGGCATTCTGATCTATGCAAACATACAACTCCCTCCACAAAATGAAACGAAACAAAACAAAACAAAACAAAAAACAAAACAAAACGTCACTTCCTGATTATAAGCTAAATGTAACTTCAAATACCCTGAAATTTCTTCTTCTCTCATGTATAGTTCTTATATTAAACTACATATATTAGGTGAGTAGCCAAATTAAATATATCCAAGAGTGAAAAAATAAATCTATGCCCACTGCAGTAATGGACTGCTGATATCTACTGTTTATTTCAATTAGATTTTTTTTCTCACAAAAGGGCAAGGAAAAAAACTTTAAGCAATCTGTTACATCTTATTGTCATCAAAGACACACCCTCTCACCCCCTTTTGTTAGTTTATTTTTTACTTAAAAATAATAACTTGGACACAATTTTTTTATCTAGCAGGCCTATTATTGTCCTAGATCAATTAAATATGGTTTTTATACAATTCATATACATGGCCCTCACATCAGATAGACATTGCCTTTATGTAACATCAGCTTGGCACAGACAAAACCAATGGATTATATCTTCTATCAACCCAGTTGTGTCTCCTTAAGAGATATCAAGTGAGCTAAAGAGTAAAATTAAAAAAAAATAGCCTTAATATGTTTTTTATGGTAATTAAATTGAAACAATTAGTCATTCTCTTATACAAAGTGCTTCTATTTCAATCCAACAGACCAGCATGAAAGCTGAAACATAAGATAAAAGCAAGGGACACCAAGAATATTGAACTGCTGCTAAAAGTGTTGGATTTAAGACTCTATCAGCAACTGATAGAATTGGACAACTGAATACCAGGTCATACAAAACTTTCTGACCATATTAGTAAGGTTACTGTAAGGTTACTGGACTGGAAAGATGTCCTAGAACCGTGATGGCACGCGACCGTTGCCCTAGCTCAGCTCTAGTGCATGTGCACATGCCGGCTAGCTGATTTTTGCGCCTTCTGAGCCCACCGGAAGTCAGGAAATGGGGCGTTTCTGGCCTCCAGGGGGGGTGTGGGAGTCCGTTTTCGCCCTCCCCAGGCTCCAAGAAAGCCTCTGGCGAAAAACGGGCCTACTGGGCCCACCAGTAATCTTTTTGCTGTCGCGTGCCAAAAGCAGGGGGAGTGCAAGGGGTGGAGGCTCACGCGCACATGCGCGGGGCACAGGGGGCATTGAATTATGGGTGCATGAACGTGATTCCCCCGCACTCCCCCCGCTTTTGGCACGTGACAGCAAAAAAGTTAGCCATCACTGTCCTAGAAGAATGCTGCACTAATTGCAATTTGTGCAAAAATAAATAAATAAATAAATTTTAAAAAGCACAGATTAAGCTTCTGCTGTTGCTTGTGCCATTAAGAAACTGAGAAGGCACCAATGTTCAAGTGGTTGGTCCAGAAAGTACTTGGATGAGGGATTGATTCAAGAACTGAGGCTACTTGTGATGACAGTTCTCCAAATGCCATTATGCCAATCAAAAGAAACGCTCATGAGTTTGTTTAATTGGCTGAGTTAGAATTTAAGCCGATTTTATTGCTGGCAATTCTGCTGAAAGTGCATACTCATTTTAGATCTTTATAAGATGTAAATATTGGAGAGAATCCTTTAGAAATAAAATTGTGTTATAGGACAAAAATACCTTTTTTAATCTGATTTAAGATGAAGACTAATATTTGTTTTTAGATAAGACATCAGAAGCTCAGTATTTGTTGCACATTAAATAACATCTAAGCTCAGATGATAAACTGTGCGGATATATTTGCCTTTGATAAGTATATTATTCAGGATTATTGCATTTAAAGCAGGCTGGAAATATTCATGAGAAATCCTTCAAAACAAGTACTTCAAACCTTCTTGTAAATTAGATTAACAGAAGAGAAGACAGACCAGGGCATTATATTATAAACCAATCTATATATAGGCAAGGATTGGCTGCAGGATTCTGCAAAGAAACATGAGGGTTACTGTACAGAACCTCACTGAAAAATCTGTTTTACAGCAATTTTGGAAATGAGAACCGCAATTTCATACTGTGGTATACCTTACAGATGTTCAAAAGTTTATAGAGTTGTTATTATTAAATCTTGACTGACTTAATTAAGAATTTATAATCTGGATTTTGGATTTTGCCAAAACGGTTACCATTGCATTTGATTTATGCTTCATAGCTGAATGAAGAAGGAAATGGGATTTCACTGTCAGTCCTTTTATCATCTTGAGCACCTCTATGCAGTAAAACCTCCTCCTCAGGGGAACCAGATAAAGCAGAGTTCTTCTTCCACCTCCCTAAGAGCTTCACTGGTGGAGGGCAGAGCTAGAAGAGGAACTCCTTCTACAACACACAGCTGTTAAAACAAAGGAAGTGGCTCTTTACAACAAGGGTGGGGAAACCTTTTGGGACCCAGAGGCTGCCAGTACTTGCTTGCTTCTTAGAATTACTCCTCATGATTCCATCAGGATCTCAAGGCAGGACACAAAGTCACTTTCCGTGAGATGGGTGGCCAGACAACTCTGATTAATAAATAAAATAAATAGTGCTCTTTCCTACCACAACAACCTTGTGAAGGATGTTGAACTGAGAGAGAATGATTGCCCAAAAGTCACTCATTGAGGTTTCATGACTTTGGGTGAAGTTGAGACTGGATCTCCCTAGTATTAGTCAAACACCCTAGCTCACACATCATAGTAGTGCGGAAAGATGCAACAGCGGCTCTACACAGGCATTTTCACCTGTAAACACACAAGCTGACACACCCTCCCGTGATATCAGTGTAGCCGAGGCTGCTAGATTGAGGAGGTGAAACCTGCTCCTCCACCCGCTTGTCTGTTTCCTCCTCACTTACCAGCACTGAAAACTGCTAATTTTGGAGAAAGCCCAGCAGCCATAAAGTCATCAGTACAGCAAGTATTAAGAAGTCTTGTAGGAAAGTACTAATATCTACAGCACGCAATGCTCAAAGTTTAGCACTGAAAGAAGTCTGCGTTGCTGGGCCTTGAAAAAATAAGTAGTTTTTTAAACATAGACAGGAGGGGCATCCAATGCCACACTTGGAAGTAGAGAGACTGAGAACATTTCTCAATATGTCTTTGTTTTGAAGGTACAGTGCTATCCTTTTATAAAATGTTTCCATTTACCACAGTTACTCTGCCTTACCACAGTTTCTAAGTAAAATACTGTATTTGGAGAGGCAAAAACATCTGAAGAGGCCTTCTTTCTTTATTTTCTATTTATATAGCCAGACTTTTCACCAAAGTAATCCTAGCTGGTGAATAAAATGTAAAATTCACAACAATATTAATAAACAAAAAAATGTAATACAAAAGAAATGGCATATAGAAGCAGACAGCACCTTAAAAGAAAATAATGAACTGGACCTCACTAACCACCAGTAACCACACAAATATTTATAATAATACAAGCTTAAAAAATTTATGGACCTAGGAACTTTTTTCTTAGGGAGAAAATCAAATGAAAAAACAATTTTTAACAGAAAAAGTGATGGCAAGGGAAAAGTTTTAAAATATCTTCTCATTTCAGTTTAATTTTCACATTTATCTTCATATTGAAGAGGTTAGATATATTTTCAATATTCCTCAAGTTTCTGATTTAGCCACTAGATGTCAGTAGTTTATGCTTCGTTAAAATCGAACTGCATGGTTAAAAACATTGAAGTGAATTATTTCTATTAAAACTTTGATAAAATTTTGCTTTGCAAATCAACAAAGGTGCATCAACAAAGGCGAACTGTACATGGTACAATGCCCAACATTTTGGAACATTTTTTTTCTTCTAACAAATGCAAAAGGCTTAAGTGAAAGTCAGAATACAGGCATAGAAAAGATCGATTTAGGAATACTTTAAATGTATTTGAATAAATCATTTGCAACTTTGAAGGCAGTAAAAAGGCTGACAGAAGAGAAGGTGGCCAACTACTATCACTCATGACACAAGCATCATGTTACAACAACTCAAAGTAGTAATTACTGACAGAGAATACAAATGATATGTTGAAAGTGATGGAAAAACTAACTACAACACAACACATAGTTACTGTAACCAGAACATATTGATTTATCATTTAATCCAGGCAATTGAAAATGCTTCCAACTGTTCTAGAATTAGCAATCCTAGCATTCTAGATTAATCTGTGATGTATATAGTTTGTGATTATCTTTAGAACTATTGAGTATGAGCACAAAAAAAATGGTCATGGTAAATTCAGTATCATTTCCAGAACAGACACTTCAATTTATACATAAAATATAGACCAACAACAGACAGACTCTTTACACAAATGTAAACATTTTAAGAAACGTTGGTAGAATGATTGCACCTTACTCTCCCAAACTATGCATTCTAGTATCAAGTAACTATAATACAGCAAACAGGTCAATAAAAAGGTGATAAAAACTCTGTCATATTAGGACTTCATAAAATCAAGAAAAGGAAAAGTAGATTGAAAAATAAATATTTTGGTTTTCATGGTGGCAGTTGAACGATTTTCCACTGGAAGTGCATCCAACGGTACTGTACTGAATCAGATTTTTGTAAAATAAAACTCATATTTTCAATTTTGTAATGTACTGATGATATTGTGACCATAGTTGTATCCTAGTTCTGTCTCACAGTTACATGTCATCTTTGCATACATCAAAATCCCAGGTTCAATCCGTCTAATATGCTGTATAAGATTCTCAGGTAGAAAGGCTGATGAATCCATTCTGACTGCATCTTCAAAACTACAGCTTCTGTAACTTAGAAAATATTAATTTATCTGGATTACACTAACAGATTAATGTTCCACGTCTCCTACATATTTTCCAATCAAATATTATTACATTCTGTGTTCTTATATATTCCTCAATGAAACACAGTATTTTAGTTCTGAAATATATTTCCAAGAAGCTACGTGAACCTCTGGAAAATACTTTAAGAGCTATAGAGAAGGCTTTTATTTGGCAACTGATATATATATTTAGAACAGAACAGAGTAGCAGACTTGGAAGGGATCTTAGAGATGTTCTACTCCAACCCCCTGCTCAGATAGGAAACCCTATACTATTTCAGATAAATGGTTGTCCAATCTCTTCTTAAAAACCTCCAGTGTTGGAGCATTCACAACTTCTGGAGGCAAGTTGTTCCACTGATTAATTGTTCTAACTTTCTCCTTAGTTCTAGGTTGATTCTCTCCTTGATTACTTTTCATCCATTGCTTCTTGTCCTACCCTCAGGTGTTTTGGAGAATAGCTTCGCTCCCTCCTCTTTGTGGCAGCCCCTGAGATATTGGAACACTGCTATCATGTCATCCCTAATCCTTCTTTTTATTAAACAAGATATACCCAATTCCAGAAACTGTTCTCTCTCTCTCCCTCCCTCCCTCTCTCCCTCCCCCCCTCTCTCTTCATTCATTTATGTCAAGGTCTCCTTTGAGTCAAGCATATCCATTATTGGATCAAATCCTGGACATAAACTGTTTCAACTCCTACCCTCAAAATGACGCTATATAGCACTGCACACCAGAACAACTAGACAAGAACATTTTTTCCTGAACACCATCACTCTGCTAAACAAATAATTCCCTAAACTGTAAACCTATTTACTAAGTCTGCACTACCATTAATCTTCTCATCATTCCTATCTCCCATCACCTCCCACTTATGACTGTATGACTGTAACCTTGTTGCTTGTATCCTTACAATTTATATTGACTGTTTCCCAATATGATTTGATTGCTTATTTGTACCCTATGACTATCATTAAGTGTTGTACCTTATGATTCTTGATGAACGTATCTTTTCTTTTATGTACACTGTGTGTACATAACTTATGTCCCTTGTGTGTCCATTCACACTTGGCCAATAAAGAGGTCTATATGCTATATAATACAGAAATTGTTTCCTGTTGCCTTCTAGATGAATTTACAACTTCCCTGTCTAGATTATAGCTCTGGTATTTTCTCATAGTTTCTCATCCAAACACTAACCAGAGCTGACCTTATTTCCCCTCCAAGTCCAAATAACCTTAGGTATGCCATATTAAGTCCATATAAACTTTCTAAAAATCAACACCAGCCACTGACTTGGCATAGGTTCAATTAAATTAAAAGGTTTCAAACAACTACACATACTTGCAGATAGCAATGGAACTCTGCACTTCCAACAGTCTAAAGCAGTATTTCTCAAACTCAGCAAGTGGAATTCATTGCTGGCTGGGGAATTCTGGGAGTTGAAATCCATGCATCTTAAACTTGCTGAGGTTGAGAAACACTGCTTTAAAGTTTATAATCTGTCTTCTACATACACTATTAGTATACAATATTAATAACAATCAGGAACAGAAGTAGTCAGATGATGGAAACTTTCTGAAATTAAAAATTGCTGGAGACCAGTGTCTCAACAAGCCAATACAACAAAAGCAAAACAAGGTTCACAACAAAAACAAATAATAACTAAGGTGCAGTTACTGGCAGTTGGGCATAGTTCAATGATTTTTAGTATTGGAGATTGTGGAAGTTCAAGGTTTGGTAAATTTGGCACTTTGCTATTCCAGTTTAATTTTTTAAAGATTACAAAAACAATTCAGGCAACATGTTATTCCTATAGATACTGAACTTTTCATAAAAAAAAAAAAATACAGGAAGATAATTTTGCATAAATGCAAATCAGTCAAAATAAACCTTTTCCTGAGTTTCTACCTAGTTTATCTATAAATGCTCAACCATATTTACATTCACATAATACCTATGAAGCACTTGCTCCCTTGTCTATACACAGCACATTCATGCCTATTCATTTATCATATAGACAACACTAATTAGGCCCCATAAATAATCCCTCTTTTTATTTTGGTAAATATGTGGCTGCCTCATGACTTAGAGAAAAATTAATCCACTGCCAGATCACTTGATAAAACTGAGTAGTTATTCTGCTGTAAGACCAAACATTCAAAATTAGAGTCCAGCAAATAATTACGCCCAACTGGCAAACATTGAGGAAAGTTAAATAGACATGCCTTTGGTATGCTTCACACTCCCGTTTGCCCATCTTAAACAAAGGAATGATAATAATGGAGTGTTTACTTTGTGTCATACAACATAGTTCCCTGTTAAAGAGTCATTTCAGATACAAACATTATTTGAATTATAGGATGTGCCGTAACCACCCATATCCCTTTTATTCTTTTAATAAGATTCACTTATATTTTATTTTATATTTAGTACAAACCATTATTGATCACTGCATCCAACTAGAACATAATTGTCCACATGGGTTCTATAAATACAATTTATAAAGCGATACACAAGATTGGTTTGCCATTCAGCATGGAGGATACACATACGGACAGCAGATTATAGTTCAGATATACTGTTATTGCTACTTCAGTTCATGACATCATCTAAATTAATTCTGGATCTTCTCATAGAATATTCACAAAGGTTTACAACAGGATGCACACATGTAAATTCTATGCCTTCTTTTAGATTACTCTTAAAAATAGTAAAATAAATAACTGAAAATCTTATTTAGAAAGAGACAATTGTTCCAGAACTATATCACAAAAGGGTTCCCAAGCTTTTGTTTATCATTTGAGTGGTTTCTTGAGTTAAAAAAAAAAAGGACTTTCAGCATTGTATGGATTTAATTGTAAAAGGTAGTATATTTGTTACATACAGTATTTGACAATGAAGGATATTCAAATAATATTATATAGGTTATATAAATAAGTAAAATAAATTTAATGGAACCTTTTTGACAGAAATCTACTTTTTCAAAAGTAAGCAGTTTACAGAGTATAAATTTAAATTGACATTGTAACACATATAGTACAATTATTTAGTACTATTTTGCAATTCAGTGTTTCCCAAAATGGCCTCACCAACAGCTTCCATATCCCCAAGTCAATGCACCAATTGGCTTGACTGGGATTTGGTATCCAGTATTCCTAAGAGTACCATATTGAGAAAAAATATGGTTAAATTAAAGCACCATCTGATTCAATTCTCTTTAGAAGGATTTTATTTTTCTCAGCTAAAACATAATTTCCAAAAATAGTAAAAGAATGAAGATTTTTACAATTTTACTCAGGAATGTACAAAAATCTGCAGATTAATAAACAATGGGCAAGTCTTCAAAACCTTCCATTTGTATGAAAAAAGGAAAACTAAACTTGTGAGTTTGTGACTTGAAATCACTCAAAATGCCAGATCATCTATCACTTGAACCCAAAACAGGTTATTGTAATTAAAACATATTGTTAGATACTGTAACACAGTTAATATTATAACTGAAATCTGCTTTTTTATGACAAATACTATTATTTTCAATTTTCAGTTAAGGTACTTTGGTTTTGTTTTCATTCACAACCTTACTTCTTTTTCTCACACTAAATTAAAAATAGTATTTATAGCTTCCCAGTCTGTTGCCATGGAAATTGAGGTGCCATAGAAACAGCATGACTTTGCTGCAGGATTAAATAACTGTAAAAGGCAATGAAATGGAAATGAAACATATAAACTTACCAGAAAATGCTAGTTAAAATGAAAAACATAAAATAAATTATGTCTTACTGTGATTATTTCCAACACTGTCAGCTAATCAAAGTTCTCTTTTTATACTACTTGTATCAGAAAAAAATTCAAATTACTGCCATTGTTCAGAGTGGGAAGACAGAAAGCCATTTTAGTAAATAATTAGATACACAGTACCTCAGTACAATTGAAATGCACAGCATCATTTTGAGCATAGTACATTGTCAGAGCCACAAGCAATGGTTGTAATATGAAACATAATACTTACATATTGACAAATAATATAACGAAGAACCTCTCTTTTTTGCCTGTATACTATTTTTATATAAATATTTTAAGGGTGCAATTTTCTCTTTCCATAAGCAGAAAAATAACTATTTGAGGTGGTACATAAATGTTTCCGTTTAGAGAGTACAAATTTATGACTAGACAGTACTGAATTAGAGCAGTTTAATCTGATAAATGCTCAATCCCTATGCCCTTTTTTATTTTGTAGTGAGGAAAGACACGTTTGATAAAAATGTGTGTTTTCCCTTAAAATGATGATGCTTTTTGCTGTAGATTTAATGAGCAATTAATTCACCATATTAGAATGCTCTGTAGCTTGATATAGTTTCCACATATTAACCTTTGATAGTCCTCTAAGCCATCTAATGCTCCTAATTCTTCTTTTCTATAATCCATATTTATATTGTTTGTATCTATCTATCTATCTATCTATCTATCTATCTAGAATAGAATAGAATAGAATAGAATAGAATAGAATAGAATAGAATAGAATAGAATAGAATTATTTATTGGCCAGTGTGATTGGACACATGAGGAATTTGCCCTGGTGCATACACTCTCAGTTACATATTTCCTTTTCACTCAATCACATGGTGAATAAGCATGCAATTGTTGAAGCTTAGGTGTGTGCAAAACTTATTTGGTATAATAATTATTGCAGAGGAACAGCAAGTAATGACCCTAATAATATTATACCTACTGTCTCATTAAATTCCAATTTTCTAAATTTCTAATGATTTTTACATAGTTTTTTACAATAAAAAGGGAAAGTTGCTCTTCAATCAAGCTTTCCAAAATATATGGTCATGTCTGTAATTTCTTTGCGCAGAACAGACAGGTCAGGAATCTCTTTTCTGAGATTTTTAAAAAACTCTAGTTCAGCAAGCTGGCTGGGGAACGCTGGGTGTTGAAGTCCACACATTTTAAAGTTGCCAAGGTCAAGAAGTTAGGGTTAGGATAATAGGCATATAGTATAAATCAAATATTGGATTAGATTCAAAATCTGCCTGAGTGGATATCCATGGAATTCAAAGGTGAGGTCCATTGGCAGAAGAGATGGCACAGCATTTTTGTTGATATTCCCCTACCCTGTAAATCTAGTGGACAATTCTCCCTAATGGACAATCGTTTAAATATGAGCCAGCAGTGTCCTGTAGCTGTCAAAATAGCCAACACAGTCCTAGGCTGCTTAAGAGAAGGATAGAATCAAGATCACATGAAATGTTAGCACCACTTTATAATGCCTTGATAAGAGCACAATAGGAATATTTCACCCAGTTTTGGTCACCACGATATAAAAAAGGTGTTGAGACTCTAGAAAGAGTGCAGAGAAGAGCAACAAAAATAATTAGGAGACTGGAGACTAAATCAGATGAAGAACAGTTGCAGGAATTGGGTATGTCTAGTTCAATAAAAAGAAAGACTAGTGGTGACATGTTCCAACATCTAAGGGGCTGCCACAAATAAGAGGGGGTCAACATATTCTCCAAAGGAATAGATGGAAACTACTCAAGAAGAAAGTCAACGTAGAACTAAGGAGAAATTTCCTGGCAGTTATAACAATTAATCAATGGAACAACTTGCCTCCAGAAATTGTGGGTGCTCCAACACTGGAGGGTTTTAAGAAGAGATTAGATAATCATTTGTCTGAAATAGTGCAGGGTTTCTGGCTTGAGCAGGGGGTTGGACTAGAAGACCTCCAAGGTCCCTTCCAATTCTGTTATTCTGTTCTGTAAACCTCACCATGCTCCCAAAATCAGCTAAATATGTCCATGATTATGTGCAATAGTGGGAGAAGTTGAAAAAGGGTATTAATGAATGTTTCCTTTTTTACTGGTGAAAATATCCTGAGCAGATGTCAACCAAGGAAATGATCCTATTTTCAGAAATGGAGCTGGATTCAGCTCGGTGCTTACACTGTTATGTAAGTAGAATGTTCTGTGACAGCTATAGCCTGGGAGAATTCTCTAGAAGTCATTATAGCACAAAAATCAGCTAATGATTTTGATTATGTCATTTAGGATTAAAAGTTCACCTGGAAGCCAACCTAAATTCCCTCATTAGGAGGGAAATGGCTGATTCAAAAGTGACTATAAATAAGTTGCTAACATTTTAGGCTCAAAACGATGAATAGCCGTGATGAGAATCTGCATGTGTTAGATAAGTAATAATATTTCAAGTCTTTGGAACACTGCGTCCACCCAGAGCAGCCCACATTATAAGGTATTAGCCCTTCGCTGAAGATCGGTGGATTAAGACATCATGAATAATTTTTTTACTTTCTTACTGAAGTGTGACTAATTCTGGCATTTCTCAAACTAGGTGAGAATCTTTGAGTGAGCCCCATGCATTCTAAACTCCCTTCTTTTGTTAAATGTGCAATGAACAGTGAAAATGCCATTTAGAGCACATTCTATATAATCAAAACTTTTCCCCAAGGGAGTGTGACAGTGTTTCTTTTTCTTAGCCTAATCCAACAGTTGTTGGGGGGGGGGAGTCAAAGCTGCTTCCCAGGATACTATGGATTCCTCTGAGATTCTCAGTAGCATCATCATGATTCTTAAAGTTTGAGGTTACAGTTTGAAAAAGATTTCCTTAAAAAGTATCCTCATATATATCACATTTAAGGAGGATTGCTCAGAAACTCTAATATATATGTGACATGTCATAAAGCTATTAACTCCTAATTTTAGAACCTTGCAAATATACGTTTTAATGCTTTCTGTGTTACGTTCCTATGTCTTTCATTATGTCTCACTTGTCACGGACCACGGATAACGTTTTATATAGGTTACCATCAACATGTGAAATTAGGCAATGTCTAGGAATTCTATAGAATGTCAAAGCTGTGATGTCAATGTATGAAATGCTTAATATTTCATTTCATTTCATTTCCTAGGCATTCTATGCATTGCCAAAAGGCAAACCAGCAAAGTATAAAACATTTCTGCTAAAATGCCATTCTAGCCTTCCTTGTTGCAACAATGCTGGTCTTTTTCCTCTTGATTTATTTTTTCAGTAAGAAAGTTCTGCACTTTATTTTGCATTTCTTCTTTCATTTTTATCTATGTCTTTTCAATAAAGAGGGATTAACCCTAACAGTAACCCTTTACATGACTCTCTTTTCATACTTTGCCTAAATGGTTCTTGTCATTCTGCATAATGCCTAGGTATTATATGCAAAAGGAAAGTTTATAGCATATTAAACTAAAATAAAAATATTAAAATAAAAAAAAGCATATGAAAATAAAAAAATCATTTTTTGCCTAAAAATGTGACACATTTTATAGGTCTTTCTATACAATGCCAGCTTTTCACACATTATCAGTAACATACAGTTAATATACACATATTGGCACCTATACAAATTCAATTGTCACCTAATTGTCTAATAACTCAGATGTTAACATTTTAGTACTTTTTTCATGAAGCAATTTTATAATTTAGTCAGTTTTCACTATTTATATTTTTTTAGAATATTAAAAAGCAAAAGATTTATACAACCTGAAGAGAACCCAGAGTAGACTTATGGTAAAATAATATATTTTAATTTCGGTGATCTCTATCCTCAAGTGTAAAGAAGAGCTAGAATCAGAAGGACATGTCTGTCATTGGTTTACATATTTAGAGTTGAAAAAAAGGTTTAAATTAGACAAAAAGAGTTATGAATTTGATTTTGTTAAAAATGAATTGGAAATCCTACTGTGTGGTAGTGATGAACGTGTTATTGCTAAGGTTTATAAAATGTTATTGAATTTGAATTTGGAAAGTGAATATATAAAGCATAGTATGATTCAGTAGGCAAGGAACTTTAGATTTAATGTAATGCCTGAAAAATGGGAGAATACGTAGACAAAAGGTTTAAAATTTACACTAAATTACAATTTAAAAGAAAAATTTTATAATATGATGTATATGTGGTATTTAACACCAGACATTTTATCAAGAATTACAAATGAATTTCAAATGACTGTTGGAAATGCAAATGTAAAGAAAGGACTTTTTATCATTTATGGTGGACATATGATAAAGCAAAGAAATTCATATTCTAATATAGAAGATTCTTAAAGTGAATATAAAGATAAAAGAGAAATTTTTCTTTCGGGGGTTTAATGAAAAAAAATTGGGAAAAAAATTGGAACTTTGATGTTATATATGTTGACCGCAGCAAGATTACTTTATACACAAAAATGGAAGGACATTTCGATTCCCACAATGGATGAATGGCTGCAAAAGTTGATGGAATTATCAGAGATAGCTAAATTGACTGTTTTGATAACAGAAAAACACACAATTACTTTTATTTGTACTTGGAAACCACTTCTGGACTTTGTGCTTGAGGTGGAAAAAAATGAAACTTTGATTTTGGGCTTTACCGATTAGATAGATTTGTTGTTATAGAAATGGCTAGTTTATACTATTAGGTAAAAGTAAAAAGTTGAAGTTTGATGTTACTATCTTATCATATATTTTAATCTGAGCCTTGTAATTCTTACAAAAAATGTACAAAATGCATTTCTTGTTTATAAATTTATTTGAAAGAGGAACTTATTATGGGATAAGCATTGTAATAAGGAACAGAACTATTTGACCTCAAAATCATTTACTTATGTCAACCTTTGAAACTGTAGCCCGGAAATGATATAATAACTTTTGTTTTCAAGCACATTGTGTAAACATTCATGTAAGAAATCTATCATTACTAATTCTATGTATCCCTGTTTTCAGTTACCTGCTTCTGTATATTTTAAGCCTATTTTCTCTTCTTCATCCTTTGCTTTGGGTGGGGGCCAGACAGTCTGGAGTCTTCCTGGAGTCTTGTCATCCTGTTCTGAAGGAATAACATCAGCCTGATAAAACAAAACAAAACCACAGAAAAATGTATTATAAAAAAATGTATTACAATATTTAACATTAACTTTATAAATTATTGTAAATACACTTTTTTTTTCTTTTCCTATTTTTATTTTGCAGTACTTTTAACCTGAAGAGGAGGAATATGAAAGCTTGCACCTATCTGGGGACTTTTTATGTGGTTCAGGTGGAATTTAATCATATTATATTTTTTTACTAGTGGATCATCTTCTGCATTTTTCCCTCTTTGTATAAGGTATCACAGTAACTTAACACTCCCATGTAAGCATGTTATCTTTATATACATTTCAAACATGGGATTACCAACTATAGAAAATTATAGACAACACACAATGGCACAAGATTAAATTGACAGTGTCAAACTAGATGAATGTCCAGGTTGTTAACACCCATGGTGTTAATTTGTGTAGCATAATAATCATCAATTTACATTACCCTGTAGGTTTATTTTTAAAGATAAAAGTGTAACATATATCATGATCCTGATTTAAATCTCTTGGACAAAAGCAAAATGTTAATGCATTAGATATAAACAAATTATTTTTAAATGTTTTTACCAGGAGTATTTGCCTACCAATATGTTGACTAATCGTTGATTTGTTTAAAAACAAATTAAAATAATGAGTAAGTCACAAATCTATAAATTATAGGGAAATAAGCCTCTCAATTGTCACCTCTCTCTCTCTAAATGAAATATAATCTGACAATTCATCCATACAAGATTTTGCCTACTAATTTATAATCTATATTTGTATAATGTACATTGCTATTTTATACAATACTGTTTTTATGCACAACTTTTATCAAGATAATCTAGTACTGTGCTGAGAAAAATAAAATGGGGGGCAGTCTCAGTTTGGTGGTACATTTTCTGCATTAGAAGTTACTATCATTATTTTAATTCTTCCCACTCAAGAAACCTAAATATCAAAAACTCCAGGCTTTTGCAACTATATTCTAAATGTAGCACACAAGAGAATCAATCAACCTACTGGTTTTGTTTCTGTGGCTGCGTCACCGGATTTTGGTTTAGACCTCTCAAATATTGCCATCAAAGTTTCCTTTTCATGTTTCATTTTGCGTTTTATTGCTTCTAATTCTGAAGTGTCAGCAGTTGTCTCTTTTTTGGGAGGACGTGTAAATAAAGCTTTAAATGCATCCAATGCAGATTCTGCAGGACTTGGTTTCATTTCTTCACTTGGATCCGCTCTCACATAAGATTTCCTTTCTTGGACCTCTCCAGATGCTAGTAGTACTTCATCAATACTTTTCTCCTCAGTTTTAGGCCCTAACAACTGAGAAAGCTGTTCTAGAAAGGTAGGAGAACCTTTCGGCTCTGATATTTTCTTCTTGGTTACCGGCTCAGGTGCAAGGTTTGACTTCTTAACGGGCTGTTTTAGTTTGAGCATAGCTAGATCACTGTCTTTCTGTTTGATTTCGGTGATAGTTTCCTCTGGATCTGCAGACAACCCTTTCTTTCGAACACGTAATCCACTAAAGAAGGCTGGGAGCTGAAAGGACTTTTCACTCAAAGCTGGTTTTGTAGGAGAATCAGCGCTGCAGTTACTTGAAAGAGATCCCTGCTCTTCTTCAGCTTCCTGAATATCTTTTGCTGTAGCAATTGAACCAATAAGTTCCTTGATTGGTGTTCTAACCTTTGAACTTGAATACATTTCTGGTATTGTATCCTCCATTTCTTTTGACGGCCATTTGCAACTTGGTAGAATTGGCTCTGTGTTATCCCCTGCTATAGTACTACCCATTTCTGTATATAGTTCTGTGTCTTCTTTATTTTGATAATTATCTTCCAATGATACAGCACAATTTAACACAGGGTAGTTTGTTACATTTCCATGTGAGTCTAGATCTGTAGCCTCATTGTCTAATTCTGTGTCATTTGTATGAGCCAAAGTACCCTGAACAAGAATGGAATCCTTATAATCTTGTTTGCTGAATTCACACAAAGGAGAGTGGCTAGAATAGGAATCAGAGAGGGACGGCTCCTTCTGCTCCCTTTGCTGTGTTTCCAAGTCTCTTGTCCCATAAACATCAGCCTGATGATCATCTGAGACAAAAGCATAGTCTATAGAAGTATTATCTATGCTGTCATTATCTTCAGAATCAACAAAGTTTCCAGCATAAATTCTGCACACATTTGAAGCACCAGTAATGGTTTCTGCAGGGTCATTTGAAGCCCAGTCATCCATTCCTGAGACCGCCTTCAAAACAAATATGTCTCTTGTGTCAGCTTCTGGAACAGCCTGAACATTACTTTCCTCCTGCACCGTTTCTGGAAGGAGATCAGCTGTATTTAGATCAGCTTCTTCATTTATTATGTTTTTCTCATCCTCTTTGTCTACATGGCTATCAATATCCCCATTGACATTATGAACTCCTTTTAAAACCACTTGCTGTTTTGAAGTTCCTGGTTCTAATTTATCTGTAAATCCAAACAGTGCTTTCATAGAAAATTTAGTTAAGAAAGCATGGCTTGCTTCAGTCTCTTTCTCCTTCCCTGGATTAGGCAGTTTACTGCAATCACTATTTTTTTCCATGTTGGGCAAATCAAAACACACATATATTCCTGGAACAAGAACTAGTTATGTCTATATAATTGCTTCCAAGAAATGTTTTTTTCATTCAGTAAGTAAATTGAATCATTATGGAGGGAAGCTGTTTCTCCAAATCATACACTGTTTTTCCTACAACATAGTGGTACGAAATGCAAATCCCTGCCAATGCTTACAACTTTAGTACAGAAGAAATAGGAAGATTTCACTCATTTTGCATGCCACGTTTTCTCAGCAGCAACACAACTTACTTTTTACACAAAAGGCCTTTTTTTTTTGTCAAGGCAAATCTGCAAACTAATCAACTGAAAGCACAAGGCACAGTTTGGTGAATTCCAAAGCTTTTTACTTTCTAGAAAATAGAGTTAAAGGTTAGTACTGAACAACTGGTACTTGCAGTTTGCTATTTCCTTATGCCGGCTCAGGAGTCACAAAAAACTGTCAGCAAAAATTTCAGAAAGATCCCCACTGTGGTCAAAAGCTGCTTTAGCAGAATCTTCAAAGCGGCTACGTATCAGAAATTGTGGAAAATCTTGATGGATTGGAATTTATTTGAAGTTCTTTGCTAAAACATGCCTTGTCTTCTGGAGAATTCCAAATATTGAAGAGTGGAAGTTAACTGACTGTACTGCCCTTGAAGCTGAATAATAATAATAAAAAGAAAACACTCTTCCGCTTTTGGTGCAGGTTTGGTCTGGAATGTAGCTTGCAGCGAGTGAACATCAACTAAGAGGACTGGTTTCATATTACCGTGTTTCAAACTCTGCAAACTGTGGCCCACAAACAGGTACTAATCAGCCAGTTTCACCACACCCACGGATTAGAAGTTATATGGGAGGGCAAAGTAAACAGAGAGAATATTCATTAACTCTGAGAGAACAGGACATTTGGAAATATGTATTTCCGTTGTCCTTTCAAATGTACACATGGGGATTTGCATATATACTTTATACACGCAATTATTTGAATTCTGAATACCTCTGCAGTTAAGGACTTGTGATCGATCTTATTTATTCATTTTATGAAAGAAAGCATCCTGAACAGGTAGTGTTGCTGGCATAAAATTTAATAGTGTAAAGTGGGTCAAGGAGCAGCAGGTTTTCAGCTTACTTGCTTAACATTTATCAGTAATTTTTTTTCCTCTAAAATATAAAATTTATTGGATGAATTACCATGTTTCCTTGAAAATAAGACCCTGTCTTATATGTTTTTGAACCCTGAAATAAGTGCTTGGCCTTATTGCCATGCGCTCAAAAGCCCAATTGGGCTTATTATCAGGGAATGTCTTATTTTGGGGGAAACAGAGTACATTAGAGGTATGCGTTGGCTTTTAAATTGAATGCCATGGGCCACCTTCCGAAAACCAGACAAGGCCAAAACAAAAAGAAATATTAATTTAGTTTAAATGGAAATAGAATAATTAATAGAAGCTAAGATGATTCTTTAATATAATAATCCATACATTCGATCATATTAGAAATTAGTGACAGGGCTGCTTAAGGAACTTCACCCACAGCTTTTGGTGGCTGCAAAAACCCTGAAGGTTTTTAAAATATAGTTTTATACATTTTGTCTATTCCATTAGGTGCATACGTGCACCAATGTGCCTACCGTCCCTGTCCTAATGTCCCTTTTTATTCATATCCATTTCATGTATTCATAATCATGTTCATACTTTTATCTGTTTTCTTATATATGCTTGACAAAAATGAATAAATAAATAAATAAAATGAAATAAAATAAAATAAAATAAAATAAACTAGGTGTAATATTAAATCCCTTCATTCCTTCCATCTTCAATATCTGTTTATGGGACCTAGTACCCTTGAGAATGGAGAAGGGCACAGTTTCCTTACATGAGGAGAGAAACCTCCAATTCTGCAGAAAGAAAGAAAGCCTTTTTGTCACTCCTATAAGGTAGGCCCTGCTAAGAAACCAATGCCATAAAGAGGAAGACTACTTTTATTATAACAGCCATAGAGGAATCCTGCAAGCCTGAAGCCTGAATGTGTTTCTTTTCTTCTTTTTATTTTTGTGTGAATTAGAAAAGGTATGTCTGAGACATTTTCTCAAATTAGTTTCTTAACTAATCATTGCCTCTACCTCCTTCTTTCATGGCCATCCCTTTACACCTTCCCAAATTCCCTTTTTTTTGAACACAGTCATAGCCTGCTCACCTTGATGAACGTCTTACTACTCAAAATGTATATAATTATAGTCTAATTATTGTGCTTTGGAAATTAAAACCAGTGATGTAACGTCTTAAGTGGAATATTTGTAGACAGGGTAATGAGATTTTATTTGCTTTGGCTAAATAGGTCACATCTCTTTCCATCTATTCAGCTTGTTCATGTATATATGTTTACTTGATAAATGCAAGCAATATCTGCTGTTGACATTGATAAATAAAGTAAAAATGATTATTAGTGTCATAGAAATCTTTAAACATTTGGACTGTGCCATCTGGAAGATTTTTTTTGTCCAAAGTTCTATCACAAGGCTAAATTAAATGAGGGTGAGTAAAATTAATAAATATATTATTCTCCATTGCATTCTAGCACTGGAAAAGTATATGCTAAGGTCTTGTCTTTCTCAAATATAATTGCCAAGGCCATGTTCCTCACACCATGATATAACTAAACTATAAATTTCAACAAATTTAACAAATTGAAAAACAGCAGGGAATTGGCATAGATTTAAGAAAAGGATTGTGTTGATTTCCTTCATATGTAATATTACATTACAAAGGTATACTGTAGTTTCTATTTACTATATTGTTGAAAGAAATTATGATTCTAATGGAACAATCTCATTATCAGATATCATCTCTGAATGTGCTTCACACATCAAAGCCTAGGTTATTACTGCAACAAGATTATAGTTAAATGCTTCCGGTATTTAGAAGGACTCAAACAATTTAAGAATCAATTAGAAGATGTCCTTCCTCTTACAAGTTCATGCCATTGGGAGCTTATTTGGAAGCAAAATATATTGATGACCCTAAATGAGAGTAAGAAGAACCTGGAGATCTTGGGCATTTACAGTTGCATGCAAACAGTAAGTCAAATTGTGTGTTAACTATTCATAAAAGAGCAAAGATGGATTCAAATTTGCAGAAATATTTTGTACTGAATTCTGCACCATGTAGAGGAAGTTTCAGCTTCAGTTTACTCATGGATTCATTCAAACCTACAATTTCACCAGAGATGTTTCAACTAATAATGTTAGTTTAGAAAACAATGATATAATAAACTAACTACCTTTAGAAAATAAAGGCAGTTGTGGGAAATCAGTCGTTTGCTTCAAAATAGGAACACCTTCTCTGAAAAAAATACATCTAAATCCATAATGGCGAACCTGTGGCACGTGTGCCACAGCTGGCACACAGAGCCCTCTCTGTGGGCATGTGAGCTGTCACCCAGCTCAGCTCCACTGCGCATGCGCACCTCCCACTGGCCAGCTAATTTTTGGGATGGGGGCAGGGCGCATGCAGGAGACGAGTGCGCATGTGCAGGGATGGGGGGGGAAGGTGGGGTTGTGTGGGGCCCCCCACGGCCTGTTTTTGGTCCCAGGAGGCTGCAGGTGTTTCAAGTAGTTTTAATCAAAATGCAGTTAAAACGCTATACAAGCCATTAAGGATATAAATACATATATACAACAGGAACAGTAAGTACCTCACAGGAGCAAATAGACGTAAATCCTAGATAGATAGGAAATGCATCACAAACAATGCAGATGAATGCTAAAGAGGAGTAAAGCTGCATACAAGGCAGAAATAACACCTATGGTATAGAGATACCAATGTATAGACATGGGTGTAGACATAACGGAGTGGGAGGATCATGCACATGCACGGGGGGGAGCATTGTGGGGGTCGTGTGCACATGTGCAGGGAGCATGGGGGGTCATGTGCGCATGCATGAGGCCCCCCCACATTGCATTATGGGTGCTGTCACCCGCGCATGCTGTCACACGTACATGCACATACTTTCAGCATCCAACGACAAAAAGGTTAGCCATCAGTGATCTAAGATTATGCTAATAAAAAGCGTAATGCAGGATAGAATGGAGGGACCGCACCGGTCACTCTCTCTCATTCTCTTTCTCTCATTCTCCTATCAAACTTTGTAATACCCTGCCATGTGAAATAATAAATGAATTATGCAGCACCTTTCATTAAAACACCTAAATAATAAATAATAGTTAAATAACAAAATTATAATCTGTTATAGAATATGGTTTTGATAATTGGATAGACTCATGAATTTAGCTATTATTCAAAACTCATTTCAGGCTTGGCAGCCTATTTTGTCCAGGAAAGCTTTTTTTAAAAAAAAATTAAATTAATGTTTCTCAATCTGAACAACTTTAATCTGCATGGATGACAACTCCAGGATTCCCCCAGTTAGCTTGCTAGTGGGGAATTTCTGGAAGTTGAAGTCCATTCATATGAAAGGTCCTGAGGATCATAGAATCATAGGGCTGCAAAGGACCTTGGAGGTCTTCTAATCCAACCCCTGCCCAAGTTAAGCATCAGGGTAGAGACCAGAGGTGGATTTCAGCAGATTCTGACCAGTTCTGAAGAACCGGTAGCGGAAATTTTGAGTAGTTCGGAGAACCGATAGTAAAAATTCTGACTGGCCCCGCCCCATTTATTCTCTGCCTCCCAAGTCCTAGCTGATTGGGAGGAATGGGGATTTTGCAGTATCCTTCCCCTGCCATGCCCACAAGCCACACCCCCCAAGCCATGCCACACCATGCCCACCAAGCCACACCCACAGAACCGGTAGTAAAAAAATTTGAAACCCACCACTGGTAGAGACGCCCTTTTTTATGTAGAGTTTATGTAGAACATGCCTTTCTTGGCATAAACCTGTTCAGGACTGGCAGCAGAAGTGCTCTTACCAAATTTCACAATGCAGTGACCCATGTCTCATGCTCAAGCTAAGGAGCTATATTTCGATATAATTTTTTCTCCAATCAAGAAAAGAAATAATTGTCTTCTTCAGCCAAGGTTTTTAGAAATGGTACTAATAGTAGTTCAGTGTTCATTGGGTGTGTTTGTGTGTTAATAGACAACATTTTATACTAAGAGCCCCTTTGAAAGCCCAACTGACAGAAAAGCAGGATATCAATTTACAGAGTAAATAAATATAGGTAGTCCTTGACTTTTAACCACAAATGAGTCCCAAATTTATTTTGCTAAACAAGGTAGTTGTTAACTGAGTTTTACTCCATTTTATGACACTTTTGCCACAGTTGTTAAGTAAATCACTGTGGTTATTAAGTGAAACATGAGGTTGCTAGGCAGATCTAGCTTCCTTCATTGTCATCTTTGCTTGTTGGAAGTCAGTTGGAAGATTACAAATGCTGATCACATGACCCAGGGACGGTGCAACTGTCATAAATATATGCCAATTGCCAAGCCCCTGGATTTTGATCACATGACCATGGAGATGTTGCAGCAGTTGTTAAGTGTGAAAACTAGTCACAAATCACTTTTTTCAGTGCTGGACATTAAATGAATGGTTGTAAGTTTAGGAATACTTGCAAGAACTTAGGAGCAGTGGTGAAATCCCCCCTGGTTCTATCTGGCTCACCAAACCGGTAGCACCGGTGGTGGGAGGCTCTGCCCACCTGCTGGGACATCATTACATCCCGGTTTTTTACCATCTGTGCATGCATCTGCGTGCTCCCGTTCCTGAACTGGTAGCAAAAGTAAGTGGATTTCACCGCTTCTTAGGAGGCTCTTAAAACATCTTCTATAATTAAGAGACAGAAACCACCACTCCCATCCTGCATATTTTGAAATTTGCAACATAAGTGGACTTTTGTTTTAAAAAATAAAGTCTGTTCAAATGTAAGTAAATATAGGAATAATGTAAAAACAGATGTGTGAAAAAAAACCTGTTTGGCGTATTTCTAAGTTATCCTGCTATAGTACTTTGTTACGTTATTTCAATATTTGTTTTTATTTCTTAGAAATGCAATCTACAATGTTTAGTTTATATCCAATGTGAAGCTCCTGATATTAATTATATAGATAAAGAAGGGTATCGTATTTTTTGGACTATAAGATGGACCTTTTTACCCCCCCAAAAAAGGGTGAAAATCTGGCTGCATTCTATAGTCCAAATGTAGTCCCGCCCACCTGCCGGCCCCCACCCTTCGGATATTTCTGGGCTCCACGCGTCACATTTTCAGGTGGTTCCAGGCGGCAGGGATCTGGGTCAGGGCACAGCCTGAGGAACGAACCTCTTTTGGACGGTCGGGTGGGGCGGGAAAATCTGCCTGGCGGCTTTGGCAAAAAGGATGGACCCCATGGTTCATGGCTGGTCCCTCCTATGGCCATCCAGCGGGCAGCTCAGGGCAGACAATGGCCATGATGACTTAACTCTCCAGCAATGTGAGGAGCCGCCGTTGCCACTGCCTAAGCCTTCTCTGCACCCAGAAGCTGAGCCGAGCGGGAGCCCCTAAAGCGAAACGTCCCTCTTTTCCAGCCACCATTGGCCCGATTTCCCAATGCAATTAGCAGAGCCGCGTTTCAGGCAGCGGCCAGTTCACCTGCAATGTGCATCAGGGAACTGGAAACCATTTTTGGATTCGGGGAGTGGATCGCAGCGCTGCCACCTGAAAATGCTTTCCTTTCCAATGCACATTGCAGAGCCGCATGCCCTTCTCCTCTTTCTCAGCAGACTCACCTTCTTTTTCCTCCTGGCCATTTTTGGAATTGGGAAGGGGATCGTGGATCTGCCGCCTGAAAACGCTTTCCTTCCCAATTCTAAAAATGGGGCATGCAGAGGCAAAAAAAGTGCATTGCGTTTCAGGTGGCGGATCTGGCCAGGAGGAAAGAGAATGTGAGTCTGCTGAGGAGGGTGTGTGGCTCTGCAATGTGCATCGGGGAGGAAAGCATTTTCAGGCAGCAGTGCTGCGATCTCCTCCCCGAATCCAAAAACGGTTCCCAATGCACCTTACAGGAGAACCAGCCGCCACCTGAAACACAGCTCTGCGAATTGCATCGGGGAATCCAGCCAACAGGCAGCGGTTGCTGAAAGGAGGGATATTTCGCTTTAGGGGCTCCTGCTAAGCTCCCGGGTATGGAAAGGGCTTAGATGGTGGTGGCAGCTCCTCACATTGCTGGGGAGTGAAGTCATCCCGGCCATTGTCTGCCCTGAACTGCCCGCTGGGCAGCTAGAGGGGGGACTAGCCATGAACAATGGAGTCCACTTAATCGCCAAAGCCTCTGGGCAGATTCCCCCCCCAAGACTATCCCAAAGAGGTTCGTTCCTCAGGCTGTGCCCTGACCCTCCCCCCAGAGCATGCGAGGGGTCTCTTTGGGGAAAGCAAGTAGTTCCTGTGGATCGCAGGAGCACCCCAATAAGTTTTCTTGAAAAGAACATCTCAGTAATCGACGGCCTCTTTCCCAGCAGTGTCTCTGAGGCACCTCTTGCTTGCAGGAGGAGGAGGAGGGTGGCGTAAAGCAGCACCACCTTAAACCAAAGCCTCTGAGTAACTGGGAAAGAAAGCCATGCTTCCTACAAAATAGAAAGGTACCATAATGAAGGCCAAAGAAGGAAGAAAGCCAGGCTTTCAATAACTACGGCTATAGGTAGGAAGATGGGGGCGTCTCAGGAGCGGAGCCTTCGGTGCCAAGTCCCTCTTCTGCCCCCATGTAAATCATCCCCCACCCCACTCACTCCAGTTAAATGCGCGTAGTGATAGGGTTTGTTTTAAACAGATAAAAAGATATATCCTGCTCGTTATCAAAATTGAGTGGAAGTGAGGACGCGGCTGATCCTGATGCTAAGTAGGCAGAGGCAGAATTCTTTTTTTCTTGTTTTTCTCCCAAAAATTAAGGTGCGTTTTATACTCCGGTGTGTTTTATACTCTGAAAAATACGGTATGTCCTTTCTCACACCATTTTCTCTCTGTTGTTTCTTGTCTCCTTCACATGATTGTTATTTCAGAGGGAGAATGGCAGTTCAACACTTTTATATAATATTACCTTTAAGGGTTTCTTTCAGCTAATTTGGAAGGAAGGAAGTTCCGAAGAGGAGAATGTGCCACCTTCTCCCTAAAATAACTTTGCCAAATTCTTCTCCACCATTAATAAGAACTTGCCAAGGCTCCATGATTATCCAGCTGTTGGGAAGTTCATATTTTATATAATTAGAGGTATAGATTTAGCTGCTAGTTTAAATAATAAATATTATTTTCAATCAACAGTTACTGATTTTCAGCACAATTAACAATTTTTATATATAAAAAATATAAATGGAAGATGAAAAACTAATACATAGAGTATGCGTTCCACAATCTGCCTTTATGAAATGGGAGAAAGGAGCATCTGTACTCATACTTCTATTGAACTCTATAAAGTTCAATAGAACTTTACATAGAACAAATTTTAAGACAAGGTATGAAACAACAGGAAGAAAAAACTCCAAAATATTTATGGAACTCTGATTTCACATTTAGACTTCACTGAATATTATTGCCTGGAGAGCTACCCTGTTTTCCCCAAAATAAGACATCCCCTGATAATAAGCCCAATCAGGCTTCTGAGCATGTGGCAATAAGGCCAAGCGCTTATTTCAGGGTTCAAAAAATAAATAAATAAGACAGGGTCTTATTTTCGGGGAAACACGGTATCTACAATGTCAGTTTCTTATATCTATGTAATTTCTTAGTTTTAGAGCATTACATCCTTAACAGACTGAGTGAATGGCCAAGGAATTGCTGAGGCTGTGCCACACTGCTGATGGAAGAATGTAAAAGCAATAAACGATATTTTATATTAACAAATGAAAAAATCATTGCCTAACTATGGGAAACCAACCCAGTAAGCAGATCTACAATAGCGTAAATAAACAACAGCAATAAAGTATTTCATAAAGGTACTCACATTTAGCTCAAGATGTAATAGACTTCTGTCCGCTCTTTTTGGTTCAGTGAAATAGACAGAAGGATCAGATTGCCTCAACCTGCAAGCTAAAACCCAGGCATCATCATCTCTATATGTGACAGGTGTCTTAACTGCCTGTTCTGAGTTTTTCTTCCAAGCAGTTTCTACTGGAAAACCTATATGGTTTTAACAAACATGAAGAAGAAAGAGAATTATCTCCAACTGTAAAAAAAAAAATAAATAAACTGAAGGTCATTAGGAAATAGATATCGCAACAACATAAAATTTACTTTTTTTTCAATTTAAGAGACTTAAAAAGCACCACTGCTATTTTATTTAAGAAACAATATTCTTCCCCATTTACAAATGAGGACATCCTGAATACACAGTGAAGTCGTGACTTGATTTCATACTCTGAACATGGAGTAAAGAATTAAAGAAAACACTGTAGGCATGGATAGGAAGCAGTGCACTATTTCAAGCATAGGGATGTCTCTTAAGAGATGCCTCAAAGCCAACTTTGTCTCTTCAGACAAATAGGCCACCATAGGAAGGATGGCATCGGCCCTACTGCAGTTTTTCCCATATGCAGAAAAGGTTTTTTTTTCTATTCATAAACATTGAGGGTTGGGAAGGAGAAGTATGTGAAATATGGATGGGCCTGTTTCTAGTATTTTCTAGCTTTCTCAGAACAGAATTGTCATTCTTTGAGCTGGTGATCTTAACCACGGCTGCACGTTTATTTGTACGCTGTTGAGAAACAGATCTGCACGGATCTGCATTCTAATGCAGATCTTTTATGTATCACACTTGAATGAGGCAACGTGATAGCTTTTCATTCATGACAGGGATCCCGTCCCTGCTGCCAGCCAACAACACATGGGTTCCCTGATCCTGCCTACTAAGGTTATGAGCCACGAAGACTTATATATGTGGCTTACTTGAGAGCTGTAATTCAGCTTATTCGTGTGTATAGTTCTTTTGCTTAGATAACTAGGGACTGGAACATTAAAAGTTCACTGATGTTGCCTCTCTAATTGTTTATTGTGAAGAAGGGTAACATGACAGGCAAACAGAAATCAGAAGCTGTATTTTCATATTTACTGAGAAATCTTGATACTTCGTGGAATGGACTTTCCTTAATTATTCATAGGCACTATGACATATGGATACCCTTTGCCTACTGCACTCCCTTTAAGTGTATATGACTAGAGTCTCCTGCTTGGGTGGGGATCACACTAGATGACCTACAAGGTACCTTCCAACTCTGTTAATCTGTAAATCTGTAATTATACTTCAATTCCTAATTCCCAGATTGTATGATAAACAACACACACTTTAGAAACTAGATTCCAACTTTCAATTCAAGTATTCGCTCCACCTTATTAATGTAATTCAGTAGAAAAACAGCTTTACACCATTAGTTTATTGCAAGATTGAATATTAACATCACTCACTTTTTCTATTTGACATTTTAACTGATAAGCCAAAGCAGGGGTGAAATGTAAAATTTATTACTACCGGTTCTGTGAGCATGACTTGGTGAAGTGGGGTGTAATGTGCCTGGGTGGGCAAGGCCAACTTTTTTTTTTTAACTTTTCAAAGCATTTTTTCTAATGCTTTGAAAAGCCTCTGCTGATCAGGCAACTCAGCTGGGATCATCAGAGACGCTTTTTAAAAAATGCCTCTCTGACGATCAGGCAACTCAGCTGGGATCATCAGAGACTTTTCAAAGCATTTTTTTAACCACCTCTTCGGCCAAGAGGTTGCAGTAAAAAATGCTTTGAAAAGCCTCTGATGATCCCAGCTGAGCCACGCGATCAGAGGCTTTTTTTAAAAAAAGCATTTTTTTGTCAGAAGAGGTTGTAGAAAAAATGCTTTGAATAGTAAACAAGAAAGCCTCTGATGATCGTGCGGCTCAGCTGGGCATCGGGGGGGGCAGGGATTTTTGCTACGGGTTCTCTGAACCACACGCCGCCATTGCTACCGGATCGGGTGATCCGGTCCAAACCGAGAGCATTTCACCCCTGAGCCAGAGCCTAATGACAGAATTGTGCAATGAAGATGAAATGGTATATTAGCTTGATAAAGATTTGTAACTTTGACCCAGAAGTTTCTTATCATATCCTTAACATGCCCTCTGACTTCAAAGCCATTTTCATTATAATGCACATAAGCTTTGAAATGTGTGTTTCATTCATTCACTTCATTTGTATGTCATTGAAGAATGTAGTGATTAAGGAACTAGGCTAGAAATTGGGAAACCATGAGTTCTAGTTCTGCCTTAGGCATAAAACCAGCTGTGTGATCTTAGGGTAGTCATACCTTGTCAGCCGGAAGCAGGCAATTCTTCTGGGCAGCAGGCAGTGGCAAACCACTTCTGAAACTTTACCAAGAAAACTGCATGGATTAATTCTGGCAGGTGCCAGGAATTAATATTGATTCAACGGCTAAAACAGGAAGGAAGGAAGGAAGGAAGGAAGGAAGGAAGGAAGGAAGAAAGGAAGGAAAGGGAGCTCCATCGCTGGAAGTTTTCAAGAATAGACTGGACAACTATTTGTCCAGGATGATAGAAGGTCTCCTGCCTTGAGAAAGATGTTGGATTAGAAGATTTTCAAGATCTCTTCCAGCTCAATGATTGTATGAAATCAAAGGAATGGAATGAAACCAAGGAATGAAAGATCTTTGAAGTTGATATATGTAGTACTGAAACAACATTGATTCAGTTTCTTCCTGAAGATTTTTTACAAATATTTTACCAGAATTGCACAAAGGTGGCTAAACATTAATAAAATACATTAAGATGATTGATTGATGTAAGTATATACCGGTATGTTAAATTATAATCTAAATATGAGGTGACAAATCTGATACCAAACACTTCAGACCACTTCTGATCAATCTTGGGATTGGCAAGGAATTGCACAGCTATGACCAGAAACATCAGGTGAATATTAGGTTGATTTTGTATGATCTAAATAGTACATGCATCATATACAAATATGAGAAAGCGTTTTGGCTACTTCACAATCAACAGGACTTTTGAATGAATACAATTTATCTTACCTGTAAGAACTTTTCATAATACATTGAAGTTAAGGTAGATTCAAAAGACATGATGTTCTCCTTCTTTCCAAGCTCCTGAATATGGCTTACTTTCATAAATCAAGTATGTATTTATTTAGCCAACACACTACAATACAATGTTTAATTTCTGGTACACCATCTTTGCTGTACAACTGGTCAAAATTTGGAGATTTGCTATCTACAATTTTCACAGAAGAGACATGTAGAATGTAGTTTAAAATTTGCTTTGCTCATAGGAATTTTGCATACCCAACCTAATAACTGACACAAGTATCTTGAAACATATATACATGTAGGACAGTTCTTCAGAATGTCAACAGCCACCGGTAAATATACAATCAGAGGCTTACCATAAGTTGTTACTGACCTGTAACATAAACAGCTGAATTCAATAGAATTGGAAAAGTTATTTGCTTGATTACATAATTTGGTTAGGTTTCAAACACAACAGCTTTACAACTGCTATTTCTCAGGATTATATCCTAATTCAATATTTCATATGGTAGTTTTTAAATAATAAAATGGTGAGAAAGTGACCACAGTGAAGGCCTTTTTGACAAAAAATACAAAAAAGCAATAATTGTGAATGCAAAAAGTCTACAGTTTATTACAAGTGATATTCAAGTTACTCTTGAATATTTAACATTTCAAGTTTCAAATCTTTATTGTCAGTGCACAACAATGAGATTGGTTGAGATTGGTTGATATATAATTTAGTACTCCAAATATAAACATTAGGTACATAATCAACTAAACGCAACAGAGCGTTTAGTTGATTTTTGGCTCAGCATAATATCCAATTCAGCAATAAACTTGTTCAATAAACCAGGGGTAAAAATCCCAACTGAGCATTAATGACAACATAGCTCTGGTCAATTTTTGGATGCTGTTTCCCAAGCCCATTCACTGAAGTCTTTTGATTTTGGGATCCATCTCATTGTTCATCGATCTTTTGTGATGCTTTATTATACTGCCCCAGATAAGCAGCTGATGTGGCTACCAATAGCAAAGGAAACATTTTCCTTGAATCAGCACCAAATTCAGTTAGTACATAGCATCATTTGTGACATGTGGCTTAAGGCCAGCATGCACTGATTTTAGCATATGCATGAACCACCTTGCTTGCAATAGGTTCCCATTGTCCTGCTTGTGGATTTCCCACAGGCATGTGGTTGTCCATTAAGGGAAGTAGAATGTGAAAGTAGACGAGCCTTTGAGCTGATCCAGTAGGATTTTTCACAGGCTTTAAAATCATTTTATTTTGCTGCAATTTAAGAAAAGACAGATATAGCTGCTCCTACATACTATTTCGGTACCTTCTAACGAAATACTTTCCTAGACTTTGACCAGATATACCAAAGGTTGAATTTTCAGACCAAAGAATATGCTCCAGCCCTTCTTGATTAACTTTTCTACGGGTTTTCAGTTTCTATTTTTTCTCTTTTGTCATTAAAATAACATTAAATAAAAAAAAAAGGCAAGGTAGGTTATCATCCCAAGAATTAAAAAAAAAAAGATTTGGTGCCCTCTACAGTTTGAAGGGTGCAACAATGTAATGCGTAAAAGGCAACAACAACACAGAAAACATAATGTCATGGTTTAGAATCACAAAATCTGTCAACATAAGGGATGTATGGATTTTTGTGAATTTCACTATCAGAGAAGAAGGATTAGGCAGCTTGCATTTTGTGAAAGATTTATGCTTGAATAGGAAAATGTGGTCAAAGCAACACTATTAAATGTTATGAATAAAACAATGTATGAAATCAAGTTCTGGTAAAAACAAATGCTGAAATTAAACATGTTTCCCTCGTGAAACCAAAGGACCAAAGGCTTTTTTGCTTTTTGTTTGCATCTTTCTGACAACCTATCATTGGCAGTTTAAAGTATGCATGATGCTACAGGAAGCAAGCTTAGGTTTTCTGATATATTCAAGATGAGAGATGAACACTTTTGATTCTGTTGGTCATATGATTGTGTATATAATAAAATACCCTGTTTTTCCAAAAATAAGACATCCCCTGATAATAAGCCCAATGGGGCTTTTGAGCGCATGCACTAAAATAAGCCTCCGCCCCCCCCCAAAAATAAGCCCTCCCTGAAAATATTAAAACACAGAGCTGGAAATCAGGTAAGATGGCAAGAGGAGCCCCATCTTGCTCCACGCTCCCTAAAATAATAAGACCTCCCCGAACATAAGGCCAAGTGCTTAGTTCGGGGTTCAAAAAAATATAAGACAGGCTCTTATTTTTGGGAAAACACGGTAGCTAAATTATTATTGAAAAAAACTCAACAGAATGTCTTTCTAGAAACTGAAAGGAAAACATGTAAATATATTTTATTGATATTGATTGTAGCACAGAATTCCTACAGATGGCTGTTACTAGAAATATAGTCAGTGATTGCTAACAAATAAATAGATTAACTGCATAAACTATTTAAAATACAGTCACCATAAAAGGTATAATTGGCTATTCCCTCTAAATGGTTAAAATATAGTTTGATGGATTCCTGAATGACAGATTGAAGACATTTCTGAAAAAGTGGAGTCAACAAAAGTGGTGAAGAATGAAGAGATGGTAAGTAGACTGTTTTTTGGGAATATCTATAGGTAAGAAGAGGTTGGGAGATAGTCTTTGTGTGTCCTGGACGGCTACTCCACCCAAGGAGATGGTTTCCCATGGTTGAATGCTAGAGATGATGGGAATAGCCATTTTTTCCTAACCATGTTTGGAAGCTTTTAAAGGGCACTAACTCTGCTAACCTTCACTTGCTAATCGCTTTAGGAAATTGCTCATTAACTACTTCTAAAGTATTGGAGTGACAAGTTTGAAAATTCCCTTTGCGACTTCCTTTAATCCTGAATGAAAGAAAACATTAATTATAATCCTATGAATTTAAAGTATCTGAAATAAATAGCAAAAAGCTAACTAAGATTTTGATTTTAGAAAGTTATAAATGGTCCAAGGGTCCAGATAAACTTGGAATATTGGAACATTTATAATTAATTGGTAACATTTATAATTAATTTGGAATTAATTATAAAGAACAAACAGTTTCTCAGAGAAATAGTTCTGGTTTTGATTTTGTAAGACATAACTGATATGTAGCTTCATGATTTTAAAAATTGGACACCAGAGGGGCCTAGACAGAGAGGAAGAAACCCAACCCTCCAAAATGATACAAAAGTTACAACAATTAAAATACGGGAAGAGATTTTTAAAGAATGGGCTCTGAAATCAGTATCAATATCAACAATGTTAATAAAGATGTTTGCTTCTATGGATAGACTATGTTCAAAATATGTTATTAAAAAAATGGCAGATAGAACATTTATCAGACAGGATAGAGATGCTATCAAAAATGGATTTATAAATGCTAGGCAAAAAGAATGATTTGGAAAAGGGTTCTTCACTAGATCTAGAAGAGAAATTGGCTTATGTTTTTTAAAAAAATTAAATTTCAAAAGGGAAATACAAATGACAGCTCAAGAGAAGGACCTGGATATTTTTTTAATAGTGATTTCAAGAGGCTTGCTAAAGCCTTGAAATATCTGTATGATGGGACATATTTGCCAAATTTCAACCCAATGGGAATCATAGGTCGTGGATTTTGGACACATTCTTTAAATTAGCTCACTTGAGGTACTTTTATTCAAAAATTGTGCTCCTATGTTTTGCCTAATTGAAAATGACAAATAGGAGAGTTTTAGTTGTGTATACATAGAGCCTTGAATACTAAAAACTCTCATATATTTCAGAATGCCATCTTTTGCAATCTGAACCATCCCAAACAACTGAAGTTGTGATGGTTTATATAGTATTAACAGATTAAAGGAAACTACAATGAGGCAAAATACTGGGGAGGAGTTGGGAATGGATTAGATAATCTCCTGGATTGTTATCATACAATATTTTCATTCAACAATATCCCAAGAATAATGAAAGCATAGTTGTAGCATTACTCCCAAAGCTCTACAGGCAACATCACTTTGCATGTATAAAAGAGGTACAACTTGCATCACAATGCTTCACAATTGTTTATATCACTCTGACATGCCCTAACAGATAGGATGAAATAGAGAAAAAAAAATTTGGAGTAGGGAAGGGCTATGCCTTACAGGATCCTTCATCCTTATCTCCATTATTCTGGAGTGACTGCCATTAATCATTGTTCCAATCGAGAAAGTGTCAAGGTGCTTCTCCAGAACATTGAAGAACAATGTTTCCCATTTATTCACAATTACAGTAATTAGCAAATTATGGCACAGCTAAATCACCTTCTAAATTTTTAAATTAACCTTCTGCCAAATCAGCCTGTTCTGATCTCTTCAAATAGTTTTTGTCAGTTCATGTTTTCCATGTGCTATCAATTATATTATTACACTCAAGAGAAGCATAGTGGTCAGCATTGGAAATTCAAGGACTAAAAATCTATCATAATACCAAACATTCATCGCAGTAAAACTTTCACCGATATGATACAAAAATGTAAGTGGGATTCCACTTAATTATTTGAACCAGTGTTTTATCTGGTTCCCCCAGCACCTGGTTGAAACGACGTATCTAGATCCGTTCCAGTCGGGCTTCAGGCCCGGGTACAGCACGGAAACGGCATTTGGTCGCGTTGGTAGATGATCTCTGGAGGGCTTGGGCCAGGGGGTGCTCCTCTGTCCTGGTCCTGTTAGATTTATTTATTTATTTATTTATTTATTTATTTATTTATTTATTTATTTATTTAAATTTCTATACCGCCCTTCTCCAAAATAGGACTCAGGGCGGTGAACAGCCAAAGTAAAAAACAATATATACAAAATTTAAAAACAGTTTAAAATAATTAAATATTTGGCCGAAAATTAAAAGAACCCCAATTTAAAAACGATTTAAAATTCACTCAAGCCAGCCCAGCTAGTTGAAATAAATGGGTTTTCAGGGCCCGACGAAAAATCCAGAGGTCTGTTATTGTACGTATCTCTGGGGGGAGGTTGTTCCAGAGGGTAGGCGCTGCCACAGAGAAGGCTCTCCCCCTGGGGGTCGCCAGCCGACATTGTCTGGCGGACGGCACCCTGAGGAGGCCCACTCTGTGCGAGCGTACTGGCCGGTGGGAGGCTATTTGTGGCAGAAGGCGGTCTCGTAAGTACCCCGGCCCTGAGCCATGGAGCGCTTTAAATGTGGTTACCAACACCTTGAAGCGCACCCGGAAGACCACCGGGAGCCAGTGCAGCTCGCGCAGGAGAGGTGTTACATGGGAGCGCCTCGTCGCCCCCATAATCCCCCGCGCGGCCGCGTTCTGGACCAGCTGGAGCCTCCAGGTGCACCCCAGGGGGATCCCCATGTAGAGAGCGTTGCAGTAGTCCAGGCGGGAAGTGACGAGTGCCTGAGATCTCTCAGCGGCTTTTGATACCATCGACAATGGTATCATGCTGCAACGGTTGGAAGAGTTAGGGGTGGGAGGTACTATGTTGCAGTGGTTCTCCTCCTTTCTCTCTGACCAGTCACAGTCTGTGTTGACAGGGGGGCAGAGGTCAACCCCGAGGCCCCTCATATGCGGGGTGCCGCAAGGGTCAGTCCTCTCGCCCCTCCTGTTCATTTATGTGAAGCCGCTGGGCGAGATCATCCGTGGTTTCGGGGTGAAGTACCACCAGTATGCTGACGTCACCCAGCTGTACATCTCCACCCCAGACCACCCCAACGATGCCCTTGAAGTGCTGTCCCGGTGCCTGGAGGCAGTGCGGATCTGGATGGGGAGGAATAGGCTCAGGCTCAACCCATCCAAGACCGAGTGGCTGTGGTTTCCGATGTCCCGATATAGTCAGTTGGTGCCATCACTGACTATTGGGGGCGAATCACTGGCCCCCACGGAGAGGGCACGCAACTTGGGCATCCTCCTGGATTCACAGCTGTCTTTAGAAGAGCACTTGACGGCCGTGACCAGGAGGATTTTTCATCAGGTTTGCCTGATTTGCCAGTTGCGTCCCTTTCTGGATCGGGACTCTTTACGCACGGTCACTCATGCCCTCGTCACCTCCCACCTGGACTGTTGTAACACTCTCTACATGGGGCTCCCCTTGAGGAGCACCCGGAGGCTCCAACTGGCGCAGAGTGCGGCCGCACGAGTGGTAATGGGAGCACATGGCATTCCCATGTAACACCCCTCCTGCGCGAGCTGCACTAGTTCCCGGTGATCTTCCGGGTGCGCTTCAAGGTCTTGGTTACCATCTTTAAAGCGCTCCATGGCTCAGGACCTGGGTACTTGCGAGACCACCTACTACCACCAATAGCCTCTCACCGGCCGGTACGGTCCCATAGAGAGGGGCTCCTCCGGGTTCCGTCGACCAAACAATGCCGACTGGCGGCCCCCAGGGGAAGAGCCTTCTCTGTGGGGGCACCTACTATCTGGAACGAGCTCCTCCTGGAGATACGGAGGATCCCAGATTTGCGCACCTTCTGCCGCACTCTAAAGACCTTATTATTTCACCAGGGGGCCTGGCCTAATTTTCTCCCTCTTTTATAAAAGATTTTTAATTTTTAATATCTTTTAGTATTTTATATATTCAAATTTTAAAATTGGTTTAAAATTGTTTGGGGTTTTAATTTGTCTTGGCCAAAACCATTTAATTTGATTTCAATTCTACTTTTAAATTTTGTATGTATGTATTTTATTGTTTGGCTGTGCACCGCCCTGAGTCCTTCGGGAATAGGGCAGTATAGAAATCAAATAAAATAAATAAAATAAAAATAAATCTGTCAGCATAATAAATGTACTATGCATGGAACTCTAACAATCACAGAAGCTCACAGAAAACCATTGTATATTTATCTATATTAATGCATTCTGTATAGCAATCTAAACTAGGAATTCAAGGTGACATCAAAGCAAAACAGATCAAAAAGAATTTGATGATCAATTTTAATTTGAAAAACATCTGAATCTTTGCTGAACTGATCTGTTCAGTTTGTGTTATCTGTTTGTGCTAACTAAGAATTGTGCATCTATGATTCCAATATATTTAGAAAAGGACTATAAGTATGAGATGGAAAAACTGTTCTAAGCACTGAAAAATGAAATATTATACAAATCTACTAGAAGCTATTTTTTTTTCTTTTTAAAGACTTTATTCCAGGGTGTGTCCACACCCTGGTCCACTGATTTCAGGGTATGGATATGATAATAAAATTTCCTTTAATGGAATTTAAGAATCCAGATGGCACAAACTGTTTTTGAACATTTGCAATCCTGCATATTTCAGGTTCTTCAATACAGACAGAGCCCAAGAAATCAGCGAGGAGCCTGATAATCCTGTGGTTTACATACTTAATACAAAAAGCCTAACTTTGTGCCTTTTATTAGTGTAAAAGGCTTTGAAAATAAAAAAAATGTACACCGTACCCTATGCAATGCAAAGCTGGTTCACTTGGTCAGAAAGGCTTCTGAGCTAGCATTTCTCTTCTAATTCAGGAGTGCCCATTAACCTGAAAAAATAGATCCTTTAAGACTCACTTTAACTTCTAATAAGTAAGATGAAAAAAAAGATTCAGGCTTTTTTTAATGAATAGTAGAGAAGTATGCACTATTTCACTCTGAAATTTTGCACAAAAGACTTCCTAAACTTAATCAAAATATTTAAACAAATGTTTGAATATAATTTTAAATAAATGCAGATGTACGAAAACGTATTTCCTTTGTTCTTCAAAATTGGGCATCTGTTTCTCTTCTTCCATGCAATCATATTTTATTGTGACATTTTAATTTACAAGCTTCCTTTTTTGCAACTGTTTTTTTTTAAATAAATGACAATGGAAAGTGGTTTCTGATTTTATTCCTTTGATATTGTAGGGTGAGAGGGTCAAATTTGGCAAGATGGCAGATGCAGCATCTCCATCTAAGCCCCACCACTTTTGTACGTTCCTGTAATGTCAACACACATATAAAAGCAGTGGAGTTTGGATTGGGATGCTTTGTCTGCCATCTTGACTGTTTTGACTCCCTCCTGCAGAAGCCATAGGTCCTGTGTATATACTCTAAAAGAGAATTGAACGTATTGTCACTGGAAACCAGGAACCAATTCTTATTAACTGTAAATTTTTAAGAAGTAAAATCTCTACCTAGAAGATTGTTAATATGCATCAGTTTATGAAACAAAGGAGTGAGTGAGAAGGATACTGATCTGCCTTGATTCTTTTTTTTTATAGGAGTAAGAAAAGAGAAACTCTGTCAAGTTCTCAATATTTCATTATTATAGCCTATAAAAATAAATGAGAATTCCAATGGTCATTGTGGAGATTCCGTTCTTTAAAGGATTGACACCTGAGCAAAACAAATCATCAGCACTGCTTAAAACTGATTCACCATGAAACACAAAAATCACCAAGCATCACCAAGAACCTTATCTAACAATTAGAAAACAGCTATTTTAAAATTCTGAATATTACATAAAATGTAATGTGAATGTAAAACTAGACAAAATAATAATAAATACCTCACAAATTAGAACAGAGTTTCTAACCTCTGCAATTTTAAGATGTGTGGACTTCAATTACCAGAGTTAGAATAATTGTTAGTATAAACACTCTACTTATACAGAAAATATTCCAATGGCAATTGATTGCTAGGCTAGAACCCTGTCAAAAAAATAAAACTTATTGTGAGACACCGCCCCCCCTCCCCCCAAAAAAGATGCGCTTTTAATAAATGAAACAGGGAAAGACAAACAGCATCAATTTTAGATAGATAAGCAGCCTCAGGGCCTTTTGGACCTGTTGAGAGCACATAGAATAGCCATAAGACATTAGCCTACTCACATTATAGTTGTCATGAAAGACACACCCAGCCACAAATTGTGGAGTAAGTGACATAATCTCCTAACTATCTAACACCACTGTGGACTCAAAGGAATTCTTGTAAATCCAGACAATGCTAGGGGTTTTATCATAGATTACTTTGGAGTCTAGTTCTGTCTTTAAAACCTCTATGGCTACTGGCCTAAAAGCAGAATATTCAAGTTCATATGATGTTTTTCTTCACTTGATTTGAATCTTCATAGATTCTTTCTTTTCTTATATGACAAAACAGCCTTTGGTCTTGAGGATGACTAGCAATCAAGACTCCTAGCATAAATGTTGCTGATTTTTAAACTACTGTATCAGATCATCATTGCCTATCAACGGCCTATTTGAATTCTTGAAGTGTTCAACAAAACATATATTAAACGTAGTTGTTTCTCAGGATCTTTTTATAAAGTCTGTTTCCATGTGTTTATATATTTAAGCTTCCTTAAACTTTAGAAAGGGGACAAATTACTGTTTTTAATAAGTGAAAACTCCTTTCATTGCCTTTTTAAATGAGCTCATGTTTTTAGAACGTGTCAAAAATTTAGTCTATTAGTTTGGTATTTTATTATTATGATTAAGATAGTATCATCATTAATTTAGGTCAATTTAGGTTCTATTTTATTAGTTATATGATGTTTTATTTATTTTTTGTATCCCACCTTTATTATTCTGACAAATAACTCAAGGTGGCAAACATATCCGACACATTTTCTTCCTCTTATTTTCCCCAAACAACCCTGTGAGGTGGGTTGAACTGAGAAAGAGTGACTGGCCCAAAGTTACCCAGCTGGCTTTCATGGCTAAGGCGGCACTAGAACTCAGAGTCTCCCATTTTTTAGCATGGTACTTTAACTACTAGAACAAACTGGCTCTCTTACACTTTTTTTTTTATTAATATACTCAATCCTCAAAAGTACATTTCATACACTTAAAGGACATTAGTGATTATGTGAAAAATTGTTGGTTGGGTTTCACTCAAGCTTCATTCCCTTTGTTCCTTTCAATAATTGGCTTTTATCAGAAAGACATTTTATATAGGGGGAAAATGCCAACTGTTGCTTAAGGATATATTATTGGAAAATTAAAACTGGAGATGTTGTCTCACAAGATTTGTTCAGAACACATCAACCGACATCGCATCAGCTGTCTGCTTTCCACGGAGCCAGTAAAAGGTCTTTTTTGTTTTATAAACGCATTATGCCAAGAATATCACATAGGAACTTATCACAAGACTTTCTGACTAACTTCATTTGATTAAGCTTGTTTCTTTTGAGGTCAAAGATCCAGTTTCACATGTTAGCTACAACAAAAGGAGTGAAACGTTAGCTGGACCACGGCAGGGTGGCAGGAAACAGGGCCCAGCTTCAGTAGTAGCAGAATAGCATTTTCTCCATGCTAATTCAAATAGCCTCTTTTTCTGCCAAATTAATTTCCACTGTTTTATGAAATATTCTTCTGTAAGAGACCATCCACTTAATTAATAAAACTATAAAAGTAGTGAGTGCTTCAGAAACCAGACATGGAACTTTTATACATGGTTATATGAGGACGAAACGATCAAAACCTAAAATGAAGCAGACATATAAGCAGAGAGGAGAAAACCAGGATTCTTGTTGAAGAGATCCCTTTGAGGAGATAGATAAGAAGAAAACAAGTTGTTAAGGAATCAAAGGAGAAAGGTCACCTGAAGCAGACAATGAAGGATAGGACTGAGAACACAGAACCCATCCCCTACTCCCACTGTCGGCTACCAGGCTTGTAAATTAACAAAGCAAGGAATTTTAGGGATAAAATGGTTTTAATGCCAGTCCTCTCTTCAGTTGTCCTGGATCCAGGCTTGCCATCTTCCATCCAGAGGTGGGTTTCAGCAGGTTCTGACCAGTTCTGAAGAACCGGTAGCAGAAATTTTGAGTAGTTCAGAGAACCAGTAGTAAAAATTCTGACTGGCCCCTCCCCCATCTATTCTCTGCCTCCCAAGTCCCAGCTGATCAGGAGGAAATGGGGATTTTGCAGTAACCTTTCCTGGATTGAGGAGGGGATGGAGATTTTACAGTATCCTTCCCCTGCCACGCCCACCAAGCCATACCCACAAAACCACTAGTAAATTTTTTTGAAACCCACCACTGCTTCCATCCCTCTAGCTAGTGTCTGGTAGCCTATTTGAGAAGGAGGTGGGTAACTGGGGATGATGTTCTTTGTATGTGTGTGTATGTGAGTGTGTGTGAGAGAGAGCACATGTACATTATCATTAGTTTTGTTGCTACTTGGAATTCCTTGGGTCTCTGTGTATTGCATTGTTGGTGGAAAGATTTGTGTGGTTTACTAATTATTTCCCAGTGGTTGATCAGGAACATGTATGCTTTAGCTGCACCTATTTGAAAAATTCAAATAGAAAGGGGTTGGGTTTGCAAGATCCATATGCCTCATCTGGTTGTGAGTACATGAATGAGTGATCATAAGCCGCATGTAACAACAATCAGCATTGTGACTGTGATGATGCAACTTATTATCATATATGGTGAACTTGTAAAAAAATCAAAGCATTTTGGATAAAGATTTGGTGGGTGATGCAGAATATTTTTAAAAAAAGACTGAAATTTACTCTGCAGTTGTTTTTATTGGGTATAACTACGGACTGTACAGTTGCAGAGACTAAACTGATTTTGAACTTGATAACAGCAGCAAGATTATTGATAGCACAACATTGGAAGAAGGACTTTTTGCCTACTATTGATGACTGGATATTGAAAGTAACTAATTTAGCTGAAATGGCTAAAATTTCAGCATATTTGAAGGATCACACACAAGAAAGGTATATACAGGGCTGGAGAAGATGGATTGATTACATTCAAAATAAGTACCAGACTAAAAAATATCAAATAGCTTATGAATGATTTTTTTTTAATACTGTATAAGCGCTATATAAGTGATATTAGAAGGATTATGTTTAAGAAGTAGGATTTTATCTATGGGGGGTTAAGAATTTTTTTTTAGGGGGTTTTAGTTTAATGGTTGGTTAAGCAATTTAGTTTATTGTTAAAAGTTAATAGAAATACCTTGTGATCTGCTCTGGGAAGTCGGGGAGAGGGAGGGGGGTTGGGTGGGAGGGTTGTGGGGAAACTGTGTTTGTTTCACCAATAAAACTTTTTCAATAAAAAAAAAACAATCAGCATTGAGGCATAGGCATTAAATCTAAAGAAAACTCAGATGACAGCTAGACAGGAGATAGAATAAGAGAAGGCTCAAAGTGAAGCCATAAAATTCATCCCCAAAAGAGTAATGGTTAAATGGGTACACAAGAAAGCAGCCAATTGTACAAGACACTAGACAGGACAGCAGAAAAAGGAAGAAGCTGACTAACAGGCAGGATGTCCCTGTTAATCTTAGCTATTGCAGTGATAGTTCACATTATTTTATGATTCTGCATGTGTTGATTGCAATCTATAGAAAAACATTAAAAAATGGAACATGGAAAAAAATTAAAAAGCATACTTCAAGAGCAAAATTAGGAAACTAATCATACTCTGGACAAGTTTGTGAAGGTTATAGAGAGATTGATTTTGACAATGGCCAACATAGCCCAGTGTCAAGCAGCCAATCACACTTCTGCCAATTCTCTCATTCAGTGGCCTCCACCTGGTGTGTTTGTGTGTACATACCGTATTTTCCGGCGTATAAGACGACTGGGGGTATAAGACGACCCCCTACTTTTCCTGTTAAAATATAGGGTTTGGGCTATACTCGCCGTATAAGACTACCCCTCTTCCAACGCACACCAAATAAAAATTAAAAAACATCAGATTTGATTTCAATATGGTAATTTTAATTCAAATGCTTATGCCTTTCCAAGAATCTAGTACACCAGGATACAGTGGCCTTAAATCTGTTGCTGTGATCTGGGTTAGATTTGGCCCACTGAAGTGCAAACAAACGTATTTTATTTCGTGTCACTACATAACCGTTTTGGCGATGCTCATTCACCATGTCTGCTACATGTTTTTCGAGTTCTGGCCAATGTGGGGTGCCTCTTCTTAATGCACACTTACCCCTTGGCATACTCTTTAATGCTTTTTCATTTGCTTTCCAGTCCCGAACCATCTTTTCTGTTACTCCATATTGTCTTGCAGCAGCAGTTATTATGTTCCATGGCAAAGTTTACAACTTTAAGTTTAAAACTGGCTTCATATTTCTTTCTTCTTGCTGGTGGAGCCATGATGGGGTCTTGACTGTTATATTTGTATACTATACTGTATGTATTGTTGCTGTACTGTAGAGAAAGGTAATGGGCTACGCTACTTGTAGTGGCAAGAGGGCTATTTTGTACCAGGTTTTTTTTTCCTTCACCCATGCAGCCTTGTCGAGATCTGCACAGCTTCGTGAATCTGAGTTGCTGGCACTGACTGATGACGCTAGGGGAGCGCCAACAACATTGACAGAAAGCTGTGCCGATCTAGTCAAGGCTGCATGCTGCTGAATGCTGGAACCAGCTGGCTGCTGAGCGGAGCTTCTCCCAGGCATCTAGGGGGGTATTACCGACGCTCCGACTTCCCCAGCTGACCCCCACTGATGGCGAGCTCCACCGGTCTGGGGAAGTCAGAGCGTCGGTAATCTCTCCCTGGATGCCTGGGGGAAGCTCCGCGCAGCAACCAGCTGGTTCCAGCATTCCAAGGCGATTCCAAGGAGGTCCACGGTGAAAGCGGCGCTGCGGTCGACCTGGGCCAGCACCTTGCACACCTGGCTCTGCGTCTCCATTATGAGAAGCTCCATGCGACTTCGCATGTCTCCGCCCCAGACGCGCAGCTCTCGCAATCCGCTCACCGGAGGAGCCATGAAGTGCTCGCACCGTCTTGCCAGATCTTCCTCATCCTCCTTTCCCCATGGCTTTTCTGGTTGTAATTGCTGCTGCCGCCGCCGCCGAGGCTGCTCCTTCATCTCCACCCACCGCACCAGACCCAGCCCGGCCAGCGCTGCCGTGGCTCCCGCAGTGCAAGCGGATCAGCGCCTGGGCTCGCAGGCGAAGGGTGGGAGTGCGCAACGCACTTTCCTGGCTTGGCGCCGATCCGGATGGCTGCAGAAGGAACTGGGCACCGGCTGTCATGTCTTTTCTGCTGTGCGGGATTCAGCACCTGGGCTCCCGGGGTTTAAGCCTCCGGGCCGGCCCGCGCTGCTCCAGGATGTTCGCTTCGGGCTCCTTGGAATCGCTGCTGGGCGGTTCTTCCCGTTGGGGCGACTGCGGGAGCCACGGCGAACTCCTTCCCCACGAGGTATTGCTCTGCATTTCACCACCTCTTCCAGGCTCGCAGCCACCCACCATCGCCCCAACGGGAAGAACCGCCCGGCAGCGATTCCAAGGAGCCCGAAGCAAACATCCTGGAGCAGCGCTAAGTTACCTTCCGGGGTGGAGAGGTGTGTGTGGAAGAATAGGTGAAGCTAAAACGGCTTTCTCGTTCATCCCGGTGTCGGGAGAAGCGGCTTGAGGGGCGCCCGAGCTTTTAAGATTTTAACCTGGGCTAATCGGGCGGGGGAAAGAAGTGCTCTAGTCTGCAAACGAGGCAGGGTCTTGGGTTTAAAGGGTGGGGGGGCAGAGGAACTTTCAAGGCAGTTTTCTCTCAGCCACAGGTAGAATCTGAACGGGAGAATATGGGCGTCGCTGCGTGGATTGCATTATTTCGCTCATTTCTGGAAATATCCCTGTGCCCCTTTTCGCCTCCCGGAATTATGTGGCTCCCACCCACCCCACCCCACAACAGATCTGCGCGAGAGGCCAGAAAACTGTGGGTTTCGTGTGTATGTATGTAACAAAAGGTGCAGATGTCTCCCCCCCCATTTCTTTGCGGCTGCAGCCTTTCTTCTGAATGGGGTCGGGCTGGATACACCGCGAAAGAGATCGGCTTGGGGGAAAAAAAACCGGTCTGCCGCCTTTACCACTACCTCCCCTCTCCACAAACACACACTTTTTGTTGTTGTTTGTTGCTGATAACATTCCCCCTCTCCCCCACCCAATTCCACGGGTTCAAAGCCGCCGAGAGAGAGAGAGAGAGAGAGAGAGAGAGGGAAAGAAAGAAAAAAAAGAGATTTGATTCTGCCGGCTTATCGGGAAGGCATTGGAACAAGCAGACTAGAGCACTTCTTTCCCCCGCCCGATTAGCCCAGGTTAAAATCTTAAAAGCTCGGGCGCCCCTCAAGCCGCTTCTCCCGACACCGGGATGAACGAGAAAGCCGTTTTAGCTTCACCTATTCTTCCACACACACCCCTCCACCCAGGAAGGTAACTTAGCGCTGCTCCAGGATGTTCGCTTCAGGCTCCTTGGAATCGCTGCCGGGCGGTTCTTCCCGTTGGGGCGATGGTGGGTGGCTGCGAGCCTGGAAGAGGTGGTGAAATGCAGAGCAATACCTCGTGGGGAAGGAGTCGCCGTGGCTCCCGCAGTCCAAGCAACGCCGATCGCTGCCACCCACCATCGCCCCAACGGGAAGAACCGCCCAGCAGCGATTCCAAGGAGCCCGAAGCGAACATCCTGGAGCAGCGCGGGCCGGCCCGGAGGCTTAAACCCCGGGAGCCCAGGTGCTGAATCCCGCACAGCAGAAAAGACATGACAGCCGGTGCCCAGTTCCTTCTGCAGCCATCCGGATCGGCGCCAAGGCAGGAAAGTGCGTTGCGCACTCCCACCCTTCGCCTGCGAGCCCGGGCGCTGATCCGCTTGGACTGCGGGAGCCACGGCGGCGCTGGCCGGGCTGGGTCTGGTGCGGTGGGTGGAGATGAAGGAGCAGCCTCGGCGGCGGCGGCAGCAGCAATTACAACCGGAAAAGCCATGGGGAAAGGAGGATGAGGAAGATCTGGCAAGGCGGTGCGAGCACTTCATGGCTCCTCCGGTGAGCGGATTGCGAGAGCTGCGCGTCTGGGGCGGAGACATGCGAAGTCGCATGGAACTTCTCATAATGGAGACACAGAGCCAGGCGTGCAAGGCGCTGGTCCAGGTCAATCGCAGCGCCGCTTTCACCGTGGACTGCTGGGAAAGAAAGGAAGGTGACCCGAATTCTGGGGTAGAGTGGGGACGCGTTCCTTTCTCGTGGGCCACGCACTGCCTGGCACCTCTTGTAGGTTGGAACTAATTTGGAGTACAGCTTCCCCTCAATGTTGCCGGCGCTCCCAAAGTGTCATCGGTCAGCGCCAGCAACTCAGATTCGGGTACCCGGCGTATAAGACGACCCCCGACTTTTGAGATGATTTTCCTGGGTTAAAAAGTCGTCTTATACGCCGGAAAATACGGTATGTCAAGCTCTGCAAGATCAAAGCTTTCCCTTTTTTCATGCCCTTGCCTCCTTGATTAGAATGGTACGTATCCTGAAATGCACACATATCCAAAACATTCATTTTAAATTAGAAGTCTCAGATAATTACTTACAATTTTTAGTGCTTTAACATAGTTTCAGATAGCGAATATATGCCGGAGCAGAAAGGCAGGATATAAATAGAATGAATAAATAAGCAAATGAATTGCTAAAGAAATAAAAGTCTGAGAACTCCTGACCAACATATAGTAGCAACCCATCTGGAGCCTGTGAGGTTGAGAAAAGATGATGTACAAACAATTCAAAGTGCTACTACTGGATAACAACACTTTTATTTGCACAACCTCTATCCTCTACTTCTGCCTAAGCACTCTATTATATGATCAGCAGCACTGATTTAACCAGAGCTGAGAATTGGTTGGGGATTCATGTCTTTAAATAAATTGTTTTTAGTTTCATTCTTCTGTGTTTTGTAAAGAGGAAAAAAATATATGCCCAAACAAGAACATCGCAAAACCTCAAGAGAAGCTTTGGATGCAAAATAAATAAATAAATAAATAAAATAGCAGCTCAAACAAAAAATTCACCGAGTAAATGTGGGGGCAGGGGGGAAGAATTACAAGAGTTTAAATAAGTTGAATGTCACTCATACTATCAAGGAAACACATCTGTTTTTTAATTGCCCATCTCCAATAATTAATCTGGGAGAATATGCTAAAAAGGTTCTGAGCAGATGTGCTTCATTTTGGCATTATAGCTATAGTAAAATTGGACTAACCTGAAAGCAGTTGATGCTGAGATTGAACACTGATTTTTTCCTGAGGGCTGCTTCTTTCAGAGTTATCCTTACTGGTATCTCGACATAGTCCTTGTTGTCTTGTAGAAAGGCTGGGATCTCCACTTTCAGAAACCTTGAGATGACTCTGTGCTTCCAAGTCACTGCACAGTGACAAGTCTGAAGAAGAATGTCTCGAAGCACAATGGCCAACAGATTCATTTTCAAGATCAAGGGCAGTCAATGGAAGTATTCGGTGGTGCAGCTTCAGACTTGGTGGACTTGAGGATAAAGGAGAAGGCAGGGGAGACATCTGTGTATGTGCATTGGATGAAGGATATGACCGATTAAAAACATTGCTAATAGCTACTAAAGACGGAGAGGGTGGTTTTTTCTCCTCCTGCTTATTGTTGGTTCTCTGCTGACAAATCTCAGGTGGTGTCTGTAAGTGTAAGATCAAGTGATTATTATTCTTCTGGGGTAGTGCAGTTCTTTTTTCTCTTTTTTCATGTGAGAAGCTGGATGGGCTTGCAGTACACTGTAACTTCTTCCATTCTGTGGACTCGTCTAATCTGTCAAACTGTATAACTTTCTGCAAGGTTTTATTGACTGCTTTCACTGGACTACATGCTTCGTCAAAAGAATAATCTTGTTCTGCTTTAGATTGTTGAGAAACTCCTTCATGACCTTTCTCACTGGTAGCACCTAAACCAGTTGATAATTTGCCTTCTTCACTGGTGGCATAAGACACGTGACTGTATCCTGCAGCATCCTTCATGTCTTGTCTTTTTAAAAGCTCTCCAATTTCAGAGGCACCCTTGCAGATCCCTGCAATATGGCTATAATCACACCTCTCTTCAGAGGCTAACTTTTCTTGGAAAGTATTCAGCAAAGGGCTGCTCTGCTGAATTGCTTTAAAGGTACCCTCTACCTCATCTAACAGACTATGGCTGGAATGTGCAAAACAGTGCCCAAAAACAATATTGTCATATTCAGAGAAAGAAACAGAGAGATCTGAATCGGATTCCAATACCTGACAGTCCTCAAGTAAACACTGTTTTCTCTTTGATAGTTCTGGAGGTTTATTCACATCTGATAATTCACTTTTGTATTCCACCTTCCTCTCATCAGAACACATGAAATGTCTGGAGGAATCATCAGAATGATATCTGTCATTTCCCGATAAAGCTTCCTTGTAGTGTAATGCCAGAGGATCCAAAGATGCAGATATCTTCCTTTTGATATTCTTGTTTATGAATTCTTCAATGCTCTCTCTCCGTTTGCTAGATTTTCTTCTTTTTCTGTTTTTCAGACTTGGCTTCTGTGTGGATCCAGAAAAAGAGTCTGACCGATCCTTGAAATCCAGCTTTTCCTCTTTATATTTCAAATGTTCTGAAACTTCTTGTAGTTTTCCATCCTGGTTTCCCATTTTAACTCCAAGTATGTGGCTTGAATTAAGCAGAGTTGTTAGGATTCTATCTTTTTCAGCATTTAGTTTGTACAACTCAGTGAGAATATTCTCAGTAGTTGTTTGTTTAAAGAAGATTTCACCAATGTGTTCGCAGCTCTGCCCTTGTGATCCAACCACTTCTGAGTCTTCTTTCACTTGATAGCAGTTATGAAAACATTTACTGGATTTATCCAGAGTTACACAGCCCTTGTATGTGAATCCTGTGATTTTGCCCCTCGGAAGATAGAAACTGACATAGCAAAGTTCCATAATGGGTCTATGCAACTGGAGGACCGTGTGAGTGCCTTCCATTATGCTTACCTAATTAATCATGAATTAAAGTTATGAGATTAACATTTCTAATTTTGCATGACACATCATGTGATGCAAAGAAAGAAAAGAGGCTTCTGACTAATCTTCCATGGTGATGTTTCCTGCAGAAAGAAAAAAAAAAGGAGACTGTAAAAAAGTAAAATTGAGTTCACAGTGGAACAAAGTTTTGAACTAAGAATTTTTCATTATTATCTATATTTTTAAAATCTTTGTAGCAGGCTAAAATGTACAGGGTATGCATATATCGGAGCACACTAGTTTGCTTATTTATGACATTTGTATGCTGATTCAGTTTGTAGTGGTTAACAACCATTAGCAACATCAGAACCAAATGGAGCAACATTAGTAATCCAGTTGACCTACAGCATTGTTTAGACATTGGACTGCCATTGAAAATTGCTCAAAAATTTTAGAGGGTGCAAAATATTGACTAGGTATAGTTATATCAAGGTGGCTTTATAGTAAAGTCTTCACTTCTGTCAGTTCACATCTAAATCAAATTCAAGATGCTTATATCTTTAAACCTCTAAATATCTTGGAAGTGAGAGACCTGAAGGAACAAATTCATTTCATATTAATTTGCTTGTACTTTAAGTTCTTCTGCCAAGATCCTTCTCCATAATTCAGCGACATAGAAAATGATATCCTTAGAAATTGTAACTTGGTTACAGAATGTCCTTCTGATTACTTGATACTGCAGTGAAAATCAAGTAAAGCATTTTTTAAAACCGATTAATTATTTAAATAAATGGCAATGATTAAATCTGTAATTGATTTTAATTATTAGATCGGGACACCCAGGGCATCTGATGGACCCTGATGGGTTTCAGAGGGAGATAAGGACTATAACTGAAGATCTGCTGCACAGTTCTGCCAAGACTTAGGACAAATGAGGCTTTAGATAGGAATGCACCCATGACCTCTCCTGACCCATGGACCTTATCATGCTTCATGGTATAAGAGGAACTGAAAGGGATTAAATGAAACAAGAGACAACTAGAGTGCTGCTGGTAGAAGACAAAGTATTAACTTGATTGAATATGGGTAAATGCTTTTATTAAAGCCTATCTTGTGGCAGCGAAGCAGAAATACTTCTCCACACTAACTGCATCTGCAAACAATCACACAGTGGCCCTCTTTAAGGTGATCTGATTCCTTCTGGTAAGGACTCAGAGGTCTGTATCTGCAAGGATGTACTGAGGAATTTGCTGATTTTGTGGCAATTAAAGTGACTTGGATTTATTTTCAGTTAGACATTTGCATAGATACTGGTCCAGAGGAGATCCCTGGAGTATTGCCCAGTTATCTTGGAATGGTTTGACTCTGTTGCTCCAAAGGAAATGAACATGACCCTAGTGAATATGACCTGAACCACATGGGTTTAGATATGTGTCCTCCCTGGGTGGAAACAGCCTCCTGGAAAGTGACATTGGGTGGGTATTGGCAATGATCAATTAATCTTTGGATGGGAGAGTGATGCCCCAGCCCTTCAAGAAGGCTATTGTTCACCCCCTTCTTAAGCCATTGCTAGTTTTATCCTGATGGACAATTTTCATCCTGTCTCCAGCTTTGCCTTGCTAGGAAAGATTGATGATGAGTTGATGGTCGCATTGCAGCTCCAGTAGATTCTGGATGAAGTGGATTATCTGGCTCCTTTCATGGTTTAGGCCTATTCCTGGATTAACATGCCCTTGTCACAGTCCCCGTGTCCCAATCACCTCCTGTTTGGACTATTGTAATGTGTTCTATATGGGGCTGGCCTTGAAGAGCATTCAGAAACTTCAGCTGGTTCAAAATGCAGTGGCCCACATAGTTTTGTGCATGTCTCACCATTTTTGTGGCAATTGTATTGGCTGCTGATTTGTTTCTGAGTCCAATTCAAGGTGCATGTTATCACTTTAAAGCCCTACATGATTTGTGCCCTGGTTATTTGAAGGTCAGCTTCTCCCCAATTACATCTATCCAGCCTATTACTAAGGCAGGATATGTTGTGAGTCCCATCTATTAGAGAAGTACAGTACATCTAGCAGGACCAAGAAAAAGGGCCTCATTAGTGGTGGCTCCTTCCCTATGGAATATCATTCTCTTGGAGATAAGATTAGCCTCCACTTAATGTTTTTCCAAAAGGCCCTGAAGTTTCCCCAGACCATGGTTTGCCATTGGTCTGGGGGAACCCAGGTTGATGCAAAACTGATCAAGTATCTGGTTTGTTTTTGTTGTTGCTGGGGGAACAGGTAGAGGTTTGTGGGTTCTACACTGTGGTTTTTTAATTTAGTAAGCTGCCCAGAATCAGCATGTGTAAGAAGGGTGGTTGTATAAATTTGTTTAATAAATAAATAGCTATTGCATTTCTATTATGAGTTGGCTGTGCAAACTTAAATATTTTAACATTTATGTAAGCATGGATTACAGTTGAATATTTATCAGACCTTCATTTATCAGATTTTTTTCTCAGCTATATCCCTGGGTAATAAATGCAGCATGATTTCCCTTTCCACGTTGCATTTAGAACTTGCAGTAAAAAATATTACAGTAGTTCTTATTATGGCTTAATGAGCATGCTAGGCAGCTTGCTGTACATAATTTGTAAGGATTCTAAATTTAACTTCTCAGTAAACAATTTAGATTCATATGATCACATGAAAAACTACCATAAATAATCTACCAGGAGCGCATTAAGACTCTTGGAGGTCCTAAGCACAATTATCTTTGTAGTCTGTTATTGTAGTGATCATCTGGATGCTGAGGGTTATAAGGTTTTTCCTGGACGTCATTATTTTAATACATTACAGGGAATAAAATCCACATTGTATCTGCGGTATGTGTACACACACACACGCACATGCACATAGGAATAATATCTTAAATATATTTATTTTTAGGAGAAGATATGCAAATGTTGATTTTGCTGTTAATTTCATGTATTTTTTTTTAAATTTAAAATGTGTTGTAGACCCTAAGCACATACCTAATGCAGGCATGAAATTTAGCTTCAGAAGTACAAGCTACTTTTCTCTTAGTTAAATTATGCTCAGTTCAGCAATTTTTACACCCTTCTCCATAAAGTTCTTTTCAAAAATAATTATGGTGACCACAAGTAGTCTTTGACATATGACCATAATGGTACCTGCCCATCACGGTTGTAAATTGTGATAATTGTAAAGCAGATCACCCACATGACTCACCCAATTTTACAAACTTTTCTGTGGCAGTTGTTAAATGAATGCTGTGACTGTTAAGTTAATTAATGGTTCACTTTGGGCCATTTTACTGAAAATCGGAAGTTAATGCTGCTTTTTGGCAAAAATAATCTAAAAGGTGAACATTTGACCATGAGTTGCTTCAAATGACTGTAAATGTGGACAAAGTGCCAAGGTTCTGAAATGCAGTCACGTGACCATCAGAATTTCAGGACTGAACCATAAGTATCCCCAGAAGGATCCATTGTCACCTCAGAATTCGAGGATTACCTATATCTTAAATTCTATTGGGAAGATCTTGGTCCTTGTACCACACAGAAACCAAACACAGCAAATGAAATGTTTGTTTTAAAATAAATATGAAGTAGCCATGAGTAAAAATGTTTTGATCTTTAAATTTAATAAAGAAGCATCTCATTTCTGATGGTGATTCAACCATAGTTTTATTCTCTGCTTCTTTTCTTGTCTAGTTAAAAATAACATAATTTGATATATGAGTGTGGGCTAATAGCATGGCAGAAGCAATAGAGAGAGTAATCATATTATGCTTCTTTTAATTCAATTTCTCCAACAGATATGTATTATATCTTATAAAGTTCTGCTTCATGTTGAGGAACATTGCGTATGTTGTTTAATGAACTCCTCAGACTATTTCCATCACAGCAAAATTGACAGGCAATTATTTTTGTAAAAGAAATTAAAAAGAAAACAAAAGAGATAGTACATCTTGTGCATCATGTTTTTTCAAAGACAGATACACTCCATTCTTTTGATATCCATATTTTGTCAAGTAAGATTTGCCACTGCCTTTCAAGAGGATGCATTACTCTTCATCTTCCTCTAAGTGATGAATATCCAGCAGGTTGAAGAATTATTTTAATTATCATCACCTATTAGGTTTACAGCCCACTTGACTCCAGAACAAGTCTGAGCAGCTTACCATTTAAAAAACAGAAAAACATTAAAGGGAAAATCTGAAGTGTCCAAACAACCATATCCCCATACACCAAAAGAACAATAACAACAACTCCACCATACCTAGGGCTTCACAAACGGCCTATCTCAAAGCCTTGGAGAACTGCCAAGTTTTTAAAGATTTCCTGAATATCATCCAGGTGGAAGCTACATAGATCTCTTTTTTCCAAAAAGCTATTTATAGCTGGACAAGCAAGATCCATAGAAAAAAATGTACTAAGCTCCCCCACAACCTATCCACTACTTAGATAAAATAGAAGTCAATGTTTGACGTCTTGTTAAATCCCATCAAGCTTGACTTCTGGAGACTGCATAGACATAACCATTTGATTTCTCTGACAACAGTTCAGAAGAGGTTTCTAGAGGCATTAAAAAAAACTTTATACACTACCACACACTATAGGCTTCCTACAGGCTTTTCAGTGTAATTTAAAATGTTGGTGGTAAAGAGACATGGCACAGTGGTTAGAATAGAGCCGTGGTGGCGCAGTGGTTAGAATGCAATACTGTAGGGCTAACTCACTGCTCACTCCAGGAGTTAGATTCTGACCGGCTCAAGGTTGACTTCCATCCTTCCGAGGCTCGTAAAATGAGGACCCAGATTGTTGGGGCAATATGCTGACTTGGTAAACCACTTAGAGAAGGCTGTAAAGTACAATGAAGTGATATATAAGTCTAAGTGCTATTGCTATTGCTAAAGCACTTTATGGCTTAGCACCAAGTTATTTTGGCCAGTTTCTCAGGAGATATGGAAAAGCAAGACACAAAAGGGTTGCTCTTCTGTAGCAGTGCCAACTCCTTGGCCTCCCATTGGAAAGTAGACTAGCCCTGACTAGCCCTGACACATGGCCTTCCAGACCCATGTGAAGATAGCACTCTTCCAGAGGGCATTTGGGATCCTATGTTTATCTCTTTAAGTAATATTATTAGAGCAGGATAACATTCTTCCAAATTATTTATGTTTTCAGCTAAGATTAGGGCATCCAGATGTTTGGATCTGGGCTACAAAAATCTGGATGATCACTAGATGACTGCAAAGATTGGAAAGGTTGCTGATTTTTTAAACTCAGTGATTACTCCTATATCTTAATTTAAGAAGATGCTTCATTTTGTTGTGACATAGAATTTAATCAGGCCCTTTTTGATTGCTGGAAATGGTTCCATTTTGTCCTTTTATGTAATTTGATAGTAAATTGCCTCAACCAGCCATTGATTTGAGGAGAATTTTTTTAAAAAGTTAGGGAAAAAGCTATGATGATCAAGGTTCTTCTTTTCTTTGTTAGATTTGACTTGTCTAATTCTAAATCATAATTTCAGTTAGTAAATCATGACTGCTTAAATTAAAAAAGAAGACTCTTAGTATAGCACAGATCAAAACTGATCCTATGTATCAAAAATCAAAAACTCCTAATATAGACACATTTTTAATGAATTTATTCATAGGTTGAACAAATCTTACTCGTAAACTGACTCAGACTCAAAATATAAAATTGCTTCTTTCAGTGGTTGACGGCATATATGCCAATGTCAGTTTAATGCAGGAAAATTGGCATTGTAGGGAAATCTATTTTGTACATTTAATAGCTAAGAAATATAATTATGTATTTTTAAATTTTAAATATAGTTTATTTATGCCTTACCAATGTTAGCTAAACATGGTTGATCTTGAGTTTGTGGACTGGAATCTGTTAAAATTTTAGAGCTTTTGTCTGGATAGAGAAGTTTAAAAAGAAAAAAGAAAACGATCCATAAAAAATTATATGGTTACTGTAACAGGAGATGACCTAGACATGAGAACATTCTTTCTCGACCATATTTTGTTGAGTAAATCACAATTGGCTGGGTTTGCATGCTAAAGAGTGAATCACAGTGGTTAAATTCATGCAATTTATTAAGGTGAAAGCAATCCCCCTCCCACTAATGATTATTCTTTTATATGTGAAACAGATCTGCACAGTACTTATAGCTCTAACTTCTACTGATTCTGTGTTCATTGGGTACAGAAATTCAGATCAGTTTTCTTTGGATACATGAGCAACAATATAACTTAGATTAATACATTAATCAAATAAAGATAAATAAAAACAACTCTTTTTAATCTCTAAAGCTCCTTCTTCTCCAAAATACATCCTTTGTTAATGTATTGCTTCATATCTATTTTACTTGAGCAGAATATTTAAAATGCTTCCAACAAATAATAAATTGTTTCAACTTCTACGCTCAAAACGACGCTATAGGGCTCTGCACACCGAAACAACAATACACAAGGACAGTTTTTCCCCGAATGCCATCACTCTGCTAAACAACTAATTCCCACAACACTGTCAAATTAACTACTAAGACTGTATTACTATTCTTATTCTCATCCTTACTAGTACCTACAGTATCTCTTCCCACTTATGGCTATATCCATGTTGCTTGTATCTTTACAACTTATATTGTTTTTATTGTTTCCTAGTATGATTTCATTGCTTATTAGTATCCTATGACTATCACTAAGTGTTGTATCTTATAATTCTTGACGAATAGATTTTATTTTTTCTTTACGTACACTGAGAGCATACACACCAAAGACAAATTCCTTGTGTGTCCAATCACATTTGGCCAATAAAGAATTCTATTCTAAAACAAAAAGCTCACATTTATCTGTTTCACAATATTGTGCTGGTCCAGAAACAAGAAAAAGATTTAAGTGCAAATCGAAAGCCAAAGAAAAAGTAATTACGGACAAAAGAAAATATCCAGAGGGTATAGAGGTTCAACCACATTAGTGATTTTATTTCAGCCAAGTAATTAGCCATATATAGCCTATTTATACTTTACCATGGTCTTCCAGCCAACTTGAAGTCCCAGAGTGTTGGAAGTTTAAAATTTGCAATTTCAACTATTTCAATGGCACCGTAGGTTGTGGAAGACTGTGTGACAATTTGTGAAAGGCTAAACTGGAGCTTGGTTGTTTGCCTTTGATGGGCTGCCCTGAGTCACTCTGTTTTCTATAGCCTATAGCTTCATTCTATTTTAGATCAGTAGATCTACTGGATATCTAGGATTTTTTTTTTCATTTGCAATCAACTGCTCTATTTATGATGCTAGAATTATTCTAGTCATGCTTCTGTATACACACATTTTCAAAACTTTTCAAAACTTTGAGCATCAAAACAGAATATCGATTATACGATTCAGTGCCATATAAAGCTAATAAATAAATTAATACATGTCAGTTTTATTTCAAGGGGTCTGTACAAGTTTTAAGCCAGTTAAACATGTCCCACTATGAATTCAAGTAGAGTGGTACCTTGGTACTCTTCATTAATTAGTTCCGGGAGCTTTGATGAGTACCAAAAATGATGAGTACCAAACAAATTTTGCCATAAGGAATAATGTAAAGAGTCACAAGACAGCTGACACCAACAAGTTCTAGCTTGTGTGTTGAGTACCAAACAAGCAATGAGTCCTGGGACAAAATTTTCACATCAAAATTTATTTAATGAGTTTCAAAGCAGTTGAATACCAAGGTACCACTGTAAAACCCATATTGCAAAAACAGGAGAGACACTGAAGAATCAAATGGACCACGTTATATAACTAGTGGATTATTAATACTTTTTCAATCATAAATCATATCGCTCACTTGTTTTGGAATGTGAAGTCCAATTTCAGGTCGAATAAAATGTTCACCCTTTAGAGCAGAATTTAATGTCCAATTACTAAGTTATTTGGTATTCTTCAAGTCACACAAAACCCAATTCTCCTTATAACAAAAATATTAAATCATAACAAAAACACCTTAATAATAAGCCACTTCAGAAATCAAATATGTGGCACGTTTTTAAATTCTTCAGAACTTTCTATATGACATGGATATTAAAGCTAAACATATACATTTATGTTCATGTTATATTCTACTTAGTATAAATCTCAAATGTCATAAAAAAAAATGGGAGCAAGTCATTGACAATAGATACACTGGACATGCAACAAATATCCTGAATGTATTCCAGAGAGATGCACATTCCCTATAAGCTGCTGAAAAATTTCTTCCTGGGTCTATTTCTATTTGTTTTCAATGGAAGATACATTGTATAAATAGCATATCAGAATGCTATAAACAAAACTATTTAAAGACTTACCGTTTAATGTAATACATTAAAACTAGGCTGGATATATTTAATACAGTAGAACCTCTGGTCACGAACACCTCTGACCACGACCAAATCAGGTTCCGACCCAAAAAAAAAAATCACATTTTTTTTCGCGGCTGATTTACCCTTCCACGCCATTTTTTTTGTAAGCGCCAAATTTCTAAAATTAGGTTTGGGTCATGACCAAATAGGTTTGCGACCAAAGTTATGGAACGAATTATGGTCATGACTAAAGGTTCTAATGTACTACTACTGTACTACTGTACTTTTCCTAAGAATTGAATTCTTAGGAAAATTGTTGTGCTAATGGTATAGCATTGTTTTATTTTTGTAACTCTGCATGATTGTCCTATAATTCAATTTATTTAATCTTTGAACACACAAATTATTGTTCAAAAGTAAGAACAAATAACCAATATAAATAATTATGAATCTGTAATGAATACATATATTCAGTATCTTCACAAGGGTAGAAGGAATGCTCAGAAGTATATACAGAAACAAAACTATAATTCAATGTATGAGGAGTCCTTGGTGCTCTCTGAGCTTGTTTTCTTGCCGACATTTCATTACCCTAAGTAGATAACGTCATCAGTGCTAGTAAAGAGTGCTTTTGCTGTCAGTTTATATTCTGGTGACTTGCTTGTCTGTGCGAATTTGGGTGGTTTTAAGAGACTCTTAAGTTGGGCTGTTAACTGATGGCTCTTTTGCAGTTCCTTAATTGGGATATTGTTTACTTAGTTGTTGGTCACCTAGCACTGATGATGTTACCTAGTTAGGATAATGAAACATCTGCAAGAAAATAAGCAAGCTCAGAGAGCACCAAGGACCCTCATTTCAACCCTGAGCTACAAATATTTGCCTTTAATTCAATATATGTTTACTTTTATACAGTATTTAAACTATAATGCGATATGAAAGTTATCTTTTGGTATCCTAGATTTGATATAGGAACTGTGGGTAATAATATCAATATCTCTGTGCATGGTGATGTGTTTGTCACTGTATGGTTTGGATACCTAGAACTTTTCTAGATCAGCTCAGTAGCTTGGATGAGATGTGATCATTGGAATGTGGTTTGGTAAAGGAGGTACAATGCAGAGAAAAATAGTTGCTGAACATCCTCAATATTCAATATTAAGGCTCCACAACCAAAGAAGATCTTTACAATAGGCAAGAATCTATATGAATCACTTTCTCTTTCAATCAATATGTATGCATACATAACTGCTTAGCTTTGCTAGGAAAAAATAATGGGACACATTATCCATGCACATGCTGAGACATCTAGAAGCATCTATAAAAGCAGCCATATGTTCCTGAAAATGACATGGCTCCTTTAGTGAATCACTACTTTATGCAAATGTCTGTGTGTCTTGAAGTACCTCGTTTCAAAAGATTTACACAGCAGTACAGGTTGTTGTTTTTGTTGTTGTTAGTTGTGAAATTGTGTCCGACCCATCGCGACCCCATGGACAATGTTCCTCCAGGCCTTCCTGTCTTCTACCATCCTCTGGAGTCCATTTAAGCTGATGCCTACTGCTTCAGTGACTCCATCCAGCCACCTCTTTCTCTGTCGTCCCTTTCTTCTTTTGCCCTCAATCTTTCCCAGTATTAGGCTCTTCTCCAGTGAGTCGTGCCTAATTCTGGGAAAGATTGAGGGCAAAAGAAGAAAGGGACGGCAGAGTATGAGGTGGATGGATGGAGTCACTGAAGCAGTAGTGCTTGATTAAACAAACAGTCTAAAACTGCTTGTTTAATTCTTATCAACTAATAACTCTTCAATTTCTTCCAATGAGAAAGTTTGGTATATAATCCAAAAATGCATTGTGTTGAGAGAAGAAAAGAGCAGACTATAGTTAATGGCTTGGTAATTAATGGTCCCTTGTTCAGTGCTTGGTATTATCAAAGAACACAAGGAGAATCCTGTTGGGTTGAGTCAATGGCTCATAAGAACAATATCCTTTCTCATAAAAGTTATGAAAATGGAAAAGTCCAAAAGCAGAATGTAAAGGCACCACGTTGGGGCAGATTGGTGTATAAGAACTTACATGATTGCTTTTTATAACTTATACCTTAAATTTTATGCTTATTCTAAAGCCAGGTATACCATCTATTCCAAATTTGGTAGTAAGTAGTAAGTTGAAAAAAGTAGAATATATAATGTAAAATGTGTAAGAAATCTATAATATCGATGAGAATATGATTGTAGGTGAATAGATATTATTATAATTTAAACGATGATATAGGATAGTGATTTATAGAAATAGAATTTATGTAAATATGATTGATGCGAAGGATATTGATATGAAAAAGCTGTAATGAGTGTAAATTTGTGTTTTGTGTTTTAAATGTTGGAAATTTTAATACAAGTATTTTTTTTAAAAAAAGAACTTACATGATTGCATTATTCTTACAGAACAGGAATAGCAGCAATGCTCATTTCCCATACTGCTAATTCTTCTGAGTATCTAAGGTCTACTGGCCTCAGACAAGTCAAGTAGGGGCAAAAAACAATAGGCTCTTTCTTGGCCAATACAACAATTATTTATACCCATTGTATATGTAAATTTCCCCAGAAATATTCTAAGAATAATTAGTTAGGAGAATAGTTTGCTAATCAGTGCAACATAAATGTCCATAAAAAGACTGAATGATTCCCATCAGAAGATTCTGGATATCCTATTTAAAGAAAGGCTCTAGTCCCTTCCTTTAGGGATACCCAAACGTACACACACTGCAACATGATAGCAGTGTTCCAATATTTTAGGGACTGTCACAAAGATGAGGGGGTCAATCTATTCTTCAAAGCACCCAAGGACAAGAAGTAAGAGATGGAAATTTATTAAGAAGACAGCCAATCTAGAACTAAGGAGAATTTTTTCTGATGGTGAGAAGAATTAACCAGTGAAATGGTTGCCTCTGGAGGTTCAATTCAAACAAGCTGATATGCAAACTCAGCATATGAATACTATCCAAAACTTTTGGCTATGAATACACATGCATCATTTTGCACTATAGAATTGTAACTGCTTACATACAAAGATAGATTTAACATCTCTAATTGTATACATCTGGAGGTTATGAAATATTATTTAAAAGCTATGTTTGTAATTCTCTATATGCAGTCTGAGAAGTAAATACTACTGAAAAATGCAACACCCAGCCCTAAGAAAGCAAAGGCTATAAAATTATGAAGAATTTTCCAGAAAGAAAAAAAGATAAAATAAGTAATCTTTTTCACTGACATGAAAAATAAATCATGCATACTTGGTTCCAAGTCATACATTTTCATAATTTGAGTACAGCAAAGTAACCATATGTAACTATGAACTCATTCAAGAACATTCTGTACAAATTCAATACTTATTTGTTGGTAACAGGATGTGGACAAATCAAAGAAAAAGTGATTTCACTGGAATTATGTTGATCTAAAATAAAAAAATCCATCATAAAGTTGGTGGCAGCATGTGCAAGTGTCAAGAATGAAAACATCACGTCATAATAGTACAATGATGTTCAAATAACATAACATTGAAGAAAACTAGAAAAAAATGAATTTGTCTAGATTCTAGTAGCCCACATATGGAGCCTAAGAATTTTAATTGTTTTCAAAAACACTTTAAGGGAAGCAACTCTAGACAGGGAAGCATGAATGAGATCACTGTTTAACTTTTGTCCATAATAATGTTTCTCCACTTAATTACCTCCCTCACTGCTTTTATTCAGCTGTCTTTGCTTGTCATTTGGAGGAGAAAAAAGAAAAAAGAAAAAAAGCTTCAGATTAAGAAAAAGCTTGCCTTCTTTTCCTTTAATTCTCAATTTCAAAACTTATTTTTTAACAACAACTATAATAAAGTATTTGTTTCTAATATGGGTGTTAATGTGAAATCAGCACTATCTAAACCTACCATATTTGAGCTGCAAAAAAATCCATACCACTTTGCTAGTTAGTAGCAAAGAAAGTTGGTTGTTACCTACTTGTTCAAATAATCACCATCACCATCAGTAATATACGAACATTTCCGATTCTTAAATGGATGTTCTTTCCAAGGTCAAATGCTTAAGCTAGAATTTCCACTAAAAACCTAGCCTGTATGTGCTATCAACATTATCAGTATTGTACCCAAATGTACATGGAGAATAGTAAATTACACTAAACTTTTCTACATGCTTACAATAGAGTTAGACAAACTGGTTGGTTCCAACCAGTGGTGGGATTCAAATAATTTAACAACCGGGTCTCTGCCCTAATGATTTCTTCCAACAACCAGTTCACCAAACTGCTTAGAAAGTTAACAAAGTGGTGCGAACTTGCTAAATCCCACCACTGGCTCCAACTATCTGGCCTGTAGCCATGCTAACTGGGGTTCATATGAATTAAAATCTAAAAAGTCTTACAGTATCAATGTTGCAGACACTTTGAAGCTGGTTAAGTCAGCAGCAAGAACTATCTCAAAGCATTAAGCTTCAACTTATTATTTTGCACAAATGCACATTAAAATACTATTCCAGATTTGTATTTATTGAAAGCATATGTATACTTTTTCTTGGTACAAACTTCTTTTACATATAAAAGTATATGTAATAGTGTATATTGTACAATATTGTAATGTATATGTTTATATGTAAAAGAAATATATGTATGAATGAATATATATAAATGAAAAATATATGATTTTTTTATTTGAACTATATTATTAATTTCAGGGAAATGCAAAGCTTGCCTTTACAATGTGGCCACTCCAGTAGTAACAACTTTAAAGACAACTATAAACAGGATCATTTCTTTCCAGTCAATAGCATACCAAAATCAGGAAGAGATGGAGCAGTTTTTCAAAGCTGTTTGGAGGATCATCTGCAGCAATTTATATCCATTGCATTTAGGGGCTCGCATTATACCGGACTGCAAACATGAAGAGTCCCTTATTTTAACTTTAAATTCAGTCTTGTATTAGTTAAAGCAGCTTCTAAACCTGCAAAGTTGTGGAAGGAGGGAGGGAGGGAGGGAGGGGGAAGAAAATATGCTTGCCAAATGCAAAAGGTTCCTTAAAATGTGTATGCTGCCCAGTGTCACTTCTTGTAAGGGCAGCCATATACATTTGATACATAAATAAATGGATTTAATGTCTTCTGCAGGTGCTGGATAAAAAGAAAAGGTTGATGATGCAAAAGTGCAGGGAGAAAGACAGAAGTTTATTGTTCTCTAAAGAATATTCTTATTTGAGTGCAGTCCAAGAATAACCAGTCTTCTTATTTTGGCAAGAGCTGATCCTGCAGAGAACTTGACAAGTCGATTTACCCGGCAAGAGGCAAATCAACGCAAGCTATTTACCTTACAAGAAGTGACAGTCTTCCTAGGCTCAGCTCTTGGCGGCGATCCAGACGCAGAATGAGAGAGGATGCAAAGGGGCTGCTTTTGCAGCTATCTCCTGCTATTGAATTTCCCCTCCGCCGCTCTTGCTGCTACTTCCTCGCGTCTGGAAGCCCCTCAGAACCTTCAGTCCCCTTCGTTCATTCACAGGGCGCTGTGCGGCAGCTTCAAGAGATAGAAAACTGGCAGGGCGCCTGGCCAATCCGAAGCCTCAATAATCTGCCGGTTTGGTGCGGAAACCAATAGAACAACAGCATAAGACACCGGTTATACCAACGGAGGAGGGCGGGTTATCCCCGCAAATGGGAGATGGGCATCTGTTTCTGATCATTCAGGTCGAGGACGCGTTAGGTGAGCGCGGAAGGCTGCCCTTGTTTATTTCTTTTTGTAATTGCTCCTCTCCAGAGGGGTTTTCCTTTGGGCGGGACAGAGCTCATTTTAAATTGGAGCCAAAGCAATGGATACATTTCATCTGTACTGCAAAGTACAAGCTTTGAAGTTCAAAACCCAAGAGGCAGATTAAAAAATATATATCTTTTTTTAAGCGTTACGATCAATCAAAAGAGTTGCCTGACGTCTTTCAAAAAGCAGCTATTTATTACAGATTTCAATAGTATATAAAGCACGTGAAAGCTGTTTCATGAAATAAAAGAAAACAGTACATGGAAAATGCAAGGCAGCTGCAGCTGTGTTTATTTAGGAATTCAACAGATTTCTTCCCATGTAAAATGTAATTGGAACATTAGATGATAAACACTTTCAAAGGTAATAAGAGCACCTCATGATATTTAACAACTGTAGCAAATCTTCTCAAAAGTTTTGGATTTTATATATACTACTTTTGGCTATTACATTGGCACACTATTGTGCATTTTTAAAAATGTGTACGATGAATTTGACATGCTCCGTGCCTTACAATCTTATTCTTGAAATATTTAAACACCACTCTGCTATTCCCCACTGACAATAAGGCACATATTAGTTAGCCCCAAATTATCTATTTACTTCAAGTACAGGTTGATAATAAGAGCAGGAGGGGTATATATAAAGTAAGCTAAGAGTCAAGGATGCTGTTGATGTGGGAAGGTGTAAAAATAATGTTAGGGAAAGGAAAGAAAGTGGACTTAAATAATGTCTTTGTCCCTGAATTCTTTCAGAACTAGGTGAGGAGCCTTTCTAATATTTTAGAAGAAAGAGAATACGGAATGCAACCAAGGACTAATAAAGGTATGGTATGAGTCCACAGTATCTGGGTCGGTTCTCTCGCCACTCCTGTTCAACATTTATGTGAAGCCGCTGGGTGAGATCATCCGTGGTTTTGGGGTGCGATGCCATCTGTACGCTGATGACACTCAGCTGTACATTTCCACCCCAGACCACCCCAATGATGCCCTCGAAGTGATGTCCCAGTGTCTGGAGGCCGTGCGGGTCTGGATGGGGAGGAACAGGCTTCGGCTCAACCCTTCCAAGACCGAGTGGCTGTGGATGCCGGCGTCCCGGTATAGCGAGCTGGTGCCATCGCTGGCTATTGGGGGCGAGTCACTGACCCCCACAGAGGGGGCTCGCAACTTGGGCGTCCTCCTGGACACACGGCTGTCTTTAGAAGAGCATATGACGGCCGTGGCCAGGGGGGCTTTTTATCAGGTTTGCCTGATACGCCAGTTGCGCCCCTTTCTGGATCGGGACTCCTTGTGCACAGTCACTCATGCCTTGGTTACATCACGCCTGGACTACTGTAACGCTCTCTACATGGGGCTCTCCCTGAGGAGCACCCAGAGGCTCCAGCTGGTGCAGAATGCGGCCGCGCGGGTGATTATGGGAGCGACGTGGCGCTCCCACGTATCACCTCTCCTGCGCGAGCTGCATTGGCTCCCGGTGGTCTTCCGGGTGCGCTTTAAGGTGTTGGTTCTCATCTTTAAAGCGCTCCATGGCTTAGGGCCAGGGTATTTGCGAGACCGCCTGCTGCTACCGATAACCTCCCACCGGCCAATACGCTCTCACAGAGAGGGCCTCCTCGGGGTGCCGTCGGTCAGGCAATGTCGGCTGGCGGCCCCCAGGGGGCGAGCCTTCTCTGTGGGGGCACCCGCCCTGTGGAATGAGCTGCCTCCCGGAATACGATTGATCCCGGACCTCCGGACCTTCCGTAAAGCCCTGAAGACGTTCTTATTTCATCAAGCCGGCCTAGCCTAAATGGTTTTTAACTGGGATTTTAAATTTTATGGATTTGCGGTTTTAAATTGGGTAGCCAATTATTTAATTCTTTTAATTATCTTAACTTTTGTATTTGTATGTTTTTTAATTTTGGCTGTTCACCGCCCTGAGTCCCTTCTGGGAGAAGGGCGGTATACAAATTAAATTAATAAATAAATAAATAAATAAATCTTGTTACTTACTTTAAACAAATTCAAGAAATAGATGTCAGAGAGCTGTCTAGAGAATTTTTGAGATGTGAAAATCATAGAACTTTGATTTGAAAAGTTTGAGTTGGAATGGACTTTGGAAATCATCTGTTTAAACACACATGGATGCGCACACAAACACACACACAATCACACAGCATAGGAAATAATTATTGCAGCATTCCAACAGATAACCATCCAGGGTCCAGCCTCTGTTGATGGACAGTTTACCACCTACATATTAGGAATGTTTGTACATGTATATCTTAAGTATCAAATATGTATATGAAAAGTCAGGTTGTATGTTTGTAGAGTATATAAATATCTTCTTTGATTGTAGCCATCACCTCTCTAATACAGGTATGTAACAATACCCTGACAGTCCTAAAAGCACTTTATTACAATAGCGCCGTTTGGGTATTTTAAAGATCTTCAAGCAAGGTAGACTTCTGGAAAACTATTATTATATGCTTTATTTTTTTAAAAAAGTAGTTTTTAAAGTTCCAGGTTAATGTAGTGGTTAAGGCATCAGGTTGGAAACTGGGAATTCTAGGTTTGCCAGACACAAAATCAGCTGGGTCACCAAGGGCTAGTCACTCTTTCTCAGCCCTAGGAAGGAGGCAGTGGCAAACCTCTAACAAAAATCATCAATTGCCAAGAAATTGCAGGCCCAGGCAGTCACCAGGAGTCAAAAACTGATGATGCTTAAAATAAAAAGTTTTTAAAGTAACTTTATGAAATGGTTATGTGAATCAGCAATGTAGGGCATGTGGCAAGTAAATCCTAATCTAAGAGATTTTCTCTTCATCTGCACTCAGCAACATAATCAGCTTTCCAGCCTTCTGCTTCACTTATCCTATGTTTAAGATAGATTTATATGAATTACACAGCCACAGAATATGAATGAATCATGCTATATAAAGAATTTTAATACTACACTTTTTTGGCTCATAAAATTATAGGACAACTAAAGTTAATACCTTTATTATAACATATATATAAGAAATGCTGCTGCTAACAGGTATATTTTTAGAAGTAAGAAATTGATGAAGAATTCTGCTGAAAGATGGGAAATAACTGTAGCTGAGATTAAGTTTTGTTTAAATTCTTCAAGCCAAATAATTAATGGAATAATGATCAACAAATGGTATGTATTTCATAGGGACAATAATAGTATTCATGAAGAGAAGTCCTGTAAAGTCCTGTTCAGTTCCTTCAGAATAAATTAGTAAGTAGTTCGCAATAAACAGTATGAGACTGATTCACTTTAGTAGGCTCCATACAGTAATAATTATATTATATGACTTTATCATTTAAACAAGTGCATTTACCTTCAAAATACATATTTGCTTTAAAAGAGTATCAGAGCATAAATTCATATTCCATAAAATAAGATTTAGGCAGTTTTTATGTTTTACATTAAAATAATGAATAACAATAGTAGTATGTTACTATTTTTATAGCAGGATTTCAGAGATGCATAGAAGAACAAAGACACAGGATAAAATATTATACAATTCTATTTCTGATCCAAGTTTCCTCTTTCTTTATGAATTCTCACAAATTAGGAATTCTGGAGGCTATAGTCCAGAGATGGGTTTCAGCAGGTTCTGACTAGTTCTGGAGAACCGGTAGCGGAAATTTTGTAAATACAAAATTGCTGGTAAATACCACCTCTGACTGGCACTGCCCCCATCTATTCTCTGCCTCCCGAGTCCCAGCTGATCAGGAGGAAATGGGGATTTTGCAGTAATCTTCCCTGAAGTGGGGTGGGAATGGAGATTTTACAGTATCCTTCCCCTGCCACGCCCACCAAGCCATGCCCACCAAGCCATGCCATGCCATACAATGCCTACCAAACCATACCCACAGAACCGGTAGTAAAATTTTTTTGAAACCCACTACTGCTATAGTCCCAACACTGAGAACATCAGTGTTGCTAAAATATTATTTGTTCATTTGTTCATTCATTCATTCATTGGTTCGTTCATTTTTATCCCACCTTTATTATTTTTATAAATAACTCTAGATGGCAAACATACCTAATACTCCTTCCTCCTCCTATTAGTTGTATTGTACTTTGGAGCAATAGCTCAAGTTTTGGGAAGAGATACCCCATTTGTTCTAATCTATAAACAATAATGAAGCCCCTTCTCTGCTTTATCAATTTCCATTCTTCAGAATGAGAGGAGAACAATTTCATGGCACTGACATGCTAGATGGATCCTATGTATCTACAGCACTTAGGTTTAATCATCATGGATAGATCACAAAGTGTAAGGTTCTGCATTCACTCTGATTAGTCAGAGAAGTGCCTAAAACTACTAGGGCTAGGCACCCTCTTTAAAATCAATGGACTTAAATTAAATAAGAAATTTAACTTTGATGTTTACCTCCTTACTCTACAAAAGCATGAAGGAAGCTGTTCACATATTCAAAGAAGAAATCCTATTCTAAAAAATTCTTAAGATTGCCTTCTTAAATTAATATTACTTTATGGCAGCAGTCATTAATCCTACTTCCTTCAAATATATTAAAATTGTAGTTTCCAAAGTTTCAGAACATCACCAAATATTTGAGAAATGAAAAAAATACTGATGATTATTGAAGAAAAACATTCAAGATTTTATCCAGATTTAAATGCTGATAATTTAAAGAAGATTTTCTGCGTGCATCTATCGGCAGGCATTATAATAGGAATTATTGATAATTATCTTGTACAATAAAGGGTTCTTGATCAAGCTCAGAAGAAATAAAATACAGCGGGCTTACTTACATTTCTTGTCTTATAACCGATCCTTAGTTATGTGATCTGTTTTCAATTACCTTCTTGACTTTCACTCCCATTTACTTTTTTTCTTGCAAAATCTTATTCTTTCCAATTATGTTGTGGAAATGTAGAATGGAAAAGGTCAATCTTGGTCAATCTTACAAAAACAGCACTTGCTTCTGGGATGGAGCCTAGGAATGCCAAGAAATAGAGCAGCCTCCTGTCCTCTCCAAGATCGCTCCAGAGATCTTCTAGCGGTAAGTGCACAATTGGTGATGGGGGAATGGGTGGGTAGGAAAGAGTGGATGTGACCTGGGGAGGGGTGGGAAGCAGGGCTAAGGCTTGCAGGAGCCCTGAGGGATGAGATGTCCCAGAGGACAGAAGGAGGCCTTGGAGCCCAGGCAGACCTTGGTCTGTGCTAGGCTTTCCAGGGCCTCCCCACCTCTGAGACGGGCTTAACAACCCGTGCAGTTGCTATCAGGGAGAACAGGAATGGGGATCGTTAAGTGGGGCAATCATGTGGGTGCCTCACTTAATGACAGTTTCCATTATAGTTGTAACTCGAGGATTACTTGTATCTATATCCTAAATTGTAATGAATACTGTTGGAATATTTCTGTTTCCTTTACTTCTAATACTGTAAGTTATCTAAACAATAAAATGTCAATAATTTTAATTAATGTTGTGCAAATAATATTAATATTTCCAACAAAACAATAAGAAAAGAAGAGTACCTGTGGATTTTCCCCTTTACCAAAACTACCACCACTGTGGAAATAAATAAATGCTAACATAATTATGTCCAAGGTTTTCAGCAATATTGAGGTTTTAATGGAAGGACTGATTCTGTGAAAAGAAACCATGTTTCATGTAGAATGTCAACATGACAGAGCCATGGTGGCACAGTAATTAGAATGCAGTATTGCAGGCTAACTCTGCCGACTGCCAGCAGTTCAATCCTGACTTGCTCAAGCTTGAGCCTTCCATCCTTCTGAGGTTGGTAAAATGAGATTGTTGGGGGCAATATGCTGATTCTGTAAACCTCTTAGAGAGGGTAAAGCACTGTGATGTAGTATATAAGTCTAAGTGCTATTGCTATTGCTAAACTAATTAGTTGTATGATCTGTGTTAGCTTGCCAGCTCCTTACCTTGGTGCGTCTCACTGGTTCAGCTAAATGGAACTCTACATATTCTGAATGACCAGAAAAAACAGTAAAAAGAAATCTTGATGTGAAGGGTCCTTGGTGCTCTCTGAGCTTGATTATTTTCTTGTAGATGTTTCATTATCCAAACATCAATGCACTGATGACATTGCCCGATTTGGGTAATAAAATGTCTGCAAATCCCAGCCCAGCTCAGACAGCACCAAGGAGCCTTCATTTCAATCTTAAATTACAAATATTCTCCTCTACTGGAATCTTGACACAACTCTGCAGTTGAATCTCGTGATTTTCCCATCATTGCCATACAGTGGAAATGATCATATGAATTAGCTTCAAAGAATAGTAAATAGAACACTTATGCAATTTAAAACAGAAGCAGTTTCAAATAATAATACTAGGTACTAAAAATAGATCTTCCTTTCATATGACATTAAGTTTGGGCAATAATAATCAGCTTTATGATGCATCCAGGGAAATAAAAAACATACAGTTCTCTTATTAGATTAATAAGAAATGTAAATAAAAGTCAGTGAATGTCATATAGTAGAAAAGAGAAAGAATATGAGTTAGTCTTTTGAAATATACTTTCTTAATTGTAATTTATTCTGAAGGTATTATTTAGAAAATCTTTAATCGCTAAAAGTCAGTGATTATCAGTGCGATCCCAAGCATATTTATGAAGTGCAACATCCTCTGCCTTTAGTAAGATCTATCTCATTCTAAGTCTTAGAGAGTGGTTGGCTCACAATGCATTTGCTCTAATGAGAAATTATTTGTTCTAAAAACCTGCTCTTCTGCTTCATTCTTCCACCTGGTAATTGATCTTTTTTCAGAAGTGGTGAGGGCTCAAATGTTCTTAGATTCAGTTCCCTTCAGTTCCAACCAAAAGGACTGTGCAAAGCATTTAAAATTGACACATCACAAAGCATTTTGTATACTATGAAAACTATGATTTCTAGAAGGGTTAACAGATTAACAGAGCTGGAAGGGATCTTGCAGATCATCTAGTCCAATCCCCCTACCCAAGCAGGAGACCCTACATCTGCCTCTACCTAGGATCAAACTCATAACCTCCTAATTGTGAGGCAAGAGATCCACCTCTAGGCCATAGCAGTTGGGGGTTAGTGCAGCTGCGTTCTCCACCTATTGGAATGTATGCATGAATGCACACAGGCATTTGATTCTCTATCAAACCAAAATTACCTCAAAATTATAACATATGTGTGGCAATATTGATGCAAAATTTACACTTACATATTTCCATCCTGATATGTGACCCTTAAATGCAAATTGTAGAGGCTGCATCCTTTTGTTGGTTGCCCCTGCCTTGTTCCCTGGGAATGTCTGTGCACAGACAGTTCAATTTTCTGGCCATTCTAGTAGAAGTGGTAACTGAACACATACAAAAATGTACAACCTGCCTGGAAAAACCTTCAAAGGTACTGCATGGGACGTTTCCACAACTTCTAATATTTTGGGGAGGGATGCCAATATGCTTTGCAAAATATTTATTTTGTAAAGTACTAATAGCTATTGGTCAGATATAGAGTCCTTTTGCCATGATTTGGAACCAAAAAAAACTTATGACTTTCTAAGTCAGGGGTGTCAAACTGGCGACCCACAGGCCAGGTGTGTCATGCGCAGGCCACGCCCACCCCAGCTCCATGAATGGGAAAAACATCACGAAACGCCACGTTATGGCAGCGTGACGCCACAAGTTTGTCACCTGTGTTCTAAGTCATACTTTTTACTACTTGTCTTCTATAAAAATATTAACCTGTGTTCAATGCATTGACATAAATGTTGTTCAGACTTTGGCAGAGAAATTTAGTAAGAATTATTGGCAATTCTGAGTTACAACAAAATGAGGCTTTTAAGTGAATGAATCAAAAGAAAGACATTTCTATATTGTATTTTATAGTTCCTTCTCATAGTTTTACTATTGTCTGGTTCATATTATTTTTAGAAGTCACTCATCTGTTAGAATTCAGGCTATGTTTTTTCTTCATTTTAGATATATGGCTATTTGTACGTAACTTCATTCTTAAATACTAAGAAATACAAATTCTGGCAATAAGGATTTTGTTATTTATTCTTGAGTGTAAGCGCTTCACAAATATTATGTTAGCACTGACTTTATTCTTCATCAGAAATCTGTGTGATATTTTAATATGCATTTCCCCCTTATATCTTGGGCAGCAGTCCACATCTGTGGGTGATGTAAGATTATGTAATTATGTTAGATAATTATTTGGAAGATTCAGATATAATAGTTGGTTGACATTTTTATCTATTGATTCATTTATATGACTGCCCAACTCAATTTATATGACTGGCTGGCATAAAAAAAAAAGAAAAATCTCAAAATAATTGGTTCAAAACAGTATAGCCCATTATAACCAATAAAACCATAAAATGGCAAATAAAACTGAATATTTTTAAAGTGCAAGTATTGGGGACTCCACTCAATACTATCCCAAAGGGGTATAAATATAATATAATTTACTATAATATAATAAAGTCTAAATATAATATAGTACACCTATTGATGTACAATACCAAACCATGGCTCCTCTATTTGTGATCTTATCCTTTTCAGTGTAATTCAGAAACATGCCTGCCATGTATTTCAAAGTGCCAAGCATTTTACTCTTGTAACTGCATAGTTTTAGCATTGTTATGAAATTGATTGTCTGTATCCATGGCTCTCAGACAAAAGATATTATTCTTACATTCCTAAGGAAGTTTATTCACATAATGACTCTGCAGGGAAGAAACTCTAAAATGGCTGAAAAATTATTGCACGTAGTTCTCAATATATTGTTATTGCATGAACATGCTGTGTCGATTATGTTCTTAACACATTACTCAGACTTCAAAACAAGTAATATTGATGTCTGATGAGAGATCAAGAGCAATCCAATGTGGAACATTATTTAATGTTAAGGGGTGACATTGTGTATGGGTGGGTATAGGTATCCAAATCAATATACAATGGTGTGTGTAATGACATGAATGGGTCCAAACCAATATATAATTATGTGCATAATTTGCATAATTTCATGATTACTTGCATGATATATTTGCAAGAATTAAGTTTTTCTACCTATGGAATTGCTCCATAGATAGAGGTATTCACAGGTATTCATATACTGTGTCAACGTTCCAGAAAGCCCCAACTCCAATTAAAAACTCCAAGGCAAGCATTTCTCAAAGTTCCATTTATTAGAGTAGGTATACTGGCATACCCGAATCTGGGAGTTCCAGGTTTTCCCTCAGTAAATCAAACCCCAAATCCATTAGTCTGTCACATGGCCCAATCATCATCCATCCCAACTTGAGCCATCACTGCAATCACTCCTCCTCCAGATGCAGAAATACCATGACCTTGACCGAAGGGAAGAATGCTATTATGTCTAACTACAATTACTATCCTGAATACCCCCTCCTAGTTTCCCAAGAAATTGGCAGCGTGGAAGCTTCTGGTGTTAATATGGCTTCCAAAGCTGACATACTGAATATTTAACAGTATATGATGCCACTGGGTACTTGCAAAGTTTTGTGGATTCAGGGATTTCCATTTATCTTGAATGTCTCCTTCCATCTTAATCTTTTAGCATGTAAAACATCAAGATCCTTGAGTGGAATTCAACTCTTAGTGAGTGAATTGGTCCAGGTTACGGGGTCTGCTTACATTACTGGTTCGCCCTTACCTTCTTCCAGTATGTTTCACTTTCCTAGTGTAGCCGGGAACCCTGGAATTCCCAGGTATCCCACCATTTCAGAACTTGCTTAGCTTCTGAATTCAATCAAGACAACTAGGCCACCTGAGGAGGCTTTAGCCTGTAACTGCCCAATGGGCAGAGCCATCTTTACAAGTCATTTTTATCATAAAAACCAATTATTGTACAATATTACTTTAATCCACTTTGCATATGTCACTTCAGTTTGAGACTTAAGATTCATTACGATGCTCGAATCCTAAAGGGCTGTCAATGTCATCATGTGAATTCTTATTTCAGTTTCAACTTCCAACAAAGAAAGCATGGCTTCCCATATTTATGTTACAAAAATCTGGATGATTACTAGATACCCTGTTTCCCCCAAAATAAGACATCCCCTGATAATAAGTCCAATCAGGCTTTTGAGAGCATGGCAATAAGGCCAAGCACTTATTTCAGGGTTAAAAAAAAAAACATAAGACAGGGTCTTATTTTCGGGGAAACACGGTAGCAGCTGAGGTTTGTATCTCTTTGTTGCTATCTAGGGTTGTCTTCAGTTTTGCAACCCAGATAAGATAGTCTTATCTAGGAACAGCACCCAAATTAAGACAATCCAAGATGGCAGCCATTTAGGGTTTGAATTATACAACAAGCCGGAATCTTTAGTTAAATAAATACATATTTTAAGAAAATTAGTGTTGTGCACATGGTCCCTAGGTAAACTTTATATTGTAGTAGACATGCTAGAGAAACACAGTGTAAGAGTCTTTCAACCACTGTCCATGTAGTATCGTTCCATGACCTTGCGCTAAGGAATTAATATCCTCTTATTTTAGGTTTTCATGATTTGAGGACTGACCCCATTTGTTTTTTGTAATATAGAGTTAACACTGCCAGATCTATTAATAATCTGATTTGTAGCAACAACAACTTGTTTCCAGTTGCGGAGACTTACAACTGGGCTGACCCAGTGGCATCCACCATGACCAAGTGAGCAAAAGGAGAAGCAAATACAATGTTCCTATCAAAGGAAGAGAAAAGAGATGCTCATGGAAAGTATACATGACCATGGACTTTTCTACCAACCCTCTAATTCCTCTATATCAAGATCTCTTTACTTGTGATTTGGTTCCTGTGGTTTTATGCTGGAATCGCCAGAGGCTTTTAAAAGAAAAAAACCTCTGCCGATTAGACAATTTAGCTGGGATCGTCAGAGGCTTTTAAAAGCATTTTTTCTACAACCTCTTCGGCCGAAAAGGTTGTAGAAAAAATGCTTTTAAAAATAAAAATAAAAGTCTCTGATGATTGCACAGCTCAGCTGGGCATGGGGGAGGGCAGGGATTTTTGCTACCAGTTCTCCGAACCCACCCGCCTCCATCGCTACCGTATCAGGCGATCCGGTCCGAACCGGGAGCATTTCACCCCTGCTTAAATCCTATTCTCCCAATCTTAATCGATATATAGAAGAGTATTAAGTTTGGATTTATGCCCCATGGAACACACCTGCATAAATCCAAACTTAATAGGCTTTGATATCTGTGAAAATAAGGGTCAGTGAGCTGACTCCAATTAGCAGAGGTGTTTGCAGTTAGTCACAATGATGTCAAAATGGGAAAAGGTACATTGTGATGACATGATGTAAGCTCTTCCATTTTATATGTATGCCATTTTCTATTGAAGACCAGAAAGAGGATCTTGGAGAAGGCATGTGGTGATCATTAGTAAAATATGAAACAAATGTAGAGGGAAACCCATGTAGAGTATATTGCAACTGTCCAATCTGTAGGTGACTTGACATGAGTCACTGTGAGCAGGAGGACTCTCCAGAGTTGTGCATTGGGTATGTCTGGGGTAGGGTAATCCCATCCAGCACAAAAGATAGCATGGTCCAGCAACAAAGGTGGCATGGTCCACAGTTTTGCTAAGGTTCAGCTGAAGTCTGTTATTCCCATCTAGATCCTCATGCCTCCAGACACTGGGATGAGACATTCACAGAATTGCTTAATTCACCAAGACTGGAGATATATAATTGGGTATTAGCCGCATATTTCCTATGTACTTTGTAAACTTTGTAAAGGTTTATATTTAACTTGTGATTTTTTTTCTTTTGCCATACAAATTTTTTGCCATTGCTTGAATGAAATACCAGTTGGTAAAAGATTTTGTCTGCAATAAAAACATCATTCTAGATAAAATGTTCATTTTTATGCCAGAAATTCTCCCTAACAATGACAATTTATTTTTTTCCTGTCTTAACATGTCCATTTTAATTTTGTTCCATGTCTTAACATATTTAGTTTGAAATAACATGCAATTCATATTTGTCATGGTAATATCCAAATATTTTACTTTTTTCTCAATCTTAAAAATATTTTTCTCCATTGGTACTATTTGATCTTCTTTTTTCATATTTTTGTTATCATCTTTGTCTTCTGATTATTAATCTTTAAACCTGCTAGCATATTAAAATCCTTTGATTTTCCCATTGATATTTCTACTCCCTCTAAGAGGTCAACACGAAACATTCTTAACTTATAAGTTTTTAAATCTCTCAAAAAATTCTCTCGTTTTGACTTATGTCTCTATCTAGTTCCTCAAGAACTATATTGAACAACAGTGGTGATACTAGTTTCCTTGTTTTGTCTCTTTTTGAATCTCACAAGAAATTCTCCATGAGATCTGTGAGATTTGTGCTTTCTGTGAAGTCTAACTCAATCTTACCCATTTAACAACATCAAAGACTGTATCTTCCAGAAGATGTCCAGTTCAGATTATCAAAGGCCTTCTCTAAGATTAACGCAGCTTGCTTTTCAGCTTGTTTGCTACTCCAAATACTCCAGAATATCCAACACATTTCTAATGTTACCCTGTAATGGTCTTTTAGGCAAAAGCCACATTGATTTTAATGACTAAAGTCCTGTTAAGTTTTCTCAATCTTTCAGCCAAAAGCATTAGAAACAACTTATAGTCATTTCTCAATAAAGATATTGGTCAATAATTTCTTGTTAAAGTCAGGTCCTGTTCTTTTTTTTAGGTACTAATGCTACTGTATATTGGTTTCTTTTCAATGTTCATACATTTGTGCCTTTATGAAGATTATTCTCAAAAAAAATCTTTTAATTTTGTTTTGCAGTCCTCAATCCTTTGCAATACCTTTCCTTTGTTCGAGCATCTCAGTCAATCTTCATCTGAAAGAACCTTTTTTCCTTTTAAAAGTTAAACCCATTGTGTTGTTATCTGAGAAAGTCTTTGGTAATATGATCATTAATAGCTAAGGATACTGTTTTTTTTTTTCCTTTTCTTAACTCCAAAGAGATGGTAACTCAACAATTTCACTTTATTCTTTATTGCCAGTTGGAAAAACTAGTATAAATAAAGTAGAATAAGCTCATTTGGTCATGCTATCTGTCTGGTCTTCCTCTTAAGGTTGACAGATATATACCATCTGGTGAATATTTATAGATCAGTATGGGAAGAGCAAATGTATCGTTCCATATGTTCATTTTTATATCCCAGATCAGCCCCCATGATTATTATTAAATTGGATTAAAGAACAGATTGTTCTTATAGTCCTGACTGGGAATTATGCAAGATGCAGACAGATACAACTGGAAGTTGAGGAAGGTTATCCTTTAACATTGTACCAGCCTTACAATAGAGTCAGCTAGTAGTGTCTGCAGGCTCTCAGTCCTTTCATTAGAAAGCAGTGTCAAGTTCCAAAGTCCATCCCTTTTGAATATGGGCATACTGTCATGATCATGCAAAAAAGAATCAGAGTTTCTATTTACTTTTCAAACCGCTGTTGACTTCTCCTGCAGATGCTCATGGAGTTGACATAAACCCTTGAACACTAAGAACTCTGTATTGTGGAATCCCAGCAAAATGAAGAGAAGCTGAAAGGCAGAACTAAAATCGTATTGTGATTTATGGTTTAAAAAGAACAAAAGAAAAGGTCAAATATTGTTCACCCTGGATTATATTATTGATTGACAGACAGACAGATTATGTGCCATCAAGTTGATGCTGACTCATAGCGAATATATAGATTATCTCCATGACTATCTGTCCCTAACTTGGTTTTTCAGTCCTTCAACAGTGTACCAACCACTGCTCTGAGTCCATCCACCTTAGTGCAAGCAGTGGTATTACTATGAAAGTCACAGTTGGACTTAAAAAAAGTATAGAAAAAATGTTTATGCTTTTGAAATTTGTGTTGGAGAAGACTTCAGAGAATATTGTGGACAGCCAAGAAAATAAAAACATGGATAATTGAACAAAAGAATCCAGAATTGTCAGTCAGGGACAAATGCCTTTTAAATAGGTAAGGTAATCCCTTGTTATAAATTCTTAACAAGGGAAAACAAGCTAAGTTTGTCAAATTATTCATTGTCAAATTATTTTTTTCTGCAGCAGTTTCAAAGTTAATGTAGCAATAATTTAAGCTACATAGAAATAGATTCCAGATAAAACAATTGTAATTAGATGTTCTTTGTCAATTATTGACTTCTGAATTTATGCTACTGATTTATTTTCAGAAAGGTAGACCCTTATTCAATGTTGTTCCTTTGGTTTTTGTTTCCACCCCAATCAGTGGTTAAAATAATGAGGCATGTTTTTATTTTTTCCAAAAATGAATCAGTACAAGGCTTTTCAGACTGCCTGACTGAATTACAATCCACTGAAATTCCAGGTGGCTCAGTACAGATTGTTGTGGATTTACCTGCTTTAGGTAAGAGTTTAAGCTTCAAAGAACTAATACTTAAGTGGTAAGAAGATTTTCTAATGGTGAACAGAGGCTTCTTCTCTGTTCTTGGGTGTGGGAGCGCTTGGGGCATGTGAGGATCACTGAGAATAGGAGTCTAATCTGAGCAGTGATTGGCAGGTTTTATAACTGTAGCAGAAAGGAAGCATCTAAAGGAAATAAATGACAGAGAAAGAACAAGTTTAGCAAATAGCTAGGTACATCCTAGCAGTCAAAAAGTCAAAAGGGTATGCATGCCTGTGAATAAAAGCAGAAGAAATATGTGAGTGAGATGGGTGGTGCCTAAATTAATTAAACAGGCAAGCAAGCAAGCAAGCTCATAGGTACAGAACAGGTGGAATGATGGGCAAAGAAGGGACACAGAGTTAGCCTTTGTATGTCTCTAACTATACCCTACTACGCCTTGTACTCAGTAGGATATGAGGTGCTGAAGAGTCAGTGCATTGGAACTTTCCTGTTCCGTCATGTTACACATCAAGTTAGATAGTGTTATAACTTTTTAAATTGTGTTTGTTTAACCACAGTAATCTGTAAACCACAGTTTATGACTGACTAAGTTATGTGAAATGAGTCTTTTTGGCTAATTCAACGAACATGTTTTAGGGTTACTAAACCTTACCTTGGCAGTCAAATAGCCTATAGTGGGCAGTAAAAAAATGGGGTTTTCTATTGCTCTTTACTGAGCATCTGGTTTTTTTTCCAATTCAGAAATGGTTGCTCCATATGATTAACATATTTTTCAGAATGTTCTTTATTGATATTCTTTAGATTAGGGGTCCCCAACCCTTGGGCTGTGGTGCACCATTGGGCTGTGGCCTATTCAGAACCAGGCCATGTGAGAGGGGGGCTGGTGCGCACAGGCGCATGCAGCTGCACTCTCATGAGCAGCAGGTCACTGCGCATGTGTGCTAGCCCGCCACTCATGCGAGTGGAGCTGCACATGTGCCAGCCCACCGGCCCGTCACTCATGCAAGCTGGTTCCCCTCTCCCCCCTCCAGCTAGGCCGCCAATCTGCAACGATTTGGGACCATTGCTTTAGATTATTTAGTAAAGGGAAAAAAATGTCAATTTTAGGAAGTCCATATATCTTATTTTACCAAGGAGGTAAAATGTCTGTTTTAGGGTTCCCATTTAAAAAAATATATTGATTTAAAAAAGCAGGGATATCTATGGTGGGGTGATGAAAAAAAATCAAGACCCCCCCCCTTTTAACTGCTTTACATACATAACAAATGTTAAAAAGGACAGAGCCTTAGTCAAGTGGTGATGGCTACCAGCTTTACTGATTTTGACCACCCTCCCCAAAGGGAGAGAAGGAAGAGTAGGGGGTAAAAAAAGAAACCCATGAAGTCAACTGGCTCAATTTGCACATACTTCTAATATCTTTCTACCAGAGGATCTATATATGTTTAAATTGTATCCGTTATCATTATTTGGCTTTGAATTTGATGTGTACTGGTCTTTAAACCCAAATTACATGTTGACGAATTGTACTCTGCTCTGAGTTAGCTGTCTGAAGTGGCTTCCAAGCCTTACAAATACAATAATTATTTAAACTGCAAATATTTGTACAAAGATATAAACGATCATATGCCAATTTTTTTTGCAATGCGCAGTCAAGTATTGGGAAGTCCTTGGCACTCTCTGAGCTTGTTGGTTGTTTGCAGATGTTTCATTACCCAAGTAGGCAATATCACCAGTCATAGTGTGTGGGGGGTTTGCTCCCTGTTATATACAGTAGCTATTCTTACCAGTGATAGTGGAATGGTGTGGTGGTTTTCTCTGTGGTAGTTCCTTCTGCAAGGAAGAAGTTCCGTCTGCAGGCAAATAACCAAGTTATTTGAGCAGCAATCATGCACAGTTCAACCCTGAGTACCCGTAGTATCTTCTATGTGACTCAAGTTGATTTGAAAGTTGCAGTTAAACTTGAAGTTCAGAAGCAGTTTTGTTTTCCCTCATTGGATTCGTTTTATCAGTAAACAGAAGATAGATAGGTGATGGATGATATATGAGATGCCCATTGAAAATGAAACTCTTGACTTTCCTAGATGTGTAGTCAATCAGACTACATCAGAATGGAAGGCTAGATGCTCGATTGTTTCAGTTAATGCTTGTTCAAATAAAGCTAATTTTTTGAAGCTAGTTTTTCAGCTAATTACTGCTCTTTCTCCAAATATTATTACTGAAGCAAAGTTTAAAGAAAAATAATTATGCACTCCCCCCTGCCCCCCGGTCTAGCCAAATGTTCTAGAAACTTTTTTTTCCAATGTTGTTATTTTGGGATCCTAAAAACACAATTTTGACCTGTGCGTGTGTGCTTCTCTATCCATTACAGCCTCTTGCACCTTCTGTTACTCAGAATGTTGGGAGATTTTTTTATTTTATTTTTTTCTAAACTGGATTTGATAGGATTACAAAGGCCACAGCTGAGAATAAATAAAGAAAATGCATATGTATGTATGTTTAGAGAAACATAGCTATACACATACACATACACATACACACAGATGCCTTTTTGAAAATTTATGTATTGGCCATTTGTTTGGCAAAATACATGAATCATAATAATTGAATATTTAATTTTTATGGGCATGCCTGAGATCAGAATATAAGATTTTCCTAGTTATTGGAGCTTTGGAAGATTGAGACTGTGCCTTACATGGTGAGATTTGGTGGCTGATCTCAGCATTAAGAGATTACTTGTCAACTATCTGGCAAACTGAGCTTGCAGCATTGAACTCAAGTTACTGGGAGGCAGAATTACATTTGGACTGTAAATGACCCTGGCCTGAATGTGCTGTTTATAACCTAATTCAATCCTAGACCCATCCTATCATTCTGTCCCTCTCTTTTTAACAAGAATGTTGGAAAGCAATAATTGGTGACACCTTTCATTGTTGGCAAGGGGGGTGAATCCCAATGTGATCAAGAGGTTAGCATTTAATTACCGGTATGTGTGTTGATACTATTGTTGCAGAAGAACCCAACTCAGTCTTATGATAAAAATGTTTTCCGATGATACATAATCAGTGCATTTTAACAAATCGCTCTTGATTAAAATAGCTCAGATATTTTCATTTGTTGTACAATGCATGTGATTCTTCCTTCCTTAATAGGCTGGTGTGTATGTCAAGAATAAATATAACTGTGGAGTCCTTGGTGTCCTTTGGGCTTGGTTATTTGCCTTGCATTTTGTTATCTGACTAGCAGGGGTGAAATGCTCCCGGTTCGGACCGGCTTGGGCGAGTAGGTAGTGATGGCGGCGGGCAGTTTGGAGAACCGGTAGCAAAAATCCCTGCCCCCGCCCCCCCATGCCCAGCTGAGCCCCGCGATCATCAGAGCCTTTTTTTCCTTTTAAATGGCTCTGAGCAGCCAAGCTCTGACATCCCAGCTGAGTTGCCTGCTAATCAGGCAACTCAGCTAGGATCGCCAGAGCCATGTAAAAGAAAAAAAGTTTCTTTTTTTCTCGCCCCCCCCTCCCAACCTCCAGCTTGCTTACCTTACCTGCTGATCGCATGACGATCACAATTCATGCATCAGCAAGCAACTGAATCTCCCTGCCTGCAATCAAGCTCATCGGTGAGCAGCTCTTCCTGCCTCCCTGCCTTCCTGCCTAGACTTGTGGACTTCAACTCCCAGCAAAGCTGGCTGAGGAATTCTGGGAGTTGAAGTCCACAAGTCTTAAAGTTGCCAAGGTTGGAGACCCCTGTTCTATTGGGTAAGTTTTTTCCCCCTTTGGGAGCTTTAAAAAAAATAGTCAATTGGGTTTTTTTTTTAGTTGTTCTTTTTTTAGACCTAGCCATTTAAAGTTTAGGAAGTTTTAAATTTAGCTGCTTTTATATAAAAATAAAAATAAAATAAAATAATATTTGTGCAGCTTTCTGAGATTTAGTGTGTTTCTGTAGTGTTTCACTCTAACTACACAAACACACAAAATCTCCCAAAGCTGTATGTGGAATTTTGTGTGTGTAAAGTGTGAAAGTTGTTTTTTTGGGCTTTTTGTGGCTGTGTGAGGTTCCTGCTTGTTGCGGGGCCATTTTGAGTATAGCACAGCTGCTTTTACATTGTGGGTGAGCCAGTTGTGTTGTGTTGTGTTTTGTAGGTTAAAAAAGGGCAAAGAAGTGACCTTAACTTGGCCACGCCCACCCAGTCACCTTACCACCAAGCACCACTAATTAAACCATGCCCACAGAACTGGTAGCAAAAAATTATTTGCTGGAATACGACATGGCAGAAGAGGTGGTTAAGGAGCAGATGATAGCATGGGCCAGAAATATCAGACAAAATATAAATTTAAATGAATGGGACACAATTTGGAATAGCAACCTTAAAATGACTAGGGCGGTGACTTATAAGGAAAATCAATATAAGATGCTGTACAGGTGGCACTTAGCCCCTGCCAGAATAGCCAAAATTTATCCCAACGTGAGTCCCAATTGTTGGAAATGTGGCCACCACCAAGGCACTTTCTACCATTGTTGGTGGACCTGCCCCCAAGCGAAAAAATTTTGGAAAATGATTCAGAAATGGATTATGGAAATAATAAAAGATAATATTGACTTTGAACCAAAAATCTTTCTCCTGGGAATCCTGAAAACAGAATATGAAAAAAAAAAGTATCTAATTATACATATAACGACTGCGGCAAGAATAATGTACGCTCAGTATTGGAAAGAGAAAAAACTACCACCCGAAGAACAAGTAATTAGGAAAATATTAGAGTGCGCCGAAATGAATAAGCTAACATTAGAACTTAACGAAAGAGAGAACATGGAATATTATATTGTGTGAGAGTTGTGGTATGAGTGGATAGAGAAAAGAAACAAAAAGTGAAGTTTGAGAAGTATAAAGGTTAACCAATAATGATCATAAAGAGTTGAGTATTATTGCTTGTATTATTGAATTAAGGATACAATTTATGTAAATAACAAGTAAACAACATGTATATATGATCATAAAGAACTGTGCATTACTATTTGTAATATTTTTCAAATCATACCTAAGCAAAGATGCAATACTATGTAAATACTATGTAAATAACATGTATTTATATTTTAATACCACGGAACCGAAAAACATTAAATTGTATTACTATATTTCATAATAAAGACCAATTAAAAAAAAAAAAAAGAACCGGTAGCAAAAAAATTTAAATTTCACCCCTGCTGACTAGGTAACATCTTCCAACAAAATGGATACTCACAAACTTTAACAAAAGGTGCCTGATCCATCAACCCAATATAGCACAACCAACACAAGCTATGGAAAGGATAACACTGCCATATATCAGAAACATCTCAGATACAACCAAGAGACTATTACAATAGTCGTCATGCATCACTGTAGGACACAAGCCAATTAAAGCTCTTCAGAACATTGTAAATTAAACCAAAAGATCCATTATCTCAAGAAGAAAAAAACAGGACTCACCTACAATACATGGTGAAAGGACTGGGTAACACAGTGAGGGTTCTGCAGTTCAGCCCTAAGCTACATATACTGTATTATCTTCTATTGGATTGATATAACTGTGTTATATTTTCAAATCCTCAAACTGGATGTCATAAAATCCTGTGAAGAGTGACTTATTTTCAGTTTTAAAAACATAAATAGGCTGCACTTTAATCAAGGCAGGAACACTGCATTATTATTCTTTCCAAATGCTTTCAATTCAAATCTGCATTAGGAACTACTATCCAAGCAACAATATTATATCTGTGTCTTTTCTCTAGTGGATCTAATAACAGCTTTGGAGAATGGCTTGAGGGATAAAGGTCCCATTACCAGTATTGCTCATTTAAGTTGCTCGTCAAGGTTTTAAGAAAAGGATCTGATTTTAAATCCCATTAAGTCTATTTCTTCCCACGGTAGATACAACAGGTTTTTCACTCCTAGTGGTGCTGCCAGGTGGCAGCATAACACAAACTATGGGCATTCATCTTTTAAAAGCCTGAGAATAAGAACTGGAGAATCCACTTTGGAGAACTGTTTAATTCTGTGTGTTGTGTCCAGTATTATTTGTAAAGGTTCAATCTATGTTATTATAAAAATGTTCTTCTTGTTGCTGAAGACCAGAAACATGCACAAGGAAGAAACAGGATTTTTATCTGGTCATCCCATCCATCTCCAACCTACCTAGGCTTGCTGGCAGTGGCAAAAAGAAAACTCCTTCGAACATCAAAGCCTAGTTTTACTGCTTGGGCAGTTGCCAGTAAAGTATCCATTATGTGGTTTGAATTTAGGGACCTATGGGATCAACCTTCCTGCCAAGAGCTGGCTTGCCCCCATGCCGTATCTGAGGGAGGATAGCCTAATAGGTCAGAGGTTGTCATTATCCCTGTCCTCTGTCTGGAACATCTTCTGAGCCTCCTAAGATAAAGAAAACTGCTTATCATTCAGTCTTTCTGAACATAGTGAAAATCTAATTCGTCCATAGGATTAGTTAGGTTGAATTATTGTGTTGCATTTTTATTGTTTCTCTTATCTAATTTCAAACTGTCTTGAAGGTTCAGGAGTAGGCCATCTATAAAATCACATTTATTGGAACATACTAATAAATAAATGTGAAGGGAGAGATTTATATGCTACTGAACCCAGCTGAAAACTCCATTCCTGCTAGATGTAACTAGATATGATGGGGCAAGGAATAGAGCTCTAGATCAAGCAGTTTATATCAAAATAATAATGAATGCTTGATGGTGACTTCATGCAAAATCTGTCCCGTATGTACTTGCGTCTCAACATCTGACACAAATATATGTTAGCTCTTCAACCAGGCACATCATCACTGTTTATTGTAAAGTTATTTTAGTCTTGCAAGACTGAAAGTATTTCTTCCTTTCTTCCTTTTTAGTCTCTAGAAAAGTAGGGAGGGTTCCTTATTAATGCTTCCCCAAACACACCTGTGAAATGAGCTGCCTCTTAACAGACCATTGTCTAGGCCAGTGATGGCTAACCTTTTTGATATTGCGTGCCAGGAAGGGGGGGTGGGGGAGGTTTGCATGCATGCATGCCCACACCCATAATTCTATGCGCCCATGCATGCACACATGACCCCCCACCCCCCCAGTCCTGGCACGTGATGGCCCGGTAGGCCCATTTTTATTTCTCACCTCACTCCAGATCCTCTCTATGTGTCTGGGGAGGGTGAAAACAGACTCCCCCACCTCTTGTCTAGGAGTCTCTGGAGGCTGGGGACAGCAAAAAAGTCACTTCCTGTCCAACTGGAAGTTGGGAAATGGGCCTTTTCGGGACTCCGGAGGGCCTCCGAGAGGGTGGGAAGGCTGTTTTCACTCTCCCCAGATGCATAGAGAGGATCTGGAGCCAGGTGAGCAGGAAAAATGGGCCTCCCCCACTCCCCCAAGCCTTCTGGAGGCAGGAAACAGCCTATTTCTCTACTTCTGGTGGGCCCAGAAAGCCCGAAACTCAGGTGGCTGGTGCCAGAGCTGAGCTGGAGTGCCCACTGATATGGCTATGCGTGCCACCTGTGGCACGCGTGCCATAGGTTCGCCATCACGGGTCTAGGCTGTGGGTCTTCCTCCTATCTCCTAAAGTCATTTCCACAGATTCTTACAGTAAGTCATGGCTTTTAAATCATGACATCATGTTTCACATTTCCTCACTTACTATTCTGGGACATCTCTTGCAAATACCTATGGGACAAAGGTCAAACAAGCATGTGGTTGGCCAAGCTCTATGGATCTTGTCTGCATTATCAGGCCTTAAAAATCTGATATTCATCTGAAGAAAGCTGACAATATTTCTATTATAAATGCATAAACTGTTGGATTTAAGTCATGACATGTTTGACTTATTTTGCCCTCTAAGCCTCTAGCCAACATATCATAGCTATATATTTATAGTTGAGCTAGATCCCCAAAGAATCTCAGGTAGATGAAAAAGTTTTGCTAAGTGATACTGAGAGTATCCAATGGAAGAGGGGGGAAATTGCTTTTCTGCCTCCATGGCCAACATAAATTAGGCACAAGAGATTGCTAGTATTGGATCAATCTGAGATGTATTTTCTTCCACCTTAATTTTCATTGTCACTCAACTTTCAATGTAGCCCTAAGATGAGATAAGTACCAAGATCAGGCTGTGTCCCACAGAAGAAGTTGTCAACTACTCTGATCATCTTTTATTCCACAGCATTGGAAGTGATTGACAGTAATGACCCTCAAAATAGTTAGAAAATCCATTGGAATCCATCAGATTTCATGAACAGATTATTTAAATTGAACCCCAACTCTCAGAGAGAGGAATAGTTGCAAACCCAATACTTCATAGAAATGGAGCGACCACGATAGGAGAACAAATAACATTTATTAGGAAATTAACTCACTAGTTGTTGTTGACTTTAGTGGATGGTGCTCATCTCTGCTTTAAGATTTTCCATGGTCATGTGGCCAGCATAAGTCTCAGTGTGCTGTTCCCTCCCCACTGAAGTAGTACCTATTAATCTAATCGCATTTGCATGCTTTCGAACTGCTAGGTGAGCAGGAGCTAGGCAAAGATGGGAACTCATCAGCGGTGAAATGCACTTACCTTTGCTACCAGTTTGGGAGTGTGAGCTCGCATGCGCCTCTTCTGTGCATGTGCAGACCTTTCTGCGCATGCGCAGAGGGTCAAAAATGGGACGTAATGATGTCCCAGTGGGTGGGAGCCTCCCACCACTGGCGCTACCGGTTCACGCGAGCCAGATAGATCCGGCTGGATTTCACTGCTGGAGCTCACCCCATTGCACAACGCTTGGATCTTGAACGTGGTCTGTTGGCTTTCCAGCTGTCAAGCTCAGCGTCTTAACCACTGAGTCATTGCACCGCCCTAAACATTTAATAGGTATTAAATAACATTTAATAGCAATGCGGTAAAATCTCCTTTTTTATACTACCATCCTTCTGCCCAGTAATAAACAAAACATAAAGAAATCCAGGATGTGGGATGCAATAGTCAGTAACAAGTTAACGGAGACTATCAGTTGCCATGGTGATCGTAAAGTCCTAAACAGCCCAGGCAAGCAATTCCAGTCAAAATACTAGGAGTCCCCAGCCCCAGTGCAACAGAATTCCCAGGCTGTTCCCAAGTACTCAGTAAAAAAGATAATCATTCTAATTTGGCACTAGAATAGACAAAAAGCATAGAGAAAGGAAAAAAATATTGTTTTTTTTCCTTGCCTTAAAAGAAACCACATTCCAATATATCAGAGAAATGTTGGCAGCAGAAAGAAATGGATGATGGATTGATGCGGGATCAACTCTGAGCAAGTGTAATAAGCTGGAAAATTGCAAACTGTATAGACATATATATGTCTTTTGAAAAAATCCTCTCCGTCAGTAAAGATAAATGCAATAGAATAAATAATGAAATATTATGTAATAATGAATAAGTAATTTCAGCCAATTCATATTTTAATGTATTAATAATGAAGTATATAATTAAACAGTGCATTAAATTACAAAAATAAACACAATAACATATAAAACTGTGGACTCAATTATAAATAGCACAAAGTAAAAATGTAATCATGAAAGCAGCCTTAGAAATTAATGTGTAAATAATCAAAAGTTTGGTGAAGATAAAAAAACAATGTAAGCTGCTTGTCTCCTTGAAGAGTGCAAGATCTGTAGCACAAGAGGTGCTATCTCACCTTAAAAAAATGCCCAGAACAGAAAGAAAAGGTTGCCTGAGGCCTTGGCACTATCTTTATATTGCTGGCAGCTGAGCAGGAAAGAAAGCCCAAAGGCCATAATATTGGAAGAAAAGGAAAAGATTTCAAATTAGGCTGCCCATGTGTTCCACATTATAAAATATTGGCTACTCGAAGGGATGTCAAAAGTCTGGTTCAAAGATGAAAGAACAATGAGAAGACAGGATGAACCAGAGATTCAGCCCTGCATATTAACAAATAGTCTTTCATTACGCAAAGGATCTACTCTGTATCAACATAAATGAAGACAATCATCTTTAAATGTGTGCATACACGCACACAAATTATCACATGCAAATTTATGCAAATCTACATCTGTGTCTTCATCTACCCACTTCTTAGCGTTATCTCTTATAGTTATTGAGTGAGCAGAAACTCTGGCATCCTCTCACAATTCTGGGATGTTTCTGCAGCCTTGTAGACTAAATCCTGGTGAGATGCATTGATATTGATAGCAATGCTATAGTGCTGGAGGCAATAAGGTTAAGAAGGATCTGCACTTTTAGAATTTACACCATTCATTTTTGGATATATCAGCTGCTTCAGGTGGAATGTAGCACTCGCTGGTCCATTAAGATGTGACACAATGCGGTAAAGGTTCCCCTAATATCAAAATGGATGCTGACAGTTTTACAGAGAGATTTTCAACTGTTTAGAAACAAGGAATAGATTACTAGACAAAAAAGTTAATTCTGGAGCAGTTGTATAAAAATAAATTGCTATTGGAAATCCATCATTTGGTCTAACCATATATTTTAAATGTCTTGGTGTAATTTTTAATATCCCTTTATTAAAAAAACTACAGGGTTAATATGTGAGCTACAGATAGGAATACTTTTTTCAATAGAATGCTATATTTACTTCTTAACAACTTTCAGGAAATTCTACCAGTGATCATAAGGTATGCTGTGATACAAAATAAGATTTCCATTTAGAATTTCAATTCTCTAATCTACAGGGATTAATGATGTTATTCCAAAAATTATATTTGGATACGAATACAACATTCCCTTATAAGGATAGAAATCAAACCATTAAAACCCACTCAAGCACGTGACTTAATTCTTTCTCAGTAACTATGGTGTAAGTTTGATTTCCTGTCATCATGCTGCTGCTGCTACTTCCTGCCATATTCTTACAACAGCAAAACTCTTACAGGCTGGCAAGAATTATTGTAAAACCTGCCAAAGGAAAGCTTAAAACAGGATCTCAGGCGAAGCACTATCCAAATTCCTGAATTGGAAAGTAGAGCATCTGTGCAATTGGAATCTAAATAAAGAAATGTTTGTCCATGATAAAAGCAAAAGAAAACCTTTTTCTATGTGAATGTGTGCGTATTTGTGTAGTGTGTGAGTGTGTATGCATATGCATATGCATGCATACACACATATATATCTTTTGACTAGCTACCTTAAACATTAAGAAAAATAAATGAGATGAGAGCTGAAAGCACAATCAACAGAGAAACCTAGTGGAATTCTTATTATTTATACTCACATGAAAACTGAAACTGTTCCATTTTGTTTAATAACAAAGCAGTCATAATGCAGAGTCCTCGACTTACAGCCGGTTGTTTAAGTATAGTTCAGAGTAATGATGCCCTTGGAAAGCACTTGTATCCTTTGTAAAATGTTCTGTCCTTCTCTGCCTCCTGATAACATGGCCATGTTTTAGGTACAGTCATAAGACTGATTTTTACTGGGGGTTTGGGTTTTTTTTGCTACTTTCTAACAAAAACTGGATTCAGACTTAGGACACTTACTCACTTAATGGCCACCAGAAAAATGGTTGTAAAATTTGGTCTTGTTCATAGGTGCATGAACAACTGTCCAAAATTTAGCCTCAACTGCACTGGTAAGTCAAGAACTACCTCTAAAAAATTTATAGTAAAGGAATTAATATTTATTTATTTTATTAAATTTATTTTATTTTATTAAATTTCTATACCGCCCTTCTCCCGAAGGACTCAGGGCGGTGAACAGCCAGAGGATAAAACACAGAGATACAAAATTTAAAATAGATTAAAATATTAAATGTTGACTTTACTTTTCCTACTAAAAAATGTATCTTCTCAGTTTATCTGCTTTCCTTTTTCATTCATGACAGTCGCACTTCCTTTTGAAATATTGAAAACCGTGGTTACCCTATGTAATTATTTATAGCTGTCATTGCACAGTATCTACCTAGGATATCTGTGGGATAAAACAGAGAATACAAAAATATGGATTATATTTGAAGATATTTCCCTAAAGCTATAGCCCAGAGATGGCGAACCTTTTTGGCATCAAGTACCGGAGCGCTGGAAACCAGCTGGCCAGTGTGCATGTCTACAGAGAGGGCTCTGTGTGCCACCTCTGGCACGTGTGCCATAGGTTCATCATCATGGTTATAGTCTTTAGGTATATGGAAAACATCAGGCTGAAAAGGCTGCCATTGTGACAGGGGAATCCATTAGGATGGGGAAGTTTAAAAAAAGGCAACATGTATCCACTATTGCCAAGGTCTGAATTTTCACTCTTGTCCCTCTAAACTCATGTGGAGAGGTGTTTGAAGCAGTCCATCTTCAAAAATTATTATTGTATGTGTAGATTCAGTTCTAGTAAGGTGACGCCTGGTATCACCCAGTGCTACACGATAAATAATAACTATCCCTCTGAATTGGATGTAGAATTCTCAGCATTTTAGCAATGATGTTAGTCTGCACTGGCAGGATTAACCCTTCAGCACTCTCACTCTACTGTTCTGGATCAGCTATAGCTTACAAGTTATCCCCAAAGACAGCCCCATGTACAGAGTGCTACAGCAATCCAATCATGTATTGATTAAGATATCAGTTGCAATCAGTAGAGCATCTTGGTCCATCTGGACTTGGACATACAGAAAGTCCTCCCAGCCACAGCTTCCATATGCTGTTTAAGCAGTAGTTGCTAGTCTAAGATGGTCCTCAAGTAATGAACCAATTCTTTTCAGGGGGTTGCAATTCCATTCAAAATTCCAGCTAAGGTATTCTTCTAGGATTTCTAATGTTTAATGATATGCAGCATTTCAGTCTTGAAGGGATTTATCTAAGTTACTTTCCCTGTCCAGACTTTGGCAAACTCCAGATGTTATTTCAAGCTTCCAGCACTATCCTTGGCTCAGCCTATATAGATAGGATTGTGCCTGCTTCTGAAAAAGAGTTATCATTTTGTTTGGGTTGTGTGAACTATTTGTATTGGTCCTGAGAATCACTTGTTGAGTTGAGCAGTTACACATGTTGATTGAATAAATAAATAAATAAATAAATAAATAAATAAATAAATAAATAAATAAATAAATAAATAAATAAATAAAATGTATGATTTCAAGTGCCCCACTCTCAGCATTGATGATTTCAAGGGCCCCTTTTGCATACAGAGAGGAATAATGGGTAACTTTGGGCCAGTCAGTCTGTCTCAGCCCAACTCACTTCACAGCATTGTTGTGGAGAAAATAGGAGAAGGGAGGAATATTAGGTATGTTTGCTGCCTTGAATTATTTATAAAATATTTATAAAAATAATAAAGGTGGAATTGAGAGGGATTAAATCTGGGAATTCTGTTGATGAAAGGACTCAATGTTTAATTCCCATACATGTGTGGAAACAATATGGTAGCTGCAGGAAATTCATTGCTACTGTATGCTTACCTAAAAGCTGAACTGAGGCTACAAGGCTAGGAAAGGTAGCCTGAGTTTGCATAAGATTTTCAATTTCCTATGTAATTACAGCCAGGAGAACATTCTGAATGGGAAGGGAGCAGAAGCCAAATTCTGAAAGACAAAAGAGTGTGTTTTTGGACACCTATCAGGAATATATTGCCAAAAAGCAATTTTGACAACTTAGATTGGTGTTAATGTTTTATATTCAGTAATGGTTAATGTTATTCCTCCCTATATGTTCTTTTCCATGATTATGGGTTTTCAGTATCATGTATCCTCAGCTAGGTAAAAAAAAAAAGAAGAAGAAGAAGGTCAGAGCAATCAAACAAATGGATAACAAAGGCCCTGTGCTTATTCTGGGAGAGATTTATTTATTTCTAGCAACTAGGTTTTCTATGACTGTTTTCCTAGGCACACAGATACTGTAGATATATCAGTAGTTATCCAATGGATTGGTGTACATACAACTAACCTCGATCTTGAGAAAAACTGGGGAGAGGATGTGAAATTCCCCAATTCTCTGGCACTTTAAAACTATTTTCAATGAAGAAACACTCATCAAATATATAATAGAATAAGATTGTAGTTTAATTTGTTGCTGTTAAATATATGAATGTAAACATACAGTAATTAACATGTTGCTATTGAAGTGTGTTTGAATCCATCTTAAAACAGGATGTACTTAACTGGATAGAAAACTCAAAACCCAGTTGTGGGGGCAATAAGCTGACTTTGTATAAATATACAAAAGAATGAAGGCTATTGCTTAGCGCATTGTAAGCCGCCCTGAGTCTCCAGAAAAGGGCGGCATATAAATCAAATAAAAAAAAAAAAGCCGGTTTGTCTAATGTAGAATAAAATGCATTATCCCTTTTTTGCAGCAATATAGTATTGCTACAGCATCAGTTTATAATCAGCTACTATTCCAAGATCTTTTTCACAAATTCTATTGTCAAATTAGAGTCTAGCCAGTCTTGATTGATTTCAAGGGAGCTAAGCAGAGTCTGGATAGTATATGAATGGGAGAATATTGGGGCACCCTTGGCATTTAGATTAATCTAGGAATTTGGAAAAATAATCCTGGAAAAACCCAATGGCAAATTGATTTTGCATTGCTTTGAAGAAAATGTGTACAGTACATGTTGTCTACATTCAGAATGAGTCATACAGTACTTAACTCTGTGAGACTTTTCACTATTCTGTTTTATACTTGACCCCTATCATTTGATTTCTATACTATAAATTCACCATTTGCATCTGTCTCTAGTACATTTCATTTTGATATTATTAAGACTGTTTTTAATTTTATTTTAGTTTTCTAGAGTTCTAGCTATCTCATCAATTTTTTCCCCGCATTCTCCCGTCTTCTAAATCATGGCATGAATAAAGGTATGGAAGCCAAGAACTGATTCCTCAGTCCTGTTTGTTAAAGGAAAATGGACTAAAGTGTGACTTTTAAATCAGCTATGAATCTATTTGAATTGTTAATTAAGATGTAATAGAGTTATTTGTTTCTTCCTTTGCTGAAATCAAGACATGTTATTTTTGCAGCATTCCCACAATATAATAAACAAATTACCTGAGGAAATAATTGGTAAATTATCTTGGAGTCTTGGTAAATCTATGTTGATTTCTGGTAATCATGACATTGTTTTCAAGGTTTTTGCAGATTTATTGCTTTGGTGTATTCGAGAATTTTTCCAGGTATTGATGCCAAACAGGATGATCAAATGTTCTCTGGATCGTTCTTTTTTCATTTTGTAAAAAGAAGTCTGACACTTCATCCATTCACCAGTATGTTCCTTTAACATCCTAGGATGTAGTTCATTTGGCCCTGGAGAGTTAAACCCATTCAAAGTAAATGGAGTATTCCTTGACTATGTTTCTGTCAGTCTCAAGCTTTAAGGCTTCCATTTGATCTTTCTCTTTATGAAAAAGAAGTGGGGGGGAGTCTGTTGGAGTAGACTAAGCCAAACTGGAGCTGAACAGTTCTTGCATTTGCTGTTTCACTCAACAGTTGATGTACAGATTCTTCTTTTGTTTTGTTTTGAATGTATCTAAAGAATTTTTCTTTTTAGTATTCTTTGCCAGCCTGAACTTATTCTGTCTTTCTGACACTTTGACAATATTTCCAATTGTCTTTGTATGCTCTTACTTGGTAACCCGAACATGTTCCTGTTTTTGTTTTCAAATTTCTACCAAAACACTGACACAGGTGTTGGCAGCAAATTTTGTCAAAATGACAAATCATGTGCCAAGATGCAAACTCTCCTGTTTCTTCTGTTATTGTGAGACAACACAACACAAGTACAAAAGAGGTGGAGCTGATGTCACAACATCATGAGGAATTTTTTCATTGCTTATCCCTTGTTCCCACCTCAGATCTGTCTTTCATTCTTTTTCATCATTGATACTGTTTTTCAATTCTGTTTTTCTTAACAACTTTATTAAAATTTACTTTATTGAAAGCTAAAGTACATTTGTGACTATAATCAGATTTATTTCTCCTTAAAAGTAAAGGAAATATATGGGATTGTACTATAGTGCCATAGAGTAAACAGAATATAATAGGATTTAATATGCATAGTCTAATATTAGTTCTATATTTCAGTATGGAGAGTATGGCCTAACAATTTTACTTGTATTTATCCTTTTTTTTCATACTTTTCCCTTTTATTATTATTACTGACTACCTGATGAGTGGAATATATCCCATAGCAAAACCTGAGCTGGTGATTGAAAAATTCCCACTGAATGTGCCAAGCTTCCTAATCAGTGTAAAACTACAGATGGATGCATGAAATAACAGCCACCCCACCTGCTGCTATTTTTTCCTGAGAAGAATGTATAATGTATTCCAGTCTTTCCTTTGGGAAATTTCTCTTTTTCCCCCTCAGGTTTTCATTCACTTCTCTTTAATCTAGTTGGATTACTGAGTACCTTACTAACATTACTAACATGTTACACTTGTCTTTACAATAATAGCCATTTGAGCAGTGGCTAGAAAAAGTAAAAGAGAGAGGAAAAATTAAAATGGGTTTCATTTCTCAATATGTTATCAGTTGCTGACATTGAGAAATAATGTGAAAATTGAGATCAAAAGGCTATTTTTTAATCCTGATTATAATTGGTCAATAATATTGGAAAAATGATTTTTTCTAAACAGTTTTCTTTTAAATTATGTAATAGCCATGTAGGCTTTCAATTTTGTACCAAAATACAATATTGAGAAAAACTGAGATATTTGCATGAAAGATGATAAAATATCCCTCCCATTTTTCCTGCAAAGCTCATGCTGGAGCTGAAATTCAGTAGCATGGACTGTTTAGCACCAAATAACTTACTGATCATAAGGAAGCAATAAGGTGTATAGTACATAGAGAATTAAGGAGTTAGTTGTGTCTTCTTTGTCTAACATTCTGCCTGCTTGTTATCTGTGAAATTGCTGAAGACATTTTATTTTGCCTTCTGCCTAAACATATATGTATGGACCACTTGTTGTTTTGACTCTTGTGGTAAGATGCAGGGAGTGATAGGCTACATTTGCCTGTTGTTATAATGCAATGGGGCCAAAATCATCTCTCTTGGTGGTATCTACTCATTTTGTGAAACTCCACAGGAAACACATGTTCTAGATTCCATCTATGTAATTAGGAATGTCATCTGGTGCATCTCCAGAGGAGAGCCTTTTTTGTCATGGTCCTGGACGTCTGTAATATTATTCCCTGGGAGATTAGATTTAACGCACCACTTCTGGCTTCCCATAAGGTCTTAAGGACCTGGTTCTGTTACTGAATCAGAAGGCCAAGATCTATGGTTAAGCCAGCGTTGTTGATTGCTTTGGCTTTATCTCAGCTTATTGTTTTATTATAATGGCTTTATTCCTAGATAGCAATCCAGAGTCCTATGTTTGAGATAGGCAGCCATATAAATTGAATAGACAGATGATAGGAGAGGGAGAGGGAGAGAAGGAGAGGGAGGGAGGGAGGGAGGGAGGGAGAGAGAGAGAGACAGAGAGAGAGAGACAGAGAGAGAGAGACAGACAGAGACAGAGACAGAGACAGACAGAGAGAGATGAGACATATCATGTAAATAAAACTTTGTTGCATTCATTAAACCTGCTTCACGAATTCTTATGCTCAGGAATGCTTACATGCACAAGCACAAGCAAAATCCTTCAACCTCTATCAGCTAAGATTATTATATTTTCAATATGAGTCTACCACTAGTTTTAAATTATTAAGAGGGACTTTCTTATGTAATACGATTTGGGAGGAATATAGAATTGATTGGTTATGTGCCATCGAGTCAGTGTGGACTTTAGCAACCACAGAGTTAGATTTTCTTCATAACAAGGGGAGTAGGAGGGAGATATTTTGGTATAACATCCCAATTGGCCACTGCTATCTGGTAGCTACCTTCAAACATACAATTACAATCATTTGCAGAAAATATCTCTACAGGAAAAGAGCTGGCAGCTGTGCTTGGTAAGCAGCAATTCATGACATGGAAGGAATTAACTGAGAGCACAGATTTGACTAACAACGTCAAGAAAGCTTGGAGCACAATTAGAAAGCTTAAGAAAGTCCCAGAGAAACCGAATAGCAGCACAATGTAGCAGCCAACCCAAAAGCACACTAACTGCTCTTAATGGTAAACCTCTGAACAAATTGCAGAAAAAGAAAATGAAATGGCAGGAGCATTAAGAGAATTAGTGTCACAGTGGGGGGAGGTGGGATGCCGAGGAGCTCAAGACTAAATAGATAAAGCCTCAGCATGCAGGAGCCTTCAAGTAAAAGAGCTCATGGTAGCTCTTTATTTGAAAAATTGCAAGCTATAACAACTTAAATTTCCTAGAAAGTTTGACCTTTACAGCTAAATAGCATGGAGCTAAAACAGATTAAACTATTTTCAAATTCCTCTCCCTCTTTTTGGTGTAATGGTAACCCCAAAAGTTAGAATGAGGTAAAATCCGTTTTCACTTTATGACTCTAATGGTCTGCCATTTGGTGAATTAAGTAATGCTTTAATACAAAATAATGCTTCTTATATCAATATACCTCAACTGTTGTTATGTATGTAACTATATTAAATATTTCTTAGTCTTAATCAAGGTTTCAGCTAAAACATACCTGGAAAGATCTCACAGCTAGCAACATCTAGATCAGGCCTGTCAAACTGGCGGCCTGTGGGCCAGATGCATCACATGCAGGCCACGCCCACCCCAGTTCCAGAAAGGCAAAAAAGTCACAAAATGTCACAATACATCATGTGACTTGATCGAGTTTGACACCCATGATCTAGATCTACCAATATTTTTTCCCCCTCTATATCAAGTATATATGATCCCTTGAAGCATCCTCCTTCTCTGCCATCTTGGTAAATTTCCCTTTACTCTGGAACCTGCAGCCCAAGCTTCCTGCATCTAATTTGATCTGCTAGCTATCATCCTCTTTTCTTTTGTTCAATTCCATGCATGGCTCCTTTCCTGATACCTCCTTAGCTTATTTCAGCCCTCCTTTCCTTTCATGTGGAAGAATCTACATGTATTTTTGTGAAAACCTCAATCGTTTCCACTCTTACCTATTTCCCCAGATGGAATTTATCAGCTTCAGGCTCAGTCTGTCTGTTCATAAGATCAGATTGGATGGTAGCCAGTATTTATTTGCTCAATTCTGACACAATTACTATTTTAAAGAGTTTTTTTTACAATGGAGGAGGTATAAAAATGCATATGAATACTGATAGTCAAACTGAACAAATATAATACTTTGGGCTAGGTGTCATGGAATTACTTAAGAACTGTTCAACTGGTGTCTAAAGACAGATGATATTATCACAGTTGTGTCTGACTCTGGCCAATTATATGGGCCAGGTCTCTCTACATCTTCCAATCTTGCACTGCTTCTTTGAGTTTTTCTATAGTCTTGCTGGTGTCAGCTTTGATGGTGCTAAAAATTGGGGGGGGGGGTATGAGATAATATTGTATTGTAGCATTACTGAATAATGGGGAAAAATCCTTCAAATTCAGACAACTACTAGCCGATCTAACTTCTGTGCTACCCATATAAGTTATGTGAACATGTAATTCTGAAAGTTCATCTCTAGTGGTTGAGAAATTCATTCTGCAACAACCTGGATTTCAACTAGGAGAATGAAGTATGGGCCTGAAGATAAGGGAGGGGAGGACTGGCTGATATGGAGAAAATGCTGTACAGGAGTGACATGGGAAAAGCAAGAGCCACCAGGGATCAAAAAGGTCAAGTTAAAATTTGTGACAGTGAGATTGAAGCTCCTTCCTTATACCTGTATTTTCATTACACAAAGGTAAAAGGGACAGGGCTGCAATTAAATTGCTGAAAATAATGATTTTAAAAAATCCCACAATGAACCCTGCTGGGCGGGGGAATGATTATAAGGAGTAATCTATTCCCCTTATGTAGGCCTTTCCATTCTTACTTTGTTCTATTCCAGGGGTGGGGAACTATGGCCCTTTTATGATTTGTGAACTTCAACTCCCAGAATTCCTCAGCCAGCCAGGAATCTGGGAGTTGAAGTCCACAAGTCATAAAGGGGTCATAGTTCCCGACCTCTGTTCTATTCTCTCATTCCTCTCATCCCGCATTTGTATTTATATGCTTACTCTGAGACTGCCCAAAGTTTTTCTATCATCTGGATCAATATTATACAGCAAGTCAAGTATACTTCAGTGCCACTCAATTAATGTCTTTATTGCAGTCATTCTAATGCACTGCACAACAGATGAAAAGATAGAAAATAAACCTCTGCAACAGCTGTGTGGCAGAAGGAACTTAAGAACCCAAAACAGGGAAATATATATGTGGTTGGCTTAGCAACAGCCCACTACTTTTAACATGGGTGCATGGGTGCATAAAAACCCATTTGGCTAGGATTGTGTGTATTCAACACCCATATCCTCAATTTATGTCTGTAATTGAGCCTCAGATTTGGTTGTAACTCGTGCTGATCATAAAGTGACCTCCATGTGTCTGTGCCCAGTTTTACAATATATTTTTTGTGATAGTCATTAAGCAGATGTGATCATAAAGCAAACAAGATGGTCATAAATTAATGCCATGATTGTAAAGCAAAGCTTTTGGGTATTGCAGAGTCATCGTTCCTATGGGTTTGTTTTGCCAAAAACTGGAAGTAAATGCCAGTATCTTGCAATAACATCATAAATTGCAGTCACCTGATCACAGGACTCTGAAAACAGCTGTAACTGTGGACTGGTTGCCAAGTGTCCAAAATGCATTCATGTGGTTAATGGTCTCCTAAAGTAGTATGGAATACAATATCTTTCCATTCACAACTGTTTGCAGTGACAACATGGGGGAGTGGATTAGGACAAAACATCTGACAATATCTTTCATAGAGCAGAGGAATCCTATTCTTTGAACTCATCGCTGAGCTTCAGGAAAAGAAAAACGGAGGAAAGTCCCTTGGAGTGCCCCTTTCTGGGCAGATGTGTGATTTGAACACACTTCCTCTTAGAGAGACATTTGCATTATGATGGGAAATGGCTTATGACTGACATTCAAAGTGCTGCATCACTAGAGCACCTGGGAGCTACCCTTGACCCGGGCAGCCCTTCCATGGATCAATTCCCTGGCCATGCTGTCAATACTAGGATGAATGATGGGCAGAACACTGAAAGATCACATGCAGTGATCAGATGGAACAGGACCACAGGAAGCACCCCTACAATGAGGCCATATCTCTTATATGTATTATGCATGCTGCATTGCCTTCATTGGAGCATTTTGTGTGGGTTTAAGGGGAAAACCTCTATTTCCAGAGCAACAAAAGTACTTGATTTTGTCCAGCTCTACCTGACTGTGGGACACAAGCAGAAGTATGTCAACACAAGCAGTGCAAATGCTGAATGGACAAACAAGTGGACACAACCGTTCTGACGGGGCAAGGAGGATATGCAAGGGAATTTAAGCACATGCACGCTTTATGGGATGCTTAAACTTAAAACTTTCCCCTTTTTAAATGGAAATTTTAAATTTGGTTTTAAAGTATTGGGGTTTTAAATTCAGCCAAATTATTTAATTCATTTTATTCTATTTTAAATTTTGTATTTATATTGTTTTATTTTATGGCTGTTCACCGCCCTGAGTCCTTCGGGAGTAGGGCGGTATAAAAATTCAATAAAACTAAAACTAAACTAAAACTAAACTAAAGTGAAACTCCTCAAGGTTGAGCATGTGGCAATGTTTTCATTGCTGCTGAAAATCATATACTGTAACCTTTCTTTTGTTATCAAGCATTCTTCATTTCCTTTTTCAAGGTAACATTTTTGGTTTCTGTTATGATGACTTTTGGGAAAGTATGTTGTAGGTTTTAAGAGTATCTTTGGTTCGCTCTTGCTACAAAACTTCAGAAACCGAAGACTGGAGGTGTAGGGGGAAAAATAAATTAATCAGTTGTACTGAGACCTAAATTCCACTGACTTCAGCAGAACTTGTATCCTCCTACACATACATAGGATGGGACTCTAGTACCCATGTTGATAATTATAGACTAGCATAGATCCCAGATAGACCGGGCTTGATAGCAATAGCTTTGTGGAAATTGTAGCTTCTTTAACAGTTACACACAGTTCCTTTAGAGGCTGAAATTGTATCATCAGACAGAATTGCTGTTGCTTCTGTTTTAGATAAATAGATAATTTTGCACATGCCTGAAACCTGCTGCTAAAATAATCACTCTCCTAGGCTGGTGACAGTCCGTATTTCAATCCTCTGAAATATTCATCAATAAGGGAAGAGTTGCTGATTGCGATACTTTTTTTTCTCTCTTTTCTTTTCTTTTTTCTAACACCGGGAGGAGGCAGACCTTTGAAGCCACCAAGCAAAGCGGGAGGGAGAGCTTCGCTTTTCGCAGCCGTTTCCCCCTGATTGCGCTATTGAGAGACCTTTTTTAAAAAAAGGGGAGGGGACCCTTGGAAATGCAGGGAAGGCTTCCTGTAATGCCTTTCTGATCGGTTTCTCCCTAGAGAAGGGGGCAAGGCGGAAGCTGTGAAATTGGGGAAGCAGCTCCGTTGGTTCTGGCGCTGAGGGGGTTGACTGACAGTCTGCAGTGCAGTGGAGTTGGCGGGGCTCCCTATATGGCTAAGGATTTAGCTAGATGCTAATGCCAATCGGGAAAAGGAGCTGAGGTGAGCCTGCGAGCTGCCGCCGAAGAGGCGATCGGAGGCTGAGCAGAGCGCTCCCCCCACCCCACCCCACTTCCAGAGCCATGGCTGAAGGGGGCGAAGGAGGCGAAGACGAGATACAGTTCCTACGAACTGTAAGTATCCGTGGGTGCATCTGTGTCGGTGTTTCTAGATCGGGAACCCGGTTCTTCCCCCCCCCCAGGTCTTCTGAGGGGGTTCTAAATAAGGTTTCTCCTCAGCCCCTGGGTTTGTTTGTTTATTTATTTATTTATTTATTTATTTATTTATTTATTTATTTATTTATTTATTTATTTATTTATTTATTTATTTATTTATTTATTTATGTATTTATGTATTTATGTATTTATGTATTTATTTATTTATTATTATTTATTTATTTATGTATTTATTTATTTATTTATTTATTTGCTTAGGGGTGAGTCTTTGGGGGAATCTTATTTGGAACCATCCCCTCGGGCATTCTGTCTCGCCTGAGATCTGCCCACCGACCTCCCCGGATCGTGTGGGCTGCCTCCAAAAGCGAGAGAGGTGGCTTGGCCATTCTTAGGCTCCCTCAGTAGCATCCTGGTCAACTTTGTACTTGGGCTTTGGAAATGCGGCACGCCAAGATACCTGCCCTCGGAAACTTCTCTCCTGGTTTCTGCTGCTTCTCTGCGAAATCCGAGAAGGGTTGGCGGGGGGGGGGGAGGAGGGAGAGGGGATCCGGGGTGCAATTCGCGAGCAAAAAAACCTCCTTGCAACTTTCCCACCCATTTCAGAGCAAGTAGAAAAGGTGATCTTGCATGAACGCGCAAGGGCTCTTCCAAAGTAAACCAGTATCGTCTCCGAAGCTTCCTTTAAAGGAATGCAGCACTTTTCTTGAGAGAAGGAGTGTTGGGCAGTGAAAGAAGCGAACGTGCTTCTCGGAATGCTCCAAAAAGAGCTTTCCCGTTCTGCCATAAGCTTTCAAAACAAACTGGAACGAAGATCTGATCCAAACGTTAACTTTACTGGGCTGTGATGGAAAAAGACTTCTTTCTGCTCTCCAGGTGAAATCCTCCGGGTTGACGTATTTTGGCATTGATTGGGGGAAGAGCCCTCCTGCTTACTTCTCCATTTTTCACCTTCCTTAGGAGCAACTCCATCAGGGTCAAGTAGCCCTGTTGAGCTTGTAGCGCAACTTTTTAAAAGGTGGATTTCTTTCCAGCCTATATCTTCTCAATATCCAAAATCAGCACCACATCGTTGTCAGCTGTTACTAGAGGAAGGGATAAGAGAGATGTGAGGAAGGTCCCACGGCTCTTGGGGAAAAAAAGAAAGAAAGAAAGAAAGAAAGATGCCATCTGTGATAAAATATCACGCTCCCTTGCTTCCTGAAATCTCCTGATGGAAGAGCTAATTTTGGTGAAGAGCACTTTTGTTCTATAACATTTTCAGTGGCTTTATGAGATGGAACAGCCACCTGTCTATAGAGGGAAGACGCTAAATATATATATATATCCTAGGCATCAGATGATTTATTGTATTTAATATTGTACTTTACTTCCTTTTGTTATTCCTCTGGCTTTGCACTTTCCAAAGTATATCTTTGATGTCAAATTCTTCCAAACAGCTAAGATGCTTCATTTAATATCCCCACTGAATAATAAAGCCAAAAGCTTCCCCCTTCCAGACAAATGATGTATATCTTCTGCTTCCTAAAGTGGCTTCTGATGAAATGGTTGTCTGTATTCTTTACCCAGCATGTAGAAACTCTTTCCATCTTTCAGTGAATTTGGAATATTTTTCAGCATATGATGTAAAGATATACTTGCTTTTAGAAAGCTTCTTGGCACTAGTATATAGTGCAGAGATTGGACTGCTGTTTCTCCATTAACAGTACTCTCTTCCCCCTCTCCTTGCTCTTTCCAGACTTAATTCCCATCATAAAATCTAAACTGTAAGCATTCTTTCCCTCCCCCATATCAGAAACTTATTCAGTGTGAGGATAGTGATTCCCAATATTTTTTAAAAAAATTCTTTATACCATACCAAAGGAGCTGGTATGATTGATTAACCTCTGGCACATTACTTTGATTGCTGCAATCATATCAATATTAATTATTCCCTGGGCACAGCAACCATGTATTAAGGCATGTCCATATCATTAAAACACTTTTGCATCTGTGTTTCTAGCTTCTTTATTGGAATAGCTCATAGCAATCCTTAAATTTGTGACATTCTAATTTATAGGAGCTAGTTTTGGATTAAATGTTAAGGAATAGCTTTTTAAGTGCAACATACTCCTATTCTTAGACTGGCAATGTAACTGTGGACGTGACAGGTCTGATTAGAGACAAGATTCATAGTAATAACCTTGAGAAGTGCTCTTTTCAACAGATAATTGTTGAATATACACACTAGGATTTCCACATTTTTTCCCCACTCTGACAGCATCAGCTCTTTTGTCTCATGCTTTGCAGTCTTTATTCTGATTTATTACCCAAATTGAGTAAAAATAACCCATATGATTTCATTATTGTACTTAGACACCTAATTTTTAAGATGTCATTTGGAAGCAGTTGCCCTCTGCCTTAGAAGTGGTTAAATGTTAAGAGCCAGTTCAATAGTACTAAACATTTCTGTTTAGCTTTACATTGGTTGTGTATTTTGATGTTCAGAAACTATGTTATTGACAAAAACTTACATGTGTCAAGTTTCTACGGTTAAGGGTTTTAAATGGTGCTCCTAAGGTAATACAGCACCAGCTAAACCTGTTGGAACTTGTCTGTATCTACATTGGAAGGGAATTTTGCTACTTTCGACCATTTGATTTCATCACTTTGTTTTAAATATATTTAAAAGGACTTTCCGGTATTTCCCACTTTGTTGAACTGTTACATAATTTGCTGTATGCCTAATCTGCTTTTTTTTTCTTTTCCAAATTTCATATAAAATGTGGAAAAAGAACACATCAAGCACAAACTAAATTATGGACTACAGTTCAACAAAGAGGGAAATAAGTCCTCTAAAGTGAGGAATAATTCAACCATTTGAATTAACATTGCAGATTTTTGAACAAACACCCTCAGGATTACATATTTGAAAAATGAAAAGTAAATTGGTTAGCACATTTATTGCCTCATATAAGGATAGCACAATTAACAGGCTGATAAAAAGGTGTATTAAAGATTAGAAAAGCTAGGATTTAAAAATTAGGCATAAATACAGGCACCACAGGTACATTAGGATTGTTGTGTGCAAGTGCTGTTGACAATGCTGATAGCAATAGCACTTAGAATTATATACTGCCCCATAGTGCTTTACAACAGTCTCTAGACAGTTTACAATGTCAGCATATTGCCAACAATCTGGGTCCTCATTTTACTGACCTCATAAGGATGGAAGGCTGAGTTAACCTTGAGCCCATCAGGATCAAATTCCAGGCTGTGGGCAGAGTTAGCCTGCAACACTGCATTTTAACCACTGCATTATCAATGGTCATCAGTGATCAATGGTAGTGAATGGTAGTGAATATGCTTCAGGATTGGACCATTTCTTCCATTTAATCTCTTATTGGCTAATTTATAGGCTTAGCTGGCTGGGTGGTGATTTTGTAGATACTTATCCATAGACCCCATGAAAGGGCAAGAAAAACAAGTGAAGAAATGTACATCAGAACGCAAAACCCACAACTTACATACTTGCATCACAAATTGGGCACAAATGTGCTGTGTTCTTGTGTTACTGCATATATGTCATCTTGATGCTATTTTGATTCACTGTAAATGCTTCTGTGTTTAAGAGAAATTCTCTTTAATCATTGGAAGAAGTACATAATTCTTTTTAGTTTAATTGAGGGGAAAAAACTCATCAACAATTAGTTTTTGACTATTTTGTTTTGGCTGAATTCCTAATAACTTTTCAGGCTTCTGTTTCTGCAGTTTTTGAGCATTGTAAAGATTTGGGGACCATAATGTAAGGAAGCCAATGGCAGATGCAAAGCACACACACATACACACATATATATATATGAAATCGTGACAGAAATTATAGTCTCTTCAATCGTACTTTAAAAAGTCGGGGAGTAAAACAATATCATTACTGCAAAGAAAACATGATTCTCAGATAATGGCTATGGGAAAAGCAAAATTTAAATTAGAGACATTCTGGTACACATTACATAAGTTAAGGCATGTCTAGTTTTGAGTAAGTCTTACATACTTGGTTTATGCAATATCTTAAGGCATAATATGACTTTGGTTTAGTGTATTATATGTACCCAGCATTGTGATTTAGAGATTATGCTTATGGTTTAGCACAATGTGTGAACCCTGCTTAGTCACAAATCATGAAGAAAACCATGGCTTAGAATATTGGATAAACCCACATTGTCCGGTGGAGTTTACCTCTAATTATGTATGTATAAAATAACAATCTTGCTATCTAGCTGCTATAATATAGCTGCCTTGAGAACAACTTTTGCAGCTATTTCATGAACTGACTTGAATTAGACTCTGTAAATATTCAGCTATTGCTTACATGTCCCTTCAACTTTAAATCTTAAATAGATGTTTGATGGCAGTGAAATAGATTTTGATGTAGGGTCTCTGATGCTTCCATTGTTTCAGATGAAACAATCTGAACATACTCAGTGCATTGTTAATGTTATTTATATGCTTGGCTGATTTACTGGATTATCATTAGTGTGTTTAAGGTCAAGCTGGGAATCAGTCTTGTATTTCTTCCTATACTGAGACTTTGGGAACTTATTGGGAAACTAGAAACTGCAAGAAAGGCTGTGGAAATAAGGAATAAAATTTAATTCTATATTGTAATCAAGATATTGCACCATGCTGAAAATGAATTATACATGCTCCATAAAGACAATTAGAATAGGGGGAAAAAGATATATGCATGCAGAGTTTTCATTTTTCCTGGCTTACCTTACCTTCCATTCCTGGAACACAGGCAAAGCTTTGGGGGGCAAAAAGCTACTTTTCTGCTCATTCCATGCCTGCAATCCCAAGCCTTGAGCCATACTCACAGTCTATACAGATAATTGACTATCATTGTGTCTACTGTACACAAATAAATATACATGCCTCAGAATGAAATTTAGAACTATAGGTTGGGGAACTGTTTTCAGATAAACATTTAAAATGATACTCATGAAATTAACTTGCCATCATTTGCCAATGAACTAGTGATGTTAATACTTTCTGAAAGATTACATGGAAGTAAATTTGTCATAATTGCTGGAAGCCGAATGTCCAAAGAGAGAGATAGAGAGAGAGAAAGAATTTTTGATTTCGCTGGGGATAAAGCAGATATGACAGATATTGTCATTTTGTTCTATTTGTGAGTTTTCCTGGGGCATCTTATTGGCCACAGCTGGAAAAAGAATGTACGTTCAGAATCTTCACAACAATTTTAGAAAACAAGACATCATTTCTGATTTGCAAATCATGAATTCACATAACACTTAAAGTCAAAACTAATCATGGTGCTATACAAATATTTTCAGGATAAAACCCACGCTTGGCCTTCAAGTGACATCTTGGAGCAATACTTTAACAAACAAGTGAGCCATAACAAAGATGTAGGTACTATCAGCTGCTCAATGAGACAAGAATGAAAATGGCTATACATTTTATCTATATTTTTGTTTTAAAAATGATAACCCTATCAGATCCTTGGACAGTTTCTGAATGAGTAACAATGATAGAACCAAATTTCTACCCAATCAGATTTAAATGTTTTATGCTGTCTTGCAGAGCATCGTCTCAGAAGACGAAACAGATTTACTATTATCTTTAGCTCTATAACATCCATTAATAACATTAGATTGTTTCTATTCCCTGTATTCCTTCTGCCCATTGAAAGAGGGCACAGAATTAAGTAAAAATCTTCCATCCATTGACAGCCCTGACAGGCACATCCAGGACAAAAAAAAACAAATGTATTTTAAAATTAAAATACAATAAAATATATACAGTTAATGCAACTACTTCCCATATATATCATACTTTCCCTCTCCTGGTTGATAAATTTTGCAGGAGCTCAGGAAACTAAGCCCAGCGCATTGACAGTACTGCATGTGACACTGGAGGGATCAGATTGTGAGCCCCTTCCCCAGTACCTTACTCTTTTAATGTAATCAGTGATCATTTTCCTTTTTTAAAAAAGTTTTGTTGGATTTTTAAAAATATATGTTAATATCAATACATGAACAGTGTGGCCTCTGGGTATAATTCATTTTGATACAAACAGCAATAATAGTAATAATAATAGTTGTTGCATCAATCAAGCTTATATAATCCTAGTATTGATATACATGATTGTTTTTAGACTAGTTATTCAATATTTAAATGTTCCATTTTAATGCCAATGATATGCTTAAGCATATAGACATACCATCTTTCAACTACAAATCTTTCCTTATAATTATTACTTATATTCTATTATATAAAAATTATATCTGCTAATATTTCCCCTATTTCTTATTTCTACCTCTTATTCTAACTTCTAATCAGGCCACCATTACTAATCCTAGCGTTAATACACTTGTTTATATTAAGACATAGTCCTTCATTATTTGGTTGTTCCAAGTCACAATACACCATTCCAGTAGTAGTCATCCTATTATTTAATCATACCTAATAATATCATCTTTCAATCTCCAATCTTTCTAACTAACTCTTGCTTTATATAAATGTGTGTATTCTTATTTCTACCTCTATTCTAGTTTTTAATCAGGCCATCATTGTATTAACAAAAGAAAGAAAGTAATGATAATTCCTTTCTATCCATCATCTTTTGCCCGTTTTAATACTTCAATTCTTATTCATTTTTTGGCTTGCCTCCCATACTCCTCTCTTGGATCTTTATCTCTATCTTTATCAGCATCTGTGTCTTCATCATTCAATCTGAATATTTTTCTCATCTCTATCCTCTATCCTCCTAAGCGATTAGATTTTCATGTCGTTTTTTTCCCCAGTTCTTAAGATGTCAGAAACTTGGAGAAAATTCACTTGCACTGAGAGTAATGTTGCTAAAACATCTCCCCAAATCAGGTATCCCAGAATACATAAAGATCCATCAGTATAGCAACAAATCTGACATTCTAGCTTTGACACTGGCAGAGCTTCACAGTCATGGGACTTTAGGGAATGAGGGTTTCCAGAAAATCAACTGGAATAACAATGGTAAATAGGTGCAATGGTGTGAGAAGGATCTTTAATTTTCTTTCTTTAGTGATTTTAGCTGCAGCAAAATTGCTAAGAGACCCTTTTTGTAGAGGCTGAATATCTATCAGTAAACATGCACATAATTCTGCAGCCCTAGTCCCACAGTCAGATATGACTAGTTGCACTGATCACTGAAATAGATGACATGCTAAATAGTGATTCATTTAAAATATAGTTATATGATAGTTTCTCCTCTGGGTAGTCAAACCAAAGGAAATAGGGGAGGAGAAAAGCATGAACAGAGGAGTTGGCCGGGTTCATTTTTACAAAATCTGTTAAACTACAGATTAGTATTGCCTCTAAACACAGCCACTGTGTTCCAATGACAGCAAAGGGCAAGCAACTTGCCAGTTGGAGTTTTTAGGCTATCCCCAAGTTAATTGCCATGTGTTTGATGAGCAACTTTTTGGCTACGAGGCCAGTCCTGAAACATTAAGAAATCCATCAGGATCAGGACTGTTTTGGAATTTATCTTGCCCTAGGAAATATGGACTGAGGCATCTTTTTTTTATAACCATGAACTGACAACATAATTACAACATAACATCTCAGAAAAGTCCATTGTATGGCAGCTACTGAACTGACTGTGTTTGATTTTGAAGGATCATGCTACGTTGTGTCTGCAATTTTCAATTTCCAAGATACGTGTAGCTTAAAATTCTCCTGAGCAAGTCCTCAAGTCCTGATTCTCACTTAAGGATGATGCCGACATCTTGATGTCTGAAAATAGTGTAGGATCATGACATGGATGGGTCACAGAGCTTTCTTTCTCACAGGTCACACAGATCACACAGCTCTCCTTCACAAGCTTTGTGTTTATCCTCACAGTTTCCTAGTTTGCTCTTCACGTCCTCATTTTCTTTCAACAGACAAGAGCAAGACTGGTGCTGAGATAAAGCTTCATTAAAACATTGTACCCTGGGTTGCAAAATTGAAGAGTATGGGCATGCATTTCACCAATGCCTTTCACATGTTAGGGTAGTTTTAGATCTCCTTGTGGAAAAGTAATAGTTTTATAATGCTGTTATAAATTAGAGAGTGCTTAATCATGAACTTTGGATAATAGTTTCAGTATCATTCTTCAGAAATTTTGTCTTTTATCATCATATGACCTACTGCACTAAGTTGAAGGATACAGAGTCTGGGTTCCTGTTAAGAATTTGCTGCACTATTTTATTCTTGTTAAGGTTGTGGGCAAAATAATGATCTGCAAAGAACTGTCAGATGATATGTCCTTATATTTTAAGGTGCCATACCTATTGTCATTGTCAGGCACTTTGTTGCTATTTTGTCATGCTTTATAACAGTTTTTTCAACCTTGGCAAATTTAAGATGTGTGGACCATTTCCTAGAAACTAGGATGAAGCAAGATGGAAACCAGTTGAAATCCATACCCCTTGAAGTTGTTAAGATTGAGATACACTGCTCACTATGAAAATAAGAATTGGATTTACGGTCTTTTTTCCTAATCTTAACTTCAGGTTCATTGAATAACTAAAAAGCTAACTTGCCATTTATGATGTATATCTCTAAAATTGCATTCTATCCCTGCAAGCTTTAACTGAACAGAGCCTCAAGGCTTTATTGTATGCCTCATGTTTGGAATATCTGTATTTTGCAGCAAATGCGCAGAAGTTCATACCTTTCATTAATGAACAGATACTGTTTGCTAGCTGCTTCTTAAATCTGCAGATGACCTTGGTTCTCTTTCTGTAACTTTCTTTCTCAATTACAATATGAATGCTCAAGAAGAATCTTGTATCACCTCCATTTCAAAATTGAGTTGGGGGTGGGGGAGGTAGCAAGAAATCTTGACAATTGCTAGCTTTTCAAATACAAGGATTTCTGTGGAATCCTTGGTACTCTCTGAGTTTGGGTGTTTGCTTGCAGACTTTTCTTTACCTGCCTACTAGGGCATTGCCAAGTCATAGAAGATCAGATAAAATATAAAAGTCACAATTAATTAGGATTTAAAAGGAAGAATACAATTGTTCTAGATTATCTAAAAAGTATTAAAGTAAATACTATGGCAGACTGTACAAACTATAAAAAGTTCCTGACTATGGTCAAGAAAATAAAATCAGATTGGTTTGATAATAACAATTTAAGGTAAAACAAATCAGAATGATATTTAATGAAGAATGAAAATAATAATTCTTGGGGGGGTTGTTATGTAGGAGGATAATACAGAATGTTACATTTTTTTCTATTATTTCTCCATCAGATGGATACAGTCTCTGTTCAAAGGAGATCTATTACTTCAGTAATGGCTGTTGGGAGGTTTCTTTTCAATTAATGCCATCCATAATAGGGCTTTGGAGATAGCTGGATACAAGTTGTTCAACATTATTTGATAATCCTTATTGAATGCTTCTAATTATTTGCCTTCTTATTTTTGCAATGTCTTATTAGTCTTACAGCAGCATCTGGTATCTTTCACACCATTCATTGTGTGTAATTCATATGCATCTGATGCCAGGAGTCATTAATTCTTGTTTCACATCTACCATAACATTCACTATATTCTGTTATCTTGCTTTGTTGGTTGGTTGGTTTGTTTGCGGTGCTCGGTTTGGAAATGTGCTTTGACTCATCACATTTCTGTTAGGACTTGAGACCTGGGGTTGGCAAGGTTGGAAATAGAAATCTGGAAACAGATAAGTTTTAACTGAAGATGATACCTAAAGATTGCTTTATCTTCAACAGTCCAGGCAAAGAAATCAGCAAGAAGCAGTCTATTATGACAAAAGGGCAGAAAAAAATAACATAGAATTAAAAGCCCAAGACACAAATACATATATATTCTAGATTCTTAAGTCTAGAGTAGATGATTCTCATTTTTACTAGGTAATAGTATCTACTCTTATCTATCCTACAGTATCCTAGCCTAATCTTTGTTGTTGCTTTGAGAACTTCTAAATGCAATTTGAGATCACAAAGATAAAGAATTATAGTTCAGGTCTATATATAACATCTCCCTGTTCATCTGCCTTAGCTAAGGTGCAGATCTATATAGTATAAAATTCTTTTTAAATCTATTTCAGTCAGAATTTAATGTAAAAACTGTATTATATTAATAATATTATTCTAAATTACGTTGGCGAGCTAGAACCTGGCTGTTAGAAACTGCCAACTGTTACGATCATTTACTTACTCCTTTAAAAGACTTAAAAAAACATTGTTAATAGTTATTGCTTGTAGAGCTTTATTATATCATTTCTCCTGGACATACAAAATCAGCAACAGTTAAAAGGTTAGTGAAATATTAGAAAACTAAAGTGTATGTTAAAATTAAAGAAAAGTATCTTGAACAATCCTTCATATAAAGGTAATTTCATTTAGTCATTCATTCATCATTCATTTATTTCATTCATTTATTTCTTCCAAAAGACATCAATGTGCAGTTAAGCAAAATGTAAATATAATGTGTCCATACATACCTCAACAAATGGGAGATCATTTAACAGGTACTTGCTGTTATGAGGAAGCTAAGCTATACTGGATACATCTAGTTTAGATAACAATGGTGATTTTCCAAATCATATATGACTTGCAGGTAACTAGAGGACAAATTCAGACTGGCATTTCTTTATATAACATCACATTTTGAAATCAGTCCTCAGCTATATTTTTTGAAATGTAGGGTCAAATAAATAATCATGCATTGGCTCATATGTTTTTTCTTATAGTTGACCTTGCAGAAACAAAACTCTGAAAATCATAAGAAATCACACATAGATGTTTTGTGGAAGAAATCAGTCACATTGATCCCTGTGATGCTTGAAGTTTGTCCACTCTCTTTTTTAGTGTTTTGTAAAGAAAATTTAGAATAGCATTTAAAATGTAAAGAAAATGAAAGGAAGTTGGCATGCTGTCAAGTAAAGTACTAGCCTCCCGAATAAATTTTATTTCCCAAGCTGCCCTTAGTTCCACCTAAGCCACATCCGCATTGCTAGAAAATAAAGATAAAGGATGGTTGCACCCTAGTGCTTTGTTTGTGAATGCCAATAAATAGACACAATGAAGTTCGGAGTCAGTTGTGAGGGTTATGGTTAGGCTTGTCTTTCTTGCTAAGGCCTGCTCCCAAAATGTCAGATGTTCTAAGGTAAAGGTAAAGATTCCCCTCGCACATACGTGCTAGTCGTTCCCAACTATAGGGGGTGGTGCTCATTTCTGTTTCGAAGCCAAAGAGCCAGCGCTGTCCGAAGACGTCTCCGTGGTCATGTGGCTGGCATGACTAAATGACAAAGGCGCACGGAATGCTGTTACCTTCCCACCAAAGGTGGTCCCTATTTTTCTACTTGTATTTTTTACGTGCTTTTGAACTACTAAGTTGGCAGAAGGCTGGGACAAGTAATGGGAACTCACCCCATTACGCGGCACTAGGGATTCGAACCGCTGAACTGCTGATCTTTCGATCAACAAGCTCAGCATCTCAGCCACTGAGCCACCATGTCCCCTTAGTCAGATGTTCTAGTTGCCCCCAAAAGAATGGCTTTCATTGGTTACAAGAGCACAGGTTATTTGTATTTTTTTTGTTCTAATGAGAAATATATCTAAAGAATCCTACTGTAATTTAGTGAAAAGTATCAATCATGATGTACTTGAATTTTATTTGTATATAAAAGTTTAGAATAGCATAATTCATTTACAGTTCCATAATGAATGTCCTTTTATCCATGTAAGAAATCCTTGATGGCTTTTAGGATGAAATAATGTTACAAATTGTTTATATGGACATCCTATATTATTTTCCCTTAAAAGCTTTTTAAAAGAGCTACATGATTTAGTTTTTTGTCTGATTTTGTAAAGGACAGTTATAGCCTACCCTGATTTTATCCAATTTTAGGAAAATTTCGGAGCTGTAATGCAGTACCGTGTTTCCCCAAAAATAAGACCCTGTCTTATATTTTTTTGAACCCCGAAATAAGCTCTTGGCCTTATTTTCGGGGATGTCTTATTATTTTGGAGCACGTGGAGCAAGACGGGGCTCCTCTTGCCATCTTACCTGATTTCCAGCTCTGTCTCTGTCCCTAACCAGAGGAAATGGTGGGGACTGGCTGCACATGCAGTTAAATATTTTCTGGGAGGGCTTATTCTCGGGGAGGACTTATTTTCGGGGGGGGTGTGCTATTTTAGCCCATGCGCTCAAAAGCCTGATTGGGTTTATTATCAGGGGATGTCTTATTTTAGGGGAAACAGGGTATTAAGTGATATTCTCTTCTCTAAGAGGAGGTACTAGACATATTTGCTTTCCTTTCAAAATAAATGTGATTTATGAATCCAAACAAATTATTAATTTTAATGATAATATAGGGAAAGAAGCCAAAATCCAGTTATAAACTTGTTTGTTTTCACCATCAATTAATGGATTTGAGTTTGTTTGGCGATCCTAGCAGGGAAAAAAGCCATTGTATATTCTTGACCAAAAAGTGACACACTCCTGCCATAACACTTTCACCTGCTTTGTTGTCAACCCTGGTCGTAATTACAATAGTTACGTGTAGTGTTGAGGTGCTGGCCTAGTAACCAGGAAATTATGAGTTCTAGTCCTGCCTTAGGCATGAAAGCTGGCTGGGTGACTCTCAGCCCAGTACAACTCACAGGGTTGTCATTGTGGGGAAAATAAGAGAAAGGAATATGTATAATTTTAAATATCAATACTGGAAATTTCTATAGGTTTCCGGTGGTTTATATGATAACATTCCAAAGAATACATGTACTGTATAGCAGATCAAGACCAGAGAAATGTCACACACACACACACACACACATACACACACACACACAGATAGAGAGAATCACACACACACATTTATATACACATACACACAGACAAAATAAATCTTCATAGTGATTCCCGAAGAAGTCAATAATTGAACTAATTGAATGTTCAGTCCTACACTAGAAGAATAAATTGGCTTTTGCATGAATTACATGCTCAGTTCCCTTTCTTATCATCAATCAACTTCCCAAATGAAGCAAGTAAATTGAAGGTTGCCTCAGCGTACAATTATTAAATACTGTAGTTCTAAGTCAATGAGTTTAGGAATACTTGAAAAAGTATATAGCTACAACAAAATGGAAAACTTTATTATTCACTTACAGGAATATACTCTGTGTGTGCATGTGCGTGTGTGTCTGTGTGTGTGAGAGAGAGAGGGAGAGAGAGAAGTTTGTTTCAAGGGTGAAATGCTCCCAGTTTGGACCGGATCACCCGATCCGGTAGCAATGGTGGCGAGTCGTTCGAAGAACCGGTAGCAAAAATCCCTGTGCCCCCTGCTTCCCAACTGAGCTGCGCGATCATCAGAGGCTTTTTTAAAAATTATTTTTAAAAGCATTTTTTCTATATAACCTCTTCGGCCGAAAAAATGCTTTTAAAAGTTAAAAAAAAAAGGCCTCTGACAATCCCAGCTGAATTCCCTGATCGTCAGAGGCTTTTAAAGCATTTTTTCCTGCAACCTTTTTTACTTAAAAGTTAAAAAAAAAGTTGGCGACGCCCACCCAGTCACATTACCACCACCCCTCAGCAAGCCACGCCCACAGAACCGGTAGTAACAAATTTTACATTTCACCACTGGTTTGTTTGTATGGGTTTAAAAAAGAAAAAAAGAAAAATGTCATTAACCCATAGAACTACAGGTAGTCCTTGACTTATGACCACCATTGAACCCAAAATTTCTCTTGCTAAGTGACATAGTTGTTAAATGACTTTTGCCCAATTTTATGACATTTCTTGTCACAGTTGTTAAGTGAATCACTGCAGATGTTAAGTTAGTAACATGACTGTTAAGTGAATTTGGCTTCCCTATTCACTTTGCTGGTTAGAAGGTCGCAAAAATTGATCCCATGACCCTGGGACACTGCAACTGCAACTGTCAGAAATATGAGTCACTTGCCAAACAATTTTGATCATGTGACCATGGGGATGCAGCAACGGTGATTAGTGTGAAAAATAGTCATCACTCACTTTTTAAAAATTTTTTATTGAAAATTATTAAAAATTACAGAAAAAAATATAGCAATATGGATAGAATTGCAGAGAGTAATATAATACCTATAGAGTTTTAAAGCATCAATTTTTGCCTAGAGATAGTACAAACCTCCATTAAACCAAATCATCAAAAAAAGAAAAGATTATCCAGAAGAAAGAATTCTCAACTGCCATGCAATGCTCCTATAAATATTTACCAACATTCACACTAAGATTAATATTTCACATTCTTCTTAAGATTTCTTTTTTTGCAGCGAAGCATACCACCTGTCCCAACTCCTATATAACCCCGATTCTTGTCTATCTCGCAAAAGTCCGGTAAGCTTGTCTGCTTCTGCACAGTCCATGATCTTTACGGTTAACGTAACCTCCGATGGAATATTTTTGGATTTCCATTCTTGCGCAAACGAGATCCTGGCTGCATGATGATGTGGAGAACAAGATACCAATTAGATTTATTTAAGTTCTCTGGTTTCATACCTAGTAAAAACGTTTCCGGGTTCAATTCTATCCTACATCCTATGATTTCTAAAATCCATTTTTGAATTCTAGCCCAATATTCTTTTGTGCAGGGACAGGTCTACCAGCTATGAAAATAAGTTCCCATAGCGGTGTTGCATTTCCAACAAGCCGGAGAGGTTCCCGGGAACATCTTCGATAATCTAGTTGGAGGCAGGTGGATGTGAGGGCGATCTGGCTGCGACATCTGTCACCCCATTGATCGCCAGGGTTGATTCGGCTGATCTGGCTGGCTGGGCAGGTGTCCCCTTCCTCCCTCACCGCTCCATGTGCATCCCTCCCGAAGCTGCGCGCTCGGTGGAAGAGGACGACCATCCCAGATAGAAGGAGTGCACTGATCTTCAGTCAAGGGTATACGATAGTTGCGCTCCCCTACTAGAACCTCCAAACAAGATCATTCACTTTTTTCACTGCAGTTGTAACTTTGAACTGTCACTAAATGAACTGTTGTAAGTCGATGACTACCTGTATTATGCAATATTTCAGTGAGGAAGCCAAGATCTTTCATTAACACTCCAACTTGTGCTTTCCAGATAAGGACTGAAAATTTCTGGGAGTGCTGATCTCAAATCACCTGAGAAATACCAACTTGGGAAAATAAACATGGCTATGAAGAGTTACCATTTATCTTTTGTATAACAGTAGATCAGAAATATAATTGTCTTTGTTCATTGTTGTTGTTTTTATGAGGTAGGCCCATAAAGAAGGCAGTGCAGAATTTCACCAAAGTATGAATAGAAGGCAAGAAGCAGGAAATTGGATAAAGGAGAAGAGTATTAAAAGAAACTTTTCCTATGACTATAACTCTATTTGGAGTAATAGAGTTAATAATAATAAGATAAGATAATAAGATAAGATAAGATAAGATTTATTGTTCATAGAATCCTTGTAGATATGCCATTTTTAAACTGTAATCACTAACCAAATGGGGGGAAAATGTAGGTGTAAATACCATATCATTCCTTTTAACTTCCTCCTTTTGTTTTCTTTCACTTATATTGATAATTCTGTCATGACTCATCTTCCAAGGTAGTCCATAGCTGTTCTGCATCCTTTATCTTGTATTTGGACTTTGACAGATGTTGAATACATCCTTGGCAGCAGCATAATCCGACAGTGGTGCTAGTCAACACCACATAGATGGCTAGACAGAATCAAGATATTTTATTTGTATTACTTTAAGGTTTTGTAAAATGTGAAAAAGCCTCAGAGAGGTGATAAACAATCTCAATTCTCTAAGCCTGTATATTTTTTTATGAGCAAAAGGAAGTGGTTCCATAATATTAGTTTTTAGTAAAGGAGATCACTCTGGAAACAATGGTGTTCAGTGCAATTCAGAAAAATAAAAATATGCTGAGACTTGAGGAAATTACATATTAAGCAAAATTAGACAGCTTTTTCACAGGTTTGATGACCTCATTTTGTCTATTTCTGTCTGTTAAAAGCAGACATTATTTTAGAAACGCTAGCAGAATTTATGCATAAATACACAAGTAAAGGTTGTGTTACCTTATGTTACCTTACAAAAGAAAGGTAGCGTGCTAATTGATTCAAAAACAGTAATTGAATTACTTTATCAGCTTTTAATGTTAATACCCAAGCCATAATTCTCTTTTCATCCGTATGTTTGGTAGACATTTTATTTTTAAAAATGTTGGGGCGAACTGGTAGAAACCCACCACTGGTCTGTTGGTTGACATTATTTTTATCTTTCAATAATTAAACTGGATTTTTGTATTTTCCATTTTCATTTTTTAATAATTTTAAGTGTTTATTATTTCTAAGGGTTCCAATACTTCTGAAAGTGGGTAGTGTTTTGTCCTTCGGTTTTGATTTCAGGTATCATCATTTCCAATTCTCCTAATACATCAATATAGTTGTACATGTACAAATGAAATAGATTTGAGTAGGTGTATGCATTCTTATTTGTCTTTCTATTCTAATCACTCTATTCTGAAAAGAATTGCTTACATAATCAGGCCCTGTGTTCCTGAGATCTATTCAGATGATTCTATTGTTGAAGGGGTAATTTTTATTTCTTTCAACTGTGGGTTTTATTTCCAGTTTTTAAGATGATGATGTTATTCTTATTATGGTCTTATTTGTTTTTGCTGTTTTTACATTCTTGCTTTTTATTTATTATTGTGTGCTGCAGCAGCATCTTGGATGAGATGGGCAGCTATATAAATTTGATTAATGAATAAACTGATTAATACATTCCTTCAAATGTACTGTAGCTTCTTGTTCATTATAAGGTTCTTCAGAAAAATAATCAGATGATCAGTCACCCAGTGCCTTTAACCTTAATATAGTCCACACTCTGACATGATTTACAGAAATTAAAGCCTTGCATTATCAAGAAAGCAAAATATATAAACAGGGAAGCCTTGCATTATCAAGAAAGCAAAAATAATACTCTTTACATTCCTCTCTTCTCTTTCTTATTCATTATATGCAAGTTATTGACCTTCTGTTGCTCTCTCTATTTTTATACCTGCCTATTTATTTGACACTTCTCTCATTATCTATGAGTATAAAGTAATCTTAAGCAAATGTTCATTTGTTTTACTAAATAGTGCATGGATTTTGATAATTTTCACATTAGGTTGCATCATCTTTTTTTGATATAGGCACATGGATTAAACTTTTAAAATTGCTAGGTCACATAGTCTTGTTATAATATTTGCTAGCACAAAGCAGTTAGTATTTCCTTTTTCTGCAGCTTTGTGTGTATTATACAAAGGACCCGGATTGTGTGTATTATACAAAGGACCCGGATTGTTGGGGCAATAAGCTGACTTTGTATAAAAAGAACACCGCTTGGGTGGGGGGGCGAAAGCCCTACTAAGCAGGTATATACAAAAGTATGAGGCTATTGCTTAACACATTGTAAGCTGCCCTGAGTCTCCGGAGAAGGGCGGCATATAAATCGAACCAATAAATAAATAGCCCCCGACTTATAACAATTCGTTTAGTGATTCGTTTAGTAATTCAAAGTTACAACAGCACTGGAAAAAGTGACTTATGACCATTTTTCACACAACTCCCCAGGATCACATGATCAGAATTCAAATGCTTAGCAACTGGCTCATATTTAGGACGATTGCAATGTCCTGGGGTTATGTGATCAGTTTTTGCAACCTTCTGACAAGCAAAGTCAATGGGGAGGGCAGATTCATTTAACAACCGTACTACTAATTTAATAACTGCAGTGATTCACTTGACAGCTGTGGCAAGAAATGAAGCAAAACTCACTTAACAAATGTTTCACTTAGCAATATAAATTTGGGGCTCAATTGTGATCGCAAGTTGAGGACCACTTGTATTTGTGTCTTGTGCTTTCCTTTTTACAGCTAGTCTGTTGTTTAAATTTTTAACTTTCTAGTTCTTTCCTGTTCCGGACTATATACAGTACTTTCTCAATAATTGCTTTAGTCATTCTAGAGCTCCATTTGTAAAGGGTTTCACTACAACCTTTCTACCCTTTTTTGACTTTCTCTGTATAAGATCTTTTTCATGATTTCATGATCTTGATTAGGCCTACTTATCTGTAAATATTAATTATTATTTTTAAAGAAACTCTTATTTTCTTTTCCTTGTGTCGTTCTATTTGTCAGTGTTCTTGATTAAGATACCTTTCTTCAACTTTTCTCTTTAACTTTTCAGTTAAAGTCAATGCTTAGTTATTCTTCTTCTCCAAGACTTTAATCTTCTCTCTTTCTTTCTCTCTGTCTTTCATGTGTATGTTTTGATACCATGGTAGCTTGTTCTGAAAACCCCTTTGATTTTTTCCTCTGAAATTTGGGGACTTTGCTTTTCATCTTTGTTTTCACAGTTGGTTTTATTTGTTTCAGACACTGCAATTTGTAAAAATTGTACTGCAATTTTTTAAATATATTGTTCTTGTATTCTGACTGCATGATTTCCAGATGATACATGTTGCTGGTTGTTCATCAACTCTATTTAATTTTTAAGATTAACACATACATATCATATACAAATAATCATAGGTATGAAAGTATCATGCCTCTGACATTTTAGTAACATTTCTCCAATTTCTGTTTTATAGCTGATCTGATTCTGAAATTGCCCATCTAATTACTTCCTGCTGTAGAGTTGCATTTATAGTGCTTCAAGTGTTGGAAGATAATAAACAATTCTCTCTGCAAAATTACCCTGTCTCCTGGATTGTTTTAACCAGTTCAAGTTTTCTTATAATTCTAGGCTCATATGTATCTTCAACTTTTCTTTTCAGTCACCTATTAATAGTCAAAACTTTTTCAGCTGCTAAATCTTTTTTATGTTGTAATTTCTTCTCAAGTAGTGGCATACATTTATACAAGATTTGTGTCCACTGGTTAACTGTAACTGGCACAATCCTGATACTTATTGGGCTCTAGCTGAATACATATTTAGTTATGTCCACATTTAAAATAAACGAAGTGATATGCAGGCAAAATACATTCAAATTAAAATCTCATAAATATGCTGTCCCAGAAAGTAAAGGTAAAGATTTCCCCTTTCCAGTCATATCCAACTCTGGGGGGTGGTGCTCATCTCCATTTCTTAGCCGAGGTAGCTAGCATTGTCTGAAGACATTTCCATGGTCATGTGGCCAGCACGACTATATGCCAAGGCACACAGAACACTGTTGCCTTCCCACCAAAATGGTACCTATTTATCGACTCACATTTGCATGTTTTCGAACTGCTAAATTGGCAAGCAGGAGCTGGGGCGCAAGTAATGGCAGCTTACCCCATCATTGCAATGTTGTGGCCTCGAACCCAGGCTGTCAGATTTCCAGCTTTCTATGCACAGGCATAAAAACACAGACATATTCAGAGAAGTGACAAGAAAGGCAGAGTTAGTATTGGCACTAGAGTTTCTAACGGGAAAAAGAATCTGGTGGATGTAGACCTGGTTAGCCATAGCTTTTATCACCTATATAGTGCACCATTTTCTTGAATTTATGGCTTACTTAAATTAAAGGCAGGAGTGACTTTCTTTTGAATGAACATTCACTAGCTAGTACCTGAAGGAGAAAGTTTTCCCAAGCAAACGGTTTATTTTTAAGAACTCATGAGCTTCAGAATCCTATTGAGCACATGGCCAATTGGAGCATTTTAGAAGAAGAAGGAGCTAACTTTTATTGAATGAATCCTGCCTCTACAACGGTCATTGCTAAATGATGTGTGATACACTTGAGATAAATTGTCTCATGTTGGGATTATTTATTTTCTACTTGTTGCAAGAGGCAGGCATAGCTGAGACCTAAAGTCTCTCTGTATATATTTAAAAAGCAGTGTGTGTGTGTGTGTGTGTGTGTGTGTGTGTGAACTTATTTTTCCAGTCAAAGATAAGCAGACCTTTATCTTGTGTGGTAATAAAAAAAACTATCAAAAGAAGAGGAGCGAGCAACGAGAGAAAAGAGAGACGCTTTTACTGGAAATACAACTTTGCAGGTACAGTTTAAGTGACCTAACAGTCTGCAACTGTTCCCATGTCGTTTATTTGGCTGCCTAAACTCTTCAATAAGTGCTTTAAAATGCTGTAATTTTTCCTGTGGGAGTTCTTGCCTCCATGGAAACATAATCCGGCTTGACTTCAGTAGCTTTTTTCCAGTCAAAGAACATACCCACTTGCCTACTTTATAATATGTGGCAGCAATTACCTTGAAACAAAGAGTGCTGTGTTTGATGCAGAGATTTGGTCTGTTTTGACTTTGCATCTCTGTCTTGGAGAGGAATTGTCATCATTCTTGATTGAGCTCGAGGAAATTTAATGAGAGTCAATGTTATCATTAGCTATTGGACTGCATCCATCATTCTTTGATTAGTATATTATGAAAAGAATGAATTATAATAGCAGAATAAAATATATCAAAGATGAGCAAGAATAATATTTCAGAAGATCAACATATACAATGCAAAATGACAACTCAAACCCTGAATAAGACAGACTCTGAGTTGTGGGAACCTTTCCATTCATGGGCGTAGAATTGTATTTTTTTTTATATAACAAATTTAAAACAATAAACCACAACAAGGCCCTAATAAAATTTGCATCTACCAACCATATTATGTCAGCTCTATCAACATCCTCTGGAAGAAGTCATACCTTTACCACTTTCCTGAAGGAATTGATTATCAGTGGGATTTGAAACATGCCCACCCTGTCAAATCCTTAGGATGTGTAGAAACCATCTGGAATAAACATGTAGGGCTTTAAATATGAAAACTATGATCTTGAATTTCACCCATAAGCCTCCTTGGAACCTGTGCAGCTCACACAACTATAGTATTATATGTCTTAGTGAATTGTGCCCCCTACTTCCCAAGTTGCTACATTCTTGATTAGCTGCAGCTTCCCTATAGATTTGTTCTTGAAAGGCAATATTGAATAATAGCAATAGTCTAATTGGGATGTATCTAAGGCAGAAATGCCTTTGAGCAACCCCCCCCCCACCATCTATGAAAGGATGCAACTGGCAAACAAGATGTATTTGTGCAAAGACCTTACTGGTTATGGCTTGCTCTTCAAGCAGAAATTGAACTCAACTCAGACTGTGCACCAGCTTTGGCTGGTGAAGGGTTATCTCAGCCAGAGGTAACGATGGCAAGTCACTAGATATGAGGGACTCTAGTCCACAGTCGTTCAGTCTTGTCAGGGTTGAGCCAAAGGTAGTTCTTCTTCATCCAGGCCTCTATAGCCTTCAGGCACTGGGAGAGGATCTTGATGGTATCTCAGGGGCTGCCACAAAGAAGAGGGAGTCAAGCTATTCTCCAAGGCACCTGAGAGTAGGACAAGAAGCAATGGGTGGAAACTAATCAAGGAGAGAAACAACTTAGAACTAAGGAGAAATTTCCTGACAGTTAGAACAATTAATCAGTGGAACAACTTGCCTCCAGAAGTTGTAAATGCTCCACACTGGACGTTTTGGATAACCATTTGTCTGAAATGGTATAGGTTTCCTGCCTAAGCAGGGGGTTGGACTAGAAGGCCTCCAGGGTCCCTTCCAACTCTATTATTCTATTCTATTCTAGTATCATTTGAGCAGCCTGAGGCAGAGATGTACAGCTGACATCATCAACATTATTAATTTCCAATTTATATACCACCCTTCTCCCTGAGGACTCAGGGCGGTGTACAGCCAAGATAAAAAACATAGAATACAAACATTATGATGGTTCTTAATCCAATGCTGATGGATGATCTCACCTAGCACTTTCACAAACAGTGGATGTTAAATAGGAGTGGCAAGATGATCAAACACTTCCTTCTACACCCCCAACTAGAACCAATATTGGAGGATGGAGTAGAACCAGTAGTAATTGGTCTCCCCACTCCCAGTGGGTGGCTATTGGCTTTTTAAAGCTAGTTTTAAAAAATGATGACATTGAAAGCTGCTAAGAGATATGAATGTAATATTGTATAGGGATGACCTTGGGCAATAGAAAAAAGAGCTGCAGAATAGACAATAGTCAGATAAGAGACAGCTGAGCCCACATGGGGGGGGGGATGACACATGTCTCAAAAGGGACCCTCCCTAATTTCTTAGACTGTAGTTCTAAAATCACACTTTGTAGACATTTTTAAACACATAAAACATTGGAAATGTACAACACTGCAAGTAATCTAGAACAGTTGATTTGGCAGTTACTTATAAGAGAATCATCTGCAACATTTAGCCCTTTAAATATTCTTAAAATATTAAAATATAATAAAGTCGTACAGCCTTTACTGATGACTGAATAGCAGATGTATGTTTGGTATCTCAGTATTGAGTTCTTAGCTAAACAAGGAAACTATAAATTTTTGAAATTATTATGTATTTGAAATTATATGAACATTTTCTGAATCTGTCCTTGTAAGGTAATAGATTCAATCTTATATGCACTTCCATTGGAAAAAGAGAAAGCAGTAACAGATAATTGTATAATAATTTGGATTCAATCTCCCAAAAGTTCTTTGGAGCATATATGAAGCTGCTGTAAACAGTTATCTTTGGTTACAGACATATGATACATCTATGAAGTGAGACATCTTTTGGATATCAAATCTGAAACATAGTACCACCCAGTGCACATACATCTATATAAACAATAAATCCCCACTCAAATACTAAGATTATAATTAAAATTTTAAAAGCTAAAATAATAGAAAGAATATTATTTCTAACTTGTTTGGAGAAAACTCCCGAGAATACTATGGATAGCGAAGAAAACAAACAATCAATCAATTAGAAATTGAATACCAAGCTCAAATGATCACATTATAGAAAGATCTAGATCTCTGAAGAAATCTATAATCCTGAGAAAGGTAGAAGAAAAAAGATCAGGGTTATTGTCAGCCAGATAGATTGACTCAATTATTGTAATGGGTACATTGTGGGAAGACCTGATTGTCCTGGGAAGAATCTATCTGTTGGCCACTAAGAGTTGACACTGACCTGATGGCACATAATCAAACCAACATCCCAAAATATTCCTCATGAGTAAGCATTGAAAGAGAAATCAGTTGCCCTGCACATTAACAGATTTAGGATTGAGTTGCTAGTTGGTTTGTGTATTGACTATAATCACTGATCTAGAGCAAAAAGTGTTTATAGCGTTTAGTTGGTGGAATGGCATCCACTGACAGCACAGATTTTTCTACTTTCTCTATTTTCACCCTCTATATATCTTACCCAAATTTGCTGTGGATGTTTGGATACCCTCTAGATCAGGTGAACAACAGAAAGAAAGTAACTGTCTTATATCAGAAAATATCTGACATATGAGATATAATATGGGATCTAACCCCATTTGCAGTGATATCTGCAGGTGGGAAGTAAAACTATGACCATATGATTGAATTCTTGATCCTTAGGGATGGAACTTTAATTGCATGGCCATAGCTACCTCCTTAGTAGATTTGATCTCACCTGCAGATGTATATTTCTATTAAAATCTCCCTTATACTTACAAACTGTGAAATATAAATCATTTTTACATTTTATTTCACCATTTTTTTTTCTTCAGCCTTTGGAAGCTAATAAATTATCATAGTCAATTCCTTATCATTTTCTCAGTTTGAATGACCTGAAATTGAATTGATCTTGAAATCTTCACTATATCTGTGCTTTATTATGTATAATCATAATGAAACTATTTTAACAATTTCTGACTTGCATATTAAGCTTTTTATATTGAAATGAACTTATATTCACAAAGCAAAAAGACCTTTCACATCAATCTAATTATATCTATCCAGAGGCAAATTCTGTTGGATTTTAAAATGCTTTGAAGTAAGGTCATTTTGGATAGTTTGTTAACATTAATAAATGAGTTGTATAAGATTTATACTATATACTATAAGAGCCGAGGTGGCACAGTGGTTAGAGTGCAGTACTGCAGGCTACTTCATCTTACTGCTAGCTGCAGTTCAGCAGATTGAATCTCACTGGATCAAGGTTAACTCAGTCTTCCATCCTTCCAAGGTGGGTAAAATGAGGGTCCAGATTGTTGGGGGCAATATGCTGACTCTGTAGACTGCTTAGAGAGGGCTGTAAAAGCACTATGAAGTGGTATATAAGTCTAAGTGCTATTACTATTGCTATTTTATAAACATACTTTTTTTTTCTTTTTAGATGCTGCACTTCATATTTCTCCCTGTTAAATTTCATCATGTCAGTACATTGCTTAAATCTGTCTAGATTTTTTAAATATTCTCTTCCTCTTCTAACATTTCAGCCATTCTTAGTTTCTTGTCACTATGTAATACTCAACCTCTTCTTACAGGTAATTAATAAATAATGGCCTGGGGCAGTTTTTTTTCTCCTCCAAATAATTTTTTTAGTAAGGAGTATAAATGGAAAGAATAAAAGCCAATACAAAATGCACATAATACAAACAGAAAAATACAAATACAGAAAAATACAAAAGAAAAATATTTAAAATTACTCCTTCGGGAGTAGGGCGGTATACAAATTTAATAAATAAATAAATAAATAAATAAATAAATAAATAAATAGTACTCTGCAGAAAGTATAACACTAGATACAGATAGTCCTGGACTTATGATTGGTCACTTAATGGCCGTTCAGAGTTATAGTGGACCTCACCAAAAGGTATTTATGACCTAATCCCCAAGTTATGGCTCTGGCAGCACCCCCACATTCATTTGCCCTTATGACTAACCACAGGGATGCTGCAACAGCTTCCCTCCTATCTTCCGCTCACACTGGCTCCCTGCAGGCATTAATGCAAATTGTGCTAAGGCCTCAAAATGGAGCAGTTTGTCTCTTGCCCCTGTGGTGCAATTCCAGAATCACTCCATGCTGCCATGCAGCAAAGCAACCTGTTCCAGTGCTATGGAAAGATTTGGAGTTCTTCAAAAGATAACCGGGGGGGGGGTATTTGGCCTGGTAGGGTGGGAATCAGGCTTAAGGCTTGGGGGGGAAGTCATTGAAAGTGGGGGAAAGCATGTGTGGTCCAAAAGGCAGGAAGCATGGAGTGTAGTGGGGGATGAGGAACGTCTTGGGAGGGCCAGGTCAGGTGGCTTGTGCTTGTGCTAGGCTGCCAAGGGTCTCCCCCACTTTTCAAGCACCCACTGCTTAACTTAATGACCTACATGTTTGTTTAATGATTCATTGGGGAGAGCAGGAATGGGGGCATAATTGAGATACTTCACTTAATGGCCATCACAACATGCAACCAGCAATTAACAGTTGACAGTTGTATCTCAAGAATTACCAGTACCAAATCCAGACATATATGAATAATGAAATAATGTGCTCTGTGGAGTTCTTGGTGCTCTCTGAGCTTAGTTGTATGCTTGCAGACTTTTTATTACCTGACTAGGTAACATATTAAATGATTGATGGGAATGGGTTTTCTTCTCTGTCTACATTCAGTAACTTGCCCAGTTCAGCATTGGTGAATGAGTGGTTTTCTCCTTTGTAGTAGCTTGATTAAGCTGTTTATTGCTTGATTGTTTCTTTGGTATTAATCCTTGCTTATCTGGCTATTGAGTGCTGATGGAGAGACATTCAGTTCTTTTTGTTTTCTTTTTAGCTTTTTAATTGTCTCTTTTAATGCTGTGTAAATGTTGTTTATCTCTATGTGCTTGTTAATTGCTGATTTGTCTGACTGCCAACCTTTCAGGAGTTTTGTAGCATTCTTGGATTTGGCTTGATCTAAGATGCTCACAATTTACCAGTTAAAACTATGGTTAAGTCTGTCCATACGTTATGAAATTAAGGAGTTTTCATAATGTCTTCTGAATGCTAGCTGGTGTTTATGGATATGATCTTCTAGTCTTCTCCCTGTCTATTCTACACTGTGGCTGTTACTGTCTTTACATTCTATGTTGCAGATGACTTCTGTTTTTTCTTCTTGGGCTACTGGGTCTTTTGTTTTACTTAAACTGTTTTGGAGCACTTTATTGATTTGTGTGCTATGATAGAAAGATAGAAGATAGAGTTCTTTATTGGCCAAGTGTGATTGGACACACAAGGAATTTGTCTTTGATGCATATGCTCTCAGTGTACATTTAAAAAAATACATTCATCAAGAATCATAAGATAACAACACTTAGTGATAGTAATAGGTTACTAAATAAGCAATCAAATTGTATTAGGAAACAAATAAAACAATATATATCATAGAGATACAAGCAACAAGTTTATAGTCATAAGTGGGAGATGCTAAGTAATAGGAAGGATGAGAAGAATAATAGTAATATAGTCTTAGCAAATAGTTTGACAGTGTTGTGGGAGTTAGTTGTTTAGCAGAGTGATGGCATTTGGGGAAAAACCTGTCCTTGTGTCTAGTTGTTCTGGTGTGCAGTGCCCTATAGTGTCATTTTGAGAGTAGAAGTTGAGACAATTTATGTCCAGGATGTGGGACATACAACCCTCTTTTTGACTCATGCAGTATGCAGGTCCTCAATGGAAGGCAGATTGGTAGCAATTGTTTTTTCTGCACTTCTAATTATCCGTTGAAGTCTGTGTCTGTCTTATTTGATTGCAGAGCCAAATCAGACAATTATAGAGGTGCAGATGACAGACTCAATAATTCCTCTGTAGAACTGAATAAGCAGCTCCTTGGGCAGTTTGACCTTTCTTAGTTGGCACAGAAAGAACATTCTTTGTTGTGCTTTTTTGATGACATTTTTGATGTTAGATGACCATTTTAAGTCTTGAGATATGATAGAACCTAGAAACTTGAAGGTCTCTACTGTTGATACTGTGTTGTCTAGTATTGTAAGACGCGGTAGTATGGAAGGGTTTCTCCTAAAAGCTACCACCATTTCTATGATTTTGAGTGTGTTTAGTTCAAGATTGTTCCAGTCGCACCATAACGCTAATAGTTCAACCTCCCGTCTGTATGCAGATTCATCGTTATATGATGCAATATAGTTGTAATAGTTTCAGAAATGTTTTTGATGTATGGCAATGTTATCTTTTTTATAGCTTGTGCTTGTTGTGCTGTAATGGGTCAGACACTTTTTGGTAAAGTTATGTGGGTATCCATTTTGTTAGAAAACTTATAGTGGTCTGTTTCCTTTTTTCTGGGTTCCTGCTGCAGTATCTTTGTGCTTGTCTGAATAATATTCTTATGCAGCTCCTTTTGTGGAAGGTTAGATTGTTACTTTGATAATGGAGCACTTGGTTAGTGTGAGTGGTTTTTTGATAGATTTCTAAGATTTTTAAGTTAAAGATGCATGAAACAATCAACTATGGTCACCCTGATAAATGTCTTGTAAAAGAAGATAAGGGAAAGTAATTCTGCTGATCTTGCTTCTGGTCCCTCTTTCTGAGTTGCAGGTTGAGGGAGGGAACTATGCTTCCAAGATTTTCCTATTGGTAGGAAAGGAATTCTCAGAGAGTAGTATTTTGATTTACTGTTGCCTTTAATTTTTGAGCTGAATGTACTAATTTGTGGGAAATGCTTTCAAGATCAAGATGAGAGTGAACTTGTAAATGTAGTAAAATCTAATAAAACAATAAAGTCCAGCTATTATTTCTGATAATGTATGTAAAGATATAAAGAAATTTGGAGTATATTTGGAGACAAATGTTTTGCTTTGTATTTCTTAATAACACTGTTGAGATCAGTGCTATTTAGTGAATATAAAAACTTGGGTTGTTGTTGTAAAATCAGATTGAATGGTGTGAAAGGTATGGAAGGATAAAAATGATGCAAACAATTGTTTGTTTTCTCAATGTCTGTGAAATTTGGAGGAAGGAGAAGGTTCTATACTCCAATGTGAGAACTCAGGACTGTCCCAGTTTGGCCCTCATATAGATATTTTTTTCAATATCTTATCTTTTAAATTTCCACTTAATGGCACTGTCATTGTTGAGTGTATTATTTCTTGTTGGAATTTGGTAGGGGGGCAGGAGGACACTGAACCTCCCACTTAACCTTCATACCAGTGGTGAAATCTGTTTCACCGGTTTGCTACTGGTTTTCTGGCCATGCATGTGCAGTTCACATCAAATGCGTGCTGTGCATGCATTCTCACTACATGCCAAAAGGAGGCTTGGGGAGGTAAGTAGAACAGCGGCGAGAAGGGAATCAGCTGTGGTGTGTGATCTTGTGAACCTTTTTAAAAACTTTTTTAAAGCATTTTTTACTACTGGTTCAGGCGAATAGGTAGTAAAAAATGCTTTTAAAAAGTAAAACAAAAGGCTCAGACAATCACAGATGTGCCATGTGATTGTCCAAGCCTTTTTTAAATTTCTTTAAAGCATTTTTTTACTACCTATTTGCCTGAACTGGTAGTAAAAAAAATGCTTAAAAAGTTAAAAAAAAAAAAAGTTCTGACGATCAGCTGAGTGACGCGCGATCGTCGGAACTTTTTTATTTTTTTTATTTTTTAAAGCATTTTAAACTACTGAACTGGTAATAAAAAAAGGCTTAAAAAATAAAATAAAAAATTCAGACGAACACGCGTCACTCAGCTGATCGTCAGAACTTTTTAAAACATTT